>OX411817.1:2455000-3062507 GCA_948253155.1 Leucoma salicis
ACAGCTTCGGCTCCCTCAGTAGGTAAGAATTAGTCCAAGAACAGATCCAGACTTCGCGATCGCTTCTAATGCTCAATAGTAAGAAACAAAGACCAAATATCTCACACCACTACATAATTTCTAACATTGGGCTAAAAGATAAAATCACAGTATCACAGTATTGATTTATTTAGTTATCAAATTTAGTAAAAAAAAACACGTAACTTGTCCGAGTAAATGGCGTTTCATTTTACCAACATAAAGTTAAATTTATTCTTAAGAATTTATTACAATATAACTATTTAAACACTTTTTTTTGTATTTCATTACTCAGACCTCGGATTTATTTATTTACCTAAAATAAAGTTCATCTGTAATAGATAGTGATTTATGAAGTTGATGATCATAAATCATGTAACTTATGATTTATGATCATCATTCAAAACATTGTAAAGCCAAAAATGCATTGCTGAGAGATTTTCGGGGTTGTTGAATGTTAGTACTTAGATACCCTTAAAGGCATATTATGCTTTAGTGTCTTTCTTTTCTCAGATTTATTTATAGACTTATAATAAAAGGTTATAAATAACAATATAAAACATCAAAATTTCTCTTTCGAACAGCACTCTTCGCGTTACCGTCGGCACCAACCGCTGGAATTCTGGAGGTACCAGCTACAGTTTGGCACGCAACGTCACCCACCCCAACTATTTATCAAGGGCCATCAAGAACGACATCGGTCTTCTAATCACCACCAGTAATGTGGCGATCACCAATCTGGTGCAGCCCGTGGCCCTGACCTACGATTATATTGACAGCGGTGTCGCATCAAGGGTTGCTGGCTGGGGCAGGATCAGAGTAAGTTTTAAACATTTCTTTGGTGGCAGAACATTCTAGGGTGAATGAGTCACGTCTGTAAGTTATTCTCTCACATAATGTCAGCGTATAGTAATGATATAATTATATTGCTACAATCTTTGTAATTTATATTTAGCATTTGACATGGTCAGCTACTTTAAAGAACAAATTAATTGTGAAAGTGGAAATTTATTGCTACTCTTGCATTTCGTTTGGTAAGTGTGAGCGCGGAACCTCAACCTCCTCATCCCACTTCAATCATCATTTATTTTGGCTGACCCATCAGTATTTACACGGAGTGGCTGCCTATTCGACCTCTACCACCAAACTAAGGGGACACTAGGGAGCTTAGAACAAGACCGGAGTCAGTTTTAATTTAGAACTCTGACAACCTGTAACGACCAGAATTTGATAGCCCACTGCTGGACGTGTCTTTTTAAGGATGACTCCCACTCCTATTTCAATTACCCTCCTATGTCACCTTCTAATTCCTTCTATAGCATCTTTAATAACCTTAGCTTGGGGGATGTCCTTTTCATGAGATATGTTGTTTGAAGGGCAAGTGCCTTATGAGTTTCTACGTACCATAAATAGATTTTACTTGATAGCGTTAATATTGTCAAGCTAATATTTATATATATTTGTAGCATTTGACATGCTTAGCACTATACATTAAACACAAAGTGAAAAATGTGAAATCGAAAATAACAGTCAGGAGCAGGATTTGAACCTGCATCTTCTGGATACCGTCCAGATGCTTTACCAATTCAGCCATCCTGACAATTGCTCCTGACTGCTAATCTCGATAACACATCATACTTAACGTCTTTGGGTGACGCCTGCGCCATCTGTCGGACGTATTTTCATACATTATACCGACCAGGTAAACTTAATTTTACAATTAAGATTTTTACCTAATAATGACGCAAACCCTATAAATATTTATATATATTTGTAGCATTTGACATGCTTAGCACTATACATTAAACACAAAGTGAAAAATGTGAAATCGAAAATAACAGTCAGGAGCAGGATTTGAACCTGCATCTTCTGGATACCGTCCAGATGCTTTACCAATTCAGCCATCCTGACAATTGCTCCTGACTGCTAATCTCGATAACACATCATACTTAACGTCTTTGGGTGACGCCTGCGCCATCTGTCGGACGTATTTTCATACATTATACCGACCAGGTAAACTTAATTTTACAATTAAGATTTTTACCTAATAATGACGCAAACCCTATAAATATTTATATATATTTGTAGCATTTGACATGCTTAGCACTATACATTAAACACAAAGTGAAAAATGTGAAATCGAAAATAACAGTCAGGAGCAGGATTTGAACCTGCATCTTCTGGATACCGTCCAGATGCTTTACCAATTCAGCCATCCTGACAATTGCTCCTGACTGCTAATCTCGATAACACATCATACTTAACGTCTTTGGGTGACGCCTGCGCCATCTGTCGGACGTATTTTCATACATTATACCGACCAGGTAAACTTAATTTTACAATTAAGATTTTTACCTAATAATGACGCAAACCCTATAAATATTTATATATATTTGTAGCATTTGACATGCTTAGCACTATACATTAAACACAAAGTGAAAAATGTGAAATCGAAAATAACAGTCAGGAGCAGGATTTGAACCTGCATCTTCTGGATACCGTATGAAAATACGTCCGACAGATGGCGCAGGCGTCACCCAAAGACGTTAAGTATGATGTGTTATCGAGATTAGCAGTCAGGAGCAATTGTCAGGATGGCTGAATTGGTAAAGCATCTGGACGGTATCCAGAAGATGCAGGTTCAAATCCTGCTCCTGACTGTTATTTTCGATTTCACATTTTTCACTTTGTGTTTAATGTATAGTGCTAAGCATGTCAAATGCTACAAATATATATAAATATTTATAGGGTTTGCGTCATTATTAGGTAAAAATCTTAATTGTAAAATTAAGTTTACCTGGTCGGTATAATGTATGAAAATACGTCCGACAGATGGCGCAGGCGTCACCCAAAGACGTTAAGTATGATGTGTTATCGAGATTAGCAGTCAGGAGCAATTGTCAGGATGGCTGAATTGGTAAAGCATCTGGACGGTATCCAGAAGATGCAGGTTCAAATCCTGCTCCTGACTGTTATTTTCGATTTCACATTTTTCACTTTGTGTTTAATTGTCAAGCTAAGTTCACTTTATGGATTGTAATGAAATTGATGCTATCTTAAAGTCATTATGCACTGATAAGAAAGTAGTGTCGTCTACACAGGTGATAGTTATGTACTAGTGTGCGTGGGCAAGTTACAAGTCAATATTAATAAATATAGTATTGGACCCACTATGCTGCCTTGCGGTACGCTTAAGAAAATTTCTGGGGGTTCCGTTTCGTTGTTGTATTTAACATATCATATGATGGCTTTTAACAGCCAGACTTTGTCCACCACGCCTAATGCGGGTTAACAGGCGTCGTAAACCATCGAGAAACAAATTGCATTATATTAATGTATTTACCGTAAATTCTAGGCAAATGGTGCTCTCTCCTCCAGTCTTCTTGAACTGGAACTCGACACCATCGAAGAACAGGAGTGCGTGAGGGCCGCGGCGCAGGCCGCCATCGACTTTAACCTAGACGCTCCTGATGTTGAGCCCCACATTGAAGTCTGTACCTTCCATTCCGCTGGACATGGTACTTGCAACGTAAGTTGAAATAGCTGTTGTGAAAAAAGAAGGAAAAAGATATTGTTATTCCTTTGCAGAAGGAAAAAGATATTGTTATTCCTTTGCAGAAGGAAAAACATAAATTAGTATACGATACTTTTATAACTAAAGCTGAAAAATTGTATAGGTACCATAAGTAAGTAAGTAAATCCATCCATCCATTCATCAGCCTTTCAACGTCCACTGCTGGACATAGGCCTCCCCAAGAGAACGCCACAACGAGTGGTCCTGTCATGGGGTAAAATGCCGTAATCGCCACGCTTGGCGGGCGAGTTGGCGATCGCAGTGGATGTTGTTATTACTCGAGGGAGTGCTGCTGCTCACTCCCCCGGTATTTCCTCAGTCGGCTCTTACGAATCCCATGGGTAGAGAGGGGTGGGACAATTCTAAAGCCGGCAGGTAGGCAGTTGGTAAATAAGTGCACTTAAATATTATGTACTTACAAGAGTTTATGAGACTTTTATTCCTCATCAAAGGGATCTGTGCTCAGATTGTAGCGATGCATGCCTATTATGTGCCACCACTACAATTATATTCCCCCACAGGCTAAATTGGCTGCAAAAATACAGCCATATGATCCGTAAGGCATATTCACTAAACTAGGAGCAACTCTTTCGCCTGATCATCATGCCTTACATATCATCCATTCATCAGCCTTTTAAAGTCCGCTGCTGGACATAGGCCTCCCCAAGAATGGGGGATAGTGCCGTAATCGCCACGCTTGGCAGGCGGGTTGGCGACCACAGTGGATGTTGTTAATACTCGAAGGAGTGCTGCTGCCCACTCCCCCGGTATCTCGGCTCTTACGACTCTCATGGGTGGAGAGGGGTTGTTATCATTCTAAAGCCACCCCCCACACGGCGCCTTACATATATACCTAACTAATAAGACATACATATTAACTTTCAATTTATATTACAGGGTGACTCCGGTAGTGCTCTGATCAGACGTCAGGACGGTCGCCAGTTCGGTCTCGTGTCATGGGGCTTCCCCTGCGCTCGTGGCGCCCCTGACATGTTTGTACGTATCAGCGCTTTCCAAAATTTCATCGAAACTAACACCTTATAAATACTGAAGCGGTTTTCTTGCAGTCCAATAATTTATATTGTGAAATAAATTTAATTTGTGTAAGCTTTGTTTTTCTTCTTTTTACTCCTGAACGCGCGTGCTCCTACATGTGCGGTGGATTAGCATTTCCTTAGTATAGGCTGTATACTTTTGGTCTTCTACAAAATCAGTACACAGAGATCGACAATTGTAGAGTTATCGCGCGGCTCCGCTATAGCCAAAAGCTAGTTATTAAGTTATATCTCAGGTTCCCGATATAGTAGCGGGATAAAATGTACGAGTAGTAGGTACTTATGTTTTTAAGTATAATCAAGAGCTATCAAATACAAAAAGGTGCATCAAAATCCGTTCAATAGTTTTTGCATGATACGCGAACGAACAGTCAAACAGACAAACCGACAAACAGAAAAAAATCTAAAAAATAATGTTTTGGGTCCAGATGCCTGTATGCCCTAATACAGTCATTTTTTCTCAAATATGTGTTTAAATGTACAGACACAGCTCTGTTATATAACTCAATGGCTCTGTTACAGCTTTATAATAGTTAGGATTGGCCCAATCTCGACTGCGACGAGGACACGGCGCAGCACACGCTCGAGTCGTGCCCGGCTTGGGCCGAGCAGCGCCGTGAACTCGTCACGGCCATAGGGGGGGACCTCTCGCTGCCGAGCGTCGTCAGAGCGATGCTTGGCAGCGACAGGAATTCGGCCGCGGTCGCTGCCTTCTGCGAGGAGGTCATCTCGCGGAAGGAAGCGGCGGAGAGGGCCAGGGAGGCTGATCCTTCCGCAGACCCGAACCACCGCCAGCGACTGGGGCGGCGCAGGTGTGAATATTTGCGCCTAATGCCGCCCTAACTGGGGCTGCGGGTGGATGGACCGGGGAACGTCCGCCACCCGCAAGGCCTCCCGCGAAGGTGTGACGCTCCGTGTGCGGATGCGTCGCTCAGATGAGGGTACCCAAAAGGTTAAGCCGCCGGCGGACCACCGAAGGAATGCAACATAGTTCCAGTGGCCCGTCAATAAAGGCGGAGAGACGGCACACGGCGGGTTTCTTTAGTGGGTGAGGGCCCCACACTACCCTGTTCGTTGCCCCGAGCGACAGGGTGTGCGGTTAGGAACATTATTTCCCGACTAAACAAAAAAAAAGGAAGTAATAAATATCAGTAGAGTAGGCAGGGTTGGATACCAAACGGTACTTCTCGGCATTGGCACAGAATAGATACCTGGTGAACCCAATAGTTAGGACGGGTCGGTATCACCTGTCATGTGAACTGCACCTGGGGGTGTTTTGATTTATAGCGGGATTTAAAGAAGTCCGTTCCACGGAGCACTCTTTTTCCGTACTCCGTGCGTCCGTTCGTTTCCCATCTGCGAAGTGATAAGTATGCAGCTGCTTAGCAATATTTATTACACCCTACACTAAGCAATAATCCTTGTATCACAGGGGTTTTTACATACATACGTTTGTGAGTTGCATAGAGTTGTTCTGTGTGGGAATCGACTGGCAGGAGGTCGGTATCAAAACCACCCACCACTCCACCTTCTCTGCAGTCAATATACTTAGTGTTGTTAAGTCTACAAGCGGCGTTTACTAGGCCTGCGGCGGTTACTACAACCGTCAGGTGGCCGTCTGCCATTACTTACTTACTTACTTATCATCACGCCATTTCCCTTGCGGGGTAGGCAGAGAGAACAGAGTGCCAATAGGCTCTATTCTTGCATACATCTCTCGCTTCCTCAACATTCATAACTCTCTTCATACACGCTCGCCGGTTTCGGAGACTCCTGACTCCACCTTCCTTCAATACATGACCAATTTGGTCTAGGTAGGTAAGTCTCGGTCTCCCCCTGTACCTCCTTCCACTTTCGCATTGTATATCTTCTTAGCCAGTCGCTTGTCCGGCATTCTTTCCACATGTCCGAACCATCGGAGCATTCCCTTTCGCATCTTTACACCAATACTCTCTTCATACCTACTCGCTCTCTTACGTCATTGTTACGAATGCGGTTAGTCAGCCTCACTCCATAGATTCTCCGCAGAGATCGCATTTCGACCGCATTGATTTTGCTCTCATGCTCCTTTTTACATACCCAATTCTCGCTTCCATATAATAACGTTGGGACAAGCACTACGTTGTGTATTGCGACACGTGCTTTCTGGCTGAGGTGATAGCTGCCGAGAAGTTGTCCCAATGCTCCGTTCACTCTATTTCCCGCATTCACTCTTCTTTCTACATCAGTGGTGTACCTACCATCCCGACTGAATCCACATTCAAGATATACAAATTCATCCACTTGTACTAGCACACCATTTCCTATTGCTACTCTAACATCTGTTCTGGCTTCTTCTCTTTCAAAAACCATTACTTTGGTTTTGCTCACATTCACACGTAGGCCCCTTTTCTTACAATCTTCTGCCATTACGTCGACTAGGGTTTGCAGGTCAGTCGCAGACTGCGCTAATAGGACCGCATCGTCTGCATATAGCAGCGAGTTAACCACTGAGTCTCCCATCTGAACTCCCACATTCATTTCATTCAACCTTTGTAGACATTTATCCAGATATATGATAAACAGTCTGGCTGAAAGAACGCAGCCCTGTTTAACGCCGATATTGACGTCAAACCAGGGTGACATTCCATCATCCAGCCGCACACAAGCTCTGCAGTCCATGTAGTTGGACTGCACCGCTTGTAGCAGTCTATCGCAAATACCATATTCCGGCAAAATGTCCCAAAGTTCCTTTCGTACAACAGTGTCAAATGCTTTCTCCAAATCCACAAAACTGCAGAAAACCCTCTGGCCTACAGCCAGATGCTTCTCCACAATGTTGCGCAGAGAAAACACTTGATCCATGCATCCTCGTCCACACCTGAAACCTCCTTGTGCCTCATACAAAAATTCATCAGACACCATCCTCATTCTCCTTTCAACAATCTTACCATACACATTGGCTGCCAAACTGGTCAAGCTTATGGCTCTGTAGTTCGCACAGTCATAACGTGAACCCTTGTTTTTAAGCAAGGGCACGATGACTGCGCTTCTCCAGTCCCTGGGAACCATTCCTGAGCAACAACCATTCGTCTGCCATTACAAGCATATAAAAAAGGTCTGCAGTCAGCAGTTGATGATGAAAGACGATGATTGATGAACATGCTTCCAGATTTAAACCTTTACAAGCATAATGTAAGCACCTACCTACTACACCAACCTATTTTAAGTAAAATTTTGTCTTAATAACCTCAAATAAACAAAAACAACAAACATCAGTTTATTACACCTTGAGGAGGACATAGTAAGTAGGTACCACGAAATATCCAATCAACAAAACAAATTATTTGCGCGTCAGTACCTAATTTGATTAATATATTGAATGACTCAGTAATTCACAGGGCGATGTCCTATTGACGTTTCTTTAGACAAAAATTTGTTATTATGTTAAATTTCGTCGTAATAACCTTAAACAAACAAAAACAACAAACGTCAGTTTATTACAATTTCCCTCGTATTAATAATATTGACCTTTAGGAGGACATAGTAAGTAGGTACCACGAAATATCCAATCAACAAAACAAATTAATTGCGCGTAAATAATTTCATTAATATTTTGGATCACTCAGTAGTTCACAGGGCGACAACCTTTTGACATTCCTTTTTAGACTAAAATATGCTATTTTAATCGTAAAACCTTTGAGGTTATAATTCATCATGCTCTCTGTCTTATGGGTCTAAATCTAATGATGGCAAGAAGGATGGATTATGGCAAGGTACATACAGGTAGGTACAGACTCAGAAAAATAATTTATCCTACGTTTGCCTTTGGATTGCACAATTTTTTTTTGCTAATGATGGCAGACGTGTCACGGCCCATCTGATGGTAATTGATAACCGTCGCTCATAGACTCAACTATACAGAGAGTATTGTCAAGCCACTGCGTACCATTTCATTTCTAAGATATGAAATGAAAGCATAAACGGCTATCTCCTGCTACAGCCAAAACGCAACGATGTGCTTCATGGCCGGTCACACTGGAGATGGTGGTACCGACCCGTTCGGCCCCGATAGCAAGTGAGTACCTACTCTCACTTAGTATCCAGCCCTACCACCAGTAATGCAATGGGTGATAATTGCTTTGTATGTATTTATTTACAAAAAAAGTAAGTAATATATGTATTATATCCGTAATCTGGTACCCATAGCACAATCGTTAAGCTTAGTGCTATGGGGCCAGAGGACGTTGTGTGAAAATGTCCGTGAATATTTTATTTATTATCTACTAAGGTAAGGTTGATTGACTGTTTGATTCACACTGTCCTCCATACTAGTTGAATCTAGTAAAATATCTACATAGTTATCAAGAATACCTATCAGTTGTCTTCCAAAGTGTCTAGACTGAGGAATGAACTCGATACCTCTGTATTGGCAACCACTATCAAGGTCACTATCATATATAATCCTTACTTCGAGATAATGATAATGATTTCATTGTTTTATCTAAGATCTTTCAATTCAAAGAAGGTTAAAAGAATCTTCAAAGGGGCTTATCGGTTAAAAATAATCTTAATAGAATATTTTTTGTATAAATATTCGTAGTTCTAGTAAATGTGTATCAGTTTTGATTCATACAATCAAATAACATTACTTACTTACTAAAATGTGTTCCAAAATGATTTTTGGTGTTTTAATATTCGCTAGTTTTGTCTGTGGTAAGTTCTAATAATGGTTAATAAATAATTTTTAACGTTTACTCAAAGACTAGGAAATTATGAAGTGAAAATGCTAAGGGCTCTGTCGCGTATAAATAATTATTTATGTATTATTTCGAAAGCAGATAGAGATTATTTCGGGCAGACGTCTAGGTAGTTTGATTTTTTTATGTGCGATTCTTTAAAGTTTTTTTAAGGAAAGAAGGTAAAAATTACCTATTACGGTTTATTATTGTTATTGCTAACAATTCACGCAGTAGTGTGTTGTTTTCTGTCTTTTATGAAATAAAATAAAAAAAAACATACAAAATTTAAACTATTGGGGAAATTTCTGTGAAAAAAAAACATTAATTTAAAAAAGGCTCCTCTTTATGTTTTTCCTCAAATTAATTTTTTTTTTAGCTCGGACAACCCCTTTAAAAAAATAAAAAAAAACATTTTTAAAAGTTTGAATATATTATAATACGGAACAGAGACGTGGTCTCTGAATGTTGGTCTCGTATCAAGGCTTAAAGTCGCTCAGCGGGCCATGGAGCGGGCTATGCTTGGTATTTCCCTACGTGATCGAATCCGTAATACGGAGATCCGTAGGAGAACGAGAGTGACCGACATAGCCCGCCGGGTTGCCATACTGAAGTGGCAATGGGCAGGCCACATCGCTCGACGAACCGACAACCGTTGGGGAAGAAGGGTTCTCGAGTGGCGACCACGTATCGAACGGCGCAGCGTAGGACGGCCCCCACCAGATGGACCGATGATCTGGTCAAAGTCGCGGGGAGCCGTTGGATGCGGTCAGCACAGTACCGCTCGCTGTGGCGTTCTCTTGGGGAGGCCTATGTCTAGCAGTGGACGTCAAAAGGCTGATGGATGGATGGATGGAAAAATTAGAAATAATATTTGGAGCCAAACGAAACCACGATTCATTGGACATCAAAATTCGAGGGGGTGAGGCCAATTACCACGTGATTTGACGTTAGAATGTCCCATAGGTAAACCACAACTACTTGGGGAATTATACCGTTGTCACTTTCTTCTCTCTAAGAAAGAAAGAAAGCAAGAAATACCAACCGCTAGATGGCGTATAAGACATAAGAACCTCATTAGTATTTTTACTTCCAAAAAGGAGGAGGTTCTCAATTCAGCTGTATGGTTTTTTTTGTACGTTTGTTACGCGATTATTCCGCCCATTATGAATCGATTTCAATGATTCTTTTTTTGTTTGGTAGTTTCTACATTCTGATGTAGAACCCCTGGTGGTCCCATTAAAATTTTATAAAAATCGGGGTCCAGCGGTTTTTAAAAAAACAACAAATATCTAAAAAAATTGCGTCTGGACATACATCGACGATATTTTCGGCCGATTCTCTGGCTCATGGGAGCAGTGCGTTTAGTAGGCATAGCATCGCGCCTGTATGCCCGAAGGGATAGGCAGAGTTGTATTACATACCCACGGTTCACCAGCTATGTTTAAGTCCCACGTAATAGGGGGCGAGCCTATTGCCGTACATTGCCTAGAATTTTACTTTTTACGAAAAAGCTCAATAACACTGCCTGACCCGGAGATCGAAGCCGATACCTCATGATCAGCAGTCGCACACACTACCGCTGCAACACCGAGGCAGTTTTTTATTTTTTTTATGCCTGTAGTGGCAGACGAGCCACTGCCCATCTGATGTTAAATGGTAGCCGTCGCTCATGGATTCAACTATACTGAGAGTATTGTCAATCCGCTGATCACCATTTCATTTCACCAATATGAAATGAAAGAATAAACGGCTAATAACATTAACATCATCTAGGCACCGACTTCAAACACATCAGTAGGTGTCTAGCACGGAAATTGTATGTAAATACCTTCTAAATCATTTTTTGGTTTTTAGTTTAAGGTGTCTTTTGAAGGCGGTTTCTTTTTTATTTAAAAATAATTTATTTGAAGTTTGTGCTATCTATGTGATTTATTGAAAACTACTTAGTAAGACCAATACATTATTAGTTACTTATCAAATAATCAATTTAATTGTGAAAAATGAAGATTATGAGGCGTGCACTTTTGGATTTCCAAAGTATTTAAACACTTGTGACAAAATAGATGTCACGGCGCATTAGCTCATTATTAAATACGGCGCTTATAGCTCATTATTAACGTTTTACAAATCTTTGAATCCGATCGTGATATTGCAGAGAATAATACAATTCTGTCAAATAAAAAAACGGCTACTGTCCGACACACACGCGTAGGGTTACGCGTGTGGACCACTGAAGGAATGTAATATGATTCCGGTGGCCCGCCAATAAAGGCGGATAGACAGCACACGGGTTTCTTTAGTGGGTGAGGGCCCCATATTACCCTGTTCGTTGCCCCGAACGACTGGGTATGCGGTAGGAACATTTTTTCCCGCCTTAACAAATAAAGGGGTACGCGTGTAACGCGTAAAACACACGGGTGTCTTTCGAAAGTACTCATTAACTTATTTTGCTACGTCTATCCGTGTGGTGACCGGCTAAGAATACAAGTGACACCACCCCATACATTCCCGTGGTTGTCGTACGAGGCGACTAAGGGAAGTAAACAATTATCAACCATAGCATTACTGGTGGTAGGGCCTGGGTGCCAAGTGGGAGTGTTCATTTGCTATTGAGCCCGAACGGGTTGGTACCACTGGGAGATAGTGTGACCGGCCTGACATCGGTGTGTTTTAGTTGTAGCAGCAAATAGCCGTTTATTATTTCATTTCATATCTGTGAAATGAAATGTTGAGCAGCGGCTTGACAATACTCTCGGTATAGTTGAGTCCATGAGCGACGGTTACCATTTACCATCAGATGGTACCGTGGCTCGTCTGCCACCAAACACAATAAAAAAATAACATTTACTAGAACATATTTATATTCTTTCAGGGATACCTCTAGACCCGTCCGAAGACACAACCAAATTCTTCTCCCCCCGTATAGTAGGAGGCTCTAACGCTCCAGATGGATACGCTCCCCACATGGCAGCGTTGGTGGTAGGAGACCATTACGTCACTCTGGTCTGCGGAGGATCTATAGTGGCTTCCAACTTGATCCTCACGGCTGCTCATTGTATTGATATATTTGTTGTCTGGGGTGAACTATTGTCGTAAGTAACATTTATGGTTAAACACAAAGTGAAAAATGTGAAATCGAAAATAACAGCCAGGAGCAGGATTTGAACCTGCATCTTCTGGATACCGTCCAGATGCTTTACCAATTCAGCCATCCTGACAATTGCTCCTGACTGCTAATTTCGATAACACATCATACCTAACGTCTTTGGGTGACGCCTGCGCCATCTGTCAGAAGTATTTTCATACATTATACCGACCAGGTAAACTTAATTTTACAATTAAGATTTTACCTAATAATGACGCAATCCCTTTAAATATTTAGATATTTTTATATATATTTTTAGCATTTGACATGCTTAGCACTATACATTAAACACAAAGTGAAAAATGTGAAATCGAAAATAACAGCCAGGAGCATGATTTGAACTTGCATCTTCTGGATACCGTCCAGATGCTTTACCAATTCAGCCACATTCACATTTTTCACTTTGTGTTTAATGTATAGTGCTAAGCATGTCAAATGCTAAAAATATATATAAAAATATCAATATATTTAAAGGGTTTGCGTCATTATTAGGTAAAATCTTAATTGTAAAATTAAGTTTACCTGGTCGGTATAATGTATGAAAATACTTCTGACAGATGGCGCAGGCGTCACCCAAAGACGTTAAGTATGATGTGTTATCGAAATTAGCAGTCAGGAGCAATTGTCAGGATGGCTGAATTGGTAAAGCATCTGGACGGTATCCAGAAGATGCAGGTTCAAATCATGCTCCTGGCTGTTATTTTCGATTTCACATTTTTCACTTTGTGTTTAATGTATAGTGCTAAGCATGTCAAATACTAAAAATATTTATAAAAATATCTAAACATTTATGGTTGTAAAAATTTGGCGGAATTCTACATTATTTTTCGCTTGTTCTTTTTAATAGAAAAGTACCTGATAGGTACTGATTTAGTACAACTCTATAGTACATTATGTTGATATATCCCATGAGGTTTAGCCAGAGTAATGTAATGACATCATATTTTTCGGGCTTTCATTTCAAAATATTGAATTTCTCTACTTATAAAAAAAAAATATTTAGGTTAGGTTAGAATAGGTACCACTGAAGGAATGTAATATGGTTCTGCTGGCCCGTCAATAAAGGCGGAGAGACGGTACACATTGACAGTAAAACCTTATCAAATATCAGTCGTGTGGCTTAGAATAAGTAAGCGCAGGAAGTCCTGGAAATTGAAGTACAACAACATAACCTAGCGTCGTTTAAAACATCTCTTCCAGAACTTTCCATGGAGTCGTTGGCACCAATAAATGGAATAGCCCTGGAATTCAGGTCCATTTCAAAGAATACCACATGCATTCGGAGTGGGACTGGAGCACTATTAAGAATGATATCGGTTTTCTGAGACTCGACCAACATCTAACCTGGAGCAACCATGTCGGGGCTATGGCACTGAATCTGGACAGGATTGAAAGTGAAGAACCTTGTTATGTCACTGGATGGGGACTACTTGGGGTAAGCAGAGATATTTATTAGTTACAGAAGAAGTATTTCACTTTAAATTGACTAATGAAAGCAAGCTATAGTCAGACTGCTATATTAGGCCAATTTCATTTTAATGTGAAGTGAAACACATTGAGTTGCGTCACGTTTGTTACAAAGAAGATGGTGGTACCTACCCATTAGGGTCTAACAACAAGTGGTAGCTTTCACTTGGTCCCAAACCTTCCACCAGTAAATCGTATCCTACATCGTTGGGAACTCAATTTCTTACCCTGTTTATTTTCGTTCCAGGCGTGGCCTGTCAATATTATACCATATAAACTTCAAGTTCTCTATGTAAACACCATAAGTCATGAAAGCTGTATCGATGGTATCAATGCCGCTTCAGACTCTCTATCCGCGCCGACGGTGGACCCTGAGATCGAGATCTGCACGTTCCATTCCATTGGACGTGGCATGTGTAATGTAAGTAAAAAATATAAGTACTTAAGTGTAGGTACCGATTTTTTTTTTGACAACTCCATAATTATGGTCACTGTTAGGCATGAGACGGCTTTTAGGATGACATGGATTTCAGTCATAATAAGTACTTAAACTAAGCTAGTCCAATGCAACAAGCCATTGAGAATATCTTTTAGACCATAATTTCCAATAATGTTTTCCTTCACTAATTCATGAACGCACATTATTTCGATTTTTTTTTCTTAAAATGTCATGACTGGGATCAAACTCATTACTCTGTCTTAACACTCCTAGGTCTCACACAATTATAATACCAATCCAAGCGCAATTGGCTATTTTTTATTGCTAATGATACCTAAGACGAGCCACGGTGCACCTGATGGTGGTAACTGAAACTTATGGACTCGGCAATATCAAGAATACTGCCAAGCCACTGCTCGGCATTTCGTCTCGAGGAAACTAGTCAATGACCAGCTATTTCCCGCAATTTATCTGCACACCCTGTCGTTCAGGGCAACGAACAGGATATTGTGGGGCCTTCACCCACTAAATAAACCCACCGTGTGCCGTCTCTCCGCCTGTACTGGTGGACCACTGGAACTAAGTGACATTATTTCGGTGGTTTAAGGACTACCCCTGTTAGTTTCCGCGTTTCGTCTCCATATAGGCAAGACGCATCGGTCAATAACCTAAGTTTTCAACTTAGGTTATTGACCACTGAGACATTGTGAGATACGTGACACAAAGACTAGACGTAGTTATCATTATATTAAATTAAATTATTAAAATTGCAGGGAGATTCTGGCAGTGCGCTAGTATCAACTGAAACACACAGTCAAATCGGGGTCGTATCATGGGGATTTCCATGTGCAATCGGAGCTCCAGATGTTTTCGTTAGGCTCAGTGGTTTCAAGCCCTATATTCAGGAAACTATGGCTTTATTGAGCTAGTTACATATAATTTGTTGTTTATATTTTTTTATATTTTAAGTATTATAAAAATGTGTTGTTATTGTTAATATAAGTGTTTTTATTTGAGCACCACTTCCTTTTAATCAACCATTTTGGGTAAACGCGATTTTAATGATGATTGATGTAGGTACAGTTTAGGCGACGTCATCATTTGGTATGAATCCACAAATCGTGGGTTCCAATTCCACTCGCAGATATTTTTTAGACAATTTATTTTACACTTTATTATTAAGAGATAGAGTTAGCTTTGCGTCCATGAAAATTTGAGTGCAACAACATCGACCCAGTGTCATTTTAAAGGGAGTTGTGTCCGGCTTGCTACTAAGATTTTCTGATCCCTTCAAAGTAATAGATAATTTTCACATCCAATCCATTCATCAGCTGATTATTGTCAAACGGCTAAACAGGGTTTTTTTTAATCATAGCAAAGGATTTTCTCCATAAAGTCACCAATCAAACAAAAACTGTTCTCTCTGCCTACCCCGCAACGGAAATGGCGTGATGTTAAGTTAGTTAATTAGTTCAAACAAAAACAAATATCCTAAGTAAATCAAAATTCATTCAGCCGTCTGATAGTTACGATGCCACACACGATAGACACATAAAAAACTATTTATGGCTTGGTGGTTGTCTGTAAAGTCGGTTTACGGACGATAATTTTACGTGGTAACCTCCCTCCCGCAGACGCTCTTCATTCCGCGGCTCTCCTATGGGCGCGAACATCAAACGATGCATCGGTCGCTATACATTTTTCGGAACGTGACACTTTTTCGTGCGTGCAGCCGGCGTTCATCTATTTATAAGACGTTATCACGTCAAAGCTTATTCATTTATTATAATATCTGCTGTTTTTTTTTTATTTATTCCAATTTAAATTGAATATAAATAAGTTTAAAAACGGACAAAAAAGCCTTTGAAAAATAAAATTAAGAGGACTTTTTAAAATTATGTATTCTAAAAAGAATTAAAATATTTTGCTTTCGTACCGTCGAACAGAGTGTCCGCATCCGCAAGTGTATTCCGAACTTCGAACGCACCTCAATCTAATAATAGCTGACATGACATGACAGCATGACACTTGTTTGGTTTAGAACAAGTGTCAAAGAAAGTTGTATTTAAAATTTTAAATACATTTTGTAATAAAAAACTTGTAGGGTAAAATGAACAATAAGTATGAATGCAATTCTATGAAATTTATCTGTATTACCTTATGATAATGTTGTTAATCGAATAATAGTTCTATGCGCAGCATATTTTAAATTCTAATTTCAATTCCAGAAAACAGTAGTATTTTTATTTGTTTGTGTTATGTATTCCTAATTCCTACTATAAATAAGGTTCTCACATTTATTCACCATTAAATTAAGTGTATCAATACCTAATTGAATAATATTACCGTGTAGACACGACGAGAAAAATTAACATGGAGGGTAGATTTGAAACTTCTTTAACTTTCATACGTCCTACAAATTCTACAACCGGCCATTTTTTTCGTTGCAGACATCTGAGACTCACGAGGTAAGATCCTTTCAATTATGAAATCAATATTTTATTCCTTGTTATTCTAGGGTCACCTAACTATTTTTACCAAAGTCTAACTACCTAAATAAAAGTAGGTAATCCGAATGTATTTCTATTTTTCTTAGGGTACCTGCCAATAAATTTCATAAATGGCATATGAAAACTGTTATTTGAATGTGGAAGGTCCACATCCACTATTAGTTTTACCGAAGGTGTGCACTACATTGGAGACAAACTTTGAATTAACCGAAAATATGTTCATTAATGTCAATATATCCTCTCAAGACGCAGAAGGCAGCCAAAATGTAATTTATAATGGTTTGTGTAATGTAAAAGTTGTTGATGTAAACGACATTGACATCACATTCAGTAAATCAAACAATGAATTAAGTAATGAAAACATGGAGATTATATTGGCAGAAGCAAATCAACTGACTTTTCCATCCTACACTGATTCTCAAGTCTGGATTGACCCTTCAAGAAGTCCGTATGTATACAATAATTGTGAATCACCTCCATTAATATCTTATACAATAACAGAAGGTGTTGATGATCACATTACTATAGAACACCATAATACATATATCACACAGAATGTTTTTAACTGCAATGAAACGAGAAGATATTCTCCTATTAGCGATGAACAAATAATGACCGAGGAAGTGGCTGATGCGGTAGAAAACTTAGATAGTTACAATGTTTATGCGGAAGATGAGCTTGAATGTGGAGTAATTTTATCACAGTTGTCTAAAGAAGTTGTTCATGAAAAGGAGACACGGACTTTGAAAGAGAAAATTTTGGAAGAACTACAAACAGACAATAATGCATTGAAGCAACTGATGTCTACTGGTGTGCAGTCCATTTCAAAGCAACAGAAGACCATATTATTTTTGGGACATGATTCAGAGTATGGAGAGACAATACAAAATATTTCTATCAACGATCCGAAGATGGAATGTGTTGATTTACGTGATGCGGATAGTGAAAATGTTGGTAAGTAATTATTAATATTAAAAAACTAAAAATTAAACAGCTCCTCAGTAGTCTGGGGTCAACTGCAGAGTCATTGGACACCAATTAACAATTACCAGCCGATGAACCACTAGCTTTTGTACCACTACATAATTATGATAAAAAATATAACAGATATTGACTCTGAAACCAAAGCGTATAGGTATTATAAGTATGCTCAAAAATAAATCTGTATCAGTCTCTATTATAAGTATAACTAATATTTGTTGTACTAATAACTGCTCAACTTTCCTCCTGATTAATTAAATTTGTGTACATTATTTCAAATATTGCTATGACAGTATAATTTTAATATTTGTTTACAAATTAACAGAGGAGAACTGTTGAGAAGATTGTGAAAATCTGCCAACTAGGCCGTTGTACTACCACCTAATCTCCCTCACTCTGAGAGCAGATCCGTACCTAACAGTGTGACGGTAAAGGTGGTGAAAAAAAAAATTTGTTAGAAAAATAATTGCCATTTTGAAATTAAAAGTTATATTTTTTATAATAATATAAGTACATACTTAAAATATTGTTTTTAAGTCAATGTTAGCACTTGGTAATAGATCCCTATTAAAGAAACTGATTCCTGTTTTTTTTTATAATTCTACAATAATAACCATACCATAAACACTAAATAAAAACTAAGGGTCACCCATCTATAAAGTTACTGCACCAAGCTTGCTCACCTTTACTATATCTTACAGATTTGCCTGTATCATGTAATAAACACAAAATAGTTGTTTATTATAACATTAATGACCTGTGGATTAAACCCACAATAGTAGATATTTAACTCACTATTCATATGTGCAATCTTATTTCATCCCTTTGCTTTATTCGGTAGGCGCTCACAACACAACCACTTATGTTGATTGATATCATTGATTATTGGGGTTACTATAACTGCCTTAGTATATTTTGATATCTTTATATATTTTTTTAGCATTTGACATCTATCTATCAGCCTTTGATCGTCCACTGCTGGACATAGGCCTCCCCTAGGAGGGTATATTGCCATAATCACCACGCTTGGCAGGCGGGTTGGCGATCGCAGTGGACGTTTTTAGTACACAGGGGAACGCTGCTGCCCGGTCCCCCGATAATCCCTTAGTCGGCTTTTACGACTCCCATAGGAAGAGACGGGGTGGAGCTATTCTTGATGCCGGCCCCACACGGCACGCATTTGACATGCTTAGCCATATATAAAAAAACAGCATTACATCTGTATTCCTCGTGTGCAGGGTAGGCAGAGATGTATTACACACCCACGGTTCGCCAGCTATGTTTAAGTCCCATGTAATAAGGGGCAAGCCTATTGCCGTCTACCGGGCACATTTCCAAACCCCGGGTTGCTACTGAGAATTTTTGTGTTACGAAAAAGAAAAAAATAATTTAGCCATATAAACTAACACAAAGAGTTAAAATGTGAAATCGAAAATAACAGTCACTAGCGAATTTGAATCTGCATCTCCTGGATACCTACCATCCCAGATGCTTTGCCAATTCAGTCATCGTGACAATTGCTCGGGACTGCGAATTTCGAACACACATTTATTCTTCATGTCTTGGGTGACGCTTGCGCCATCTTTCGGAAGTATGTGCATACATAGATTATACCGACCAAGTAAACTTAATTTTACAATTAAGATTTTTACCAATTAATGGCGCAGCCCTATAAATATTTTGATATCTTTATATATTTTGTAACATTTGACATGCATTTGACATGATGTACTCTACTCATTTGTACTACGTACATACAACTCAATGTGCTTAGCCATATAAACTGACACAAAGTGTGAAATCGAAAATAACACGGCGTCGCCCAAAACTTTAAGAATGAATGTGTTATCGAAATTCGCATTCCCGAGCAATTGTCACGATGCAGATCTGCATCTGGCAAAATATCTGGGACGGTATCCAGGAGATGCAGGTTCAAATCCTGCTCGTGACTGTTATTTTCGATTTCACACTTTTCACACTTTGTGTTAATACCTTAGTATAAGTATGTAAATCTATCGAGGAGTCCTGAGTTTGAATTCTGGGTAGTGTTAAAAGTACTATGGGACTTTTTTCATCGTAGCTCCATGGGAACTGTATCTGCTAGATAATAGGGAAATCCCCTACATGTATATATACTTATCCTTACCAATATTATAAACTAGATATTGCCCGCAACATCGTTTCCATGGACTTCAGAATACCCCCTACCCCTTCTACGGCACACTAATTATCTCTACCCGTCCCTCAGCCCTTCAAAGTCCACTGCTGGACATAGGCCTTCCCAAGACTGGGGGATTTCCCTCAGTCAGCTCTTACGATGCCCGTGGGTAGAAAGGGGTTGGACAATTCTAAAGCCGGCCACACACGGTTTGTCCCCAGGTGCAACTATTAAACCAATCATCATGCAATTCTGGATACATTAAGTCTGGACATAGAAAAATACATTTTACTGTCCCACTATTGGACACGTGTCTCCTCTCATGGTGAGAAGTTCAGGCCATAGTCCATCACGCAGGTCTAGTTCGGGTTGCAAGACTTCACAAGCCGTCAAGGCAAATTCAGTAATAGTGACATTGATTTGCCAAACTATCTGGGACGGTATTCAGGGAGATGCAGGTTTGAATCCTTTAGTGACTATTATTTTCGATTTCACATTTTCGCACTTTGTGTTCATTGATTGTGATTAAATAATTCTTTGTACAGTATTTAGATTTGATTCCCATACTGGATAAATATTTTAATAGAATGCAGTCTATGAGCTTAAAGTCCTCTGAAAAGAGCTGGTGATCATCTTAAAAAAGCCACACTGACTCAGTGCGGTCTTATTGTCCTTCTTGTCTTTTTTCATTTAGCCTCATACTATAGGCGCTAAGAATACAAGTGTCAACACTCCATTCTTTCCCACGGTTGTCGTACGAGGCGACTAAGAGAAATAAGCAATTGTCACCCATTGCATGACTGGGGGTAGGGTTGGGTACAAAGAGGGAGTACTCACTTGCTATCGGGCCCGAGCAGGTTGCTACCACCATCTCCTGTGTGACCGGCCATGAAGCGTGTGTTTTGGTTGTAGCAGGAGCCGTTTATTCTTTCATTTCGTATCTGTGAAATGAAATGGTGGGCAGCGGCTTGACAATACTCTCGATACAGTTAAGTCCTTGAGCGACAGTTACCATTTACCATTAGGTGGGTCGAGACACGTCTGCCACCAAAGGTAATAAAAAAAAACTGTGTGTGTACTTATGTACACGCGTTAGAAGTTATACTTCTTTGGCGTAACAAGATAAAAATCTTTTCAAAAATTTTATCATTCGCCTTATTCTACGTTTGTAGAAAAACAAAACTAACAATAAAAAAAAGGTATTTAAATACATTGAAAGTTTTAATATAACGCATTATTTAGTTAAATAAAGTTTATTTAAATATCACAAAAAAACTAAAATGTTGACTATATATAGCTAAGTTCAGGGTGTCGGTTTTTCGTGACGGTGTGCGCGCGCATCGTAAAAATTTACTCTCATAATTTTCCCCTAACGCGCCCAAAGAAATATAACTTCAAAAAATCTGGAAAACGGTTGACTCTAAAGACCATCCCTGCAACTTCCCGCTAATTTGATACTTAAGCGCTCAAAATTGCACTTATTACAAACGAAAAACGACTATTGAGCTGTGCGAGCTTAAAAGTATAATTTTCGTGTCATTTTGAGCGATCCGAGCTCAAAGAGATAACTGTTCTATGCTTTTGAGCTCTTCGAGCTCGTCGAGCTCAAAAGTCTGATAGAGATTTTGATCTATATTTTAGCACTTGACATGCTCCGCTACTCTTAAAGTACAAATCATAATTTGTGAATAAGGAAAAAGAGTATTTTAGTACAGGCGGGAATCTAACCTGCGTCCCTTCCTATCCGGGGAAGTGCTCTAATCCACTGAGCTACAGTAGTATCTTTTAGACATACCCAATCTCCTTATCACATTTGTTGTGTTTGGTCGTTAAGACACCAACCAACCTATAACTTCCGAACTCTTGAAAATTTTCAATTTTCTTAGCGGGAAGTTAAAAACGTTGGGACTGATGCCTTCTTCACAGTGGCAGTGAAATAGATTACTATACTCAACTGATCAGTAAGTAAAGTAAAGTGAAAGGATGTATCATAGGGGGAGACCGAGACTCGCCTACCTAGACTGACATGAATATTGAGGAAGCGAGCGATGTATGCAAGAATTCTTTAGGCACTCTGGTCTCTCTGCCTATCCCGCTAGGGAAATGGCGTGATGATAAGTAAGTAAGTAGTGACCATTCGGATATGCATGTCGTTTTATTGCAGCAACCTGTAGAAGAAAACAGAAATACAGTTGAGATTGTTTTGCCCGCCGCATGGTCCAAGTGCACCCGCGTCATTCAACGAATGCGCTAGGTTTGCACCTATGATGATTTTACTTACTTACTTATCATCACGCTATCTCCCTTCCGGGGTAGATAGAGATAACAGAGTGATAAAAGGCTCTATTCTTGCTTACATCTCTCGCTTCCTCAACATTCATAATTCTCTTCATACACCCTCGCCGGTTTCGGAGACTCCTGACTCCACCGACAGCAACGAAGCTATCGTTTATAAAACTTAAAAAAATATTTTTCTAGTAGTTTCTATTTCATTACTTTTTATATCATTTCAAATGTTATTTTCAAGTTGGATAATTTTTTTATAAATTGTTTTTTTTTTTGTTAATCATATGCGTTTAGAGTTTAGCGCTGAATTTTCGGTTATTAAATTATATCGTCGAAATACCCTAAATCGCGTAAACAATTTTATTTCGAGTCGAGGTGCTTCATGGCCGGTCACACAGGAGACGGTGGTACCGAACCGCTCGGGCCAGTTAACAAATGAGTACCCCCACTTGGTACACAAACTACCCAACCCTATCACAGTTAAACTAATAATGTCAAGATAAGTTTGAAAACTAAAACCCGGCTACGTATAATTAAGCCCTGTCGTGTGATATCCAATATGGCACCTTTCTAAAAAATCAACATAATTTTCATGTCCTCTAGAGGACCGTGCTATACTGAATTTAGTGTGACGTCACATATCTTATAACCATCAGATAATCTATATACTTATAACAATACCTATTATTTGTCTAGCTATGATAACTAGAAATTATGCGGAAACAGATCACGTTGAAATCATAATCTCTACTTTACCCATTATGTCGGCGGGTGGGCGACGTTATGTAGACCCCTTACGACGCTAGTGGTTCAGTGGGCCTAGCCAAGTGGCATTCTATGATCGCTAACGCTATAGAAAACTTAAAATATATGGAAATTTGACATCTCTAACGTCAAGTCACGCATGACTAAGCGTTATAGATATCGTTAAAGATATCCAATTCCATACATTTTAATAGTTTTCTATAGCGTTAGCGATCATAGAATGCAACTTGGCTAGGCCTACAGGTTATAACGGTAATATCGCAGGTTCCGGGGTAGCAGATATAGCATTAGGGATAAAATGTAGACTAGTTTTTAAGTCTAATCAAGAGCCATGAAACAAAAAAGTTTCATCTAAATCCGCTCTGTAGTTTTTGCGTGAAGCTTGTACAAACAAACAGACATAAATTCTAAAAAAAAGTTGTTTTGTGTTCAGACACGCTTATAGATACAGCCTAATACATATTTTTTCTTAAATATCTTAAATAAATAAATATAAATAAATAAATATTCACGGACATTCTTCACACAACGTTCTCTGGTCCCAAACTAAGCTTAACGCTTGTGCTATGGGTACCAGATTACGGATATAATACATATACTACTTTTTTTTTGTAAATAAATACATATAATAGATAGAAAACACCCAGACGCAGTACAAATATATGTGTTCATCACACAAATAATTGTCCTGAGTGGGGATCGAACCCACGACCTCGTGCACGGAAGTCGATTACACTACCGACCACGCCACGAGGCCGAAATGTACAGACAGCTCTGTTACAGCTGTATAAGTATAGATTCTCTAGGAACATTTTTTGTGCACTGATTATCTTGATACCTATCGAGACCAAAGACGGCGTCCATCCACCATGTGAGCTTGACTGCCGCTGTCTCCTGTACTAGAAAAACCTCAACGAGCTAACTTGTTTCTATTGTTACAGAAAACAATAACGCTTCCCACAAAAATCTTCGCTTGAAGAAATACCAATGCAATAAATGCAAGCAAATATTTAACCAGCTCATTGATTTTAAACATCATATGGTTGGAAATCACAGATATTGCCGCTTTGAATCGTCCTCTGATATGCAATACATATGTATAGAATGCGGAAAGAAATTAAAAAGCCAAGAGAAGTTTGAGAGACATTGTTTGGCACATGGTGACCCAGACCTCGAATGTACCAAATGCCGCAAAGTATTCGCCACAAAATTCACGCTCCGCAACCATCTTAAGATACATTCTAGAAAGTTCTCGTGCAAATATTGCGTTCGGTCTTTCAGTACTGATTTACAACTGGGCTCGCATTCAGCTAAATGCCATGGTGTGTTCACATGCGAGTCCTGTCCATTCTCTTGTGACGATGCAAATGAGCTTACATGGCATCAAAAGACTCATAATTCTGATAAAGAGCAGTCTGTCAAAAACTATGAGTCCGACTTTCCTGACGACTTTTTAATTGAAAATGATGTGTCTGTTGATCACATAGTCGATTCTGATGGTGATAAACATCAAGTAGATAATTTAGTGATGGCGAAAATCATGTCGGACAACAAGCATTTTCGAGCTCGCGGACAATATAATGAGAAGAAAAGCAAATATAACAAGGTACATGTCCAATAATATACTCATTATTTATTTTATCATCTACACACACTGTTTTCGTTGTTTTTGAGCTATTAATGTTCCTCTCTCAGGATTCTTCTTAAAATAAGAGAATTATCGTATTCCCTTGTGTCCATTACGCAGTATAGCAAACTTAACTACATATAAGCATACATAATGTTTTCCTTCGCTGTATTACAGTAGGTAGCGAATTTATGATTAAACTAGCTTCTGTCCGTGACCTCAACTGTTTGGACTTCAGATGGTACCAGACAAGAGATAATATGTGTGAGTGATAAAAAAATGAATAATACTTATTTAAAATTACACATACATAAGGACCTACTTAGTTAAAAAAAAAGATATATTAACAGCCTGTAGTCCATGCATTGCTATAAACTATCTATAATCCGTTCTGTCGTTTGTGTGACTTGGTAATCAAACTTGTAAATAATTCAAATTTATAATAACAAAAAAAAAAACAAATGGATTATTACACACCCACGACTCGCCAGCTATGTTTAAGTCCCACGTAATAGGGGGCGAGCCTATTGACGTCTACCGGGCACATTTCCAAACTCCGGGCTGTTACTTAGAATTTTTCTTTTTAGGTTTTCCTAAAAAACCTAAAAAGAAAAATTCTAAGTAAATAATATACCTATATATTAAGCTAAATAACATTGCCCGGCCCGGGGATCGAACCCGAGACCTCATGATTAGCAGTCGCATACACTACCGCTGTGGTGTAGCGGCAGTTATTATAATAATAGCGGAATATATTTTTATCTCTTTCTCTTAGCGAATAATATTAAATGGTTGCTTTCTAAGCTTTCCAAATTCGGCAAATTGTATTTTTTTTTCGATGAATATTCTTAGATTAGATGTCAGGATATTTGAGGATGACCACTGAAGCAATGTAACATGGTTCCAGTGGCCCGCCAATAAAGGCGGAGAGACGGCACATGGCGGGTTTATTTAGTGGGTGAGGGCCCCGCACTACCCTGTTCGTTGCCCCGAAAGACGGGGTGTAGGCGGTTAGGTACATTTTTTCCCTCCCAAACAAAAAAAAAAGGATATTTGAGGATAATATAAATATTCATGATAGCTAGAATCAATGGCTTATAGCTTCCCGAGGCAAGCAATACTTCCGTTTATAAAGTCAGAGGTGCAATGTACTGTAAAAACTTCGGGTATCAATAATAATTATCAGTTTTGGTGCACAGCTTCCTTACAATGACAGACGAATCACGGTCATCTAATGAATTGATAAGTGGTGACCGCAGCTCATGTACATGGAATACTAGGACCACAGCCAAGTCTGCTTACCGTGAAGAATCTTCATTTAAGAGAGATCCTTCTTGGATGATTAGCATCTGCTAATAAAAACTTCTTTTCAGATATGCGACGTTTGCCACAAGAAGTTTGACCGTATTGGCGATCTGAAACGTCACCTTATTGAGCACGCCATCCGTAACACCCTAGCCAAGAACCCCGTCAATAAATTCGGAGTCCTTAGCATCCGATGCGAAATTTGTCCCCAGACGTTCTCCAAGGTAGACAAATACAAGGCCCATTTAAGAGAACACGCGAAATTAACTCTTTACAAATGCACCTTCTGCGACAAATCATTTAGTGATTCAAGTAATTTCTCCAAGCATAAAAAAGTTCACGGCACTTCGTATTTTCAATGTGACATTTGCCAAAGGAAATTCAATTCCAAAAAAATGCTTATCCAACACATGGAATACCATAATAGTAATGATCCATTCCTCTGCGAGCACTGTGATAAAGTATTCCATTTTGAGTCTGCATTGAATAAGCATATAAAGTGCGCTCATTTCAAAGTATCAAAAAATAATTTTAGATGCAGATTCTGTTGGGAGTATTTTTCTAGTTTGAAGGAGAAATGGGATCACGAATGGACGGTTCACAGTGTTAGGAAAGCGATTGTGGACTGTCGTATTTGTGGTTCCAGGTTCAGAAAATATGCAGAGCTGAAAAGACATTGTTCCGTAGTGCACGATACTAACATACCAGCGGCTAATAAGTTGTTGAGGTGGAAACTGAAAAAGGAGATTTAATGTTTTAATTTTCTGTACTGATTAAAACTTGTGTGATTTTTTTACATTTAAAACTAGTTTCAATCTGCATTATCAGAAAAAATGTATGAATATATTTTTCGAATACCTATATCAGATAGTTGTCGAAAATAATATTCAAATATTTTTCGAATATGCTTTTACATCAAATATTGTCATTCTAGTTTTAGTATTCTTATTTATAATTAAGTTTGTTGAGTTAATTTATTTAAGTTCCTTCTTTTCTTATAATTATATTTATGAAAAAATATATATCAAAAATTGACAAATAGTCCTCAAAGTTATATTATCTTTTAAAAAGTTTACATCATTTTCTATTTTTATTTAAGTTTGTTGAGAATGTATTTATTTTAGTTCCTATTTATATTAAAGATCTCAGTATTGTTACTTAAAGTAAATATTTTTATAAACAAATTTACTTTATTTACCTGATTGTTCAGTTTTAAACTGAAATATTCCTCATTTATGAGACTGATTTTAGACGTGCTTAGTAAAATTAATGTATTTGTGTTAAGATTTCCTATTCATAGTACTTAATTTATGGGCTGAGGGCCGAAGGGTAATCCCGTTTTGGTAATGTGTACCCGCTAATTTTCCCTATAGATGGTAGCCTGGATTTGTACCTAGTACACATGAAACCATGAGCTTTGAACATAGTAATACCACCTTCTTTTAATAAAAACATTTTGCAAATTATCATAATTATATATTTTTTAATTTAGCCTTGTGTTGCCGGCTTTAGAATTGTCCCACCCCTCTCTACCCGCGGGAGTCGTAAGAGCCAACTGAGGGATACCGGGGGAGTGGGCAGCAGCACTCCCTCGAGTATTAACAACATCCACTGCGATCGCCAACCCGCCTGCCAAGCGTGGCAATTACGGCATTATCCCCATGACGGGACCGCTCGTTGTGGCGTTCTCTTGGGAAGGCCTATGTCCAGCGTGGACGTTGAAAGGCTGATGGATGGATGGATGGATTTTTTTAATTTTAGCTCAAACTGAATTGCAATTTACTTCAATATTTTTTTTCAAATTGAGTATTTTGCTTTTGAAGTTGTATTATTTTTTAATCCTTGTGTAGATAAAATCTAAAGATCAACATTAGTCGCAAAACTAGTTTATTTTGTTTATTTATAACTTATATGAGACTGATTTAGATGTTATAAATTATACTAATGTACTACTGTTGTACAGATTATTTTTTCGTTTAGTGTTAAATCATATTCGTAGATAAGTATTAATGTTATATGTATTTCGAGGACAGCATAATGCAAGTGTATATACACATATGTGGAGTCAACTGATGTGTCCTGATGTGTAAAACAAAGACCGGACTTAGAAAGAACCTAAAGACCCAGCCCCCTTAGAATGAAGAACGAAACGTTAGACGAACTTTCGTTTCGCTTCATTGTGATTGGTCGCCTGAATCACGTGACGAATTCTCGACTAATCAGGAATCACACGTCGGACTGTTGATCAATCACAATGACTCGAAACGAAAGTTCGTCAGTTTCGTTTTGATCTATATTTTAGCACTTGACATGCTCAGCTATTCTTAAAGTACAAATTATAATTTGCGAATAAGGAAAAAGAGTATTTTAGTACGAGCGGGAATCGAACCTGCGTCCCTTCCTATCCGGGGAAGTGCTCTAATCCACTGAGCTACCGTACTATTTGTTAGAAATACCCAATCTCCTTACTACATTTGTCTTTCTAATAAATAGTGCGGTAGCTCAGTGGATTAGATCACTTCCCCGGATAGGAAGGGACGCAGGTTCGATTCCCGCTCGTACTAAAATACTCTTTTTCCTTATTCACAAATTATAATTTGTATTTTAATGTTTCGTTTTAAATACTAAGGGGGCTGTGACTATTCTTTCTTTCTCAAGCTGGGTTACCATTCTGATCGTCTGTCTCAACCAGTGATCGAAATTGGGTTGGGGAGATTAATTTTTCTCCTCGATCACGGAAGGAACCACCATTTAGCACCAATATATTTTCCAGAAAGATCTTTCATTGGTTTTGACAGGACAATCAAAAATCAGTTTTGTATTATGATCTTTATTTTACAATTGTTACTATATTTTAAGTTGTTTTTAAGTTTTGATAACTATTTGTTTATTATTTTTAAGTTTAAATATTTAACTTCCTATAAGCTGAGCTTGTTAAGATAGGTTCCTAATTATAAAGGTGATAAGAGATTAATGTATTCTCCTTAAAGGTAATAAATTAATCAACACAAATGTTATAATACTATTTTGTGTTTTACTGCCCATTTAACGTAACTTCCAGCTCGTGCCCAAAACCAATTACAGTGGGGGGATGTTGGACCAGATGGGATAATAAAGGACGTTGTGTCCATTTGTTTTTTTCTTAAAGAACACCCTACGTTCATGAATAATCGTTGTATCGCGGGGGACTTTACAGACATACAAGTTCGGGGACACGTAGTACACCCAGACTCAGAACCACCATTTGTGGATCACGCAGAGTCGTCCTGTGTGGGAATCAATCCCATAACACTCGAGCGGGAGGCCGGTATCTAATCTACTCCACCATCTCTGCAGTTTTTTTTATCCTTCTCTAGCTATTATATAAGCTATCACATCACTTGACGTAAGGGAGTTAGTGGTGACACTTATGTATTTATAACGCATCAACCTTCGATCAATCGAAGGCATTACCACAAAGATTTTTTTATACTTAAGAATAAAAACGTGATAAATTCTTTGAACCTACCATGATTTTCTCAGATTAGTATTAAACTCTATATTCGTTATATAAACAAGAAAGTAATGTCGTTATTGCCAGCGTCTATACCTATTTAATTGCCATTTATCGGCTTCATGTGTGCTTCGGTGTTGCCCCTATTTGAAAGTTAGAGACTTGTTCACTCGTAAATAAATTTTATTTTAATATAAAATGGCAAGACACCTTTTTCTTTTTTTCTTTCGAGTTTCGCAACGGTTGTATCTACTCACTTGTTATCGGGCCCATTACTACAATTTGTTGTGTAACCAATCGTGAAAAATATTGGTGTATTTTGTTCAGTAGAGCGAGATAATATTCATTACTGATACGCGACAATGGTGTGCAACGGCTTACCAATATCTATTCTTTGATGGCAGACGAGCCATGGCCCACCTGATGGTAAGTGGTAACCGTCGCTCATGAACTCAACTATACCCAAGTATAGTCAAGCCGCTCTCGAAATTGTCGATCACTATGTCTATCTGGGAGAAACAGTCCAGTTAGGTAGGCACAACTTTGAGAAAGAGGTCAATCGACGAATCCAACTCGGCTGGGCAGCGTTCGGGAAGCTAAGGAAGATCTCGTCCAATATTCCGCAGTGTCTGAAAACGAAGTTCTACGACCAGTATGTGTTACCAGTGTTGACATATGGAACAGAGACGTGGTCTCTGAATGTTGGCCTTGTATTAAGGCTTAAAGTCGCTCAGCGGGCTATGCTTGGTATTTCCCTACGTGATCGTATTCGTAATACGGAGATCCGTAGGAGAACGAGAGTGACCGACATAGCCACCCGGGTTGCCATGCTGAAGTGGTAATGGGCAGGCCACATCGCTCGACGAACCGACAACCGTTGGGGAAGAAAGGTTCTCGAGTGGCAACTACGTATCGGACGGCGCAGCGTAGGACGATCCGATCCGTTTCGATCGCTCAGTGACCAACAAACCGATATATTAGATATAAAAATTTGCGCACTACACAGAAAAAGTGTGTTGATAATGAGACAGTGCCAAAGTGCCATGGTCGCAGGCTTATAATAAACATGCCATTCCTATTGTTTAATTAATCATTTTTACAATTTCATTTTATCTCGAATTCATTATATTATTTTAACATTTAGGTGAATTTGTGTTTTGTAACTTTATATTAATATGTTGAGGGACCATGTCACCACATGGTTCCTCAACGAAACTTCTGTAAATAGAACATCACACCATAGGAAACGGGGGTGACTGAAAATCAGCGCTGTATGAAACTCGTTTCAAACAACAAAAGCTGAGTCACTTCCCTTTGCCTTTTAGCTTATTATGTTTTAACTTCAATCTAAATTTATTGTAATTTTTAAAAGGCAATAAATAATTCATTATGATTATTATTTTTCCTTACTCATACTCTGAAAGTAGGCCTGAAGTTGCCTGAGCAGCGGGTTGAAAGTAACACTTTTCAGCCCTAGGGAGAATTACTTTCAACTGACAACTGAGTAATTATAAAAAATAAAACAGTTCTATTTTCTGTACAGCCAGTCAATTACAGCTCGATGTAAAATTGAAATAACATAAAGTTAAGTATTTATTAAAGAATTTGTTTTTTATACGGCTTTATTTTAATATAGATGCAACTAAATATCTTTAAAATAACGAAGATTTATATTTTTTCAATGATTAAAATGAAAAATAATGGCTGAATAGCTGACAGGCCACAGAAAAAAAACAAAATCAGAGGGAAAACGGCGATTCCAAATTAAATTTTTAAAAGTCTCCCTTTCTTTCTTTAGCTAATTCATGATTTTTATTTTTAGTTTCCTCGTATTTGTAATGAAAAGCACAGTGTTTACCTCGGGATACAGACTTATTTAGTCCCTCGAACTATTGGATATAGTTTTAAACTTCACTTTTTATGATATTCCGTTTTAATGCTTGATTAACGCTATGACAATGTCTTGTAGGCCGTGTGGGGCCGGCTTTAGAATTGTTCCACCCCTCTCTACCCACGGGAGTCGTAAGAGCCGACTGAGGGAATACCGCGGTAGTGGGCAGCAGCACTTCCTCGAGTATTAACAACATCCACTGCGATCGCCAACCCAACTGCCAAGCGTGGCGATTACAGCATTATCCCCCAAGACGGGACCGCTCGTTGTGGCGTTCTCTTGGGGAGGCCTATGTCCAGCAGTGCACGTTGAAAGGCTGATGGATGGATGGATGGATGGAATGTCTTGTGAGCGTTATGCGGGTATTGAGTTCGTAGAGTGAAGGCATTCTATAAAAGAGCCAGCATTTCCTAGCCATTGAGCTAGGAAATGCTATTGATGAAATTTCATTAGACCCCGAGCAAAACAAGAACTATTGTTGAAGTCGGTTAAAATGTAGCCTATGTTACCCGGGCCATAATAACGAATTGATTGACTTTATTCATCAAAATCGGATTAATAGTTTAGGCGCTACGGAGGAACATACGTAAATACAAAACATATAGGTACATAGACTACTAAAATCATAACCCTTCCTTTTGGCTTTGCCGTAGTCAGGTAAAAAGTTATGATTGAAAAACGATTTTATTCCTTGGCTCCTGTTTATGGAAATGGTAAGGGAATGTACACTATAACTATATTTAAGTAGTATATTTCGACTTTTTAAGAATATATGAAGTCAAAAAACTTTCTTTAAATAATAGATTTGTTTTAATGAACAAGGTACCTATACTATATATAACTATTACGTGCGAACCATGGAGTAACTAAGTACTGAGTAGTGTGAACATTTATGTACGTAAACTTATCTAATTATAATTTTAAATAAAGCATATAGAATAGAAATAAAATATAGAAATCCGACATATACCTATCTACTAAATGTTTATATTTTCTGTACAATTTCATTCAATTTTCAAGTAAGTACACGTTAATACGTGTATAAGTTCTTATGTACCCAATTATCAATTATCAGTAACTTAAGTATAATAAGCCTGGGTTGACGTAGTATTCGAATTTCAGTTATATTACATGTTAAAGTATTTTATAAAAGTGTAATTTCTTATCATTGCACGCCTTATAAGCGAAGCGTCGAGGTGGGTACTATTCTCGTTTTACAAAGAACAACTGATTCTTCAAACTTAAAATGTCTCTATTTATCATATATTGCACTTGTAAAATAATATATACACACACATATCAAGAAAAAACACAATTTTTAACACGCATGATATTTTTTGTGCCATTTTTGTTATTTAAACTAATTAAAAAACTGTTTAAAAAGTAATGTATGTTAACACGATAACGACCGAAATACTTTACTAATCGAGTCTTTTTTTTTTCTTTTTAACTTCCGTATTATTACGAATAGAGCCCTATTACTTTTCACGGTCTGATCCGATGTGGTTTAATAGTTATTAAATAAACAAAAAAATAGTGAACATTTACGCTTGACTCGATGGCACAATGGTACACTAAGACCAGCGCCAAAACTTATTTCGTGAGAACTATTTGAACTACTTCTACTAATATATAAGTAGGTACTTCTTAAAATTAGCGCTAGATGGCGTATAAGACATGAGAGCCACATTAGTATTTTTTGATGTTAGCGCTATCTATGTGATTTATTGAAAACTACTTAGTAAGACCAATACATTATTAGTTACTTATTTAGAAATTTTTATATACTTTTTTTAGCATTTGACATGCTTAGGCATATACATTAAACACAAAGTGAAAAATGTGAAATTGAAAATAACAGTCACGAGCAGGATTTGAACCTGCATCTCCTGGATACCGTCCAGATGCTTTGCCAATTTTCTCACGAAATAAGGTAGACGTCACCCAAGACGTTAAGAATGAATGTGTTATCGAAATTAGCAGTCGAGAGCAGTGGTCACGATGGCTAAATTGGCAGTGTCCAGCAGTGGACGTCAAAAGGCTGATGGATGGATGGATGGATGGAAAACAATCCAGGTTCTACAAACTTTTTGCATTCACACACCTGATTCATTAAAATGCCCCCGTTACATCTTTATAAGTTACATTATGGCTTTTCCAAGGCATCCCTTCTTTTTATACAATAAGCGGTTACCGTAGCCTATAGACGCTAGCAACACCAGAGGCATCACTCGCAAAATCCAAGGAAAGAGACAGAGCAGGTAGAGAGAAAGAAAAATAATGAGTGGATGAGAAGGGGATTTCGACTTACATATTCAGCGCCCTCACTCACCATACGAAACAACATTAGGACTACTTACCTATCGTAATTTCACGGTGATCTTCTGTGAGAGCCTGGTAGGAACTTACTCGATCGATCTGGCCGATTCTGTGACAAACACGGCTCTACCACTGCAACACTAACAGATAAAGAAGTCGCAAGTTAAAAAAAAATATTTTCTATTCAATAACTTGCGCCAATTTTGGTGCAATCTATAATAACATCTTGAGATACAATATCTGCATATAAATGGTTATAAATATACATATAATATTTACTTATCATCACGCCATTTCCCTTGCGGGATAGGCCGAGAGAACAGAGTGCCAAAAGGCTCTATTCTTGCATGCATCGCTTCCTCAATATTCATAATTCTCTTCATACACGCTCGCTGGTTTCGGAGACTCCTGACTTCACCTTCTTTCAATACCGATTTGATCTAGGTAGGTGAGTTTCGGTCTCCCCCTGTATCTACATCCTTCCACTTTAGCATTGTATATCTTCTTAACCAGTCGTTCGTCCGGCATTCTTTCCACATGTCCGAACCATCGGAGCATTCCCTTTCGCATCTTTACACCAATACTCTCTTTCATACATACTCACTCTCTTACGTCGTCGTTACGAATGCAGTCAGTCAGCCTTACTCTACAGATTCTCCGCAGAGATCGCATTTCGACTGTATTGATAACCAACTCTCGCTTCCATATAATAACGTTGGGACAAGCACTACGTTGTGTATTGCGACACGTGCCTTTTGGCTGAGGTGATGACTGCCGAGAAGTTGTTCCAATGCTCCGTTCACTCTATTTCCCGTATTTACTCTTCTCTCTATATCAGTGGTGTACCTTCCATCCCGATTGAATCCACATCCAAAATATACAAATACATCCACTTGTTCTAGCACACCATTGCCTATTGATACTCTAATATCACTTCTGGCTTCTCCTCTTTCGAAAACCATTGTTTTGGTTTTGCCCACATTCACCCGTAGGCCCCTTTTCTTACAATCTTCAGTCATTATCATTACGTCGACTAGGGTTTGCAGGTGAACTGCGCTAATAAGACCGCATCATCTGCATTAAATATAATTAAGTAATATTAATTTAAATACAGTATGTTATCAGAGTTGGTAGAACTGGTAGACTACCCCTGTAGGCGTGGTGGTACTGGCGATTACGCCAGGAACCTCCAACGCTGATAACTTGAAGCGTGGGAGAATATTTTAGGCCTGTGTCATAAATCAGCTGTTAATATACACTGCGCGCCATAAATCTTTCAGTTCAAACATCCCGAAGACTTTATGCGCAATGGTGGCCGTTTTATTTGTAGTGGTCATAGTTGTGTGTAAACACGATATACAAGCGTCGAGCGGTATTCTCGCGCATGACCTTGACAACGCGCGTGCGCGAATCGTCTAGCTACACACCGCGCGCGAATGCTCTCCTCGGCACTCGGCAGTCCGCGACAGTGCCTCGCGGTGATATCGTCTCTGACCGCAGACCGCGAAAAAAGCGGGCGCGTGATAACACAAAAACCTCAGCTAAACCAAATAATAGTTACTGTAATAACAGTACGTTCACGGACAAATTTGTTAGTGCTTCGTTGCCACTGGATTATCACATAAATAAGGTTAGTAGCGATAATCTTTAAGAACCTGTCACGTTTCGACAATTCAAGCGCTTTTAATGTATTCAATCTATACTTACAATTTGTTTGTACCTGTTTGTTGATAGATAATCACAATCGGACCGTGGGTCGTTAGATTTTATTGCACTTTAGTAATGGTGTCTTTTAACGATTGCCTCTTAGTCTGATTTACACATAAAATTCCATTGAAACTGAAGGATTTTGTCTAAACAGTTCTGTATTTAGTCTGCTATGTAGGTATTTATGTGAGGCACGGGCTACGGTAAACGGTTTCGTGTAAACAAAACGTTTATTTATTTATTAGCAATCAAATGAATAGGTACTGAAAACGCTGTACAAAGCTGAATAACTTGAGGTCATAACATAATTGATTCTCAAGGATAGGCCATTGTACAAGCCTGCCTGATATTATGGCTTTTAATAAATTGATAACGTTATTGGCGAGATAAAAAAAAAACATATTTACTATCTTACTTACCTAACAATTTTTAACCACATAAGTTAATCCTAATTATATTAATAATGTAGGTACGCATCTAATTATAGAAATGATTGAAATGCTACATTCCTTCACAAGAGATTTGTAATGTTATTTGAATGTTTCGTTTGGAATATTAAACAGCTCACATAATTTTACATTTTAGTGTAACACATAATTTCACGACTATCAATCTAATAATATTAGGTACCTACGTATCTACATCGTCTAGGTTCCTTTATAATAGACGGTTATTGAAAAAAATAAACATATTTTTTCAGAACCTGAAATGCTAAGAATAAATAAATAAATAAATAAATACAGGACCAATGACCTGGTCAAAGTCGCAGGTAGGTATTCGTACAAATATTTGTGTTCATCACACAAATAATTGTCCTGAGTGGGAATCGAACCCACGACCTCATGCACGGAAGTTGGTTACACTACCGACTACGCCACGAGGCCTGTCAAATAGTCAAGAATCATAATCATACTTATCATACCGAATGGAGTAGGTAGATAGGTACTTAGATTTTAGAATTACTTCCGTAATTTTTATTCTAGACAACTCGGCCATTATATTTATTACATTTACTAAAGAAACTAATTCTTACGGATTTATAAACATGCTCCGAAACCGGCGAGCGTGTATGAAGAGAATTATGAATACTGAGGAAGCTAGAGATGTATGCAAGAATAGAGCCTTTTGTGACTCTGTTCTCTCTGCCTACCCCGCAAGGGAGACGGCGTGATGATGGTAAATATAAACATGCTAGCTTCCACCCGCGCGTTCGTCTGTACTCTGCATGGACCTTTTTGGTCCATTAATTTGGTCTATATATAGAATAATATTGCACAGGAACTTCTTAACGGAGTAAAATTATAGGTAGGTGCCTACTCTATGCCGGCGGACTACCGAAGGAATGTAATATAGTTCCAGTGGCCGCCAATAAAGGTGGAGAGACGGCACGCGACGGGTTTCTTTAGTGGGTGAAGGCCCCACACTACCTTTTGTTGCCCCGAACGACGGGGGGTGCGTTAGGAACTTTTGTCCCGCCTTAACAAAAAAGAAGGTACCTACTCTGTGTTTATCCAGAGCATAATTAGCTGTATACGAAATTATTTAGTTGTTAGGTCTATATTCTAGTAATAGAGCCTTGCTTGTCCCAGCATGGATGGGCCGGCTCTATCGGTGAAGTAGGTACCACCCTCTTACAAAAGATCAGCGTGAAACAATGGTAGATACTCCTACCGTTGTGTTTCGTATGGTGAGTGAGAGTGCTTGAGGCCCAAGCCCTCCCTATCCTCTGCTTGTTATCCTTCCTGTACTCTCCTTAGCATCCTTCCTATCATCTCCCAGTTATCCTAGTCCTATCCTTTGGTCCTTGGAGGTAGCGATGTGCGAGTGATACCTCTGGTGTTGCTAACGGCGGCTGTACACACTTGTCTATTTATCTCGCGAACCTCACGTCCACTCTCGTCTCGTAGAAACTCGACACGAGATCACACCATGTACACGCTCGTTGTATCAATTGAACTTCGGATGCCCATCGCGATGGACGTGGAAAAAACAATTGCGCCGTTTATTTTTTTTATTAGTTATTGTAAATTTTTAATCATATTTACCATAAAAAAATATATTAAACCATGGCGAAAAAGAACTTTTTAACTATTAACCATTGTTTATGTTTAATTTAACAAATTGATTATTCAATTACTGTAAGCCAGTAGTAGATATAGGTACCATTGACAGCAACAATATATAATACACAGTTATGTTTTAAATATGCAAAACCTAACATAGCATCACGCCTGTATTCCCCGAAGGGGTAGGCAGAGATGTATTACACACCCACGATTCGCCAGCTATGTTTAAGTTCCACGTAATAGGGGGCGAGCCTATTGACGTATACCGGGCACATTTCCAAACTCCGTGCTGCTACTGAAAATGTTTCTTTTTGGGAAAAAGCTCAATAACATTGCCCGACCCGGGGATCGAACCCGAGACCTTATGATTAGCAGTCGCATACACTGCCGCTACACCACCGAGGCATCTTAAATATGCCTTTATAATAAACTTAATAATATAGTTAAACTAAATATACATATATTATATTCCATCATATTGTATAATAATCTTAAGGCTAGTAAATCTCAAGATAATTAAGTCATTGCATCGTGTATTGTGAGAACATCACCGGCCCCGCGTCCCGCAAACCATTAAAATTACCATATAAAAAATAATAAGTTCGAGTTCATGGCATAGCAAGCAATTATCAGAAATCACAACAAAAGAAAACATCCAGAAAAAAATTGCTAAATATTGCTATATCTTGACGGCTTGTGAAGTCTGACAGTCTACATTGGTTGAGCTGTGGACTGTTGCCTGAAAGCCTTTCATTTTGAAGCATGACGCGGCCACCAATGGAACAGTTACGGGTAGTAAGAATAAAATAAAGTTATTTATTTATTATCGCCTAAGCCTTTTTATCCGTGCGGTGACGGATTAAGAGTACAAGTGTCACCACCCCATTCTTTCCCACGGGTGGTCGTATGAGGCGACTAAGGGAAGTAAGCAATTATCATCCATTGCACGACTGGTGGTAGGGCTGGGTACCAAGTGGAAGTCTTGGTATCCGGCCCGAGCGAGTAGGTACCACCATCTCCCGTTGACCGGCCATGAAGCACATTGTTGCGTTTTGGCTGTAGCAGGAGATAGCCGTTTATATTTCATTTCATCTGTGAAATGAATTGGTGAGCAGCGGCTTGACAATACTCTCGGTATAGTCGAGTCCATGGGCGACGGTTACCATTTACCATCAGATAGACCGTGGCTCGTCTGCCACTACGTTGCAATAAAAAAAAAAAAAGGTGGCAGATAAATGATCCCGAATCGATTTAAATTGAGAACATTTGAAATAACAATTCGATTCCACAAACACTACTGTAAGATCAATTAGTGTTGTCCCCATTTATTGCTCATGTATATCCAGCTAAGCCATACCCACTTATAATAAGTAGAACGTGCCGCTTATGGACTCACCAATACTACCAAATTGCTGTCGACCGTGAAGGGCATCTGCTACTTCTTCTTTGATAGGAGAGGATAGGAAGGATAATAAAGAGAGGATAGAAAGATAAGGAAGACCTCCGACGCTCTCACTCACCATATGAACGTAGGAGTACCTACCGTTGTTTTTGTGAGAGAGTGGTATTTCTCCAATCGAGCTGGCTCATTCGTACTGGGATAACCACGACGATACCTCTGATTTATGAATCCACGCTCTTACCGCATAGTTTTTAAATAGGTATGTGATGAGATGTGAGATGGTTTCCCGGTCAATGGTCCAGCCAACTACGCAGGAGATATAGCACACGAGTGTATGCGTAAACAAAAGTGCACTTTGAAAGTAAGAAACTCTCTTAGTCCGATGGAACGGCATTCCAACACGACCGAAAACACATGATCAACAGTTTTACGTGCTCGAAGCACGGGGATGATACACTGCCAAGTTCCTAACATCGAGCTGTTATTTAGAATTTCTTGACAGAAAAACTCAATTTTCTTTGAACCAGAGACCTCATAATCAACAGTCAACGTGGTGACGGACTAAGGATATAAGTGTCATCACCCCATCCTTTTCTGCAGGTGTCGTATAAGGCAACTAAGGGAAGCAAGCAATTATCACTTATTGCATTACTGGCGGTAGGGCCGGGTACCACGTGAGAGTACTCACTTGCTATCGGACCCGAACGGGTCGGTACCACCGTCTCCTGTGTGACCGGTCATAAAGCACGTCAGTGTGTTTTGGCTATAGCAGAAGATAGCCGTTTATTCTTTCATATCATATCTTAGAAATGAAATGGTGCTCAGCAGCTTGACAATACTCTCGGTATAGTTGAGTTTATGAGCGACGGTTACAATCCACCACCAGGTGAGCCGTACCATCAGGTGAGCCGTAGCTCGTAAGCCATAACTAGCAACAAAAAAAAAATTGGAAAATCCAAAAGTGCACGCCTCATAATTTAATTTTTCACAATAAAATTGAAGGTTACTGTTGAATTGGGTGGTCATTTAAATTGAATAAGTAACTTGATTGGTCTTACTAATTAGTTTTCAATAAATCACATAGATAGCGCTAATTTGAAAAAGTACTAATGTGGTTCTCATGTCTTATACATATAGATAGCGCTCATTTTAAGAAGTACTACTATTATTGGTTCTATAGAAGTAGTTTTCACTAAATAAGGTAGATAGCGCTGGTTTTAGTGTATGTCGAATCGACCATACATATTCAAAGTATTTTTGTTTATTTAATAACAAACCACATCGAATCAGACCGTGAAAAGTGATAGAGTTCTGTTCCTAATTATACTGAAGCGTAAGAGAGAAAAAAAGACTCGAATAGTAAAGTATTTCGGTCATTATGGTGTTAACAAACATACAGGATCCGCACATACAGACACACGGACATCCAAGACAGAACTTTTTTAAACAGTTTTTGAACTAGTTTAAATAACAAAAATAAATAAATAAATATTCACGGACATTTTCACACAACGTCCTCTGGTCCCAAACTAAGCTTAACGCTTGTGCTATGGGTACCAGATTACGGATATAATACATATTATTATACTACTTTTTTTTTGTAAATACATACATATAATAGATAGAAAACACCAAGACGCAGTACAAATATCTGTATTCATCACACAAATAATTGTCCTGAGTGGGAATCGAACCCACGACCTTGTGCACGGAAGTCGGTTACACTACCGACTACGCCACGAGGCCCGCTTCGCTTATGAGGCGTGCAAAAGTCAAACCGCTAGACCTCCGTGGGTATTTAAATATAACGTACATACGTTACATTTATATGATGATTATACAATGTATCTATTGTCCATTTATGAACGCGATTGGAACGGCCGCGTGTACTCTGTTGCGACATGCACAGGATGCAATCGGGTGCTATTCTTAATCATGGCCACACTGAGGCAGCCATACACGCATACCCACTTGTGTGAATTTAATAGCTATTTTTAATCGTTCATAATTTTTAACAGCAGATGGTGAATGGTAATTTTGATGAGGAATCGTAGCCCTGTACACTATCCGCTTGAATGATTCACAAATTTAAACAACTTTCCTTCGGCCGGTACAAGATCGATGAACAAACTGACACTATAGTCATATGTCACTTTTGTGAATCCTGGCAGTCGGTTGTCAGAGGCCTGAATAAGATAATAACTCCGAGCTTGTTCTAAGATCACCCGTTGTTTCCTTAGTTAGGTTGTGGATTAGACAGTCGCTCCGTGTAAATATTGATGGATCATCGGAAATCGACCATAACAAACCTTGGGATAAGGCTAGGAAGAGGATGATGAGGTAGTGAAGTATATTTTACAGATGCTAGAAGCCCTCGGAGTAGGTATAGGAATCCCTACTGTCAGCTTTTGTTCGGGGACCCGTTGTCCTAGGTGAGCGACAAACGCGTCAATACTACGCGACGCGACGCGACATGAAAATATCAAATACTTTGGAAAATCCAAAAGTCCACGCCTCATAATCTTCATTTTTCACAATAAAATTGATTATTTGATAAGTTACTAATAATGTATTGGTCTTACTAAGTAGTTTTCAATAAATCACATAGATAGCGCTAATTTCAAAAAGTACCTTCTCATGTCTTATACGCCATCTAGCGCTTATTTTTAGAAGTACTTCTACATTGGTCTATAGAAATAGTTCTCACGAAATAAGGATAGCGCTGATTTTAGTGTCGCATCGAGCGTAAATATTCACTATTTTTTGTTTATTTAATAGCTATTAAACCACATCGAATCAGACCGTGAAAAGTGATAGGGTATGATTGATAGGATATTCGTAACTATACTGAAGCGTAAGAGAACAAAAAAGACTCGATTAGTAAAGTATTTCGGTTGTTATCGTGTTAACATACATTCTCCGAATATACCTACAACACACGGACATCCAATACAGAACTTTTTTAAACGGTTTTTTAACTAGTTTAAATAACAAAAATTGCATCAAAAATATTATGAGTGTTAAAAATAGTGTTTTTTAGGGCTCCCATACAACGTCTGTCTGTCCGTCCGTCCGTCTGTCGCCAGGCTGTATCTCAAGAACGGCGATAGCTAGACAGTAGAAATTTTCACAAATGATGTATTTCTGTTGCCGCTATAACAACAAATACTAAAAACAAAAAAAAAATAATATTTAAGGGGGGCTCCCATACAACGTCTGTCTGTCCGTCCGTCTGTCACCAGGCTCTATCTCAAGAACGGCGATAGCTAGACAGTTGAAATTTTCACAAATGATGTATTTCTGTTGCTGCTATAACTACTATTTATTTATTTAGGACTGCTATTTAAGGGCGGCTCTCATACAACAAACGTGATTTTATTGTCCTTTTTTGCTCGCTATTGATAACAACAACAGGTAGATGCTTGAAATGTTTACAGAATATTTAGTTATACACTAACTTTAAAAATAAATAATTAAATGAAAATTAAATTAATATTTAAGGGGGGGCTCCCATACAACAAACGTGATTTTTTTACTCGTTTATGCTCGATATTGATAACGGCAACAGTTAAATGCTTGAAACATTCACAGAATATTTAGGTATATATTCACTTTAAAAATAAAGAATTAAATTAAAATATAACAGTTATTTAAGGGGGGCTCCCATATTATCTAAACTGTCTGAAAAGTAAGTAGATAGGTACTTAATTGAAAATTATAAACAAAAGTGGGCGGTCCTACTACCTACATACCTACCTATCAAGTAATTGTTAACACCACTTTCTATATATTACTTACCTAATTCTTACGCCCTTACAGATAATAATAAAAGTTTAAAAAGCTGATGGAATTAACACTATAAAAACTCATCCGCGATGGCGCCTACTTAGAGTCGTATGCAAACCCATTCATTTTAGTCCTAAATATATGCGATTGCGCACAGTTACCTTATGACTCGTTTATTTATGACTCTAATGGTAACATAATTCCTTACATTTAAAACTGTTTCGTTATGCGCATCTAAGTCTGAGTTGAAAACCACGAAATGAGTAAAATTTTACTTGCAAAATTTGGTAACAGCCAAACACCATGGTTACAGAGAGTTACAATAGTGTAATGTTGTTTACCTAGTCAATGGTACGGAACCCTTCGTGCGCGAGTCCGACTCGCACTTGGGCGGTTTTTCTTGATATGAGTGTGTATATGTTATTTTACAAGTGCAATATATGATAAATAGAGATATTTTAAGTTTGAAAAATCAGTTGTTCTGTGTAAGCGAGTGTAGTACCCACCTCAACGCTTCGCTTATGGGGCGTGCAATAGAGGTTGTATGTACTTATGGCCTACGTTGTCGCCTAATTTGAATGCGACGCAAAGCGGTTGAAGTATTAGCCGCAATACGCGTTGCTACGCATTGCGTCGCGTCGCTCACCTAGGACAACGGGGAAGTGAGAGCGTCGGATGCTCAAACTTCATCTTTTATGTATTTCCTCTTCACCTCTTATTGCAAATTGCAAGAAAACTCGTATTGCAAATTACAAGAATAACACCGATTTTGCTACACACTAGTCGGGATAGGAATTCAGTTAATAGTTTTATTTCACAATGATTAGGGTCGTTTCTGCGTACACTCTACTATTAACATCTCGATACTATTGTGTATCTAATAGTATCTATTTGAAGAGGTCCACTGTTTGCGGACAATCGAAATCGCTCGTGAAAGATTAATTGTATAATCTTACAGAGTCAATCTTCGATCAACATTGTTGATCGAAGGAGTCGATTGTTAAATCGACCAGACGTGGCTCTGTAACTATTTCATATATTTTTAGCTATCCGTGATTTTTTTATTATTTTTTGTTTTAGTTTCGGAAACCTTACAGCAGTGTATACAATTAACTGAGTAAATACTTATATAAACAGTGATAGCCCATATTGATATATATAAAACTCCTTGCTATCGCTATCGGGCCCGAGCGGGTTGGTACCACCATCTCCCGTGTGACCGGCCATGAAGCACATCGGTGTATTTTGGTTGTAGCAGGAGATAGCCGTTTATTCTTTCATTTCATATCTGTGAAGTCAAATGGTCATTAGCGGCTTGACACTACTATTTACCATCAGGTGGGCCGTGGCCCGTTTGCCACCATACGCAATAAAAAAAACCAAGGACTACAATGACAATCTTCTTGATATCTCTGACTTCGAGATTTTTCGAGAATATGCGTGTAGGTATTTGTTGAAGGAAAATATCTATTTTGATCTGTATTTTAGCACTTGAAATGCTCAGCCACTTTAAAGAATAAATTATTGTGAAAGTCGTAAAGACATCTAAAAAACAATTGTGAAGTGGAGATTGGGTGTAGCTGCCGGCTACTGCGATGGCATAGCAGTCTAGACCACTTCCCCGGATTGGAAAGGACTCTTGTTTCGAATCCCGCTCGCAGTAAAGTTCTCTTTTTCCACTTTCACAATAATTTATTCTTTGAAACAAATCATCGTGAGGAAACCTGCATACCTGAGAGATTTTCTCGACACCTTGTGAAGTCTGCCAACCAGCCTATTATGGCCTGAATCCCTCTCACTTTAAAAAGAGAATAATAATAAATCGGGACAGCCCCTTTAGAATGGAAAACGAAACGTTAGACGTACTTTCGTTTCGCTTCATTGTGATTGATCAACAGCCCGACGCGTGATATCTGGATTAGTCGAGATTTCGACGCGAGATTCAGGCGATATTTACTTTTTGATGTGAAACATCTAATGCGGAGGGAGGGTAAAATCCGCTGTTGGCGTGGCGACGCTTTTATTGTAAGTACTTGTTCCGTTCAAATCTTGCAAGTTAAATTTGACACACTTCCCGGTTTCCGATTGAGCTGAAATTTTACACGCATGTGTATATCACGTGACAATGCAATATTATGATAACATGGAGCTGATCTGATGATGGAGCTGGAAGGGGGACATAGGAACTCTATGTATAATGAAACGGCGCAATCCCATCGAGTTTGGGCTTGTATGATTCGTCTTACCGAGTACTTTGTGTCTAGCTGGTATCCAGGGGTTGATGATGAAGCTGGAAGGTGGCCACAGTAACACTATAATGAAAAGGCGCAACCCCTTCGAGTTTGGGCTCGTATCATTCGTCTTGTCGGGTACTTTGTGTCTAGATGGTATCCAGGGTCTGATGATGGAGCTGGAAGGTGGCCATGCGAAACTTTGTAATTAAATCGCGCAACTCCATCGAGTTAGGGCCCGGTTGAAATGTCCTGACTAGAACTTCAGTCATAGATGATATCCAGGGTCTGATGATGGAGCTGAAAGGTGACCATAGTAACTCTGTAATGAAACGACGCAACCCCATCGAGTTTGGAATCATTTGATTCATCTTGACGAGTACTTTGTCTTCTTTGTATCCAGGGTCTGATGATGGAACTAAAAGGTGGCCATAGGAACTCCGTTATATAACGACATAACTCCATCGAGTTTGGGGTCGTATGATTTGTCTTGACGAGTACTTTGTCTGTAGATGGTATCCAGGGTCTGACAATGGAGCTGGAAGGTGGCCACAGTAACTCTGTAATGAAACTACGCAACCCTATCGAGCTTATACTCGTTTGATTCGTCTTGAGGAGTAATTTGTCAAATTATGATCCTTTTATTTCTACAAAATAATTTCGATGTTTTCACATCTGTTAGACGTCCCGCGACGTTTAGTTTTTGAAGTACTTACTTAAATATAAAAGAACACAGACATGTACGAGTAAATACCATACATATAAAGCAAAATGAAAGTGCCTCGATCCCTCGGCAAGGAGACTCATAGGAGACCGTACGGTATCCCCTGATGAACCTTTTTTTTTTTTTTTTTTTAACGCCATCGCTCTCTTCGGTTGGTGCAATACATCAGCGTTTCAGGCCATCCGCCCATACTGGAGCTCTATAAAGGGCCATATCTAATACTATGTTATCTTACCTAATCGATTTTGATCTCCAATTCAGCAATTTAATCACTCATATGTTAATAAAACTAATATATATATGTATATATAACTGCTATCGACACAAATAATGTATTGATAAAAATGATGTGTTGATAAAATGTGTTACTAATAATCACAGTAAACATTTTTAATAGCCATATCACTGGTGTGGTGATTAGCAAGCGAGTTAAAAGCGAGGCGAGGGTTCTCGGCTCTCGCCACCTGCTTCCAATATAACGAAATAAATTCCGTATATTTTAGGTATATTATAAAAAATAAATTTGATTCGTCGACGTTTACACGGCCTATGGTTACCACATCCATGTTTTTCATCGATACAACATCGATTTTTTTTACGACGCTTACTTACATCCCCTATAAATCTTATGGGAAAACAATTCTAATAAGATAATTCATAGATTAAAGAGTTACGAGTGCAAAAGTAAAGACTTTATTTATAGGCTTTTGCTTATACTGCCGTGTGGTGCCGGCTTTAGGATTGTCCCACTCCTCTCTACCCACGGGAGCCGTAAGAGCCGACTGAGGGAATACCGGCGGAGTGGGCAGTAGCACTCCCTCGAGTATTAACAACATCCACTGCGATCACCAGCCCGCCTGCCAAGCGTGGCGATTACGGCATTATCCCCCATGACGGGACCGCTCGTTGTTGCGTTCTCTTGGGGAGGCCTATGCCCCGCAGTGGACGTTGAAAGGCTGATGGATGGATGGATGGCTTACACTGCAAATGCACATCATTATATTTTCAAAATGTCAGATGTTCCTTTGCGCTCTTGCAGCCTCAGATCCGAGATCAAATTCTTCTTTACAGTCCTTTATTTTGCCACTAGATTACTGCATATATTACTTACTTATCATCACGTCATCTCTCTTGCGAGGTAGGCAGAGAGAACGGAGTGCCATAAGGCTCTATTCTTGCATACATCTCTCGCTTCCTCAACATTCATAATTCTCTTCATAAACGCTCGCCGGTTGCGGAGATTCCTGCATCCACCTTACTTCAATACATGACCGGTCTAGGTAGGCGAATCTCCCTGAACCTAAATAATCCTGCATATATTACGTAGGTCAAATTTTATGCAAGTCTGTACCTTTAGTATCTGCAGAAGGGCAGATATAAATAGGTCGTACACCCTTTTAACGGATTTACTATTAATCCTCGAAATTTTAGTTGTGATTACGTGTGTAGGTCTTATCTCTAGGCTTTTAGGGCAGGTTTTACGGAATAATCTGAGATTAGTGTATCTTTAGATTGTCACTGGACAGTGTTTTCTCTGTTGGTTATGGTGGCAGATGAGCCACGACCCACTTGGTGGTAAGTCACCCGAATCGTAGTTACGTTTTGTTTATTATCACGCCATCTATCTAGTAAAAAATCGCAACAACTTTTTTGTGTGTGAGTGACTTTGGTTGTTAGCCTCAGACGGCTATGACAACCTTACCCGGACAATTGGTGAGCGCAGAGGGCTCTCAACCCGACATTTAAGCAACGCTACCCGGGGGCACCCCCTCTGGGGTAAGGACCTCGGCTCGGGCTGTTGCTGGCAAAGTGGGATTTCCCACGTTTATGATTTGACCGCGACACGTCTTTCGCCCCCGTCGGCGGGGACGAAACCGTGGATATTTACTTGTATTAGCTGCGCGAGCTGTGTGTGCTCTGATCTGAGCGTGAGTTATATCGTCGTCGACTTCGTCGAGGCTATGTCGCGGTCTGCGTACGCGCGATATATTAGATGGTTTGTACCTAGCCGACTCAACCACTAGAGGGTTGGCGTGAGTAATGGCGGAGTCAAAGAAACTACGTGAACACCGTTTCATAAATTGCTTGATGGTAGGCAATTGCAAGTCTATGTGAAGGTCGACATTGCGTATGAACCACGGTGCACCCGTAGCTCTGCGCATGAATCTATTCTGTAATGTTTGTAATCTATGGATCCTGTGTGCCTTGGCGTGTGAAAATACTACACTGGCGTACGTCATGACTGGACGTATGCAGGCAGTGTAGAGTCTGACCTTATTCCTAAGCGAGAGTTTTGACCTAGCGTTTAACAGATAGTGCAAACGTCCCATGACAAAGGCTGCGCGCGAGCGTACCACCTGAATGTGACGGGCGAATGTTAATCTGTTATCTAGTATTACACCTAAGTACTTGGCTCGCCTACTCCAAGGAATAGGTTTACCAAAGATGCTAATCTGTTTGATCTTCTCCGGGGGATACAGTCGGGGTAGTCTCCCGCTGTTTAGTTTAAATATATTTTATGACGCATTTCATGAATTACTATAGGTAGTAATTTAGACTTGAAATTTACCAGCTTTTATATGAGTAGGAAAATTCTGTTTATTTTATTCAAAGATCACGTTTAAAATTAAAAACTTTTTTTAAGATACAAACGTGTATATTTTTTTTTTGTATTTTATGATATTTACGCAAATAAGCCTTCCTTCTGTCAATCTACGGTATTTCAATTATTTAAATGCAATTTTGCCTTGAAGCTATTCCATAGGAACCGTCCATTTTTCTAGGATAAAAAGCCATTTTCTGTTGTGGGTCCTGGGCTACTTGCAAAATTTCATGATAATCGGTTCAGCAGTTTTACGGAAGAATCGCCAAAATTCGCCTCCTTTACATCTATCCTAACTATTATAAAGCTGTAACAGAGCTGTGTCTATAGGTGTGTCTGAACACAAACATTCTTTTAATTTTTTGTCTCTTACGTATTTTGATGCAACTGCAAATGAACAACAACAAAAATCTCTTTAGTTGTTAGCTCTTGATCAGACTTATAAACTGGTGTAGAATTTATCCTGCTAATATAACGGGAGCCTGAGATACAACCTAAAACTTTTTTTTTGACTGCGGCGGAGCCGCGGTCAATGGCTAGAATAAAATTAAAAATGATTATTTTAATCTGAGTTGTTTATAACACAAGAAAAAACTACTTCGGTGAAGAGTTGTCATTCATAAATGACAAATTTTATTCCAATAAATGCGATTCGATACGACAAATTTCAGTTTTAGTTGACGCTGGGCCCGTAGAATGTAACTCACTTAATCGTATCGTATCGCTTGTGATTGGTAGAGAAACCGACGCGTGATGTTGCAATAATCCCTCGGCCAATCACTCTGATCTCTCAAACCAATCACAATGACATGTCATGTCGATATGATCGAGTGAGATACATTCTAACCCCCCCCCCAGAACTTGACATCCAAGGCCGATTCGCCTCTTCCCCTACAGCTGTTGACAAAATTAAACATTTCGTATATTGCCTAAATACGTCGTATTCATTGGTGCGAAACATCAAGTGCTTCGATTTAGTCACGAGATTACGCGGTTCACTAAACTATTTAATCAATTAAGTGTTTAGTCAGACGCTTATCTAATAAATAGAGGTGTCCCGTGACGTCACGTGGCGCCTATGCCTTACGGTCGTGGCTCTCTATGTGGGCTCACAAGTCAAATATGAAAAAAAAATACAGTTTTTCAAGTCCGACTGGTGGTCTAGAGATTAAAAAAATTCACTCTTCAGCTTCATTATTGTCGGGGCTTGTGGCGTAGTCGGTAGTGTAACCAACTTCCGTGCACGAGGTCGTGGGTTCGATTACCACTCAGGACAAGTGATGAACACAGATATTTGTACCGCGTCTGGGTGTTTTCTATCTATTATATGTATGTAATTACAAAAAGTGTATTATATCCGTAATCTGGTACCCATAGCACAAGCGAAGCTTAGTTTGAGACTAGAGGACGTTGTGTGAAATCTCCCTGAATATTTAATTATATTTATTATAGAAAAAAATTTGCCTGTTGCAGTAATTTTTTTTTTGCTTTTAAACTGTCGCTCTTATTTATTTTAACGTAATAGGTATGTACTTTCACAAAGATAGACCATAAAAGTCGGTGGAGATTCACTTACTCTCTTAGCTACCTTTGTTAACCGAATCAAGCAAAATCCACTGTACACTGGATACTGGCGAAATCAACGGGACTGACATAAAGAAGAATTGAATTGAGATCCAGGCGTTTCGGAGATTCACCGGGATAAACAGACAGATAGACTAAAACTGTAAAAGTTATATTAAGAAACGTATAATACTTTCATAAGCATTATGTAAAAAGTTGTTATTTAGACATTACAAACAGATCTCATACTGGGAATCAAATTCGATACTTCTTAAATAGGTATACTTAAGAAGTAGTTATTATGTCTTATGAGCCACTAGCTATATCATCTATTTATCTTTTGAATCTAATGTTCGCGTTAATTTTAAAAGTAATAGTCATGTTTCTTTTTGAACATTAAAACTGTAATCATATCTAACGATTACGAATATTATAATTTCCTGTTTTTAAAATACCGTGCCAGACTAACAGTAGCTGTAAAATAAATATTCATGCGTGTGCGTAATTATTATTCAATTTATTTTAAGGCCCTTGCCAACAGGATGAAAAAAGCTTGAGAGCAGATTTTATTTTGTTTTTATTGAAGTGAAACTTCTAATGCGACTCCCAACAAGGTTGCGTTAAACGTTTGATGCTACCACGGAGGGGGTATGAAAGCACTGTTGCGTTAAACGTTCAACGCTCCTGGGGAGGGGAATAGAAAGAGACAGAGCGAGAGTGAATGGCGCGTAGTATACCTGTTACAGGCCAGTGTGAGCGTTAGCAACGAGTAGCGTCCAATTTACACATTACGAAGTATCACTTCTGCCGCGCGGAGGGACTCCACGCACTATTGGTTTTTCCGTTTTTGTAGTATCTCAAATGTGACATGTCTAGTAATAGGAACATAATATAACAAAGGCCAAAGGCCTAAACCACCTCGCCTCTTATAATTCCCATACCTACTCTTCTTATTATTGCTCCTCTCCACTCTTTCTGTCCCTTTCCTTGGAGTTGAAGACGCGCGAGTGATCTACCTCTGGTGGTGCTGGCGTCTGTGTACGGTAACCGCTAACCGTGGTGGGCCATAATACAAAAACAAGCTTACATACTGATGATGGGGACGGTTGGCCACCTTATTGTTTGGACCCAGTTCATTGGGTCCAAATACAACTGACGCATACGCGAAAAGGATAAATATACTTATACCTGTGTCTCACTCTTGCTAAAACCTAGTATATGCATCCTTTTCTTCATTCTTAATGTCAAACTCGCTACTAGCGAGTCTATATTATTCTTCGTCTAAGGATATAAAGAATAAAAACAAAAGTATATGTCATTGTTTATGATATTACAGACATACTAAGCTTACGCCACGTGAGTTCTCACGCATGACTAGCCACATACATGTCCCGTGACCCGTACGCGATCATATCGTAAATAAATAAACTAGATGGCTACTGAACCAAGAAATCGCATTAACACTGGGTGAAAGGGAAATATATTATTTATAGCTTACGCGTTGGGTAGGATTACATGCTCATCAGAGCGTCCTCGGTCTACCCGAGTCTCTGTTTTAAGTCATTGTCTCTGACGTTGAACAAATCGAAATCAGAGATGATGACACCTTTAAATTTGTAATATAAATTGGTGTCTCTAGGTAAATTTACTGTACAAATGGCGGGAGTGTTTAAATACCGGACTCCTGCCTGAGTGTTATGGATTCGGTTCCCACACTGGTTGTTCTGAGTCTGGGTGTACTTTGTGTCCGTGAAATTGCATGTTTGTAAAGTCCCCCGCGATAATTACAATGATTATTCCTTAGTGCAGTGTTGTCTCAAAAAAAAAAATTCTGTACGTACTAAGTAGATATTCTTTTATTTACTAAGATTATAAATGCGAAAATGCGTTTGTTTGTTTATTATATTTTCACATCATAATTACTAAACCGATCGTCATGAAATTTAGCGTACCTATTTATAGTTATTGCCGGATTGATCGGCCGTGTGGGGCCGGCATTAGAATTGTCCCACCCCTCTCTACCCACGGGAGTCGTAAGAGTCGACTGAGGGAATATCGGGAGAGTGGGCAGCAACACTCCCTTGAGTATTAACAACATCCACTGCGACCCGCCTGCCAAGCGTGGAGATTACGGCATTAGGTATCCCCCATGACGGGACCGCTCGTTGTCGCGTTCTATTGGGGAGGCCTATGTCCAGCAGTGGACGTTGAAAGTCTGATGGATGGATGGACTTATAGTTACGTGCTCAGAAAGGAGATATAGGCTATCCTAAAATAAGTCATAGTTCCTGTGGCGTAGCAATTTTTGCATAAAAATCATTTTTGTGCATTAGAGTGATTTATTTATATTCTGAAGCTCATGCGAGTGAAGTCATGCGCAGAATGTTGTAGTATTTATTTTGTATGTATGTTTGATTTAAATCTGTCACATTTCGATGCAACTTTCATAGTAACGTAGTAGTGAACTATCTACCCCTTAAGGGGTGGGCTTAAGCAGAGATATAACATGCACTTTCATTTCGCCATTGTAATTGAAAACTCAACGTTTTATGGCCACAGAATTTAAAAACTTCCTGAATGAAAAATAATTTAACGTTTTTTGCATAATCCAGGAACTAAACCCAGGCTTCCAATTAACACATGTTAGCCTTTCTATACCTACACAAATAATCCGAAGTGGTCTCAAGAAGTTCCAGTGGTCCTTCACGCTCATTGCCCCGAATTACAGGGTCCGCGATTAGGAACATTTTATCTCGCCTAAAAAAAACAAGATATAGGGTATATCACAAAATTATCTTGCATACATAAAAAAGTATTTTTTTTTTTATTGCCAACGGGGTCAGACTAGCAAGCGGCCCACCTGATGGTAAGTGGTAACCGCCGCTCATGGACTTTAGCAACACCAGGGGCACAGCCAAGCCGCCGCCTACCGCAACTTAAGTGCTCCTTTCAAACCTCGTTTAAAGAGGGACATGTCGTAGCACCGGGGAAACACCGTAGCAGGTAGTTCATTCCAGAGCTTACACGTACGTGGTATGCTGTTATCTATACTATAATAAAGTTGTAACAGAGCTGTGTCTGTACATTTCATATATTTGAGAAAAAATGTCTGTAATAGGCTATAATATAGGCGTCTAAACACAAAACAATTTTTTTTTGAATTTGTTTCTGTTTGTCTGTTTATTTGTTTGTTTGTTCGCGCATCACACAAAAACTACTGAACGGATTTTGATACAGATTTTTTATTTGAAAGGCCTTGATTAGACATAAAAACTGGTATACATTTTATCCCGCTACTATATCAGGAACCTGAGATATAACTGAAAAACTAGAAATTTATTAAACTAGTTTTTTTTTTAGTATTTATTTAAAAGAACTACTAAATTGATTATGATGCAACTTTTTTTATTTGAAAGGCCTTGATTTGGCTTAAAAACTAGTAGACATTTTATCCCGCTACTATATCGGGAACCTGAGATATAACCGAAAAACTAGCTTTTGGCTGCGGCGAAGCCGCTGGCAAAGGCTAGTAGAAACATAAATAACGTCGCACAAAACTTTTAGTAGTGCTTTTGCAAAAACAAAGAATTTCACGGTTCCAAAAATCCTATAGTAGAAAATAGTAAACAAAACAATGTAATCACAACTGTCACACCTCAAATGTATGCTTAGTATACGTTACACTATTACGTCAGCATGTCATTAGCGAATTGATTTTGATGACGCCAATGGCTCTTAATATTGATAGCCAGTAAAATGGCGATGCTAATCGAGTGAAAGTTTGCTTTCTATTATTACTATTATAAAACTGTAAAAGAGTTACACTGTTGAAAAGATATTTGGTAAAAAAAAAAATGTTATTTAGCTATTTAGGCGGCTCGGAATCCAAAACATTTATTTTTATTATAGAAAAATATATGCAGCCTGTGGCATTCTATTTTATTTTCATATTAGATATTTTGAGTTTGTACTATATTTTAGATGTCTTTACGCTACCTATCGGATGGATTTACATACATTATTCAATAAATACTAAGTATTTTTAACTTTAATCTAGTTTAAATATTTTAATATTGTAGGCATTAGCGAAACACTCATTAGCTTATCATTAAATCTTCAAAACTACGACGGATTGACTTAAAATAAGTTATTCTTTTAATCAATGACACGTAACTGAAATCCTTTACTTAGCCTATTTGTTCCTTTAGGATAACAACAACCTATTTCAACGGGACGAAGTTACAAGCAAAAGCTACATTATGTATTATTCTCAAACAATAGTTTTAAGTCCACAAAACCACCACCCCACCCCAATTAATTATTAACAACACTTAATCCGCATTGACGTCATATGGTATTGTATACTAAATATGTTCTTTGATAACAGAAATAACAGTGAACAAATAACACAAAGGTTATAACTCAAAACAAATAACATGTTATAACACAAATAGAAAATGGTTACAGAAAGTTAAATACGAGTTTTTGGGTGTTCTACTTCTAACTCAGATATATACTGTTTAGTTAGTTGCGGTAGATAATTATATATTTTCTTTCATAAGAAATAAAAGCTTTTATGTTTTAAGACCGGTACTTACTTAGATAAAATCACGCCGTCTCTCTCGCGGGATAGCCAGAGAAAACAAAGTGCCTAGAGGCTGTATTATATATAACTATAGCCAACGATATTATATATTATCTAATATTACGCTGTGACTGGAAGCTGGATAATAAGCGTAGGTTGCGAAAGATCGAAGCGAGTGATTATGGTTTTCATATTGTACGCGATTGAATTTTTCATAAGCTAAACCTACTAAAGTACTCGTATTACAAATTAGTATTTCTAGCCCTTTTAAAAATGCTTTAGTGAGAACGAACGAATGAATTAAGTTATTACCTACTCGGTTTTATGTAAAACGTTCCAGGAAAATATAATTACCATTATAAATCGTGTTCATTCATACAATATTCAACGATCTGTAGAGAACGGAAGATCGTATTCTGCACTTCAGTTTCAAGGTCACAGTTTAACACGTTAACTGTAAGAATATAGTTTATTTTTAGGTGTTTATTATAAATTTAACTAATTTACATAAACACGGTCTACCATTACGCATATTACGAATACTTTGTTCGCTAGGGAACGCCGTAATATGTTTTTATACTTTTTATTCTAATTTATAATACTGTGTGCAGCAGTTATAACTTAATAGTAAAAGACTGACTGCCAAGATATAGGTTCGATATCCAGTATGAGCACGTGATAACACACATACGTATTTGTTAATAAATTATCACTACCCGGTAAAGGAGGAGGAAATGTCGCGAGGAAGGCCTGAGAGTTATTCTTGATGTCATTGCCAACTCGCATTGGGTTAGCGAAGTGGCCCTTTTATTTTGAGGTAAGACACTTACCTTTATGCTTTGCACGAATGCTTTGAATGCGCATAACATTTACATAATTCTAGAAGAAAAGTTATTACGAATACTAATCTCTGAATAGTACAGCGGTTCCCAACGTTTTAATATAAAGAAAGCTTTTATTTTTAGGGCGCCACACTACTCTGTGTATATTTTTCACGCCTCATTAAAATTCGATATCAGGGACCATAAAAAGCCTTGCACATTATACAATGCAATTTAAAAAATACTTAGGAAAATCCAAAAGTGCACGCCTCATAATCTTCATTTTTCACAATAAAATTGATTATTTGATAAGTAACTAGTAATAATGTATTGGTCTTAAATAATTAGTTTTCAATAAATCACATAGACAGCGCTATTTTCAAAAATTACTATGGTTTTCATGTCTTATACGCCGTCTAGCGCTAATTTTAAGAAGTACTTCTATATTGGTCTACAGAAATAGTTCTCACGAAATAAGGATAGCGCTGGTTTTAGTGTCCAATCAAGCGTAAATATTCACTATTTTTTGTTTATTTAATAACAATTAAACCACATCGAATAAAAGAAAAAAAAACTCGATTAGCAAAGTATGTCGGTCGTTATCTTGTTAACATACATTTCCTACAACACACGGACGTCCAAGACAGAACTTTTTTAAACAGTTTTTTAACTAGTCTAAATAACAAAAATGCTAACAAAAATATCATGAGTGTTAAAAATAGTGTTTTTTCTTGATATGTGTGTGTGTATATATTATTAAACAACTGCATAAATAGAGACATTTTAAGTTTGAAAAATCAGCTGTCCTGCATGAAACGAGAGTAGTACCCACCTCAACGCTTCGCTTATGAGGCGTGCAAAAACTGAAGCAAACTTTTCCTTCGACCTTGTCCCAGCATTAGTGACCTGCTTGACCGGGGAAGTACCAGTCTCACAAAAGATCAGCGTGTGTACTCCTACTGTTGTGTGAAGAGTGAGAGCGCCGCGCACAAGACCTCATCCCCCTTTTCATTCTCTTCTTATTATCCTTTCGCTCCACATCCTATCCCCCCTTCCTTGGAGTTGGCGACGCACGATTGATGCTCCTGCTGTTGCTAGCTATATAGGCTGCAATAACCGCTTGCTATCAGGTGGGCTGTATGCTTATTTACTACACCCGTAGTTTAAAAAACCTCGCCCTCTTCTCGTCACAATTAGTCACACCAAGCAATACCTTTATCCTTTGTTTGCGAAAGTATTTCGTGAACAGCAAAAAGTTCAAACTATACACTTTTATCAAAAATTATTGGATGGATGACTTTTATCAAATCTTTTAATGTAAGTAATATTCTAGTTAAAAGACGCAGTACCCGTACTATTATAACAGAAAAAAACAGAATTTTAGACAATCATTAGCTTTAGTTTGTAAGTTCAAAACTAATAAAATAATATAAACTTTCTAATATTTAGGCTTTTTAAGAGAATTGTTTTTTTAAACCCTTTTTCCGTCCCACTATTGGACACGGGTCTTCTATCATGGTGAGAGGGATTAGGTTATAGTCCACCACCACCCAATGCGGGTTGGCAGATTTCACAAGCAGTCGAGTACATCGCTCAGGCATGCAGGTTTCTTCACGACGTTTTCATTCACCGAGCATTGATAAATTGTAAATAAATAAATACACATAATTAATTGCGAAAAATCTCGAAATGTCAGAGGTGGCACACACCTCTACGAGGTTTGCTAAAACATGTACTCGGGATCGAACTCGATACCTACCATATATGTTTTTGCAGTCCTTGGTTTTATCGCTAGGCTATCACTGCTGTACCCCTGAAGTAATGTAACATAGTTCCAGTGGCCCGCCAATGAAGGCGGAGAGACGGCACACCTCGGATTTATTTTGTGAGTGAGGGCCCCACTACCCTGTTCGTTGCCCTGAACGACGGGTGTGCGGTACATTTTTTCCCGCCTTAGCAAAAAAAAAAAGGCTATCACTGCTATGCTGTTGTGCTTATGAAATAAATAGTTTAGAATTAGATGTTTCTGTATTTGTAAAAAAAATTGGCTTGATTAGCTTACATCTCTAAAGAGTAGTAGTAGGTACTCTTAGGAGTCAGTATAAATACTCTTTCCGATGGCTGTTGGTTTAGGCTGCCACAATAGGAAGTGTAAGTCTAAAATAAACAGCTACTGATTCTGTTACTCTATGCAATTCGTCATTGGTATATGCAATAAGGAAAAAATATATTATCCAAGTATTACTCGTGTATGTACTCAATTTACATTTACATTTTCCGTAAAAATATAAGGTTGTTATTTGAAAGTTGTTTCTTTAGTTGTTTGAGAGTTGCTATTCGTGTTGTCTCTTGCGTTTATATAAGGATAAATAGCGCTATTCTTTTAACTTTTTTCTTTTTTATTGCTTACGCTACCCCATCTTATGGTAAACGGTAAACGTCGTTCATGGTTGGACCAGTGGTGATACCATCAACATAATCACTATGACAGAGTTATAACTCTCCTCAGAATCTAGGCTCGAGAGGGGTGTGAATATTTTTTATTTTCTTCTACAATCGAAACACGTCGAGATGCTATTAGGTATGACTATTTAAAACAAAAAGGCCTACAAAAGTCTTGACAACAGAAGAGAGATTCTACCTCCTAGTAACAGTAATTATACTTTCGTACGCACATGTCATGATTTAGAAAAATAAATTTGATACGATTTTTAATATCCACCAAAACCGTTACGATATCAGTCTAGAATATCATGTCATCAAGATAATTATTATGATTTCAACACGTAACAATGGAAGATGGCGCCATCTTTGACACATTTTCCCGCCAACGCAGCGGCCATGACACTTGTCAGTTAGCATTATCCTTTTCAGACATATAGACGGCGAACTCCACAAGTGGGTATATAACGCTACCTGTGTTTAAAACAATAAATTTGAATACAATCGTTTCAGCGTTTTCTTTTAGATAATACTGTCGTGGTTTGGGTTTATATTATATAGGTTACTTTGCTACACGTTAGAATAACAAGTGAATGATTTTTATATATTTTTAGGTTAATTAGCAAACAAATTACCTAAGTAAAAAGGGGTTAGAGGTGAAGAGGATGAATGATAAGAGTCATAAGAGTGCCTGGAACGGTTATTCAGGAGACACATATTAAATCATTTTCACTCTTTAACACTATTACAAAGTTAAAAGGAACAAAATAAAAAAGAAAAGAAAGAAGTTAAAATTATGCATCATAAAATTCATCCGCATCATTGACTACTGGAAAAGTGCCCAGAATGCTGGCAGCATTGCCACGTTGATTCTTTATAAAATTTGCGAGCGTTCGGGCCCCATGACTCTAGCGTTTCGACCCCAAACGGTTCGAAAATATAATTAACCCCAAGGTTATTATATTTCCGCCGTTTGAGGGTCTCTGCTGATGAAGCAGTAGCACCAGGACAACCAGCGGTGCTTGGTAGATGTGATGGAGCAAGGGTGACGACGGCCACCTGCGTCGCACACCAAGGGCCTACCCATCATCCAAGGCATCAGAGTCATACTGTCTGGGCTCTTCCCATCGTCGCGTACCAAACCATTTGGTTCACGAACGGCTGGTACACCGACAGTAATAAAAGCACGACGGATTATCTCATTTATATTAGCGTGGCGCGGTATTCTGCCTGCACTTTTGCTGCATGATAGGCCATGGTGTCCGAGACTATCGACGGACTCCCCACAGTGACAGTGATGCGGAGTAACACACGGGGTTCCTAAACGGAGACAAGCTGCAATTCGGAAAGTTGTGTCGTCCATCATGGTACCTGTGTTGGACGACGGAAGTGCTTGAACCCAAATACCTGACCCCACTCCCCCACAACCAACAGACGAGCACGCTCAGCAGCACCAATAGAAGTATTTATAATTTTTTTTCTAATGATCCCGCATAACGGCTCATCCCATTGTTTATGATATGAGAAAGCGGGTTTATTGGTTTATTTATCATTTTCGATTTCACATTATCGTCCTTTCTGTTCTGTTAAATGATTGAGCATGCTTAAAATATGTATAAAAATAACAAAATGTTTTTATTTCATATAGTGTCGTATTTATTTTGTTATAATACTGATGTTATCTTTAAAAAGTCTGAACGAAATGTTGTTTTATGAACTTTAGCTAAAGTAATTTGTAGCTTCTTAGAACTTCGCACAGCGCGGTCTTAAATTAAATAACTTGGGGAATATTTCTCTATTTCTTGAGAAATATCCTTAAATTGGAGTTTAACAATAAGTTATGGGATTTATATTTGTTCTTAAGAACTGCTCTTCTCTCGCTAACAGCATTCACAAATGTCATGGTTGGGTTTGGTACCTACTGATAATTTTTTTTTTATACTTTTCGGGTGGCAAACAAGCATACAACTCACCTCATACTATAATATAGGGTGTGTTATGTTAACGCGGATGTAATTGCGCAGTACATGAAGAAAAATGTAAATTATTAACAAGAATATAACAATATTAACTGCGCATATAAATTCAGGGTTTGCGACAAAAAATTTGACATAATAATGTTATCGCTCGTCATATTTATGTTATAAGCGAGTGTCGTACTCGTAATTGAAGCTATAAGACTCCCCTTATAACCTACATTTGATCGATTGGCGTACCTAATGTTTTATCGAGAATCGATAATCGAGTAAAACATAAACGCTGTACTTAACTGTATTTTTCTTAAAGTATCTACACAGATAGCGATACGGTTTCGATACCTCTCATGCAAGTTGTGCGTTCGATTTCCATTCGTAACAATTATTTGTATACAACCATCTGTTCGGTGTCTGGGTGCACAATGTTTTTTTCATTTGTATATAATAAAAAGAATTTCGGCCCATAACTTACATATAATAACGCGATTGATTTCGTAAAAACATTATATTATATATTTATTCCCTTTATTAGGCTTCTAAAAGTTCGCCGAGTAATGCGGGTGGAGGACGTACGGCAGGATATTCAGGGAGTGAGAGCCCACACCACATTATGGAACTGCAAAATATATTTTTTTTAAATGTACATGTTTCCCGCCTAAACCGAGCACAGCTCAATTACTTTGATCTCACAAGAATATAGGCATTATATATACTTATAAACAGAAATGTGCATACATTTCTTTACATTTACTTTTTTAAACATACCAGACGTTTCCAATTATAATAATTTTGATGTTTTATTTATCGCAATACTAGCAAAAATATTCTCTGAATACCTATTGCCAAATTGTATACTTACGTAAAACGCGCGTTTGATATTAGCTCTGGCTATTTTGGTACCAAGATTTAATTTATCCTGTCAAATATTTAATCTTGTCCAGGCAACGTTATCTGTATTATAATATAATCTCGTCAATGTAATATTAAACCTTTGAATTAAAACTAGTTTTCTTGCTAAAATTCGTTTGAAGAAAAAGTTTCTTCAAACGAATTTTAACAAGCGTTTATTTTGTTAAGTCGGGGAAAAAAAACGAACAGGGTAGGGTGGGCCCCCGCCGGCGGACCACCGAAGGAATGTAACATAGTTCCAGTGGCCCGCGGAAAAGGCGGAGAGACGGCACACGGCGGGTTTCTTTAGTGGGTGAGGGCCCCACACTACCCTGTTCGTTGCCCCGAACGACGGGGTGTGCGGTTAGGTACATTTTTTCCCGCCTAAACAAAAAAACAAAAAAAAAAAAAGGGTGGGCCCCTCACCCATTGAAAAAAAATGTAAATGGACCACTGGAACTGGTAGACATTACTTCAGCGGTAAGAGACTTTCGCCTACTTGGTTTAAAGTTCGGTCTACAGTGAAAGACTATAATATCCATTAATTATAGAGAAAAATCTATTTTTGTAGTATGTCAAAGTTACCACCCACAAAACGTTGACGCACATTAAATCCGTCACATAAATGAGGTAATATTTGATTATCAAATTAATTTGGGTAACATTGGTTTATATTATTCCCAAATTAAGGATGTGGCTGTACAAACATAAATTTGTAGTAGTATCATATGTATTTGTAAAAAAGGTCCATCAATCAAAATTTAGCAGTTACAAGTATATTTTTTTTTAATTCGCATCAAAACCTCGTTTTAATCCTAAAAATGAACAAACCAATAACAATATTAAAATGAAGACAAACTAAAATAATTAAAACAAACACTTTGGTTTGAAGTATCTATTCGCCTTGCTACATATAGAGTAAATTGTCATCTATATAGTAAGTGTATGGAGTCCCATACAATCACAAAATATCTAAAAAGTTATTCACTGTTCCATACACTCAAGTTCGCGCGCTAATTTCGGAAAAAGTTTTGACATTAACTCAGTTTGACAACTTCGCTTTTCGGTGCGTCTACGGAGCTTGTTTAAAAAATAAAATCTAAAGCAAGCATTAACAAAAAATGTTGATTTCATAGGGAAAAAAACATTAAAACATTCTCATAGTCACACTGTCAATGTTACCAGAATGAATCAAAGTTACTCAGATTGACTGTAAGTAATGTAACTATCTTTTTTTATTTTTTCTACTCCTTGGTTTATTCTACTCTTTGATGCAATATGTCAAACTGTAATTAAGGCAAAGGACATGTGTTTCATACAGCCACGATACGTTTTCTATTTTGAAAATAATTTGATTTTAATTTATATTGACACGGATACATTATTTTAATTATATTTACGGTACATATAGGTGGAATTAAATCAAAATAATGATAACTGTGGACTAATTCTATCCTACTCCAAAAATCAATAAGAATTAATTAGACGGATATCAAGTTTAATATTTTAATGGGTTATATTTTTGCCCTAGTCAAGCAAACTTGAGGATTATTTCATTATACATATTTTATTTTAAATATCATTAAGTACTATTAGTAGTTACTGTCCGTTTCAGGCATTTTTTGGGCATATCCCTCTGATAAATTTAGAATTTATCTTTAAATCATTTAAAAATGAACAATTCTAGTCAGTTCTTTTTTCAAACACGCTCTTTGAAATCATTCATTCCTGTTAGCTTTGAAATAAATTACAATTTATTATAATATCTATCATACCTAGTTGTAATAAATAAAATATAATCAACGTGACAGGACCTTTACATCCATACGGGATTCGTCACAGTATTCACGTGTGACAACACTGAAGAGACATGACAGGCGTTACTCTTTGAAAATGAATGAATGGAATACGCTTTGAATAAAATTGTATACATTCATTCGTCACGTTTTGGCATGAAAGATATCATGGTCCCTTTAAGCCCTTTAGGTTGAAAATTGTGATTTAAATTCAAATATTCATTCGGAGAATATAGTAAAAACTGCAGTTTTGGGTCTTGTCGTCTTGGATACTGAAACATTACTAATTTTTACGAATAGCTTATCTTTGATAAATAATAATTTTTATATTACCTACTAGCCATTTTTAGGCGGCTCCGCCTCAGCCAAAAGCTAGTTTTTAGGTTAGGTTCCCGATATAGTAGCGGGATAAAATGTAAACCAGTTTTTAAATCTAATCGAGAGCTATTAAACAAAAAAAACCGTTTATTAGTTTTTGTGAACAAACAAAGAGACAAAAATTAAAATAAAAAATATTTTAATTATTAGTGTGACAGTCTGGATTTCTGGATGTTTTACTCCATCGCGCAAAAACGACGGAATGAATTTAAGATCTTTAACACCCAAAATCATATAGCTGGATTACTTAACTGCTTACCGACTATAATAATTTTATTAAAATTATCAAGTACTGATTATACAGAACTTCATAACTAAAGCTTACAATGCAGCTATATCTTTCTATCACAGCACCGGTGACATGAGACGTGAAAATTGTATTTTTTGCACTCATGCATTTTTGTCTGAACCCAGTTCTGAAGTCCATGCAAGCCTAGTCGTGAACTGAGGCTAGTAAGCTGAATTTTCCCAATGTATTGTACCCGTCTGTTGTATTTTATCAAATAGATATGACCTTGCAACGTTATCGTTTATTCGCTAACCGACCGTTGGTAAAGTGCTAACACGCAATTGGTTAATCTCCACTCCACAAACCCTGTTCCAATTTCAAATACTCGTGGAATTAAACAGATTTCACGGTCAGTACAGAATAGGCTGCCATTATTATCAGCGTTTCGATGTCTTAAGACACAACATCAAGTCATTTAGGTGACAAGTACGATATAAATAAGTTAGGTACTTTTTGATGTGAAAACATCTAATGCGGACCGAGTGTAAAACCGGCTTTAGCGTGGCGACGTCGCCACGTCCGTTTAATTTCGTAGTTATTAACGTTGACAAAAGTATGTAACTAAAAAGAATAACGTCAATCAATAAAGTAATAACAGTTTTAATTCAAATTAAACAAAAATTAATAAATAAAGATAACGAGAGGACGCTTACCAAGAATTATATAAGACTCAAACAATATTCTCATTTATTATTTAATATACTATAGTAATAGCAAAGTCTAAGAACCATATCTTCGACTGTGGTAATAGGATACATTCACACTTACTTATAAGTTCATTGTCTATAAGTCCATTTCCGTTATTTTACACAATGTCATAATTTTATACGAGTACACATTGAAAAAGTTATAATCATTTTATTTCTAGTCATTAATTCTATAAAATCATTTCGATATTTTCACATCTGACAGACGTCCCGAGATGTCTATTTTTTCAAATATAGATGTAATAAGCATCTATCTAAGATGACGTAATCGTCTTCCAAAAAAGAAGGATCATCATCATCGTTGGCCAATACTAGGTCACTGCTGGACATAGTCCTCTCCGAAGATACGCCACACCTCCTATGCTGAGTTTCTTCTCCAGCCACCAGTCCTTCGTACATTACGCTCCACCTAGTTACAGGACGTCCTACACTAAGCTTAACAGTTCCCAGTCTTCACTGCAGAACTCGTCTATTCCAACGTTTACCGACCCACTACCACTTCAGCCAACGCATTAACAGGCAAATTACTTCGTTGCGGATACGTTCCCGCAGACAAGCCGAACTAGCTCGTTCCATAGCTTGATGAGCTGAACTTGTAAGCTTCCGGACCACTCCAACTTTGATTGTTCACTTTTAGGGCCCGTGGGTTAAGTAAGACGCATGGATTGGAGATTAGGAAAGATGTGTGGTAGTATTTTGTACGCTCACCTATTAGGCACCTTGAGGAAACATACATAATATTATGTCTATCTATTCGTTAGAACAATACGGTTAAGTATTCAGCGTCTTTATTCTAACAGCCGAGAAGCATTTCTAAGTTTTTTTGTCTGAACTCGGGTGGCGAATGCAAGCATACCGCCTACCTGATGGTTAGTGGTTACCGTAGCTTATGGACGCTAGCAACACCAGACGCGTCGCCATTGCTAAGGAAAGGGATATGAGGTGGATAGGAAGAATAATAAGGAGAGAATAGGTAGGATACTAAGGAGAGGATAGGTAGGATGCGCAGGATAGGATAGGAAGGATAACAAGGAGAGGATAGGGTAGGGGTTTGGGCTTCCCGCGCTCTGACTCACCATACGAAACACAACGTTATAACTACCGTTGTTACATGCTGATCTTTTGTGAGAGGGTGGTACTTCCCCGATGAGCCGGCCCATTTGTGCTAGGATAAGCAACGCTCTATCTACCACTACGAGTATTTCGATTTCAGAATCGATACTCTACTGGAGCGTAGTTGATGCTCATAGGTAGGCTCGGATTTCGGATGTGCCCCTGCCGTTTCTCCATGAGCTACAGTTACTACTAACAATCACGGTCATTCCTGGATCGAATATCCGTGCTCGTAATTATTCGACCTTTCACGTGTTCACCGGCTGGCTGGGTGAGCGTAATTGAGTTATGAGGGCCTCGCTAATGTCATTGTGCAAATGCGATTATAGGTTTTTAAACAGGCTTTCATCAGCTTGACCTGTTTATAAATTACTAGCACATAACCCGCGGTTTCGCTTGTTTTATAGCGATAGATGATAAATCAATTTTAAACAGGTTGTACGTAAAATTTACTCAGTATATATAAGTTACTCTATGATATTAGTGGCCGTGTGCTTTAGAATTGTCCCACGCCTCTACCCACGGGAGTCGTAAGAGCCGACTGAGGGAATACAGGGGGAGTGGGCAGCAGCACTCCCTCGAGTATTAGGTAACAACAGCCACTGCGATCGCCAACCCGCCTGCCAAGCGTGGCTATTACGGCATTATCCCCCATGACGGGACCGCTCGTTGTGGCGTTCTCTTGGGGAGGCCTATGTCCAGCAGTGGACGTTGAAAGGCTGATGGATGGAATCTATGCTAACATTCTTTCTTAGTGTTCCCCCACAGTTTCAAAGAAACTAATACTCGTATGTAAATCATCACGGTCCTAGGCCCAGGAATTTGGGCTGCGCGATAATATATGTGTCAATCAGTTCTTTTATATTATAGGATTTTCTCTGATTTTATGAAGTGAGTATTTTATGAACAATTTTTACTGTTTCGCGTTTAGGTTTCATACCATCGCTAGCTTCGAGAATTTACTCGACCCAGTAATAAAATAGTTTTATTTCATAGCTATTTATTTGACTATACTTCGCATGGGAGCATTTTAATTAAAAATTTCGATTTTTGAAGACCTGTAAATCTTTACATTCTTTTGGTTTTTCATGTGTCTCAAAATTAACCAGTGTCAGTGATGAAAGTTGTTTTGACGCGACTTGATTACAAAACACTGAACTTTCTGCACTTATCATTAATATATAGTTATTTTATATAGGTATATAAAAATTAAACCGTATTAAAATTTGTATTGCGGTATAGGAAAAGTAACTGGAGACAGACGAGGACTGCAACTTCGTTTTATACAATTTATAGATTATATATTATGCCGATCCTTCAAACATTTTGTGGGAACTATTTCAAGTGTTAATTTATTATTAACCGTCACAGGTTCTTTCGCGTGGAATTTAGATATTTTATTTTTTGTGTGGGACCTTAATTATTTTTCTAAAATAAAAGTAACTACTATCCACCAGTGAAAGTTCTTTCAAAATCTGTATTTTTTATAACGGTAACGTATATAGGTATACATTCAAATGCATTTAGTAAAAGCTATTATTTAGACATTAAAAACAGACTAATGCCTCGGTGTTGCAGCGGCAGTGTAAGCGACTGCTGATCATAAGGTCGCGGGTTCGATCCCCGGGTCGGGCAGTGTTATTGAGCTTTTTGGTAACAGAAAAAAGCAGCCCGGAGTTTGAAGAAGTACCCAACGACAATAGGCTCACCCACTATTACGTGGGACTTAAGCATAGTTGACGAACCGTAGGTGCGTAATACATCTATGCCTACTCCTTCGTCGATACCTACAGGCTTTAAGCAATGTGTTTGATCTTTGTTAAAACGTTAAAACAAACATGGACTTACAGCACTAGTGGCGGTCTTCAGTGGACTTCTATTGAGAGAAGCTCACCGATATTCTTCATGACTATGTAAAACAGAAGTTTATACCTGTACGGTTGCAACAAACAGGGATATGTATGCTCTCGCGTTCGTAACAATGACGTAAGAGAGCGTGTAGGTATGAAAGAGAGTATTGGTGTAAAGATGCGAAAGGGAATGCTCGGATGGTTCGGACATGTGGAAAGAATACCGGACGAGCGACTGGCTAAGAAGATATACAATGCGAAATGGAAGGATGTAGGTACAGGGGGAGACCGAGACTTACCTACCTAGACTAAATTGGTCATGTATTGAAGGAAGGTGGAGTCAGGAGTCTCCGAAACCGCTGAGCGTGTATGAAGAGAGTTATGAATGTTGAGGAAGCGAGAGATGTATGCAAGAATAGAGCCTCTTGGCACTCTGTTCTCTCTTCCTACCCCGCTAGGGAAATGGCGTGATGATAAGTTAGTTAGTTAGTAAGTTAGTTGTATGCTCAACAGCCTATACATGCATTAAAGAAGATTAACGAAACAGATATAACCTGAAACTATCGTGAGATAGATACATATTAGAAATATATCACCGGCAATAACTCACGTTGAGGATCGATTTAGTCGACCAGTCAATGCCCGCCGGGAACTCGTTGACACCGCTGCGCGCTCGCCCTGATGATGAGCATCGAATATGCTCGGAACCCGGGTCGACTAAATCGATCCTCAACGTGAGTTATTGCCGGTGGTATATTTCTAAGATATAACCTGAACTTATTCAATTGTGAACCAGTATAACCGGAAGAAGGAAACAGCTAAACCATTATCCTATTGTAACAAATTTTGAATAAATCAAATCAAATTACAATTATACAGCAAGAGTTATACAGCAAGATGGTGATAGGGCTGGGTACCAAGTGGGAGTACTCACTTGGTATCGGGCCCGAGCGGGTTGGTACCACCATCTCACGTGTGACCGGCCATGAAGCACATCTTTGCGTTTTGGCTGTAGCAGGAGATAGCCGTTTATGCTTTCATTTCATGTGTGAAATGAAATGACACTGCTCATCATTTCATTGCTTGACACAGCTCTCGGTATAGTTGAGTTCATGAGCGACGGTTACCATTTACCATCCGTCCGGCCCGTGGCTCGTCTGCCAATAAATGCAATAAAAAAAAAGATATACAAGGCGACTGTGAATGGGTAAGATGGTAGAGGTCGACCTTTTTTTTTGTTAAGGCGGGAAAAAATGTGCCTAACCGCACACCCCGTCATTCGGGGCAATGAATAAGGTAGTGCGGGGCCTTCACCCACTAAGGAAACCCGCCATGTGCCGTCTCTCCGCCTTTATTGGCGGGCCACTGGAACTATGTTACATTCCTTCGGTGGTGGTAGAGGTCGACCTACGCGAATGTATTTTGAGCAGATCGGTGACATTCTTAAGGAAGGCCAGGTTAAGAGTACTCGAAACCAACGAGCATGCATTGCATGAAAGCGCTGATGAAAGTAGATGAAGCGAAATATGTGTGTCAGGATCGTAGCAAGTGGAGAGAAGTAGTCTCTGCCTACCCCTACGGGAAAAAGGCGTGACAATATGTATGTATGTAACAGCCGACCTTCACCAATGTGTTTTTGTTACGTCATTATTTCTGTTTCAATGGTGTTATTTGTTTAAATTTCATAGTCATGACAAATCATGAAATTATTCTTTGACGTACTAACTATTCAATATGCAGCCTATATTCGAGCCTCGAACGCACTACGATTCTCTTACAAAATATAATACGCTTTTAGTGAAAATATGCAAGAATTATGACCTTCAACGAACCCGTACATATAATAGAACAAAAGCCTCTGTTCGACGTAGGTACTCGCAATTACGTTGAACATAAAAGCCTTGAAATAATATACTTTAATTAGCGACCAGAGACGCCCTTTGTCTTTTATACGAGACGCCCACGCGTCAACTTCAGAGTAAACATTTCTGTTGTAGTTTGTGAAGCTGTGATACTCTCACCGACCTTACGACGGCGACTGAGAAACTGTCTTGGAACATCTTTGATAGGCGCCATGTTGGCGCTGTAGAACAGAACAATACGGCTATTCAAAGAACTAAAATTAGTAATGTCTCAAAATACAATTATTATATCGGGTTAAAGAACACATAGTTGGTCTGCGTTTTACACGACCCATCTGATGGTAAGCGGTTACCATAGCCTATAGACGGCAGCCGTATGCCGTGTGGGGCCGGCTTTAGAATTGTCCCACCCCTCTCCACCCATGGGAGTCGTAAGAGCCGACTGAGGGAATACCCGGGGAGTGGACAGCAGCACTCCTTTCGAGTATTAACAACATCCACTGCGATCGCCAACCCGCCTGCCAAGCGTGGCGATTACGGCACTATCCTCCACTCTTGGGGAGGCCTATGTCCAGCAGTGAACTTTAAAAGGCTGATGGATAGATGGATAGACGACATTAAACGTGCGCGTCTTGTCGTCTTTGGAATGGATAGGAAGGGGAGTAAAGGATAATAAGGAGAGGATCTCCGGCGCTCTCTCTCACCATACGAAACAGAGGTAAGAGAACCTACCGTTGTTTCACGTTATATATAGGCCCTAAAAATGTTAACTACATTTGAAACATTTTAGAAAAGAGCTCATAGAAGCAGAGGATCATTAAAGTAATGTCACACATTTCCAGCGGTCTACCAATACAGGCGGAAAGACATGCACATGTCGGGTTTATTTAGTGGGTGAGGGCCCCACACTAAAAGACGGGGTGTGCGGTTAGATACATTTTTACCAGCCTTAGCTAAAAAAAAGGGTTACAAGAATTTCAACAAGTTAAGTTGCAATGTGTTCTTTACATTATCTTCTTTTGAGAAACATCCGTTCATCGGAATAGTACAATTTGAGTAACTGATTGTGATGTAACGGGTGCTAAAGGGTTTTTAGTATTTTAGTAGTCAAACTATTCTATGTAATGCTAAGTATCGTGATTATAAAGCCTTAGTTTATTTATGTTTGATATGTAGCTGTACTTTTCGCTTTTTTAAATTGTACTGTCCATATTAAATGTCATATCCACATGTTTTTATTAGGAACTGCATCTCTTATATATTAACGGTACCTATAAAATTAGGCTAGATCCTTGGAAACATACGTCCAGTGTGTAAGTAAGTACCTATGTTTATAAAATAAGGCCTTAAAAATGTTTAAGTTATTAAAACTGGAAGCTAGTTGATTTTATTCCAGTGGCATGCAAAAATGTAGGTACATGGCATGCCGGTATGCGGTTCTATCGACAGCATTATGCTTATGTATAACTATAAAGCTACGTTAAAATATTTAAAGCATTTTACCTAAATTGGTAAAGAGCGCTTTATTATTTTGAAGTTTGGGCATCCTATTTTGATCTGTGCAATCCGGGAAGTGCTCTGGACCGCTAAGCTATCGCAATCACGGGTGTCATTATGTAAATGCATCCGATAGGTGACGTGAGTCGTAGACATTTAAAAACAATAATTGTGAAGTGGAGATTGGGTGTCACCTTCGGTGACTGCGATAGCTTAGCGGTCTAGAGCACTTCTCCGGCTTCGCTGGGACGCAGGTTAGAATCCTGCTCTCAGTAAAGCTCTCTTTTTCTACTTTCACAAATAATTCATCCTAAAAGTGCCAAGTATTATCCTTAAATAAAATTCTTGAGTTGTGCCCTCCTCTCGTAAGCTCTGTTTCATTAAAAAAAAACATTGCAATGTTGCCTTTTCATCTTTGTCTGATAAGCAAAAAAACCTAATTAAAAATCTATACGAATAAATAGGTATTAGGAGTAAAAATTAAGTTACAAATGTTTATGCATGTAGGTTTCACACTAGCCCCCTTAATAATAAACATTGTTAGCTTCGAATAGTAATTCACAGCTTTGTTCTGTTCTGTCAACGTCAAACTGTCATTAGTGACAAAGACGCGCCGTGTGGGGCCGGCTTTAGAATTGTCCCACCCCTCTCTACCCACGGGAGTCGTAAGAGCCGACTGAGGGAATACGGGGGAGTGTGCAGCAGCACTCTCTCGAGTATTAACAACATCCACTGCGATCGCCAACCCGCCTGCCAAGCGTGGCGATTACGGCATTATCCCCCATGATGGGACCGCTCGTTGTGGCGTTCTTTTGGGGAGGCCTATGTCCAGCAGTGGACGTTGAAAGGCTGGTGGATGGATGCATAAAAAACATTTACAATTAGGTACACATCATAATACTAATAGGTTGCAGAGGCATAACATATAGTATAACTTCTTTACGAATCAATAAATTTAAGTGTAATTTGAAAGGAGATAGATTACCTATACCATACTGACTTATACTTGAATTAGCTAATAGGTACCTTTTATAAAAAATGCGTGTACCTACTTATGTACGCGCGTCAGAAGTTACTATATTTCTTTGGCATCATTAATAAATAAAGTAATTATTATATTCGTAACCGCAGATCTTGTCACAGTTATGTATATAAATACCTTGTTCGATAAAGTAATTATGTCTAATGTCACTAGATAGCGTTAGTAAAATTTTGAAATTTCTTATAGGTCGATGTTAAGAGTGTTTTCATACCCCCTCCATGGTAGCGTTAAACATTTAACGCAACCTTTTGCAAGTCGCATTAGAAGTATAACTTCAAAAAAAATATGTCCGTGTATTAATGAATTTGATTTACCTACGTCTGATAAACGTAGTGGGTCAATTAATAGTGTTTTTATTTTCCCCGCGTTTAGCTCTTTAATCACTTCATTATAATTGAACTACTGATAAAAGATCATTCATCTCGACCCAGTTGCAACACAAATTCCTGTTTCTAAGGGTAAGATCCGACACGCGTGACGTAGCTTAAAACCTTCTTGAATTAAATTAAACTTAACTTTTTTTTATTGCTTGTATTGGCAGACGAGCCACGGCCCATCTGATGGTAAATGGTAACTATCGCTCATGGACTCAACTATACTGAGAGTATTGTCAAGCCGCTGCACCATTTCACCAATATGAAATGAAAGAATAAACGGCTATCTCCTGCTACAGCCATAACGCAACGATGTGCTTCATGGCCGGTCACACTGGAGAGGGTGGTACCAACCCGCTAGGGCCCGATTTTTTTTGTTTTTGTTAAAGCGGGATAAAATGTTCCTTAGCGCACACCCCGCCATTCGGAGCAACGAGTAGGGTAGTGTGGAGCCCTCACCCACTAAAGAAACCCGCCGTGTGCCGTCTCGCCGCCTTTATTGGCGGGCCACCGGAACTCGATACCCAGCCCTACCACCAGTCATGTAATGGATGATAATTGCTTACTTTCCTTAGTTTCCTCATACGACACCCGTGGGAAAGAATGGGGTGGTGACACTTGTATTCTTAGTGCGTCACCACACGGAAAAAATGTATTAACTTGTTATATCGTCGTCTCCCAGTAAGAAATACATAGATATTGATGATTACGGGTACCAACTGCGATCGCTTTGCGGAACAGTGAATGTAGACCAGCAATGCATGAGACGCGATTTCAAATCCTGCTTGCATACTTATATCATATTTAGATATTTTTATATATATTTTTAGCATTTGACATGCTTAGCAACATACATTAAACACAAAGTGAAAAATGTGAAATCGAAAATAACAGTCACGAGCAGGATTCGAACCTGCATCTACTGGATACCGTCCAGATGCTTTGCCAATTCAGCCATCGTGACCCTTGCTCCTGACTGCTAATCTCGATAATACATTCATACCTAACGTCTTTGGGTGACGCCTGCACCATCTGCCGGAAGTATTTTCATACATTATACAATAAAATAAAAAAAATACTTACGTTGTCCCGCACGAACTAATTTTATCACGAAATTTTTCTGTGATAAAATTAGCCGAAGGGCTTTTACGTGGAATTGGTATTTTTATATAGAGATAATTAGTAGAGTGATACATGTATTCTTCTGTAGTCTGACTGGATGAAGTCGCGGGTACAATCTAGTTTAACCTCATTTAAAGTGTAACTATTATTATAAGCACGCGTCTTTATCATCGTGTTAGCATAACATAGAGGTATTATTCAAACGAGGGTGAATATTAGGTAAACGTAATATAATTTGATTCATGAATATCCTTCCATCAAACTTCTATTTGAATTATGCTGAAACGTTTAGAGCAGCGACTCTCAAAATGTTGGTGTTGGAACCCTTTCGCAAAACTAAATATTTCGCGGAGCCCCAAAATAATATAAAACTTGTTTCGTAAGCTTGTATTGTAAGCGACTGCTGATCATGAGGTCTCGGTTCGATCATCGGGCGGTGCTATTGAGCTTATTCGTTAAGGGGCCCCTAGACGATCAATTATATTGAGCAATATTACGAATTGTGCAATATTATTGACCGTATATGGTAAATATCGAAGATTGCGCAATGATTGAACGAAAGTTTGAGCGAGTTTAATTTTTATTGCACCATATTTTTCCATGGCATCGTGTAGGGTCAGTATTGCGCAATATTTTTCAGTCTACTATTCTCCGACTGAACACGAAAACATTACGCAGCTCGTATAATTGTACAATATAATTGATCGTTAGAATTCAAAGCGCCTTTCAATCTTATTGTACAATAAAATGTATTGTACAATGTTATTGTAGGTCTATCCATCAGCCTTTTAAAGTCCACTGCTGGACATAGGCCTACCCTTGAGTGCCGTAATCGCCACGCTTGGCAGGCGGGTTGGCGATCGCAGTGGATGTTGTTAATACTCGAAGGAGTGCTGCTGCCCACACCCCGATATTCCCTCAGTCGGCTCTTACGACTCCCATGGGTAGAGAGGGGTGGGACAATGCTGGCCCCACACGGCCTATTGTAGGTCTAGGGGCCGCCTAAAAAGAAAAATTCTCAGTAGCAGCTCGGAGTTTGGAAATGTGCCCAGTAGACGGCAACAGCCTCGCCCCCTATTATGTGGGACTTAAACATAGCTGGCGAACCGTGGGTGTGTACACCTCTGCCTGCCCCTTCCGGGAATACAGGCTCGACGCTATGTTTAGACTTAGGTACCTTATATGTTATGTTATGTTTTGTTTTATGTGTAGGTTAGCTTGCGCTTATCTGCGCCTGATGCTGTCTTAGTCGAGGCTGCGGACGGTGGGGTCGGGGATTAGGATTACCCTGCCGTCCGCAGAAGCCTACCGCGAAGGTGTGACGCCCGCGTGCGCGGGGCGTCGCATAAGAGAGTGTCCGTGTGATACCGTGATCCGCCGTAGTAAGGGCGGGCGAGGGCGTGCGGTAGGTTTTTAGTGAGTGAGAGCACCACACTACCCCGTTATCTCCCCGGGCAGCGGGTGTAAGGTAGGACATTTCTGGCCACCATAAAAAAAATTAGGTACTCTTTGTTAATTATACTTACTGGTCACAAAGTACCATTTTAATTTAATAGGTATGAAATTATGCTACAACTCTGTTAGTTAGTTTTAATGAGTAGTTGGTTTAGTAGGGGTGGCCAATCGATCATTGATCATCCAGACGACCGCGGCAGGGCAAAAAAAGTATAAAGAATTGACTGCACAAATTAGTGAAAATACTATACTTAAAATATCAGAAAGTGTGATTGATAGATCGCTCAGGGTTTCGTACGTAAAAAGTAGATCTTGAGTCTTATCAAGTGGGCCACCTATTGCTTTTTTATGAAAAAATGTTCCTAATAGAACATCCCGTCGTTCGGGGTAACGAACAGGGTAGTGCCCTGGGCCCTCACCCACTAAATAAACCCGCCGTGTGCCGTCTCTCCGCCTGTATTGGCGGGCCACTAGAACTGTGTTGCAAAACTTCAGTGGTAAGTTGGCCACCCCTGGTTTTGAGTATCTTTAAATTCTAGAGCTTTTTTTCTTGAAGTGGAATCTTATACTTAAAGGTTTGGCGAATTTCAGATGGGTTTATGGGGTTGGGGACTCAGCTATACTTAAGGTTATGTAACAAGCCGCTGGTCACCATTCAATAATATTAACTTCTGGTCCATTAAACTAGGTTTGGTATACACGAGTGTTACTCATGGCACTACTAGCGTCAATAGGCTGCGGTAACTGCTTACCATCAGGACAGCTTGCTTGTTAGCTTGTGGCGATTACAATCGTCACTTTGTTGTTGAGGATGCACTTGCCTCAGGCGCTCGTAATAATTATTTGTGAATTATTGACGATTGATAGATATATTTGAATTTGCCATATTTATATAGTACTAGCCTTTGCCTGCGGCTCCACCGCAGCTAAAGCTAGTTTTTGGGTTATATCTCAGGTTCCCGGTATAGTAGCGGGATAAAATGTATACCAGTTTTTGAGACTAATCGAGAGCTATCAAATAAAAAAGTTGCATCAAAATCCGTTCAGTAGTTTTTGCGTGATGCGCGAACAGACTGTTTGTCTGATCATAAACAGACAAACACAAAAAATCTAAAAAAAAAAATGTTTTGTGTTTAGACACGCCTATAAAGCCTATTACAGTATTTTTTTTCTCAAATATCATAAATGTACAGACATAGTTATGTTACAACTTTATAATAGTATAGATAAAAAATATTAAGTGTGATCTTGTTTATGATGCATGAACGACCCGGTCCAGGCGAGGAAGTACCCACTTCTCACTGAAGATCGGTGTACAACAACAGTAGGTACCTACTACCTACTCCAACATTATCCTTTCCAAATTATATCCCATATTCACCGCCTATCCCTTTCCTTAGAGTTGACAATGCGCGATTAATGCGTCTGGTATTGCTAGCGTCTATACGCTACAGTAACCGCTTACCATCAGATGGGCTGTATGCATATTTGTCGCCTACGTAGTATAAACAAATTAGTTTAAAAAAAACATAGCATCACGCCTGTATTCCCCGAAGGGGTAGGCAGAGTTGTATTACACACCCACGGTTCGCCAGCTATGTTTAAGTCCCACCTAATAGGGGGCGAGCCTATTGCTGTCTAATGGGCACATGTCCAAACTCCGAGCTGCTACTGAGATTTTTTCTTTTTACGAAAAATCTCAATAGCACCGCCCGACCCGAGGATCGAACCCGAGAACTCATGATCAGCAGTCGCTCACTCTACCGCTGCACCACAGAGGCATTAAATGAGTTTTAAATGGTGTTATAATCTACTCTGTGAAGCACACTTGTTACTCTTCAACCAAACACACAATGACATTATGCATTACTAAAGATAAATACAACTAAACAAAAGAAATATATAATGCCCAATTTGTCCGCAGGTAGCTATAGCAACAGCGCATATCACGAAGGTTATTTATCAGTCAGAGGTCAGCAGAGATCAAACAGTTGTGAACATTGAACATTTCTAAGGGATTGACATACAAAACTTAGTTTTACGAATATACCTATACATTATCTGCCTTATTAATAAACGTTGTATAACCTCTGAATAGTTATTCAGTGTTTTGTCTTTGTCACTAATATGACAGTTTGACATTGAAAGATCGGAACATAACACTGAATAACTATTCGGAGCTTATACAATGTTTATTAGTAAGGCTAATAATTCGTAACACTAAGTTTTGTATGTCAATGCCTTAGAAATGTTCAATGTTCACAACTGTTTGATCTCTGCTGGCCTCTGACTGATAAAATAACCTTTGTGATATGCGCTGTTGCTATAGCTACCTGCGTACAAATTGGACATTATATATTTCTTTTTTTAATGGCATTATATATTTCTTTTTTAAATGTGCTCTTCGTTAATGTACCTATACATCTACGTGTAGTACCTATTCAAGAAAATAATACTTTGTTACCAATTTTTCCACAAGTTAGGAACTGAATGAAATATTCCGACCTGCCCAGCCATTGACAAAGCCACAAAAATATGTACGTAGATGTAGAGACCAGTTATTCAGTCTCCTTTTTTAAAGACGTCAACTTTACCGACAAAATCAGCGAGCACAAAATTCATAAACAACAGTAATCGTTTGCAGATTTGTTATGTATCGTAATCAAATCCATAACACTTAGATCAGAGGGCTGCAAATTATTGCAGCAGTCGTACAGAACTCTGAATACTTATCTCTGAATATATCAGAGTTCTGTGCCTTTAATTTTCTGCGAATGACGTTTTTTCCGCCTCACGCCTCCCCTTTAGACATTTGGCAAAGGATTTATTCGGCTCGGCTAAAGGTATGCGACTGAAAATTAACTTAATAATTTACCAGAAAACCTAAATACACACTTAATTTAAAATTTCCATATCAGTTAATGGTTAAAAGTTAAAACAATATTCATATACCTAACTGCCTCGGTGGTGTAGCGGTAGTGTATGCGACTGCTAATCATGAGGTCTCGGGTTCGATCCCCGGGTCGGGCAATGTTATTGAGCTTTTTCCTAAAAAAGAAAAATTCTCAGTAGCAGCCCGGAGTTTGGAAATGTGCCCGGTAGACGTCAATAGGCTCGCCCCCTATTACGTGGGACTTAAACATAGCTGGCGAGTCGTGGGTGTGTAATACACCTCTGCCTACCCCTTCGGGGAATACAGGCGTGATGCTATGTTTATACCTATAAAAATAAATAATTTCATCTAAATCTAGTCATTTAGAGGTGATAAACATACACACATCTCCACAAACTTTGACATTTAGAATATTATTAGGAAGTAATTAAATACAGTCAAATTATGGTTGGTTAATGTTGGGTCCACGGCGCTTCTAGTGTTAAGTAAAAATACCAGTAATTGTAGATATTCTCTAAAAGTCCCTTTACTAATAAAGGTTGAATAGTTATTCAGTATTTTGTCTTTGTCACTAATATGACAGTTTGACGTTGACAGAACGGAACAAAATAATGTGTTTATCCATATTAAACTGAAGGTGTTTTGATTCTTTGACAGTAATTTTGCTAAACCACTGAATATGACATAAATTTTCCTTATAATAAATAAATATTCACGGACATATCATCTGACAGCGCCCTCTGGTCCCAAACTAAGCTTAACGCTTGTGCTATGGGTACCAGATTACGGATATAATACATATATTAAGTACTTTTTTTCATAAATACATAGATAGAAAACACCCAGACGTTGTACAAATATCTGTGTTCATTACATAAATAATTATCCTGAGGGGGAATCGAGTCCACGACCTCGTACACGGCAGTCGGTTACATTACCGACTGGGCCACGAGGCCCATTATATCTGTATATTTACTAGTAAGTAGATAGTAAGCTGCGTGTCAATCTTATTAGTAGCAGAGATCGTCTTTATCACTGATGCCCAATTTGTTAGATTGAGTCATTTAACATCATTAGCAATTATCTTGGGGTCCTGACCTCAGAGTGTCTCTTAAGTAATTACGTGTTTCTCCACCAAGCCTCTCAAAGGACTTTTTTATAGCAACTTATTTAGTAATCTATTTATATATATATAAAAATGAATCTCTATTTCCCTTGATCATCGCATCACGTGGGAACGGATGGAACAATTTCACTAATTCTTTTTTTGTTGTGTTTATTATGGTCAGGAGAAGGTTATTATGAAAGAAAAAAATAAGAAAGTTAATCGGAACAAGATAATTTAAGAAAACTTAATGACAATATTAATTTTTGAATAATATTTTTTTTTATTAATTATACCATTTCGAATTCGATATTCATAGTTAAGACAGGTCAAGGTCGGGTCAGCTAGTCAAAAATATATCTAAGATTTTTGAAGAATAATAGGTATCGCTAGCCAGCAGGGATAGCCATAGTGCACAAAACCAAGGACTGCGAAGACAGTGGTATCGAGTTAGAGAAACATGCATGCCTATAACGGCTTGTAAAGTCTGTTAACCTACACTGGGCCAGCGTGGTGGACTAGGTCCTAAACCCTCCCCCCCTTTAGACGAGATCCGTACCCAACATTGGGAAAGAAAAAGGGTTGAAAAAGAAACATCTCTTGTGAATCATTTTGATGGTTTATTTGGCCAGTGTAAGCTATGGAAATATATTTTAAGCAACTTGATTACAAAACGTCAAATTTATTAAAAAGTTTGTAGGATGTATTGTACAAAATAAACCTTTCCAACAACAGTGATGATGAATACCGGATCAAAATCGATAGGAGTTGGAGAGGAAGCATAATAAGGAGAGGATAGGGAAGGGATGTTTTAGAAAAGCGCCAATCTATATTTTACATATCACAATCCAGTTTTAATTTTGTAACGTATGCATTATATAATAACGTTAATTTTTATTTTTTACTATAAAATGTTATGTAATTTACATTTGCTCACTATTTTACAAAGCATTTACACACTTCAATAGTACTACAAAGTTAAAAAAAGAACAAAATAAAAAATGAAAAGAAATTAAAATTATGCATTATAAAATTCATCCGCGTCAGTGCCTATTGGCAACGTGCCCAGAAGGCTGGCAGCATTGCCACGTTGAATGGCAATGCTAATCATTTGTGCTAGGTAAAGGCCGGCCTTCTGATCACGTGAAGCGTCGATAAGTCGACTTGCAATTTCTTTATAAAATTTACCAGCGTGCGGGCCCCAAAAACCCAACCGTTTCGACCCCAAACAGTTTAATAGCTTATAGCCTTCTTATACTTGGTTGTGTGGCAAGAAATAAATATTGTCTTTCTTTCTTTTTTAAGTTAGGTTATCAAATGCAAACACATTTTTCTAATCCTCTTAGTAGTTTCAGAGATTAGCCTGTTTAAATAACAAACTTATCAGCTTAATACAATGCCATAGTGAGTTTACTCGTTTCTTATAAACCGTAAATACCTAACCGATGATCATAAAATGACGAACAGGGTAATGTGGGGCTCTCACCACTAAATAAACCCGCCGCGTCCCGTCTCTGCGCCTATATTGGCAGACCACTGGATCTGCGTGACATTACTTCAGTGGTATAGGCTTTTAGACTGGAAAATGGTGGGTTAGCCATAAAGACTATTAATATGCCGCAGATAGTAAGAAAACTGCGAGCCTTACTTGATATTTGATTTTAGTAAGAACCAAACAAATAATTCCATATCAGTACCAACCTCTCGGAAAAAATGGACTGACGGCCAGCTCTAGCACCGCAAGCGCTCGTTGGTTCTTTAAATTTGTTTAAGGTTTTGGCAAAACCGTCAGCCTAACAGAAACTTATATACATTGTTATTCTCTGTTCACGGGTAAGTTTAATTCATCAAACAAGTCGTAGTTGAAGTCAGTCATATAAAATTAGTCAGAGTCAAGTCAAAGTCCCGCTCCAGTTAAACGATGGCGACCTTACTGAAGCTTCTATGAAGTTTTGGAAACAACAGGAAAAAACACGTTATGTCGCATTACATCACTTTCCAACGCTTATGTACATACAAAATAGTTAATAAGCCAACGCTTATGTACATACAAAATAGTTAATAAGCAAAAGGCCACCACTTTTGCACATTAATACCTGAAATAACACAAATTTAGGAAAATAATGCAGAGTGACGACATGATCTTCTTCATGTTCCCTCCAAAACTCCCATTTCACGAAATCACTCTCACAGATTGTGTAGGAAAGCGAGAGGAAAGATGTTAAACACATCAAAAAGTTTCATCAGCTTACAATTTAAATACATATTAAGTGGGCCATGTGGGGCCGGCTTTAGAATTGTCCCACCCCTCTCTACCCACGGGAGTCGTAAGAGCCGACTGAGGGAATATCGGGGGAGTGGGCAGCAGCACTCCCTCGAGTATTAACAACATCCACTGCGATCGCCAACCCGCCTGCCAAGCGTGGCGATTACCGCATTAGCCACAACGAGTGGTCCCCACTCGTTGTGGCGTTCTCTTGGGGAGGCCTATGTCCAGTAGTGGACATAGGATGGATGGAAGAGTGGTTAAATACAGTCAAATTATGGTTGGTCGGCAAAGTTGAGTCGGTGGCGCATCTAATGTTAAGTAAATATATCAGTAATTTTAGAATATATTATATAGAATATACTCTAAAGGTCTACTGTTATGTAAACGTAATTCAATTGCAATAACAGCGACAATCAACGTCCTTTCTATGGCCTCTTAACGACTTTCAGATGTATTTCGCTTTACAATTCTCGGAACGTTTTCAATTGAAACCAGACGTGTTCATTGTATAAATTAAACGAATTGCCACAAATTGATTTTTCTTTAATTGAAATTTTATTTCGTAACAACGTTGCTCCTAGCAGTTTACCTTAGGTAGGACTAATCTTGACCGTTCTCCCTACCAACACGTAATGGTATTTTACAAAAACTCAATAATTTATAATGGGGATCCACGGGCAAAGCTGAGCGCAGATGGCGCTATCGGCGAGATGGCCAATGTCAAATTGTAGTTGCTTTTGCCTTTTGCGCGAGAATTATATAATATTGCCGTTTTAAATTCCAAAATTGAGTGTCGTTTTACCTTTCGACGGATCACTTTACATAGGTATTAATTTTGAATGCCAAATTTTTTTTCATAGCCCAACTTTATAAATTTTTAACTACGCTTAAAATTGTGTAATATATGATTAAATTATTTCCCAATTACAATTAAGAAAAGGACTTACAAATAATGATCAATGCCATTTTCAAACGTTCTGGAGTCTGTGTGAATAGTCTGCAAAATTTTCCAATTCAAGTAGTCATTCTAAAATTATACAAGTATTCTCCAACGCCCGATCTTAAACTACCAGGCAATTCTAACTGTTTTAAAACAAAGTTTGAAGATCTTTAGTACTCCAGGCCTCTACACATCTATTGAGGTCCAAGGACGTAACAGTTTCTTAACAATGTTGCAGAGTTTTAAACTGAGCACTAAACTTGGCCATTAGTCGACGCGATCCATTATCTTTGCTGATCTCACTTAGAACTTGCCACTCAATATTACGGTAGCACAGACGTGAAGTGTATAATGGGGCGAAATAGTTACAGTAGATGTTTGATTAATATATTCATCGACTAGATTGTGCCCGCGACTTTCACTACGTGGACTTCTTGACTGGGTGAATCCTACCAATCCTATTCATATTATAAATGCTACAGGTTTTGATAATGTTCTAATGTTTCGAAGTTTGTCCGTGAAGTACGCGTAAATCGAATTTCGATGTTTGGTATACGTATATAGTTAAATGGTGACAATGGATTAACATATAGGATACCTTTTATTCCAAAAAAGAAATTATTAAAATAGTACAATCCCACAATCTATGCATGTTGTGGTACACTTTACTGAGAAACTATCACACTTTCAGATTTGGGCTTTGACATAGTAATTTCAATTTATTTCTAGATGTTGTTATGTATCATAAAACATAGTATTTTATACACATAAAAAATATAACAATTTTTATTAATTAGAATTTTATTGTGTTCCTAACGCCATCTGTCGAAAATTATAAATTAAGTATTTATTTATTTAAGGATTGTCTACATTACATACACCAAAAGGAATCAATTACATACATAAACATTAATTGCCAGTGTTGTAACATTTGTAGACAACCACATCACGCTTTTATGATATGTCATAGGGTTAGATACAGAGGGTGTTTAGAAAATAACTTGATTCTAGGTTAGTGATTCTCTAAAATATTAGTAAGTATCTAGTAAGTAGAAAGTTTTATCAAAATTATGAATTGTAATAATAACGTGTTTAAGTATATTCTACGTTAAAGTCAAACATTATGTGTTTCTCTAGCTCAGTATAGTAATTTGTAATTGTTATTTTATATTGATGGAAATTGTCAGCTTAATATGTCCATAGAACAGACTTAGGCAATGGAGTTGTACAGAGCGGGAATTCTAGTGAGAGAATAAAACTGCTAGATTGTTTTTATGTGTTTATGTGAAACAATTTATATCGACTAATACGAGGACTTCTGGAAGGTGTATTTATTTTTAATTCAGAGATTAATTCCACATAATCTTTCAATAGCTTGTAAAGGAATGTTAAATCAAGCATGTCTCTCCTTTTAGTTAACGGTATAATTTTAAAGTGTTGCAGCCAGTCTGTGTAACTCGGTATTTTCTTACCAATGTTGTGACTGAAACTAAGGTGCCACAGAAAACGTTTTTGTATTTTTTCAACGTTTTTTTTTATAGATGTCGTAATGAGGATTCCATTACCTATTTTGCTACAATACGAGTATTCTGTACAACTACGAACTAGCGTATTAAAATAATAATATTTTTTTGTAGTGGGTTTTCTAAATTGTCTACAATTTCTGAGCGTGAAGCCAGGCATTTTAAAACTTTTTGTTATAATTTTTTCGATATGTGTATTAAATTTTAAACTTCTAAGTAGAAAACTTCGTGAGCCCTCCAGGGGAAACTCCTCCAAACTCCGGGCTGCTACTGAGAATTTTTCTTTTTACGGAAAAGCTCAATCTCACTGTGACCTGGGGATTGAACCCGAGACCTCATGATCAGCAGTCTTATACACTACCCCTGCACCACCGAGGCAGTTTTATCGCTTATTTCGATAGTCGAGTACATTTTTTTTATTAAGGCGGAAAAAATTTTTCTAACCGCACACTGCCGTTCGGGGCAACGAACAGGGTAGTGTGGGGCCCTCACCCACTAAAGAAACCCGCCGAGTGCCGTCTCTCCGCCTTTATTGGCGGGCCACCGGAACTATATTAAATTCCTTCAGTGGTTAATAGTCGAGTACCTACATATTATTTTCGATAAAAGATGGTATTACAGTAAATTGGTATGTACCTTCTCGTGGCTTTTGCAGTCCTTGGTTTGAATACTGGACTTTCAATGTTGTGGTTTACATGCTATATTTACAAGTAGCTGCTATATTTGCAGGCATGCTACATATTTTGGGTCCGTTAAGCCGCTTTAAGAAAATTACTATTGTAACACATAAATAAAATAATAATAAAAATATATATCTGTTTGTTCACAGGGTGTTGTGCGGAATGTCTGACTGCTAAACATTGTGTTGCGGTGAGCGCTGAGACGGTCTCATCATGACGAAGAAATTTGAGTTCTATTGGCAGATCCCAGTCCCAGAGCCACTACTGCAGGTAATAAGAATTTATTATCGATATTAGACCAGCTTCTGGCTTTGTATAGAGACAATAACGATTTCTTAAGAGTGAATTGCTAATACCAATTGCATTTTTCAATAAAAAAAATGTGATTTGGAAATTAGGAATGGCCGTCGGTCAGTGCGATGGCTTAGCGGTCTGGAGCACTTCCCCGGAATGGAAGGGTTAGTTAGCTAAAAGATTATCCCGCTTGCACCAAAGTTCTCTTTTCCAAATAATTTGTTCTTAAAAGTAGCTGAGCATGTACCTAAAGTGCTAAAATACAGATCAAAATGCATTTTCCAATCATATTTTTGATTGTCAAACATATTTTTTTAATTTCTAATTATGTAGTTATGCCCGCGACCGCGAGCTACAAACTGCCATACCAGAGTCGAGCAAACAAGTTCAATTACACTTTTCTTATTTATTTTTAGTCTCTGAAAATATGCCTAAATCTTTACTAATATTATACATGTGAAAGTGAGTTTGTTTGTTTGTTTATTTCTTTCTTTGCTACATTTATGCACCGTAACTACTAAAATAAAGTTACTTTCGCATTTTGTAATATTAGTAACGATTTTTGTATGTTTAACCACCCACGCCACGATTTCTGTAATCTAAACATTATTCAGACTTCTTTGTCCAGGCTTCTCGTCTCACTGATTCGATTTAAAAAGAAAAGTAAATTTTAAACTATTTAACATAACATAAACACAGCATCACGCCTGTGTGTGTGTTCCCCGAAGGGGTAGGCAGAGGTGTATTACACACCCACGGTTCTAGCTATGTTTAAGTCCCACGTAATAGGGGGCGAGCTATTGCCGTCTACCGGGCACATTTACAAACTAATATAATAATAAATAAATATTCACGGACATGTTACACAACGTCCTCTGGTCCCAAACTAAGCTTAACGCTTGTGCTATGGGTACCAGATTACGGATATAATACGTAGATTACTTCTTATGAAGCCGTGTGGGGCCGGCTTTAGTATTGTCCCATCCCTCTCTACCCACGGGAGTCGTAAGAGCCGACTGAGGGAATACCGGGGGAGTGGGCAGCAGCAATCCCTCGAGTATTAACAACATCCACTGCGATCGCCAACCCGCCTGCCAAGCGTGGCGATTACGGCATTATCCCCCATAATGAGAACACACAAAAAAAAGGATGCTGTCGGCACAGGACCGCTCATTGTGGCTTTCTCTTGGGGAGGCCTATGTCCAGCAGTGGACGTTGAAAGGGTGATGGATGGATGGATGGATTACTTTTTTCTAAATACATACATATAATAGATAGAAAACACCCAGACGCAGTACAAATGTCTGTGTTCATCACACAAATAATTGTCCTGATTGGGAATCGAACCCACGATCTCGTGCACGGAAGTCGGTTACACTACCGACTACGACACGAGGCCCGTAAAACTCCGGGCTGCTAATGAGAATTTTTATTTTTCCGAAAAAGCTCAATAACACTGCCCGACCCGGGGATCGAACCCGGATCGATTTATTTTAAGCACTACGATAAACGTATTAATTTCTCGTAGTTATTTAAAAGAACAAAAAAGAAGATATATCCTATAATAAATTTATAAGACAACGCGCTCAATCGGGCATCGAACTCACACATCAATGGGCTAACAAAGTACGGATCAACCCACCACAAATCACTTTACCAACTCCCACCTAAAACGACGTCTCGTAAATCAGGTTTACTTCATTCCTGAATCTCAGCTCACATTATTGGTGAAGTGTGATGAAAATGGGTGCGGCCCCAATGAAAGCTATGAGAGTCATAACGAACGGTCGTATAATATTTACTAGTAGTAACGTGATACAAAAACAATAGTCACGAGCAGGATATGAATCTGCGTCTCCTGGAATATCGGCCGCAACCCAGTTCGTAACCCAAAAAGTGGACAAGAGGTTGCCGCGGCAACCCAAGGAAGGAATGACCTTGCAGAAAATTGATAAAGTGCAAAAGGACGGGTTATGTGTCTCCGGCGCTCTCGCTCACCGAATTGAACGCAACAGCAGCAATATCTAGCATTATATTATGCCACACTTCCTCAGTTGAGGCAATCATTAAAGTTTTATTTGTCTTTTTTGATGTGAAACATCTAATGCGGAGGGAGAGTAAAATCGGCTGTTAGCGTAGGGACGCTTTTATTGGGGTGCTAATTTGTCCGGTTTACCTCCTAGTGGTGCACCCCGGGCAACGTCGGCAGTCACCGGCGGCTAAAATTCCGGACAGGACGGGTCTCCGCGTGTCCCTCTGAATCAGCAGAGGGCACAGCGGATAGACCAGGCGTCGGAGTCGGTGGGGCCAGACTGGCTCACCGGGCTCTGGAGAGGGGGGACAGTGGGGCCACAGCGGCCCCCCCCGTCCCAAATCGTAAACCTGAGCGCGTGCCTGTGGTTACGTCTCGCGGGCATACAGGAACGAGGGTCTTGGCTTAATCGCCCGGACCGCGAGGAAGACAACCTCTATAAAAAATTACCCCGAATCTCAAGCTCTGGCGCGTGGCGAGGAGATGCATGGCTGATGGGTAGTTCAGTCTCGAGCGCGGCCCCAGCCAGGGTACCTGCGGACCCCCTGTGTTGGGTCACAAATGTACGCTTACCCGGGTAATGGGAGCTCTGCCCGGGCGGACCTCTTTTCTCCCACACTCGTGGGAATCATATGGATTTGTCAAATTTAAAACCAACCACTTCGACGGAGTCGGGTAAGGCACCTGACGCCTCAGCCGTAAGGGGTCCGGCTGTAAATGCGGCCCCTACTAGTGCAGCTGCGCGTAAAACGCGCGGCGGCAAGAAGTCCCGCAAGGGCAATAAGAAGACGACCAAGGGAGCGTCCCAGTCGTCAAGGGACGGCTCGATAACGAGCAGCTCGGCCGGCACTTCAGCCGCCGAGATGTCCGCCGCTGAAGAGGGTGGCCTGACTGAGGCTGCCGAGAGTCAGCCATCGCGGTCGGCAGAGGTGGTGTCGGAGTCGCGGTTCTGGCGCAAGCGCACCCTATCTCAGGGGGGCGCTGCCTCGGACTCTGACCTGAGCTCGGCTGAGATGCCTCCCCCAAAAATACCCGCAGCGGTTAGGGGTCGAGGCATCGGCCGACCCGGGACACCGATCCCGCATGCCGCCTCAGCGGCTGAGACGCGATGCCTGAAGAGGGTTGAGACGGTGCAACACTCAGAGGAGCGCTTGGCGCTCCTGTCTGAGAAGCTCCGTCTCCCCATCGACAGCGGCGGGCCGCCCACTGCGGCCAAATTCGCAGAAAGAGCCGCGGACAGCGTGGCCATAATCACGACGGTGGCCATGGGCTCGAAGAACCTGAAAGGTAGCTTCGTCCGGGGCCTCAAAATCGCCGCCACGGAACTGTCCAACGTGGTGGAGCGGCTTGTGGCGGAGGTGGCCGACCTCGGAGCGCGTAACCAGCGCCTGGAGGCAACGGTCGAGGAGCTGCACCGAGGGATGGCCAGTATGAGGGTCGAGCTTGGGCTCCCTGAGGCCACCCCAAGTGCATCGGCTTCCGTAGTGCGGGTCGAGCCTGCTCTCCCCGCGACTGCCTCGCCGCAGCCGCCGCGCCTCCGCCCCACCTCGGCGACCGCCTCGGCTCCGTCTGCCGCTCAGTCGGGCCCTGTCACTGGGCTTGACGACGGAATGCTCCGTGCGGTTATCGACCGCATGGATGCGGTCTTTGGCCCGCGGTTTGAGGCCCTAGCCGCAAGATTGCCGCCGGAGCCCCGACTTCGGCCGCCGCTTGCGGCTGATAAGAGAAGTGCCGCATCGTCCTCGGCACCGACACCCCTGCCGTGCCAGGATGGTCAAGTGTCCTTTGCTGCTAAGGCGGCCAAAGCACCGAGCCGGAAGAGTGCGCCGCCAGCGGAGGCGCAAATGACGAAAAAGGGCGCGAAAAAGGGCCAGGTGGGACAAGCCTCGAGGGGCCGGCCCCGGGAGGAGTTCCCGCCCCTGCCAAGTGCCGCAGCACCTCCACGTGCTGCTAAACCGCCACAAAAGACCACAGCCTCGCGAGCTGCGGTGGTTACGCCCCAGGATGCTCCAAAGTCCTCAGACGGGGGCTGGCAAGTGGTGGGGCCCCGGCGATCCCGGGCCAAGGGTCATGGTGCTGCCGCGGAACGCGAAGCGGCGCCAATGTCGCTAAGAGGGGCGCAAACGGGGGAGACCCCAAAGGCGCCTAAAAGAAAAAGGTCGCGCAAGCTCAAAGTGCCGAAGGCAGCAGCGGTGGTCATCACCCTGCTGCCCGAGGCCAAGGAAAAGGGCCTGACTTACGAGGCCGTCTTGAAGCGTGCCCGGCGGGATATAAACGTCTCAGACCTCGGAGACGTTTCCGCTCGATCCCGCCAAGCCCGGACAGGTGCTCGAATCTTCGAGTACCTGGGGCCAGAGGGCGCCAAGACGGCCGACGCAATGGCCGCGAGGCTACTGGGCCTGTTCCCAGAAGAGAGTGGTGTCCGGGTCGCCAGACCCGTGAAGTGCGCCGAACTGCGCATTTCCGGGCTGGACGATTCCGTGACGGCGGAAGAGATCCGGGAGGCGATCGTCTCGAAAACCGGGTCTCCCAGCAGCGCCGTCCGGGTGGGCACCATTCGCCCAGGTCCAGGTGGTGTGGGTGCCGTCTGGGTCTCGTGCCCTGTCGCGGCGGCCAAGGATTTGGTCGCCGCCGGTAGACTTCTGGTGGGCTGGAGCGCCGCGCGGGTAATCGCGCTGGAGCCCCGGCCTGCCAGGTGCTATAAGTGCATGGCGGTCGGTCACACCCGGCCGCTGTGCACTAACTGCTTCGACTGCAGCGGGCTCTGTTTCCGCTGCGGTCAGGCAGGGCACCAGGCGGCTGCCTGTTCTGCCACCCCACACTGCCCCGCGTGCGCGGCGGGCAATCGCCCCGCCAACCACTGTATGGGGCGAGTGGGGTGCAGGCCTCCGGCCAAGTCAGGCCCTAAGAGGGGGGTGGGCAGCCAATCGGCCCCGGCTGCCCAACCCGGCGCGGCTGGACCGCCGCAGCGCATGGAGGAGGATATCGTGGTCCAATAACGGATCACGACGCTATCCTCCTCCAAGGGAATCTCGGCCGTTCCGCCAGGGCGCAGGACCTCTTCCTGCAATCCATGGCGGAGCGGTCGATCGGTGTTGCCGTAGCCGCGGAGCCCTACATAGTCCCGGATCGCCCCAATTGGGCGGGTAGCGGGGATGGCTCCGTGGCGGTCGTCGGTTCGGCGGCGCCGCATTCCCCGCCCTTGTCACTCAAAGACCAGGGCACGGGATATGTGGCGGCTGAATGGGGAGGGGTCACGCTGTATGGCGTGTACTTCTCCCCTAGTCGTAGTCTGGCGGCTTTCGAGGTCCTCCTGCACAATCTGGAGACCTCGATACGGCGTATAGCACCGAGCCCTGTGCTCGTGCTGGGGGACTTCAACGCCAAATCAACGGCGTGGGGGTCCCCCAGGACGGACGCCCGAGGTGCGGCGGTCGAAGAGTGGGCGGCAGCGGCGGACCTCGTGTTGCTAAACCGAGGGTCCGCCCTAACGTGCGTGCGGCGCGGGGGCGGGTCGATAGTGGACCTTTCGTTCGCTAGCCCCGGTGTCGCCGCACGCGTAAGGAGCTGGCGAGTCCTGGAGGAGGTCGAGACCCTATCTGACCACAGATACATTCAGATAGAGGTCTCCCGGACCCTTCAGGGCGCCAGCAGGGGTCACGCGGCGGACAGAACTCCCGCTTTTCCGCGATGGGCTGTGGGTAGGCTCGACCGGGACCTGCTAGTGGAGGCGGCCATTTTTCAATCTTGGCTGCCTCCCCCCCTGACGGAAGACGTGGGCGCCGAGGCTGGCCGCATTCGCGGCATGCTTACGCAGATCTGCGATGCGGCCATGCCCCGCGTGCGGCGCCCGACTCGACGGAAGGGGGTTTACTGGTGGTCCCCGGAGCTGGCGTACCTCCGTGCGGCCTGTATTCGTGCCCGGAGGTCCTACACCCGCAGCAGACGTCGCCGAATCCGCGACGAAGAGCGGGAGGACCAGCTGTATGCGGCGTATAGCAGTGCGCGCGCCGCGTTAAAGCTGGCCATCTGTCGCGCCAAAGACGCAAAAAGGCAGGAGATGCTGGAGGGTCTCGAGCGTGACCCCTGGGGACGCCCGTACCGCGCGGCGCTTAACAAGCTCCGCGCCCAGGGCCCCCCCCTTACGGAGACCCTCCAGCCGGGCTTCCTCTCTGAGGTGGTCGAGGGACTTTTCCCCTCACGGGCGGTGCACACGCCCCCGGTCATGGCTCCGCCAGATGGTGACCGGGAGGCCGACGACGGGGAGGTACCGCCCGTGACGACGACGGAAATGGGGGCGGCAGCTGCGCGTATGCGGAGAGGCGCCGCCCCCGGGCCGGACGGGGTTCCCGCCCGAGTGCTGGCCCTGGTCCTCGACCACCTTGAGCCCCGCCTCGGGGAGCTGTTCGGCGCTTGCCTGGTGTCCGGACGGTTCCCTGACTGCTGGAAGGAGGGGAAGCTCGTGCTCCTGCCGAAGCCGGGACGGCCTTCAGGCCCATCGTGTTGCTGGACGAGGTGGGCAAACTCCTCGAGCGGGTAGTCGCTGCCCGCATCGTCCGGCACCTAGGAGCGGTTGGCCCCGACCTGTCCGACGCCCAGTTTGGATATCGGGCGGGTCGGTCTACGGTCGACGCCATTCTGCGCCTGAAGGCCGCGGCTGCGGAGGCCGTCACCTCGAGGGAAGTGCTGTTGGCGGTGTCGCTCGACGTCGCCAACGCCTTCAATAGTCTGCCATTCGGCTGCATCAAGGAGGCACTCCGGTACCATGGAGTGCCCCTCTACCTAAGGCGGCTGGTGGCAGACTACCTGGACGGCCGCAGCGTCCTCTTCGTGGACCGGGAAGGGGACGTTGTAAGGAGGGCTATGTCGTGCGGCGTCCCGCAGGGTTCGGTTCTTGGGCCGCTCCTGTGGGACATCGGCTACGACTGGGTCCTCCGTGGCCGGCTCCCCCCCGGGCTGGGCGTAATTTGCTACGCAGACGATACGCTCGTCACAGCCCGGGGCAGGACCCTCGAGGAGGCGGCAACGCTGGCCACCTCAGGTACCGCGGAGGTGGTCAGGCGGATCGAGGCGCTGGGGCTTAGGGTGGCCCTTGAAAAGTCGGAGGCCCTACTCTTCCATGGGCGCCGACGGGGCCCGCCCGCCAGCGCCTCGATAACGGTCAATGGTGTGGGCTTCCCAATCCAGGCCCACATCAAATATCTGGGCCTGGTATTGGATGGACGGTGGCACTTTGACGAGCACTTCCGCCGTCTTGCGCCAAGGCTCGTCAACACGGCGTCCGCCCTCGGGCGACTTATGCCGAATTTGGGCGGACCGAGTCTTGCGTGTCGACGACTCTACGCGGGGGTAGTACGGTCGATGGCACTGTACGGCGCGCCCGTGTGGGCGGAGTCCCTGGCTGCTCGCAATAGGGCCCTTCTGTGGCGTCCACAGAGGGTCGTAGCGGTCAGGGCAATACGCGGGTACCGCACGGTCTCGACCGATGCAGCCTGCGCGTTGGCCGGAACCCCCCCGTGGGATCTGGAGGCGGAGGTGCTCGCCGACGTCTATCGGCGGGCGTCGACGGCGCGGGCGGGGGGCAGCCGCCCCTCGCCGAGCGCAATGTCATCGTGGCGGGAAGATGCCTGCCGCGCCACTGTCCTAAAGTGGAAGTCTCGGCTGGAGACGCCCCGGGCCGGTCTCTGGACCGTTGGGGCGCTCCGGCCGATCTTGGAAGAATGGGCAGGGCGGCAGCACGGGGTCCTCACCTTCCGGTTGGTGCAGGTTTTGTCGGGGCATGGTTGCTTCGGCAAATACCTGCACACGATCGCAAGGAGGGAGACGACCCCAGGCTGTCACCACTGCGACTGCGACGAGGACTCGGCGCAGCACACGCTCGAGTCGTGCCCGGCCTGGGATGTGCAGCGCCGGGAACTCGTTGCAGTCATAGGCGTGGACCTGTCGCTGCCGGCCGTTGCGCGAGCGATGGTTGGCAGTGACAGGGCCTGGACCGCGGTCGCCGCCTTCTGCGAGGCTGTCATCTCGCGGAAGGAGGTGGCGGAGAGGGCCCGTGAGGAATCCTCCTTCGCGGACCCGATTCGCCGCCGGCGCGAGGGGCGGCGTGCGCGCGCTTACTTGCGCCTTATGCCGCCCTAGCCGAGGCTGCGGACGGTGGGGTCGGGGAGTACCCTGCCGTCCGCGGAAGCCTACCGCGAAGGTGCGACGCCCAAGTGCGCGAGGCGTCGCTCAAGAGAGGGTGCCCGTAGGGGCTGCCGCCTGCGGATCGCGGTCGTAACGACGCGGTACCCGTGATCCGCCGTAGCAAGGGCGGGTGTAGGCGCACGGTGGGTTTTTAGTGGGTGAGAGCCCCATTCACCCCGTTGTCTCCCCGGGCAGCGGGGTGTGCGGTAGGACATTTTTGCCCACCTAAAATAAAAAAAAAAAAAAAAAAAAAAAAAAAGGGACGCTTTTATTTTACTTGTCCCGTTAAAATTTTGCAAGTTAAATTTGACACACTTCGCGGTTTCCGATTGAGCTGAAATTTTACACGCATGTGCATATCGCGTGACAATGCAATATTATAACGACATGGAGCTGATCTGATGATGAAGCTGGAAGGTGGACATAGGAACTCCATAATGAAACGGCGCAACCCCATTGAGTTTGGGCTTGCATGATTCGTCTTGCCAAGTACTTTGTGTCTAGATGATATCCAGGGTCTTATGATGGAGCTGGAAGGTGACCACAGTAAACTCTGTAATGAAACGGCGCAACCCCATTGAGTTTGGAATCATTTGATTCGTCTTGACGAGTACTTTTTCTTTAGATGGTATTCAGGGTCTGACGATGGAGCTAGAAGGTGGCCCTAGGAACTCCGTTATAAAACGACGTAACTCCATCGAGTTTAGGCTCGTATGATTTGTCTTGACGAGTATTTTGTCTCTAGATGGTATCCAGAGTCTGACGATGGAGATGGAAGGTGGCCACAGTAATTCTGTAATGAAACGACGCAACCTTATCGAGTTTATACTCGTTTGATTCGTCTTGAAAAGTACTTTGTCAATTTCGATAACACATCATACTTAACGTCTTTGGGTGACGCCTGCGCCATCTGTCGGAAGTATTTTCATACATTATACCGACCAGGTAAACTTAATTTTACAATTAAGATTTTACCTAATAATGACGCAAACCCTTTAACTATTTAGATATTTTTATATATATTTTTAGCATTTGACATGCTTAGCACTATACATTAAACACAAAGAGAAAAATGTGAAATCGAAAATCTAAATCGAATCTGGACGGTATCCAGAAGATGCAGGTTCAAATCCTGCTCCTGACTGTTATTTTCGATTTCACATTTTTCACTTTGTGTTTAATGTATAGTGCCAAGCATGTCAAATGCTAAAAATATATATAAAAATATCTAAATACTCTGTCAAGTTATGATCATTTTATTTCTACAAAATAATGCCGATGTTTCCACATCTGCTAGACGTCCCATGACGTCTAGTTTTTTTTTAGGTATGCCAAAATGTCCTACCGCATACCCCGCTGTCCGAGGAGATAACGGGGTAGTGTGGGGCTCTCACCCACTAAAAACCCACCGTGCGAAGAGACATTTACCTAAATTATAATTCAGTTGCGATGTATGTAGCTCCCAGAATACCCGCTGTCAATGCAACCATAGACAATAATTTTATAGTTACATATATTGTAAGCCGCTCAGCCAAAACGCGTCTCCAATATCCTCACCTTCAATAGGATTTTGCTCATACGTTTCTTGCGAATTTAACGTTGATCCATTTGATTTATGCGCACATCTACACTGTAAGCAGTATTTGGTTTGGCTATCATGGCGGAATAACTTTGGTGATTTAGTCTCAGATTAGCCATAATCCACGCAGTGGCAAATGGATACCACCTAATCAATTCACTAAAAATATAAGAACATTATTATTATGTGACAGTCTGAAACAGACAATGATAGGCCGAGACACAATTTCGTTAAGGTAAAAGTCGTTAATTTGAAATTGCAGTTTAGTAAGGAATTATTATATTTTTTATGGATTTTTTTTTTTGCAGTTATAGTTTTTTATACAGAATTAAAGAAAACCCAGATTTTTGGATAAGTTAAGGATTGTTATGTGTCAGGTAGAGCCTGAACGGCAAAGTTATACAGATTAATGTGTTTTTCCTTTAATTGGTTGTGATTAATAATTTAATGATTAAAAATAACAAAATTTGCCAAAAATGACACTTAATCGAGTTTTCCCTTTACACCCACAATTTGTTCTAGTAACTGGCCAATCATGTCGATTGCCTAAATTGTATATAAAAATATCAGCAGACCTACAATATGAGGCCGCGTCATCATCCTTAATTGTAATAATTATGTTCAGTCTTGTGGAACAATGTATGCAAATATATCCGACAGAGGGTGTGGGTGTCACCCAAGAGGCCAAGAATCCTAAGAAATGTTATTTAGAAATTGGTAGCTGCGATAAATTGCTACTATACCTCAGTAACTACATTAATACAGAAAGCCGCTAGCCTATGTGCGAGGATCTGAAGATTGGTCTTTATTAAATCAGGGTCCATATGGGCACCAACACAAACTTTATAATAGTTACAGCTTTATAATACTAAAAAAACATACTGCCTCGGTGGTGCAACGGTAGTGTGTGGGACTGCTGATCATAAGGTCTCGGGTTCGATCCCCGGGTCGGGCAATGTTATTGAGTTTTTTCGTAAAACGAAAAATTCTCAGTGGCAGCCCGGAGTTTGAAAATATGCCCGGTAGACGGCAATAGGCTCGCCTCCTATTACGTGGGACTTAAACATAGCTGGGGAACCGTGGGTGTGTAATACACCTCTGCGTACCCCTTCGGGGAATACAGACGTGATGCTATGTTATGTTATGTAATGCTATAGATTCAATATGACGCGCGAGTTTTTATGTTGCTATAACTCCTAAGATATTAATTTAAATTGTGTGGTGTAAAGGGTGAATATCTATGTCCATCAGTGGATGACAAAAGGCTGATGGATGAATGGATAATGAATGAATGGCTCCAGTGGTAGAGCCATGCTTGTCCCAAGGAGAATGGGCCGGCTCGATTGGAGAAGTACCACCCTCTCACAGAAGATCAGCCTGTAACTACAGTAGGGGTACCTACTATTGTATTTCATATGGTGAGTGAGAGCGCCCAAACCTTCCTCCCCATCCTCCCCTCATATATCCTTCCTATCCTCTCATTAGTGGGTGAAGCTGAAAACCAGCGTTAGGGATAAAGCTTACTCTAACATAATGCTGAGCTGTTTGCCCTTTTGGCACCATAACCGGTGGTCCGTTTTATGTGTTAATATCTATGTGTAATATTGTTCCAATAAACATTTTCTTTATTTCTTTCTAGTATCCTACCTATCCTCTATTTGATCCCATCTACCTTCTATCCCTTTCCTTGGATATGGCGGCGCGCGAGTGATGCCTCTGGTGTTGCTAGCGTCTATAAACTACAATAACCACTTACCATTAGGTGGGCCATTATCCTTGTTTGCGATCCACGTAGTATAAAAAAATAATGTATTCTTTGTAAGACCCGAAAGCAATTAGAATAAATTTACAAGAAGCCATGGATTTAAATCCGGTTGTACTTAAAGCTAAGCAAAGGTTTGTGTTATTAGCGCTGAACTATTTATTTATTTTAATAGGTAAACCAACAATATATATTTAAAGCATTACAAATAAGAAGAAATAATAAATAGAATGGTCTTATATATATGTCAATTAAAGGTTAACACATCATCCATCCAACCATCAGCCTTTCAACGTCCACTGCTGGACATAGGCCTTCCCAAGAGAACGCCACAACGAGCGGTCCCGTCATCGGGGATAATGCCGTAATCGCCACGCTTGGCAGGCGGGTTGGCGATCGTAGTGGATGTTGTTAATACTCGAGGGAGTGCTGCTGCCCACTCCCCCGGTATTCCCTCAGTCGGCTCTTACGACTCCCGTGGGTAGAGAGGGGTGGGACAATTCTAAAGCCGGCCCCACACGGCCAAAGATTAACACAACATTATTAGAATTACAAAACATATTATAAGAACAAAATATAATTTGAAATTATTAAATTAACCACGAAAAGAAAAAAAATAAACAACTTAAGAACTAAACGAAAACCAAGGTAAAAAATAACGTTTGCAAAGGAAAAGAACGAAAATGTGTAACAATCATAATAATATCATGTGGTATTTTATCCAATATTTATTGATCATAATTATTGAAATTTTAATTTTAAATTTGGCGAGTGAATCAGAAAATATATCAATATCAGGATAAGTTTTGTGCATTACGTTGTAATCGGTGCACATGCTGATGATTGGTGAATGTCTACCTGCCCCCTGAGGCAGAATGTCATATTTCACGTGTCGACCGTATCGAGATCACTGTGATTGGTTGAGAAACCGACGCGTGATGTCACAATAATCCGTTGACCAATCACGGTGATCGTACAAGCGAGACGATACGATCGACATGTGAGATATGAGGGGGGGTTAGGCAGAATCTTATATCTTTCATGTCGATCGTATCGTGATTACTGTGATTGGTTGAGAGATCACCGTGATTGGCCAACGGATTATTGTGACATCATGCGTCGGTCTCTCAACCAATCACAGTCATCTCGATACGGTCGACACGTGAAATATGACGTTCTGCCTAACCCCCCAGGTTTGTTTTATAGTGTGGATAATCAAATATTTTTCTAGTACCTAGATTTCCTTGGCAAGTGATACGGGACAGACAGATTAATCTGCTGTAATATAGCTTCACAATTCATTAGAATATTTATACATTTATACAAAAAAAAATATTATGTAACCTCCGGCGTTCTCGCAGTGAGTGCATTCTAAAGAAGGATAGACGTTGGTCATATGGACATCTGTGTGATATACCATGAGCGCCAAACGCCAAACGTCTGGTGAAAGTTCTTTGAACTTGTTCAAGACGCTGAGAGTGTACAACATAGAGTGGGTTCCAAACTACGCTGCAGTACTCTAGTTGGCTACGAATCAAAGCGTTATACTGGGTAATGTTTTAACCAGTGCGCAAATTTTGAGAGAATAAACTTAAGCAAATTTTAATAAACACGTATTTTTTATTCTGATATGTTTTAGTACTAAAAAATAAAGTTATCGCTAACGAAATGTTTTAATTTTGAAACAAATTTTATTGTCACACTACGCGTGCGCTTTCGTAGGTATACCTACATCGGCGCTTGGTCAATGCGCCAACGCGTAGGTATCTATGCGGGTTACTGACCGCTAATTTTATCAGGTTCGAAATAAACTTTTTAAGTCTAGGTTGTGACCTGAAGTTATTTGTAAGAGTACTTCCAATTTTTCCTTTATACTTTCATGAGCTTAGGACCATCAAAAAGCAGAAAATAAAGCTTCTAGCTGCTCGTAAGATTGGTGTCCATATTTTACTGATTTCAAGTCGGACAAACAAATTAAGAAATCGGATTAAACAATTAATGGAAATGTGTTCTATTACCGATATGAACCACAAAATAAAGCTTGCGCACTAGTTAATTTTTATTTATTGACTTATTAAAATTTAAACGTCACAATACTATTGCATATGGCTCACATAACCTAGCATTGAAGGCATGTACTACTCTTTATGATTCACGTAGTATAATATAATCCTACTTTCGAACTAATAGTGATATTTATCCAGGGTGCGGTTTTTGACCGCTGGACAGAGGAGAAGGACAACACCGAATTCGAGCAGAACTGCACCTTCAAGGTCGACGAGTATGGTTTCTTCATATACTGGAAGAGCGAGGGGAAGGTAAGTACGGCAATTTCTTAACCACTGGAAGTTTGAGAGTGAAGAATATGTTATCGAAATTAGCAGTCCTGAGCAATTGTAACTGAATTGGCAAAGCATCAGGACGGTATCCAGGAGATGCAGGTTCAAATCCTGCTCGTGACTGTTATTTTCGATTTCACATTTTCACACTGTGTTAATTTAAGAGCTTTTTTTATTGCTGATGGTAAGTGGTAATTGCCGCTCATAAACTGAGCAATACTACTATAATACTGGTAAGCCGCTGATCGCCATTTTATTTCACGTAGGTATGGGAAAGGAATTAATGGCGGAGTGGTTTAGATACGGGCCTCCAGCCTGAGTGTTGTGGGTTCGATTCCCGCACAGGACAACTCTTTGTGTGATCCACAAATGGTTGTTCTGAGTCTGGGTATACTTTGTGTCCGTGAAATTGTTATGTTTGTAAAGTCCCTTGCGATACAAGGATTATTGCTTAGTGCAGCGCGTTGTCTTTAAAAAAACTAAAATACATCGTTTCATTGAATCACACGGAAGATTGTGATTCCGTCTCGTTCAGCCAGATAAATAAATATTCAGTGAATACTTCCACTTCGTAACCAAGGGTTGGCACCAAGTAATGCGATGGATGATAATTGCTTTTGTCTATCAAATCATGACCGAAGTTATTTGGATCGATTCCAAAGTTACTACAGAGAATTCGTAACTAAAAGGGATATTTGAAATCGTTTCTCAGCGGAAATAATTATCTCTGAGTGTATTAAACCCCTCTCCACCCATGGGAGTCGTAAGAGCCGGCTGAGGGAATACCGAGGGAGTGGGCAGCAGCACTCCTTCGAGTATTAACAACATCCACTGCGATCGCCAACCCGCCTGCCAAGCGTGGCGATTACGGCACTATCCCCCATTCTTGGGGAGGCCTATGTCCAGCAGTGGACGTTGAGAGGCTGATGGATGGATGGATGGTATAAAACTTCCGCATTGAATTTCTTCGAATTGAATCCTTCGGTTTTCTGATGTGGTTCAAAATGGAGATTAGGCAAACGATTACGCAATAATATAGCCTGCTTTTTAACTACACTAAACGTTAGATTGCAAATCTTTATCAACATAAGTCCAACATTGACAATTTGCGTCCTTAACAGGCGACCGCGTATTTTAGATAACACCTCATTTTAATTATTTCGATATTGCTGAATACTACATAAAACGATGACAAAAAGATGTATTTATATAAAAAACTAGCTTTGGGCTGCGGCGAAGCCGCTGGCAAAGGCCAATATTAGTAAGTAAACCCAACTAACTTAATAAAAACCAAAGCTAGTTTTTAGGTTATATCTCAGGTTCCCGATATATAACAGGATAAAATGTATACCTACCAGTTTTTAAGTGTAATCAAGAGCTATCAAACAAAAAAGTTTCATCAAAATCCGTTTAGTAGTTTTAGCGGGAAACTCGAACACAACAAAACACATACATTTATTTTTTCTCGAATATCTTAAATATACAGACATAGCTCGGTTAAAGCTTTATAATAATATAGATGACAACAAACATAAGCGAATTTTCCTAGAAAATCAAAACCAACAAACGTAATGTATACTATTATAAAACTGTAACATCTAAGATGTCTGTACATTTAAGATATTTGAGAAAAAAATACTGTAATAGGCTATATAGGCGTATCAAAACACAAAACAATTTTTTTTAGAATTTTTGCCTGTTTGTCTGTTTATCTGTTTGTCTGTTTGTTTGTTCGCGCATCACACAAAAACTACTGAACGGATTTGGATGCTACTTGTTTTTATTTGAAAGGCCTTGATTAGACTTAAAAACTGGTATACATTTTATCCCGCTACTATATCGGGAACCTGAGATATAACCGAAAAACTAGCTTTTGGCTGCGGCGAAGCCGCTGGCAAAGGCTAGTATTTGATATTATCGCCTCCAAATCTGCGATAAACGAGCTCTGACAAGCATAACAGGAATACTCTTTAGCTAGATATATTCTCCAGGGAAATAAGTAGCGATATATCAGATATTGCAAACAGTTCTAATACAACATACCTATGAATTATGCATGACGTAGACACTTACTCGTATGTCAGAAATGAGTTTTGGATGAGACTTCATGGAAATCCACAACCGCTTATCGGATAGACAAAAATATCTGAATGCTATCACGTAATGGTCTTGGGTTTGCGGCCAATCCAACAACTTTGCCACTTGCCACGTATGCGTAGCAAACGGTTTGCCTTGGCGTACGTTTAACATTATAGTGAAAAAAAAACATAGCATCACGCCTGTTTTCCCCGAAAGAGTAAACAGAGGTGTATTACACACCGACGGTTCGCCAGCTATGTTTAAATCCCATGTAATAGAAGGCGAGCCTTTTGCCGTCTACCGGGCAGATTTCCAAACTCCAGGCTGCTACTAAGAATTTTTCTTTTTACGAAAAAGCTCAATAATACTGCCCGACCCGGTGATCGAACCCGAGACCTCATGATCAGCAGTCGCTTACACTACCGCTGCACCACAGAGGCAGTTGTTATTATTGTAAATCGCCTTAAAATTCATTAATTATGGGCCGCTTTAATGGTAACTGACAACTGTCTTGAAACTCGTTTCGAAAAAGTGTTAGAGCCTTTATCTAGCATGAATGTGGCGGCTCAAAGGGTGGTGCAACGACAGTGGTAAGTGAGAGTGCCGGAGGCTTAAGCCCCCTCCTTATCGTCTCTTTATTATCCTTGCACCTCTTACTCTATCCTTTTTTTTGTCACCAACTGTGACGCGCAATTGATGCCTCTGGTATTGATACCGTCTATAGGCTACGATAACCACTTACCATCAGGTAGGCTTGTTTGCCACCCGCCTAGTATAAAAAAATACTTATAACAGTCTTAAACTTCTATGGTTGTCGTCATAATTACATAATCAAGACCTTGAATATCCAGACATTGGGCTTAATCTTAGAATATCGTTACCTCCAATTGTACAATTACTTTATTTCACGATAACATCTCAATAAAAACTCACAAGCATTGTAAACCAGTTCAAAAAAACCAAAAATATACACTAACAAATAGGTAACTACGTTATTACTGAACTTGCACTATTCATAATAAACTTCCCATTTGTAAAGATTTGAAGTCAAATCTTTGTAAGTTCAGCTAGTAATTAAAAAAATACTTTGGAAAATCCAAAACTGCACGCCTCATAATCTTCATTAATCACAATAAAATTGATTATTTGATAAGTAACTAATAATGTATTGGTCCTACTAAGTAGTTTTCAATAAATCACATAGATAGCGCTAATTTCAAAAAGTACTAATGTGGGTTTCATGTCTTATACGCCATCTAGCGCTAATTTTAAGAAGTACTTTTATATTGGTCTACCTCTCAGTTCCGGGCCGCGCGTACGCCAAGGCCACGCAAATAAAAAGCTGCGCTGCTAAAAATATTCCGTTGGTGTGTCATTATTTACGTGTGTTTAGTGTTTTTAATTATTGTTATGGATAAAATAGTTATTATACTTCACAAATATCAGCAGTTCGTCAAGCAAAGGTTAGAACTTTCTTTTAACAAAAAACAATGTACCGGCCGGGCGAAAGGCGTTCTGTTGACGATAGTAAAACCACCGGTGGGTATGATGCGTACGTAAAAAGGTAGTTCTCATGAAAGGCGCTGGTTTTAGTGCCGCGTCGAGCGTAAATATTCAGTATTTTTTGTTTATTTAATAACAATTAAACCACATCGAATCAGACCGTGAAAAGTAATAGGGCTCTATTCCTAATCATAATAACTCGTAAACGAAAAAAAAGACTCGATTAGTAAAGTATTTTAGTCGTTATCGTGTTAACATACATTACCTACAACTCACGGACGTCCAAGCCAGATTTTTTTCAAACAATTTTTTAACTAGTTTAAATAACAAAAAGGGCATCAAAAATATCATGAGTGTTAAAAATAGTGTTTGTTCTTTATATGTGTGTGTAAATATTATTTTACAAGTGCAATATATGATAAATAGAGACATTTTAAGTTTGAAAAATCAGTTGTTTCTTGTAAAGCGGGAGTAGAACCCACCTCAACGCTTCGCTTATGAGGCGTGCAATAATATTCTGTTAAAGCTTGTTACAGTTAACACAAAGTGGGAAAATGAAAAATCGAAAATAACAGTCACGAGCAGGACCTGAATCTGCATCTCCTGGAATACCGTCCCAGATGCTTTGCCAATTCAGCCATCGTGACAGTTGCTCGGGACTGCGAATTTCGATAACACATTCATTCTTAACGTCTTGGGTGACGCCGAAACATTCAAGACGGACTTGAGTTGAGGTTTCGAAAAATGGTAAAGAGAATCGTTTCACGGCGCCCTTCTTCACTTTCTACGGTGCACCAGGGGGTCGCGGCGCACACTGGGAACCCCCGGGCTAATTACATCCTGGAAAAAATATTTCTTCCTGTGTGATAGTTATTTTACATATTTCAGAGATGATTAAAGAGCTGTGACGTATTTAAATTCTGAGATCCACCCGGATGAAGTCCGGAGAGATATCTAGTATATTTATTACTTATACTATTAAAACGAAACGAAAATTTAGATTCAAAGAACATAAAATTTAAAAATTAATGGCACCACTGCAAACATTTCTCTGAAGAGCTATTTACGTACATTGTGTCTGTTATCTGTTCACATTAAGCTGTCAAATATATCAGCCTGTTATATTTACGTGAAGTCATTTTAAAAGGAATGATCGATTACGACTGTTAAATGTATTAGTGTGAAAATACACATTCCTTAAAACAAAGTGCGAGAATGTGAAAACGAAAATAATAGTCATGAGCAGGATTTGAACTTGCATCTCCTGGAATGCCGTCCCAGATGCTTTGCCAAATATTTTTCACACTTTTTTTTTGTACTGTGTCTCTTTTCATGGTGAGAGGGATTAGGTCATAGTCCACCACGCTCCGCCGCAGCCAAAAGCTAATTTATCGGTTATATCTCAGTTTCCCGATATAGTAGCGGGATAAAATGTCTACCAGTTTTTAAGTCAAATCAAGGCCTTTCAAATAAAAATGTTGCATCAAAATCCATCTAGTAGTTCTTTTAAATAAATCCTAAAAAAAAACTAGTTTAAAAAATTTCTAGTTTTTCAGTTATATCTCAGGTTCCCGATATAGTAGCGGGATAAAATGTATCCCAGTTTTTAAGTCTAATCAAAGCCTTTCCAATAAAAAAGCTGCATCAAAATCCGTTCAGTAGTTTTTGTGTGATGCGCGAACAAACAAACAGACAAACAGACAAAAATTCTAAAAAAATTGTTTTGTGTTTAAACACGCCTATATAGCCTATTACAGTAATTTTTTCTCAAATATCTTAAATGTACAGACACAGCTCTGTTACAGTTTTATAATAGTATATATATATATATATTATTTTCCAAACGTGGACGTCTGCAACGAATATTTCCATACTTATGTATAGTAAATTCAGAATTAACGAGTTCCATGTTTTCAATTCATTTACTGTTAAAACTTTTACATTTCCCGATGTGACACTTTAAGCGTTGGTGAGATAAAATAAATCTATACTATTATAAAGCTGTAATAGAGCTATGTCTGTACATTTAAGACATTTGAGAAAAAAATACTGTAATAGGCTATATAGGCGTGTCTAAACACAAAACGATATTTTTTAGATTTTTTGTCTGTTTGTTTGTTCGCACATCACGCAAAAACTACTAAACGGATTTTGATAGATTTTTGATGTGAAACATCTAATGCGGAGGGAGAGTAAAATCGGTTGTTATGGCGTGGCGACGCTTTTATTTTACTTGTCTCGTTCAAATATTGCAAGTTAAATTTGACACACATCCCGGTTTCCGATTGAGCTGAAATTTTACACGCATCTGTATATCGCGTGACAATGCAATATTATGATGACATGGAGCTGATCTGATGATGGAGCTGGAAGGTGGACATAGGAACTCTATAATGAAACGATGCAACCCCATCGAATTTGGGCTCGTATGATTCGTCTTGACATGTACTTTGTCTTTAGATGTTATCCAGGGTCTGATGATGGAGCTAGAAGGTGGCCATAGGAACTCCGTTATAAAACGACATAACTCCCATCGAGTTTGGGCTCACATGATTTGTCTTGACGAGTACTTTGTCTCTAGATGGTATCCAGGGTCTGACGATGGAGCTGGAAGGTGCTCACAGTAACTCTGTAATTAATTTTTTTTATTTGATAGATCTCGACTAGATTTAAAAACTGGTATACATTTTATGCCGCTACTATATCGGGAACCGGAGATATTACCTAAAAAATAGCGTTTGGCTGCGGCGGAGCCGCGAGCAAAGGCTAGTTATTTTTAATAGATTTACATATTATTATTTCTTTTAAAGGCACTTAAAATGTTTCTATTTATGCCATAGACAGCAGCCGTTTTTATATAATCCTTATCCTTACTAATATTATAAATGCGAAAGTGCGTTTGTTTGTTTGTTACGCTTTTACGCCGTAACTATGGAACCGATCTTCATGAAATTTTACATATCTAAATATAGTCCTAAGTCCAGAAAAGGACATAGGTTACATTTTATCCCGGACAATGAACAGTCCCAGTGGGAGTTATTTCTGTGTTACAGGTAGGTACTAATTTAGTAAATAATTACCTGAGCAACCGAGCTCCTGTCGGCCTTTTATTATTGTTTTTTCGAAGATATATATAATTTAGATAAAAAGCAAAACAGTAACTAGAACATTTATAACGCCATCTCGTAGAGTTTTAAGGTATACTACTTATACATAGATCCACGATATGGTGTTGTACACACCTATGTAGATTTTAAAACAAATGAAATTGTATACCTACATATAAAGTCTTTTACTATAGGCATAAACTAAGTATATTATAGACTCGCTAATATTTTAATACTAAGAATGAAGAAAAGGATGCACATATTAGGTCTTAACAAGAGTGAGCGAGACACATCTATAAGTTTTTTTACCCTTTTCGCGTATGCGTTATTTTTGTTGGGACCCAATCAGCTGGGTCCCAACAATAAAGTGGTCAACCGTCCCTATGATCGGTATGTAAGCTTGTTTTTGTATTTACGTAAAAAAACGTACATTAAATACGTTATATACGTTAATGTTAGAACGTGTAGTTCTAATACATTTTAAGCAAAATATAAGCATAACTGCAATTTCTTTTCACCTGTCATTCTTGTATCCGGCTAAAACAGGTAGCGCATTTTTAGTCTACAAAGTTCTTTTAAACTTATTCCGGTTATCATATGTCAAACTATTGCTATCTCGACACTGCATACGCTGAGAACGTGTCTATAATATCATCTGCCTACGACTATTGATCATTTCCTTCAGAACCGCCATAACTATTATCTTACGTTAAAGCACTAGAAGTCGCTTGGGAGGCTTAGTACCGTTGACCCCATCAAGGGTCCACCATTATAATTCGATTAAGGTCACAGATAAAATGGGTTACGCAAATGTAGTAAGACTATGTATTTACTTAAGGTGAAGTTTTCATACAGGACGTTCATAAAATACATTGCATACTAGGGGTAGGGGGTATCGCTTGACACACATTTGACCAGAGGGGAAGGGGGAATTTAAGGAAGCGTGACATTCGATGTTTACACAACCCTAGTTCCACGTTGTTACAGCCGGGTTGGCTGGTTCACCTAGACTATAAAAATTTCAGTTGAATCGATTTTGAAATTTTGTATGTACATTGCTGGATGGTTTAAATTTATAATTAGACTCAGTAGATGACGCTCCGAGCGTGTAACAGGAATTTTGAATGAACAAATTTGTTTTTAGAACGGAGATATAGCGATAGGAACTCCGTTCCAACCGGGTGGCCATAAGACAACCTTTCTGTTTTTTGTTCTATTAGCTCGTTGCTCCGCCGTAAACAAAATATAGCTTTTAGGTTATATCTCAAGTTCCCGATATAATAGCGGGATAAAACGTATACCAGTTTATAACCCCAATTAAGAGCTATCAAAAAAGAAAAGATTTATCAAAATCATCTCAGCAGTTAATGCGTGATGTGCATTGAAAATTCTAAAAAAAAATACTTGTATTTTGTTGAGAGGGACGCCTAAATACTAACTCTATTATAAAGGTGTAAGAGAGCTGTGTCTGTACATTTAAGATATTTGAGAAAAAATACTGCAAATAGCCTAACTATTTAGGCGTGTCTGAACATAAAAACATATTTTTTTAGATTTTTTTCTGTTGGTCTGTTTATCTGTTTGTTCGTTCGTGCATCACGCAAACACTACTGAACGGATTTTCATGCATTTTTTTTTTATTTGGTAGGTACCTCTGATTAGACTTGAAAATTGGCATACATTTTATCCCACTACTATATCGGGAACCTGGTACTATTAGCCTAATACAGTAATTTTTTCCTCAAATCCTTAAACTAGATTCTGCCAGCGACACCGTTCGCGTAGACTTCAAAATATAAATACATCCCTCAACGGCAAACTAATTTATGTCTACGTAAAAATAGCTAGATATCTCACGAGAACCATTCATTTTTACGGGATGAACAATTGCCTATGCCTTTCTCTGGGCTGCAGAATACCTGCATGCTAAATTCATGATGTCAATAGTTACAGCGTGAAAACGTAACGAACAAACTCACTTTTGCATTTAAAATATTAGTAGGGATGCACTGATACACGTCCGTCACCCGCAAGGCCTCCCGAGAAGGTGCGACGCTCCGTGCGTGGATGCGTCGCTCAGTAGAGGGTATCCGAAAGGGTAAGCCGCCGGCGGACCACAGAAGGAATGTAACATAGTTCCAGTGGCCCGCCAATAAAGGCGGAGAGACGGCACACGGCGGGTTTCTTTAGTGGGTGCAGGCCCCACACTACCCTCCCTGTTCGTTGCCCTGAACAACGGGGAGTGCGGTTAGGATCATTTTTTACCGCCTAAAAATAAAAAATAATAAAAAAAGGGATGCACTGACACAGATTAAGCCACCGGCGGACCACTGAAGTAATGTAACATAGTTCTAGTGGCCCGCCATTACAGGCGGAGAGACGATATACGGCGAGTTTATTTAGTGGGTGAGGGCCCCACACTACCCTGTTCGTTGCCCCAAACGACGGGGTGTGCAGGTACATTTTTTCCCGCTTCAAAAAAAAAAAGGAATGCACAGACACAGCTCAGTTCCGTAGGACTAGTAATAATTCTGTGGCTCAGTTACATTTGTATAATAAGCAGAGATGATTTGTCGTATATTAGATTATATAACCACATAATGTCACCACAAACCATCACTAACGTGCCCATAAAAAATTATAATGTTGAAAATGAACCTGGGGCTGCTATTAGCAGACAAGCGAACCACAAAACTTCGTCTTAATATTCAGATTTCTGTGGACTACGTCGTCCACTAGTTTCATATAAAACTTTCAACTCAAACTAGCTCTCTCCTCAAAAACTCATCAAATGACTTTTCTGTATCCCGGAGGTAAACACTTGAACTGGTACTTTAAAACTGAGAGGTTAGAGTGCACTTTCCTTCGTCGTTATATCCAAGGTCGAGTGCGAGGGTTGTGAAGGGCCCTGAGAAGCCTCTATGACGGTCATGTAAGCATGTCATTAGTGATGTGACCTTCTGTATCTATTTGTTTTAAAGGGTTGTGCTGATAAGTTTTAATCTGAACTTTTAACACTAGTATTATGTATTAGAATTACTTACTTATCATCACGACATCTTCCTTGCAGGGTAAGCAATGAGAACAGAGTGTCAAAACGCGCTATTATTCATACATCTCTCGCTTCATCAATATTCATAATTATTTTCATATACACCCGCTGGTTTCGGAGACTCCTGACTCCACCTTGCTACAATATATGACAGAATTGGTCTAGGTAAGTCAGTCTCGGTCTTTAAATTCTACACTGTATTTTTCAGTTTTTGTAGAATTTTTGAGGTGGTCCCAACTGTAACAAGTGAGTAGGTACTCCCACTTGATACCCAGCCCTACAACCAGTAATGGATGATGATACCATTACTAGGGTGATCACTTATCAGAGACTGATACAATACCTTATTTTTTGTGTTTAGGCGGGAAAAAATATACCTAACCGCACACCCCGTCGTTCGGGGCAACGAACAAGGTAGTACGGGGCCCGCACCCACTAAAGAAACCCGCCATGTGCCGTCTCTCCGCCTGTGTTGACGGACCACTGGTACTGTGTTGGATTACTTCAGTGGCCCGCCGGCGGCTTACCCTTTCGGGTACCCTCTACTGAGCGACGCATCCGCACACGGAGCGTCGCACCTTTGCGGGTGGCAAACGTTCTCCGGTCCATCCACCCGCAGCCTCAGCTAGGGCGGCATGAGGCGCAAATACTCACGCCTGCGCCGCCCCAGTCGCTGGCGGCGGCTTGGGTCAGCGGAAGAATCCTCCTCCCTGGCCCTCTCCGCCGCTTCCTTTCGCGAGATAATCTCCTCGCAGAAGGCAGCGACCGCGGCCCAATTCCTGTCGCTGCTGAGCATCGCTCTGACGACGCTCGGCAGCGAGAGGTCCCCCGCTATTGCCGCGACGAGTTCACAGCGCTGCCCGTCGCGGGGCACAACTCGAGCGTGTGCCGCGCCGTGTCCTCGTCGCAGCCGCAATGGTGACAGCCCGGAGTCGCTTCACTCCTTGCGACTATGTACAGATATCTGCCGAAGCAACCGTGCCCCGACAGCACCTGCACCAGACGTAAGGTAAGGACTCCGTGCTTTCGCCCTGCCCACTCCTCTAGCACAGGCTGGAGTGCCCCTACGGTCCAGAGACCGGCCCGGGGCGTCTCCAGCCGCACCCTCCAACTGGCCATGGCAGCACGGTGACTGATACAATACCTATTATGTATTGTATCAGTCTGTGATAAGTAGATAGTATACCTATATTGTACTCCAGAAATAGCTAACTGTAATGTTGTGTAACATTATTATCTACTAGCCTCTGCCCGCGACTCCGCTGCAGCCAAAAGCTAATTTTTACGTCATATCTCAGGTTCCTGATATAGTAGCGGGATAAAATGTATACCAGTTTTTAAGTCTAATCAAGAGCTATCAAATAAAAAAAGTTGCATCAAAATCAGTGCAACAGTTTTTGCGTGATGCGCGTACGAACATACAGATAATCAGACAAAAATCTAAAAAAATTGTTTTGTGTTCAGACACTCTTAAATAGCCTAATACATTTTTCTCAAATAATATCTTAAATGTACAGACACCGCTCTATTACAGCTTTATAATAGTATAGATTAATTTAACTTCAATCACGCCTAAAAATAAATGCAATCTTGTATTGCACGCCTCGGACAACTGATTTTTCAAAATTAAAATGTCTCTTTTTATCATATATTGCACCTGTAAAATAATATATACACACACATATCAAGAAAAAACACTATTTTTTACACTCATGATTGATTCATGATGCCATTTTTTTTATTTAAACTAGTTAAAAAGCTGTTTAAAATAGTTCTGTCTTGGACGTCCGTGTGTTGTAGGTAATGTATGTTAACACGATAACGACAGAAATACTTTACTAATCGAGTATTTTTTTTTCTTTTACAATTCAGTATAACTACGAATAGAGCCCTATCTCTTTTCACGGTCTGATTCGATGTGATTTAATTATTATTAAATAAACAAGAAAATAAAAATGTGAATATTTACTTACGCTTGATCCGACACTAAAACCAGCGCTATCCTTATTTCTTGAGAACTATTTCTATAGACCAATACAGAAGTACTTCTTAAAATTAGCGCTAGATGGCGTACAAGACATGAAAACCACAGTACTTTTTGAAATTAGCGCTATCTATGTGATTTATTGAAAACTACTTAGTAAGACCAATACATTATTAGTTACTTATCAAATAATCAATTTTATTGTGAAAAATGAAGAGGCGTGCACTTTTGGATTTTCCAAAGTATTTTTAAAGTATTTGACACCATTGTATTAATAAAACTAGACTTGTTTTTATTTAGATGATACTATGATGAACTAGTCTCATCATATTAAGCCTAAATTCTATATAATATTAATAACATACTGTAATGCAAAAAGTTATGAAATATAATTTAACCCCGAAATAATGGAGCGTTCCTATGGGATGATGACGTATTTACATTACAGGTCGGTTTATTCCGGTGCACCTGCTGCCGTGGGCATAAGCTGATATGTTTAGAAAAATAAGCAATTCGGTTGCCGTTAGCGAAACAACGTTTATGAAAACTAAAATAAAACCTTACATTTATTTTCTTTTGTTCTTTCTTACCATGTACGTATATCAAAAAAACTAGTTAACTTATGAACAGATTGTCAAAAAGCTTTTAATCAAAAGCCCGTTTGTCAACTTGAAACTCAATTAAGCTTAATACGGATGATGGAGCTTAATTATATTCTGGGTCATTCGCAGATTTAGTCCATATAACGAGATATATACAGATGTACTGTCCATTAATTGGACAGTACATCTGTATATATCTCCTATCCAAAGTCTAAATAATGAAATAACTTATTAGCAAGGCTTTTATATAATTCAATCTGACGACTTCCGGAAATCAGTTCGCGTTAAGAAGTTACCATACTACACATAGTTGTTGCTAGGTTGCTATACTTTACAGCATTCATGATCACGGTTGGACTTAGATGGTAGACTTCCAAGGCTGATATGCTGTTGTTATTCGAAACTTCGGTATAGTAGAAAATTAAGTAAACGATTCCGTAAACGTTGTTTTATTTCAAAATCATATTCTAATTGACATTATTAATCTGGATTCGAATTTAAAAAGTCGTGTAAGCGAATCTCAATCTTTATTCATAATGAAATGAATTCTTATTAGCAGCCAAGCAAATTAATTGCTTACAATAAATTATAAATGAGTACACCATCTTTTGTTAGGGCAGACATTGACAAAGGATGGGACAAATTATATTTCAAGTACAAAATTTACACAACGAACAGCATTTTCTGTAAGCAATTGATTGAAATAATGTTGAAGCACGGCATTATTTTAATCAATTACGTAAATTGCGTAATCATAAAGGAAACGCCAGTCCAGCCAAATAACATTAAGTGGTAAACCGTCTTTCTTTTCCTAACTGTAAGCTTACTACGGAAACTATTGGACAACCTATATTACCCTAATTACCCTACTGCAGGCCTACCTATAGGTACCCATAAAATGAGAAAGATAATATATATAGTCCACCGCGCTTGCCTTTTGTGGGTTGGCAGACACATGATTTACTGGCGATGTTTTTCTTTAACGGCTTATTAACTACTACCTTCTGCTCGCGACAGGAGAATCCAATTACAGGAGAAGTCCAAGCAGAAGTGCTTGGACTTCTCCTGTAATTGGATCAATAGAGAAATACAAAGTGAAAAATGTGAAATCGAAAATAACAGTCACGAGCAGACGAGAGAGTCGTCGTTTGTGTTTAATGTATAGTGCTAAGCATGTCAAATGCTAAAAATATATATAAAAATATCTAAATATAAGAAAAGAAAGAAAGAAATAAAGTAGTAATATCAATAGAGAAATGAAAAGCCTGTGAGTAATCAAAATTATCCCACGGACTTAATCATTTTGGGTCTAGTGGCGTAGTCGGTAGTGTAACCGACTTCCGTGCACGAGGTCGTGGGTTCGATTCCCACTCAGGACAATTATTTGTGTGATGAACACAGATATTTGTATTGCATCTGGGTGTTTTCTATCTATTATATGTATGTATTTACAAAAAAGTAATATATGTATTATATCCGTAATCTGGTATCCATAGCACAAGCGTTAAGCTTAGTTTGGGACCAGAGGCCGTTGTGTGAAAATGCCCACGAATATTTACTTTATTTACGTTATTTATCTGTATACCAAGCTTTATCTAAGTCCATTCAGGCGTGTAGAGGCATGTTTGACGGGTGGCTAAACGTTTTTTTGTTATACTATGTGGGTAGCATAGAAGCATACGGACCTAATGGTAAGAGATAGGAAGTGGAGAGGAATTATAATAAGGAGAGGATAGGGAGGGGAGTTTGAGCCTCCGGTGCTCTCACTCAGTATACGAAACACAACTATAAAAATACCTACGTTTCACGGCGATCTGCGTGAGAGTGGTACTTCCCCGATCGAGCCGGTCCATTCATCTGGGATAAGCAAAAAAATTTGCAATTGGCAAATATTAATTTGTAATATTAGTAAGATTATGCCTTTTAGTGACATTTTTCAAATATTGGATTACTGTCCATTACTTGACAAGAGAGAGAAACACTGAAGCCATTAAACAAGCAGCTTAACCCAAGTATACGATATAATTATCTATGGCAATATCATCCGACAGTTCTATCAAGTACGTCATAGACATTCTCTTAACAAAAGCCGATCGGTTTACGTCAATATAGAGAATGGCTGCTCTAGTTGCGATATCAAAGCATCTAGAAGCCTGTCAATCGCACTCTTTAGAATAACGGGAATAATAGCTATATTCTAGACGTATTGTTCGTCTAGAAATATGAAAATAAACCTTATCACCATCCCATTCAATTTATTTAACAGATAAAACAAGTAATGTAAATCGTTTATTATCATTTATCAACTAAAACACTTGTTTTATTCGGACGTTGTTGCTTTCATTATGAAATATCGCAAGCACCAGGTTTTTTTGCGACGAACTCTTTTGGAGATCTAAATATTTGACTGAGATCTAGGTAAATTATACAGAACTTATTTTATGTGTATATTTATTAAATATTTAATTAATAAAACACTCCAGGTTCTTTAAAATAGGAGGCTTGAATTTTGTTCTACTTTTATTTTAGGACCTTTTTGTTTTAATAATCTATTTATTATTATTATCGAGAGATTAAAATTTTTCATCCACAAAATTTTCATCATAGTCTTAAGATTTTTGCTTGGTCCAAATTTTAGGGAATCCTTAGGTTCGGGAAGATTCACACTGAAGGTCTTGCCGTGAGGCATACAAGCTTTCTTGTCAGAGACGTCACTCGCGCATCGCCAACTCCAAAAGATAGGGAGAGGAAAGATAGTAAGGAGAGGATGAGGAGGGAGTTTAGGCCTCCGGTGCTTTCACTCGCCATACGAAATACAACAGTAGGAATGACTACCGTTGTTACGAGATGCTCTTTTTTGAGAGGGTGGTACTTCCCCGGTCAAGTAGGTCCTATTCATGCTGGTACAAGTAAAAGCTCTACCACTAAGTACAACGCCAGTATGCCACTATAAATAAGTGTTCAACCATTAATATAGTGTAACTTTCTTTAACTATTTAAATAAAGAACAAATTATTTTGTGAAAATGTGGAAAAAGAGAACTTTAGTGCGAGCGGGAATCTAACCTGCGTCCCATCCTAGAGTACATCCCCGAATTGGAAAAAAAATTAAAAAAATTCTTTCTTTCCACATTTTCACAAATATTATTATTATTTAAAGTATATATTGTTATTTAAAGTAGCTGAACATGGCAAGTGCTATACAGATCAAAAAATATTTAAATAAATTTAAAAATAAATCATCAAACTAATATCACTTCTTAATATATTTTTATTCCATAGTCTGTAGTATATTGTTAGCGCAATATCCCTGTGTGAACCTCCATAGGAAATTGTTAAATATAAATAAATAACAAGAAAAAAAGAGTCCATTAGCTCGGAGTTAAGTCTCGTCGCTTTAATGAATCGTCGTGAAGATTTGTGACTGGAAACGGAGGCAGCTAATTTCTTTTATCCCGGCTATATGGGCACGATTAATTATTTGAGCAGAGTTTTGTAGAATAATTTATTCGTGAAAGTGGTAAAAGAGAGATTTCCTGCAAGCAGGATTCGAACCTGCATCCCTTGCGATCCGGGGAAGTGCTCTGAATCACTAAGCTATCGCAGTCTATATAATCTACACTTCGCATTTATTGATATTTAATATTTTTAAGGACACTTCTGACACGCGTCCAATTGTAAATCTTTGCCTACACTTAAAAAATGACATCAAAATCAGGCTAGTAGTTGTTTAGAAGTTCACATACAGAAGAATTATAGGTATAGGTATATGACGATTTAGCAAAATTCTTTCCCATCCATCCATCCATCAGCCTTTCAACGCCCACTGCTGGACATAGGCCTCCCCAAGAGAACGCCACAACGAGCGGTCCCGTCATGGGGGATAATGCCGTAATCGCCACGCTTGGCAGGCAGGTTGGCCATCGCAGTGTATGTTGTTAATACTCGAGGGAGTGCTGCTGCCCACTCCCCCGGTAATCCTCAGTCGGCTCTTACGACTCCCGTGGGTTTACCCGTGGGAGACATTTACTCTGTCTTAATCCTAATAATATTATCGGATTTGTGTTTGGATTTTTGCGGAGTATTGCAACGTTGTGGTTCTGAGAGTCCAGCCAAATCGCATGGTTGCATCGCATTGGTGATTTTTTTTGTCATTATCTGCTACTCTACTATTATCACATTCTCATCTATCTGTGAGAGTGCGGATTAGCAATCTTAGCTTATTTTGTGTGTCCCACTGAAGCAATGTAACACGGTTCCAGTGGCCTGCCAATACAGGCGGAGAGACAGCACACGGTGGGTGAGGGCCCCACACTACCCTGTTCGTAGCTCCGAACGACGGGGTGTGCGGTCAGGAACATTTATTCCCGCCTTAACAAAAAAAAATGTTATTTTGTGTGTGTCCAAAGATAACCGGGATTGACAATCCGTGGGTGAGTGGCTCTCCTCCTAAAATATCCATTCTATAATAATCTATGCTATTATAAAGCTGTAACAGAGCTATGTCTGTACATTTAAGATATTTGAGAAAAATGACTGTTAGGCTATATAGGCGTGTCTAAACACAAAACTATTTTTTTTTAGATTTTTGGCCACTTGTCTGTTTGTTTGTTCGCGCATCACGCAAAAACTACTGAACGGATTTAAATGCAACTTTTTTGTTTGATAGCTCTTAATAATTAAGACTTTACAACTGGTATACATTTTATCTCGCTACTATATCGGGAACCTGAGATATTACCTAAAACTAGCTTTTGGCTCCGGCGGAGCCGCGGGCAAAGGCAAGTACCTAATAATATTGTAAATGTGAGAGTTTGTATATGGACTTTTATTACACTATCGCGCAAAATCGGCCGAATGTATTTGTATAAAATTTGGCATACACCTTACCTGGATTAACACGAAGTATACTTTTACCTCGGGAAATGACGTGGCTTACTGGCTTACTGCTGTTGTCTACTATATGCTGTCTTTTGCTGCAGCGATAAGCAAAATGGGTTTCTACACAGCTTCATTGCTCTCTGGATCCAATAGTCCACGCACGCAGATGAATTTACAAACAAAAATAATAGTATGATAAAATAATGTAATGCTACCTCATCTAAGTGAAACTAAGGATGCCTCACAATCAAACAGAATAATATATTGCAACATCTATCTACAGTCTACACCTATTAAGACAACCATAAAGTGTATCTACGTACTAGTAATGCAGTAGAAATGTCGAGGCCGCATTGACCCTTACCCTCAGGGTTGTCACTAAGGGGTGCGGGTCGGGATACCTCCGCGTTGGTGCACCCCGGGCAACGTCGGCACTAGTGCCGGCGGCTGAATCCCGGCAGGGGACGGGTCTCCGCGTGTCCCTCTGATTAGCAGAGGGCACAGTGGATAGGCCGTACGTCCGCCGTGGAGGGTCGGCGGAGCCACAGTGGCCCCCCCGACCTTGGGGTGGGGACAGCGGGGTCACAGTGACCCCCCCGTCCCCGGAGGCGGGGCTTTCAGTCCGAGTGGCGACGGGCTCACTGCTTGCAGTGGGCCGAATGTCTGCCGTGGAGGGCCAGCGGGGCCATAGTGGCCCTCCAGGCCCTGGGAGACGAAGACGGGGCTTTTAGCCTGAGGGGCGACGGGCTCACCACTTGCTTGCGAGCGGTGGGCATGGTCTGATGCAGACCACCGTTCGGCCCGACCCGTAATCCTGAACGGACAGGACCGGGGGTCTTCGGACCACGGGGAAGAAAACCCCTATAAAAATTACCCCAATCCAAGCTCTGCCACCCGGCGAGGGATGAATGGCTGGAGGGTATCCAGTCGCGAGGGTGGCACAACTACAGTCGATGGACTATAAACTAACCAAAATGGCGGACAGTAATAATACAACGAATCCCCAGGAGGGTCCCGGGTGCCATGCGCCTGGGGAATCCCTCACAGGGCCGAGTCAAAAAACCGGCCCTGTCAGTCCCACGTATATGGGGGGGACAACTTTCGCCAAGACGAAGAGGAGTAAGAAAAAGACCCGCGGCAGGAAACCGACGCCCGTGGGCAGCCCAACGGTGGGCAGTGGCAGCTCTGCTGCAGAGCTACAGATGGAGACAGAGACAGATGGTGGCAGTAGTTCCACTGCGGCTGTAAGAACCAAGTCTCCGAAACCGTCGGGGTCCCGGCAGGAAGCGGGCCATTTAATGGACCAGCCTTTGCGGCCTTTAAAGCGCTCTATTGAGCGAAGAGGCAACATATCGGAGTCGGAGGGTAGCTCCACGGAGATGCCACCGCCAGGAAAGACCACGGCTAAGAGAGGCCGTGGAACCAGTAGGCGGATGACTACACGAGCCTCAGCCCTGGCGGACGAGGCCATACCAAAAGATCTGGCAGTGGGGCTTTCGGTGGAGGAGAGGGTAACCCTCCTCTCATCGAAGCTCCGTGAGGAGCCTCCGGACATGGACGGTCCACCCACGATGGACCAGATTGCCCAGAAGGTTTCTGATGCCTTGGCCGTCGTTTCTACGGTGGCTAATGGGTCACGGAGCCTTCGGGGCAACCTCGCGGAGGCCCTCAACAACGCTACCAAGGTAGCATACGGAGCAATGAAGTCTCTCCGGCGGTACTCGGTGCCGGGGGGGACTGGGAAGCTGGAGGCGCCCTGTCGCTGCAGGCGCCTGGAGGTGGAGGTGGCAGAGCCCCGTAAGGAGCTCGCCAGCCGGCGAATCAAACCAAGCCTCGCCGAGGCCGGGCCGGAAACCTCTGCCTCAACGGCGGGTGCGAGGCCTCCGGCCCCTGGTCTCCTTACAGAAGAGCAGATGCGCCAAGTCATCGATCGCATTAGTGCTATCTATGACCCGCGCATCGACTCCTTGAGCACCAGGGTGCCGCCGGAGCCAAGACTCCGTCCAGCTCTGGCCGCGGATAAGAAGGCCGCGCCGCCTTCGGCCCTAACGCCGCTACCCTGCCAGGGTGGCCGCGTGGGAACTTATTCCGCGGCCGCGGCTGCTACGCCGCCCAAGGGACAGGGCAAAGTTGCCCCCAAGGCTAACAAGCCAAAGACGGCGCAGAAGACTGGGCAGCGCCCCAAGGGCCAGCCCAAGGAGCAATTCCCTCCACTTCCAAGTGCTGGCCAGCCCTCACGGGCCCCAGCAAACGTACCCCGGGATTCCCAAATCCCGCCACCCGTCACGTCCGAGCCTGCACCCTGCGACGGGGGCTGGCGGACTGTGGATGGCGGGAGGAAGAAGTCCTGGGGTAAGAGGAAGAGGGCATCTGCGACTGGGGCTGCTGCCCAAGCCGTAGAGCCTGTAGCGCCGGGGGGCAAGCCCAGCTCCAAAAAGAAGCCGCGCAAGCGCAAGCTTCAAACGCCGAAAACGGCAGCGGTGGTGATCACCATGCTGCCGGAGGCGGAAGCGGGCCTGAGCTATCAGGCCATTTTGAGGAAGGCCCGGGCGGAAATCGACGTCTCCGACATCGGAGGCGTCGCCGCCCGGACCCGCCAAGCCCGGACAGGGGCTCGAATCCTCGAGTTCCCTGGGGCGGAGGGTCCCAAAGTGGCCGACACGATAGCCGAGAGGCTGCGAGGTCTATTTGGCGAAGGTAGCGGGGTCCGCATCGCCAGACCGGTGAAATGTGCTGAACTGCGCATCTCTGGTCTGGACGACTCGGTGGCGGCTGACGACGTCCGGGAGGCCATTGCCTCGAAAACCGGATGCTCGGAGGGCGTCAGGGTGGGCTCCATTAGGACCGGACCCGGCGGTGTGGGTACCGTCTGGGTGAGTTGCCCTGTCGCGTCGGCTAAAATCTTGGCTGACGCAGGCAGGCTCCTCGTGGGCTGGGGTTCCGCGCGGGTTACCGTGCTGGAGCCACGACCTGCGAGGTGCTATAAGTGTATGGCGGTCGGACACACCCGACCGACGTGCACTAACTGCTTTGATTGCAGCGGCCTTTGTTTCCGCTGCGGTCAGGCAGGGCATAAGGCGGTAACCTGTACCGCCCCCCCTCACTGCCCCGCGTGTGCTGCAGGCAACAGACCTGCGAAGCACTACATGGGGCGGGAGGGGTGTAGGCCTCCAGCGACAGGCCCAAAAAGGGGGGAGACCAGCCAATCGGCCCAGGCTGCCCCCCCTAGCGCGGCTTCGCCACCGTCCCGGGTGGAGGAGGATATGGTTACGGCTTAAAATTCAACCGTGACACTATCCTCCTTCAGGCGAATCTCAACCACTCCGCCAGGGCGCAGGATCTTCTCCTGCAAACCATGGTGGAGCGGTTGATTGGTGTAGCCGTAGCTGCGGAGCCTTATTGCGTTCCTGACCGCCCTAATTGGGCGGGCAGCCGCGATGACTCCGTGGCAATCGTCAGCTCTACGGCGCTTCGTTCCCCGCCCTTGTCGATCAGAGACAGGGGCACGGGATACGTCGCGGCCGACTGGGGGGGAGTTACGCTGTACGGCGTGTACTTCTCCCCCAACCGGAGTCTGGCTGATTTCGGGGTCTGGCTTAACAGCCTAGAGACCTCGTTGCGGCGCCTGGCACCTAGCCACGTCCTAGTTATGGGGGACTTCAACGCCAAATCCTCGGCGTGGGGGTCCCCTGCGACGGATGCTCGCGGGGCGGCGGTTGTTGAGTGGGCGGCGTCGACGGGCCTCTGTTTATTAAACAGAGGCTCCGTCAACACGTGCGTGCGGCGACGGGGCGGGTCGATAGTGGACCTTTCGTTCGCTAGCCCCGACGTCGCGGCACGAGTAGGGAACTGGTGTGTCCTGGAGGAGGTTGAGACTTTGTCCGATCATCGATATATCCGGATTGTGGTCTCCCGGTCCCTCCAGGGCCCCAGTAGGGGTCACGTGGCGCGCAGAACTTCCGCGTTCCCGCGGTGGGCTGTGGGTAGGCTGGATAGGGACCTACTGGTGGAGGCAGCCATCGTTCAATCATGGCTGTCCTCACCAGCCCTGACTGAGGAGGTGGACGTTGAGGCTGGCCGATTTCGCGCTGCGATGACGCAGGTGTGCGATTCGGCCATGCCCCGTGTGCGACGTCCTCCTCCGAGGAAAGGGCTCTACTGGTGGTCCCAGGAGCTGGCGGACCTTCGTGCGGCGTGCATTCGTGCGCGGAGGTCCTACACCCGTAGTCGGCGGCGCAACCGCGATGAGGAGCGGGAGGGCCGGCTGTACGAGGCATACCGCACCTCGCGGGCTGAGTTCAAGCTGGCCATCTGCCGCGCCAAAGCTGAGAAAAGGCAGGAGATGCTGGATGGTCTCAATCGTGACCCCTGGGGTCGCCCGTACCGTGCGGCGCTGAATAAGCTCCGCACCCAGGGCCCTCCCCTCGCAGAGACCCTTCAGCCCGGCCTCCTCACCGAGGTGGTTGAGGGCCTATTCCCGCGACGAGTGGAGCACACACCCCCGGTCATGGCACCGCCAGGTAGCGACCGGGTGGTTGACTTCAGTGTACCACCCGTCACTGCGTCGGAAATGGGGGCGGCTGTTGCGCGGATTCGTTCCAAGAACACCGCCCCCGGCCCGGACGGGATACCCGCCCGGGCTCTGGCCCTGGCTCTGGACCACCTGGAGCCCCGCCTCAGGGGACTGTTCGACGCGTGCCTGGCGTCCGGACGGTTCCCTGACTGCTGGAAGGAGGGGAGGCTGGTACTCCTGCCGAAACCGGGACGAACGCTGGATTCGGTCGGGGCCTTCAGGCCCATCGTGCTGCTGGATGAGGTGGGTAAGCTGCTGGAGAGAATCCTCGCTGCCCGCATTGTCCAGCACCTGCGCGACGTCGGGCCCGACTTGTCGGACGCCCAGTTCGGTTTTCGAGCTGGTCGTTCGACAGTCGGTGCGATCATGCGTCTGAGGGCCGCGGCCGCGGCAGTCGTTACCAGCGGGGAAATGCTGTTGGCGGTGTCGCTTGACATCGCCAACGCGTTTAATAGTCTGCCATTCAGCTGCATCAGGGAGGCGCTCCGGTATCACGGGGTGCCTGTATACCTGAGGCGGCTGGTGGCGGACTATTTAGAGGGCCGCAGCGTCGTCTATGAGAGCCGCATGGGCGACGTTGTGAGGAGACCCATGTCGTGCGGTGTCCCGCAGGGTTCGGTCCTGGGGCCGCTCCTGTGGGACATCGGTTACGACTGGGTGTTGCGCTGTCGGCTTTCCCCCGGGCTGGCGGTCATCTGCTATGCGGACGACACGCTGGTCGTGGCCCGGGGCGGAAACTTCGAGGAAGCGGCGTTCCTGGCCACCTTAGGGACCTCAGAGGTGGTCAGGAGGATCGGGGCGCTGGGGCTTAGGGTGGCCCTGGACAAGTCGGAGGCCCTACTATTCCATGGGCCCCGACGTCGGCCACCTGCTGGCGCCTCGATCACAGTGGATGGGGTCCAGATTGGGGTGCAGGCCCAGATTAAGTATCTGGGCCTGGTGCTGGACGGGCGGTGGCGCTTTCGCGAGCACTTCCGCCAACTGTCCCCGAGGCTAGTCGGCGCAGCGTCCGCCCTTGCACGGCTCATGCCGAATATGGGCGGGCCAAACAATGCGTGCCGACGGCTTTACGCGGGGGTGGTCCGGTCGATGGCGTTGTACGGCGCACCCGTGTGGGCGGGGTCCCTGGACGCACTGAACAGGGCTCTTCTGTGGAGACCACAGAGAGTCGTTGCATCCAGGGTAATACGTGGATACCGCACGGTGTCGACGGAGGCGGCCTGCGCGTTGGCCGGAATCCCCCCGTGGGACTTGGAGGCGGAGGTGCTCGCCGAGGTGTATCGGCGGGCGTCGCAAGAGCGGGAGGGGGGCGGACGCCCCCTACCCAGGGAGGTGGCCAGGTGGCAGGGCGACGCACGCCGAACTGCCATGGCCAGATGGAGGGTGCGGTTGGAGGCGCCTCGGGCCGGTCTTTGGACCGTAGGGGCGCTCCAGCCGGTGCTGGAGGAGTGGGCGGGGCGACGGCACGGAGTCCTTACCTTCCGACTGGTGCAGGTGCTGTCGGGGCACGGTTGCTTCGGCAGATATCTGCACATAGTTGCAAGGAGGGAAGCGACTCCGGGCTGTCACCACTGCGGCTGTGACGAGGACACGGCGCGGCACACGCTCGAGTCGTGCCCGGCTTGGGCCGAGCAGCGCCGTGAACTCGTCGCGGAAATAGGGGGGGACCTCTCGCTGCCGAGCGTCATCAGAGCGATGCTTGGCAGCGACAGGAATTGGGCCGCGGTCGCTGCCTTCTGCGAGGAGGTTATCTCGCGGAAGGAAGCGGCGGAGAGGGCTAGGGAGGAGGATTCTTCCGCTGACCCAAACCGCCGCCAGCGACCGGGGCGGCGCAGGCGCAGGTACTTGCGCCTCATGCCGCCCTAGCCGAGGCCGCGGGTGGATGGACCGGGGAACGTCCGCCACCCGCAAGGCCTCCCGCGAAGGTGCGACGCTCCGCGTGCGGATGCGGCAGTAGAGGGTACCCGGAAGGGTAAGCCGCCGGCGGACCACCGAAGGAATGTGACATAGTTCCAGTGGCCCGCCAAGAAAGGCGGAGAGACGGTACACGGCGGGTTTCTTTAGTGGGTGAAGGCCCCACACTACCCTGTTCGTTGCCCCGAACGACGGGGTGTGCGGTTAGGAACATTTTTTCCCGCCTTAACAAAAAAAAAAAAAAAAAAAAAGGGTTGTCACTAAACACCTTTTTTGATACCCTTTTTTAGTTAGGAAATGGAGGTTGGTATGTTTTTGTAGAATTACGGTATCTAAGCTTGTCATTTTAGGAGAAAATGGAATAATGTACCTATAGTAGTGAAGAATTCTCGTAAGCAATCTATCCCAGAGGACTATAGGAGTAGAGAACAATAAAACGCGTCTGTACTAGCTCACATATAATCGCCAACAACGGACTTAACCTACCCTCACATAATCATAGTATTCTTACATATCTCACACCTCCACCCTTATTATATGGCAATCCTTAACCTAAATAATATAACATAAATACTTAATACTAAATTACATTTACAAAAATATTAATCAATTTTAAACCTAACGACGGGTCTACGTATTCGTTTTGGGTAGCGACTCCCGGACGGCACGGCTGGTGGCGGTTCCTGGTTGACAGGTGGTTGTAGCGAAGGACGGACACTCGATTGAGGGTCGGAGGGTAAAACAGATTCATTAGTTTCATTACTTTTATTATTAACTCCACCCTCCACTAAATGTCCTGTCTCCGTTGCTCCAGGATCAATGATGCCATCCGATTGTGGCACGATATTTTCACCCTTGATTGGTGATGTTTCCCCCGGACAAGTAACATCTGATAACCGGGATCTACGCCGTATTTGATATACGTACCTCTCAATCAGTCATTGATTGACTACTCATTTATCGACATATCGCGGTGTTGTCACTCTCTTCTATGGCGAGATAGTTAAAAATATATTAATATGCTATTTCTCAGGTGTTGCTAGCGTCTATCTATAGTAACCGCTTACCATCAGGTAGGCCGTATGCTTGTTTGCCACCCACGTAGTATAAAAAATGCTGCTATTGCTGCTATAAGCAAATTGTTATACTATGACGTTTTCCTTTACCGAAAAATATCATTAAAAAAATATTAAATATATTATTTGGAAGGGTCTAATTTGTGTGTACTAAATAATTATTAGCCTTAGCTCTTATTATAGTATATGCTAAGTGTATATACACTTAGGTGCCTTATGACATCTGGCGGACCACTAAAGTAATGTAACATAGTTCCAGTGGCCCGCCAACACAGGCGGAGAGACGGCACACGACGGGTTTATTTAGTAGGTGAAGGCCCCACACTACCCTGTTCGTTGCCTCGAACGACGGGGTGTGTGGTTAGTTACATTTTTGCCTGCCTAAACAAACAAAAAAAAGGGCCCTATAAGCCAGCGAAGACAGCGATCGCGAACGTTTCATGCAACCAGTAAAGTACACCAATCTTGACGATAGAGGCTTGGCAAGCGATACTTATTCGTCATAACACGTTCAAGGGTATGAATGATCACGATACAATAAAATTTGAATTGAACACAGAATTTTATTTCGTTTACGATAAAGCTCAGTAACACAGGTCGACCCGGGGATCGACCTCGAGACTTCATGATCAGCAGTCGCTCACACTACCAAGACATTTATATATTTTTCTAAATTAGCACGCACACATAAAATGGTTCACCATTATCTTTCTCAGCAATTAAGTAGGCTATATTCGGTATTACTTGTCTGCCAATACGGTTGGAACGACGAGGTTTACTAGTAGGTATATTTTTAGAATTAATAAAAAATAATTAAACACAAAGTAAAAAATGTGAAATCGAAAATAACAGGAGCAGGATTTGAACCTGCATCTTCTGGATACCGTCCAGATGCTTTACCAATTCAGCCATCCTGACAATTGCTCCTGACTGCTAATTTCGATAACACATCATACTTAACGTCTTTGGGTGACGCCTGCGCCATTTGTCGGAAGTATTTTCATACATTATACCGACCAGGTAAACTTAATTTTACAATTAAGATTTTACCTAATAATGACGCAAACCCTTTAAATATTTTAGATATTTTTATATATATTTTTAGCATTTTACATGCTTAGCACTATACATTAAACACAAAGTGAAAAATGTGAAATCGAAAATAACAGTCAGGAGTCAGGTAATGTATAGTGCTAAGCATGTAAAATGCTAAAAATATATATAAAAATATCTAAAATATTTAAAGGGTTTGCGTCATTATTAGGTAAAATCTTAATTGTAAAATTAAGTTTACCTGGTCGGTATAATGTATGAAAATACTTCCGACAAATGGCGCAGGCGTCACCCAAAGACGTTAAGTATGATGTGTTATCGAAATTAGCAGTCAGGAGCAATTGTCAGGATGGCTGAATTGGTAAAGCATCTGGACGGTATCCAGAAGATGCAGGTTCAAATCCTGCTCCTGACTGTTATTTTCGATTTCACATTTTTCACTTTGTGTTCAATGTATAGTGCTAAGCATGTAAAATGCTAAAAATATATATAAAAATATCTAAAATATTTAAAGGGTTTGCGTCATTATTAGGTAAAATCTTAATTGTAAAATTAAGTTTACCTGGTCGGTATAATGTATGAAAATACTTCCGACAAATGGCGCAGGCGTCACCCAAAGACGTTAAGTATGATGTGTTATCGAAATTAGCAGTCAGGAGCAATTGTCAGGATGGCTGAATTGGTAAAGCATCTGGACGGTATCCAGAAGATGCAGGTTCAAATCCTGCTCCTGACTGTTATTTTCGATTTCACATTTTTCACTTTGTGTTTAATTAAGATTTTACCTAATAATGAGGCAAACCCTTTAAATATTTAGATATTTTTATATATATTTTTAGCATTTAACATGCTTAGCACTATACATTAAACACTTTATGCAGGTTCAAATCCTGCTCCTGACTGTTATTTTCGATTTCACATTTTTCACTTTGTGTTTAATGTATAGTGCTAAGCATGTCAAATGCTAAAAATATATATAAAAATATCTAAAAATAATGTATTTAATGTAGAAAGTAGAGACAACCCTAGGTGGCGACAGTTAAATATTTGATAGGTCTGCATAAATCATATTTTCATTTCGACGAGCACATCGTATTTACGTCGTACGGCGAGATACCCTCATATCACAAACAAGTCTATTACTCCGCCCCAACAGGTACGGTTTGATGTTGTCAAGCTTTATTGTGTAGCAGCTTCTGTAATCCTATTTCAGAATTGTTCCCTTTTACTGAAGCGTAGTTATATTGAATTTTATCGTGTTTGATTCGTTATCTTGGAATACAGCGTGATTTCGGGAAGACTAAATATCTTACGTTGACAAAACTGAGTCGTTTACGTTATATCTTTATAGGTACATAAAAATGTCGTGTCGCGTTGTTCGTCCGCGATGAAACCTTAAACTAATGAATTTTAATGCAATTTCGCACACTGTGTGGTTCAACTACCTCAACATTCATAATTTTGTTCATACATGCTCGCCGATTTCGAAGGCTCCTGACTCCACCTTCGTTCAAAACAAGACCGATTTGGTCTAGGTAGGTTAGTCTCGGTCTTCCCTGTACCTACATGCTTCCACTTTCGCATTGTATATCTTCTTGACCAGTTGTTCGTCCGGCATTTTTTCACATGTCCGAGCCATCGAAGCATTCCTTTGTGCATCTTTACATTAATACTGTCTTTCATACCTACTGGCTCTCTTACGTCGTCGTTGCGAATGCGGTCAGTCAAACTACAGATTTTCCGCAGAGATCGTATTTCGACTGCATAAATTTTACTCTCATGCTCCTTTCTGCATACCCAACTCTCGCTTCTATATAATAATGTTGGGACACGCACTGCCTTGTGACACGTGCTTACAGAAACTTAATAATTTCGGCATAAAAACTTAGATGAAATTAAGATTTCATTGTAAAGAACAAATTATTTGTGAATGTAGAAAAATAACACTTTAGTACGAGCGGATTTGAGCCTGCGTCCCTTCCAATCCGGGGAAGTGCTCTACCGCTAAGCTATCGCACTGACCAACGGTTATATCCTATGTCCACATCACATTTGTCTTTACGACCCACGCCACCTATCGGATGCACTCGCACTAAAGTGCTGTTTTTCCGCATTCACAAATAATTTATTCATTAAAGTAGCTAAGCATGCCAAGTGCTAAAATACAGACCAAAAAGATTTTATTGTTCATAAATTTGGGTAATTTGGAGATTTTTCATAAATCTATAGTATGGGAATTCAATACATTATAATATTAATGTTTTATTTATTTCCAAAAATACATAGTTACAATAATTTTCCAAAAAGATCTTACATATTATTGATAATTGTGTAATATAGGTAATTGCAGATATTTTCCCGTCATCGCTCAATGACATACTAATCGTATATAGTTAGGAAGCTAATTTCCTTTTGAGCCCCACTTCCTGGCTGACTTCCCTCTGTGCACTTGAAAAGGTCACAGACTAGTGTATTATTATACATACATAGATTCACACATCTTATTCCCAGAGAACTGATTACTACTCATAAAACTGCCTTCCGCTGCCCACATATCGCCCCCGTGGAAACGTGATGTGACGAGCGACGTACCTACAAACGTCACCGCTATTAGGTTGATAGTATGGTAACTTAGAATATACCTATTTATATACCTATGTCTACAATGTATACATGAATACTAGACATCATAAATTAGTCAAAGGTTATTTTAGCCTAAGAAATAAAATTTTAAGTGTCTATTGTAATGTCTAAATAACGACTTTTTACTATAGGTGCCTTGGACGATTTATGCCCGGTTTCTGAGGTTCCCAGTAAGTGTCAATAGCTATTGATTCGATAAAGTTATCTGTAGTTTAAACTTAGGATAACTGTTACCGAATTTCTGAATACGTAATTGGCGTTTCAATATCTATGAAATAGATAAGCAGTTTCGCTATTTGCCAATAGATGGTGTTCGTAAAAAGTCGTACGTAAAATTAAATATATCATTAGTATTAATTGACAATAATGATTTTATTTGAAGCGTAATTATTTTCTAAGTTTAAATATTAATCTTAATATATTTATAATTAAAGATAATGTTAATTCGTTGTTTTTAGGTATGTGGCTGTATGTACGATACCGTCATATTGTAATGTCAAACTTATGTCAGCAATTTATATTGACGGGCCTCGTGGCGTAGTCGGTAGTGTAACCGACTTCTGTGCACGAGGTCGTGGGTTCGATTCCCACTCAGGACAATTATTTTTGTGATGAACACAGATATTTGTACTGCGTCGGGGTGTTTTCTTTCTATTTTAGGTATGTATTTACAAAAAAAAAAGTAATATATAAATTATTATATCCGAAATATGGTACCTCCGTGTATGGTACCCATAGCTCAAGCGTTAAGCTTAGTTTGGGACCAGAGGACGTTGTGTAAAGTGTCCGTGAATATTTATTAATTATATTATGACAAGCTGATAGAGACTTCGTCTGCGTTGATTATATTAGCAGAAAACACAAATCACTAAACACGTAATAGGTACCTACTTATAAAAATCGTTGTTTCTTAAAACTCTAATAACTTTATATTAAATGAAGATATCACAATACAAAAATATTTATTTTAGATAAGGGTCAAAGCGATATTCTAATTTTCATTCTTCATCTCTATAAATTTCGAAAAGACTTCTTCAACATTTTTAGTTTCTGGGCACAGATAATTATATTAGAAATAAACTGCTATACCTACTTCCAAATGAGACTCGCATGAACTGCTTGTATACACAATTCTATTTGAATACATTGATTTCATCTTATACCTACGTCTGGTCACGTTGTACTTGGTTTTTTACTTTTGACTAGCAAATTATTCGAAAAATAATACGCAATATTTGGGCTGAAGGCGCTCGGTGTTACATATACATACCACCAGTATAAATAATGTGCATTTTTGTTACAGGATGGTGACGTTATTGAGCTGTGTCAAGTCAGTGACGTCAGATCCGGAGGTGTCCCTAAGGTAAGCTTGTAATAATATCTGTCTTAGCCCTTATATACGTGCGTCTGTGGGCACGAGCTTTATATTCACGATGAAGGGTATTTTTTGAAGTTATACTTCTTTTGGCGAATTGTATTATATTGTTGTTTTAGAAATTGTAATATGCCCGCCTCGTACCTTATGTTTTTTCTTTTTAAATATACAGGAATAAATTAGAAAATAATTATTATGTTATTTATGTCTATAAGGATAATTTACAAGTTTTTATTTAACTTGTCCCGGTCAAATTTTGCAAGTTAAATTTGACACACTTTCCGGTTTCCGATTGAGCTGAAATTTTACACGCATATGTATATTGCGTGACAATGTAAAATGTAATATTATGATGGCATTGAGCTGATCTGATGATGGAGCTAGAAGGTGGCCATAGGACATCTATAATGAAACGGCGCAACCTCATCGAGTTTGGGCTCGTTTGATTTGTCTTGACGAGTACTTTGTCTTTAGATGGTATCCAACGTCTGATGACGGAGCTAAAAGGTGGTCATAGGAACTCCAATATAAAACGACATAACCGGTTGGTGTCCAGGGTCTGATGATGGAGCTGGAAGATGGCCACAGTAACTCTGTAATGAAACGATGCACCCCCATCGAGTTTGGACTCGTTTGATTCCTCTTGACGAGTACTTTGTCTCTAGATAGTATCCAGGGTGTGATAATGGAGCTGGAAGGTGGCACTCGGCTATAAAAAGCCGCAATCCCATCCTATTTGAATCGGCGGAGCGGTTTTTAAAAATTAAAAAGAAATACTTAAAAATTATATCATCCATCCATCCATCAGCCTTTCGACGTCCTCTGCTGGACATAGGCCTTCCCAAGACAACGCCACAACGTGTGTTTCGCTCATATGGGGGATAGTGCCGTAACCGCGGGTTGGCGATCGCAGTGGATGTTAATACTCGAGGGAGTGCTGCTGCCCACTCCCTTGGTCCCTCAGTCGGCTCTTACGACTCCCATGGGTGGAGAGGGGTGGGACAATTCTAAAGCAAAAATTATATACATCGATGATATTTTTTCGTTTACTCTGAAACCTCGCTGTCTCGTTAAAGCAGTGCGTTTAGTTGGCGTACCCATATACCTATAAAGTTTTCCTTCACAGTCTTCGGAAGACTCTTCGAGACGCTATGCTCTTATTTCTTTCTCTATTGCGCTTTAGGCGCTCATCTTTGTCGTTTTCAGACTCGTGCTCGACGCTTTCTCATACGAGATGCACCCAAGGAATGCATCCCCATTATGTACCACCCACTCTAACCTACGCACCTATTTCATAAAAAAAAAACCACTAAAAAGCAAAAAATTCTGTTAGCTTGATTTTACTTCTCGAATCAATTGACTGGAATGGAGTGGTGACGAGAAAATATGATTTCTAATTAATTAATCACGCACATTATGTATAGCAATACAATACAAATCTCTTTATTGTACATTTTTTATATATACTACGTCGGTAGCAACCTAGTATACGGCTCACCCAATGGTAAGTTACTATAGCTTATAGACGCCAGCAACACCAGAGGCATCAGACGTGCATCTCCCTCTTCAAGGAAAGCGATAGGAATTCCTGCTCCACCTCCTAATAAAGGATGGATAATAAGAAGAGTATAGAAAGTAAGGAGAGGATAGGAAGGATAATAACGAGAGGATAGGAAGAGTGTTTGGGACTTATCAAACTATAAAACTGTCACTATTATACTCTATTTTGAATTCCCTCAATGCGGCTACTTATTGCACGCCTCATAAGCGAAGCGTTGAGGTGGGTACTACTTTCGTTTTACGCTGAACAAGTGATTTTTCGATGTGGTTTAATTGTTATTAAATAAACAAAAAAAAATAGAAAATTTACGCTCGACTCGATGGCACAGTGGTACACTAAAACCAGCGCTATATGTACCTTATTTCGTAGAACTACTTCTATAGACTAATATATTAGTACTCCTTAAAATTAGCGCTAGATGGCGTATAATACATGAGATGTACTTTTTGAAATTAGCGCTATCTATGTGATTTATTGAAAACTACTTAGTAAGACCAACACATTATTAGTTACTTATCAAATAATCAATTTTATTGTGAAAAATGAAGATTATGAGGCGTGCAGTTTTGGATTTTCCAAAGTATCTAAAATCTCATTTCCAATTTCTTTCGGCCACCCATAACCGACATCTCCGTTCTTCTAATAATCTTCTACTTCACTAGCCACCTCACACTTCAAGTCTTCTGCATTCTTCTTTCCATATCCAAGCTATACTGTTGTGGGATGCGCTGCCTCTGGAGATCAGGAAGGTTGCGAATCGTTTAAAGCCAGTAATTAAGTACCTGTACGTGAATTATATTACGCCTTTTAGCAGAGTCCTTTTAAAACATAAAAACACAGCATCACGCCTGTATTCCCCGAAGGGGTAGGCAGAGGTGTATTACACACCCACGATTCGCTAGCTATGTTTAAGTCCCACGTAATAGGGGGCGAGCCTATTGACGTCTACCGGGCACATTTCCAAACTCCGGGCTGCTACTGAGAATTTTTCTTTTTAGGAAAAAGCTCAATAACATTGCCTGACTCGGGGATCGAACCCGAGACCTCATGATTAGCAGTCGCATACGATACCGCTAAACCACCGAGGCAGTTAGTTTAACAGAGTCCTTTTAGAGAGATGATATTTTACATTTCACATTTTGTGTTCGAGTTATTAATGTTAATGGACCCGCTCAGATAGATACTAGAATTCCTCGTTGGAATCCGTCATAAAGTATACCTACTTACTAATTAACGATGTTGAATTCAACCAATCTTCATCTCGATCGTAATGATTCGTCTTCACGTCAGGTAGCGCCTCGACTGTGCTCCTGAGTTCATGAACAAGAACACCACTTACTAAATACCAACATCTATACTATTATAAAGCTGTAACAGAGCTGTGCCTGTACATTGAAGATAATATAAGAAAAAATTACTGCAATAGGCTATATTATAGGCGTGGCTAACTCAAAACATTTGTTTTTTCAATTTTTGCCTGTTTGTCTGTACGTGCGTTCGCGCATCGCGCAAAAAGTTTTGAACAGATTTTGATGCAACTTTTTTTAATTGATAGCTTTCGATTACTTAAAAACTGGTATACATTTATTTAGATATTTTTATATATATTTTTAGCATTTGACATGCTTAGCACTATACATTAAACACAAAGTGAAAAATGTGAAATCGAAAATAACAGTCAGGAGCAGGATTTTCACTTTGTATTTAATGTATAGTGCTAAGCATGTCAAATGCTAAAAATATATATAAAAATATCTAAATATTTAAAGGGTTTGCGTCATTATTAGGTAAAATCTTAATTGTAAAATTAAGTTTACCTGGTCGGTATAATGTTTGAAAATACTTCCGACAGATGGCGCAGGCGTCACCCAAAGACGTTAAGTATGATGTGTTATCGAAATTAGCAGTCAGGAGCAATTGTCAGGATGGCTGAATTGGTAAAGCATCTGGACGGTATCCAGAAGATGCAGGTTCATATCCTGCTCCTGACTGTTATTTTCGATTTCACATTTTTCACTTTGTGTTTAATGGTATACATTTTATCCCGCTACTTTATCGAGATCCTGAGATATAACTTAAAACTAGCTTTTGGCATATAAGGTATATTACTTAACTGCCTCGGTGGTGTAGCGGTAGTGTATGCGACTGCTAATCATGAAGTCTCGGGTTCGATCCCCGGGTCGGGCAATGTTATAAAGCTTTTCCTAAAAAGAAAAATTCTGAATAGCAGCCCGAAGTTTGGAAATGTGCCCGATAGACGTCAATAGGCTCGCCCCCTATTACGTGGGACTTAAACATAGCTGGCGAGTCGTGGGTGTGTAATACACCTCTGCCTACCCTTTCGGGGAATACAGGCGTGATGCTATTATATTACCACCGTCTCAAAAAAGAAACGTTTTCCTCAGCCCGGGCAGATCTCTAGTTTCAATATAAAATGAGTTCGAGGGCTCGTTTCTTATTTTTCTAAGAAAAAATATTGCTCTGACGTCACCGACCTTTCAAAATAATGTACCTATTGTTTACCCGTAGGCGTAGAGTAATTAAAGCTATGTAGAGTCGTGTACAGCCTAGAAGATAAAAATGGTTTTAGAAAGCACCGGCGCTTTGGTAAATTAAGTTTATAAGGAAAAATATACACAAAATATAAAATTGGTTACGTCAGTTTTTATTCTCTTACCGTGAATATAATTACAAAATGAAAAAAGACATAATTTAAAAGCTATACATAAGTCAAAAGTATTGAAACAGTTTTTTTTTTAAACAGACTACACCCTGCACTAAGGAATGATCCTTGTATCGCGGGGGACTTTGCAAACATACAATTCCATGGACGCATTATAGTACACCCAGACTCACAACAACCATTTGTGAATCACACAAAGAGTTGTCCTGTGTGGGAATCGAGCCCACAACACTCGGCACGGGAGATTGGTACCCACACCACTCTGGCAATGAACATTTGATTTCCACAAAACTCGTGATTCAAAATGAGCAAATAGATATTTTTCTAGCTTTTGCTCGTTCCTAGTAATTTACATACTAGCTTTTTTTTTTTATTTCTGTATAGCGTGATAAAATATATACCAGTGATAACTCTAATCAAGAGACGGTCTCATTATCAAACAAAAAATCAGTTCAGATACATCAAAATAAGTTTAATAGTTTTACGTGACGCGTGCACAAACAATTAGACAATCTAATATATAAAATTCTCGTGTCGCGGTGTTTGTGGTTGAACTCCTCCGAAACGGCTTAACCGATTCTCATGAAATTTTGTGTGCATATTGGGTAGGTCTGAGAATCGGACAACATCTATTTTTCATCCCTCTAAATGTTAAGGGTAGTCCAACCCTATTTCTCTTTTTCTAATTTTTAGATACATTTTATTTTATGATACAGCATTAAAAAATACATACAACCCTACATTTTCAACCCTCTACGATCAACCCCTATATTTGTTAATTATAAACTTTTTTTTTGGCAAGATTTTTATTTTTATTTTATCATGACTTAGAATAAAAAATATTATATTAAATTTTGTATTACTCTAAATTTTTCACCCCTCTACGATCAACCCCTATTTTTTATTTTTGTTAATTATAAACTAATTTTTTGGCAAGATTTTTATTTTGTCTTAGAATAAAAAATATTATACATATTAAATTTTATATTACTCTAAATTTTTAACCCCTCTACGATCAACCCCTATTTTTTATTTGTTAATTATAAACTTAAAGTTTTTTGGCAAGATTTTTATTCTTATTTTGTAATGACTTAGAATAAAAAACTTTAATTACTCTCGATTTTCCACCCCTCTACGATCAACCCCTAATTTTCCATTGCGTTCTTTTTTTTAATAATTTCCTTTAATTAATATTTTTTTCTCAATTCAATTGGATCTTCCGCCTTCACCGGTCTTACTCACTATACAGTTTTCGACCATTTTTTTTTGGTTTTATTTGTGTATCTATCGTAGCAGTCACTGTTATACGTATTATTTAAATTTTTCTGTGCAACTATCATGTTAATTAATTTTACTCTCATCGTAAATTTATTATTAATTTCCAGTGCAATAATTATTTATTCGCAATTTAATAATAACTCATAAAGACAGTTTTAACTATTAGTTAGTTAGTAAAGCGAAAACGTGTACGTGTTTAATAAATATACCTGTTTTATTATTGTAAAAAGTAAGTCAAATAATAAGCAAACGAATACAATATTAATTCCCTGTTTTTCACCAATACACTGATAGAAGGATTTATTAATTATTAATAATGTCATTTATTTGAAGACAATTTTTATAAATATATTTTTGCATTCAATAAAAATTTATTTGGGAATAAAGTGCATCCTAAATAAAGCATACTTTCATTGTCTACAACGCTTTCGATTATAAGTAAATCCCCGCACTACATATAGTAGATAGTTATTTTTATTAAACTAAAAAAATGTTTCCTAGAAATTAATATAGATGGCAAAACAACGTTTGCCGGGTCAGCTAGTAATATTATACAAATAAGTGTTTTTAGTTCAGAGACCCCAAATACGAAAATCCAAAAGTGCACGCCTCATAAAATTGATTATTTGATAAGTAACTAATAATGTATTGGTCTTACTAAGTAGTTTTCAATAAATCACATAGCGCTAATTTCAAAAAGTACCTTCTCATGTCTTATACGCCATCTAAGAAACTACTTAAGAAGTACTTCTACATTGGTCTATCGAAATAGTTCTCATGAAATAAGTATAGCACTGATTTTAGTGTCGCGTCGAACGTAAATATTCACTATATTTTTGTTTATTTAATAACAATTAAACCACATCTAATCAGACCGTGTAAAATGATAGGGCTCTATTCGTAATCATAATAATTCGTAAACGAAAAAAAAAGACTATTAGTAAAGTGTTTTGGTCGTTATCGTGTTAACATACATTACCTACAACAAACGGACGTCCAAGACAACATTTTTTAAACAGTTTTTTAACTAGTTTAAAATAACAAAAATGGCACAAAAAATATCATGAGTGTTAAAAATAGTGTTTTTTCTTGATATGTGTGTGTATATATTATTTTACAAGTGCAATATATGATAAATAGAGACATTTTAAGTTTGAAAAGTCAGTTGTTCTATATAAAACGAGAGCAGTACCCACCTCAACGTTTCGCTTATGAGGCGTGCAATAGCCTTTTCATAGCAGTTTATAATAGGTAGACACACAGGATCTATAAAGCCTTTTAAAATGATGAGTTAAGATTACTCCTCAACTTTATTATGCCAATAAAATTGTCATAAAACCGCTATAAAATATGACAATTGGTTTTGTTGTTAATTTTATGGTGGCGCCACCTAGGCAACTAGGCGTTGCCCGCGCTTATGAGCGGGATTAATAGCAATTTTTAACCTTAATCTAGCTCTTAAGGTTAGCTGTGATCCTGGTATTTATACTAATACTAGCTAATACCCGCGACTTCATCAGCGTTAAAGATTTAATTTCTAAATTCGACCCCTATTTTACCCGCGATTTTATAAAACCACGAAATGTATATGTATCCTATATCAAATTTAAAATTAAATTGTGTTTCTATCTCGAAATTAGAAACCTACCAAACCACCCCCTCTTTCCCTTCCTATTATTTTAACTGACCACTTCCTCGTGTCCTCTATATCATCATTCCTCTTCATGTCATTTCATCCGTGTGGTGACGGATTAAGAATAACCACCCCATTCTTTCCCACGGGTGTCGTATGAGGCGACTAAGGGAAGTAAGCAATTGTCATCCATTGCATGACTGGTGGTAGGGCTGGGTACCAAGTGGGTGAACTCACTTGGTATCGGGCCCAAGCGGGTTGGTACCACCATCTCCCGTGTGACCGGCCATGAAGCATATCGTTGCGTTTTGGCTGTAGCAGGAGATAGCCGTTTATATTTCATTTCATCTGCGAAATGAATTGGTGAGCAGCGGCTTGACAATACTCTCGGTATAGTCGAGTCCATGGGCGACGGTTACCATTTACCATCAGATGGACCGTGGCTCGTCTGCCACTACATGCAATAAAAAAAAATAAAAAATTTGTCCAGCTTTTCTTGGGGTGGATTACTCGCGAAAGTTGCCCTTGGTCAATAGGCTACCACTCCAACCACTCAGGGGGTGTCAAACCTACCTTTTTACTCTTACTCACCATCAAGCCGTACAGCCTACCATAATTATGTGTTATAAACATTGATATGTATAAACAAAAGCAGCATCACACCTGCATTCCCCGAAGGAGTAGGCAGAGGTGTATTACACACCCAATATTCACCAGCTATGTGTAATAGGGGGTGAGTCTATTGCCGTCTACCGGGCACATTTCCAAACTCCGGGCGGCTAGTGAGAATTTTTCTTTTTACGAGAAAGCTCAATAACTCTACGCGACCTGGGAATCGAACCCGAGACCTCATGATCAGCAGTCGCTTACACTACCGCTGCACCACAGAGGCAGTCGATGTATAAAACAGAGAAGATCCACAATTGGGCACTAAAAGTGTCCACTATAAATTAGTGCAGATTACGCTTTCCTGCACTCATTTAGTTTAGTATTGTTTTCCGCAACGGATCAATGTGCCTAATACTACCAACATCTCTTTTGAAAAACTCATTGACTGTCTCTTTTTCTCTCGTTCTTTCTGAATAGTGTCATTAAGCGCACGCACATACATATTGCCACGCCATTTTCCCGTAGGGGTAGGCAGAGACGACATATTTCGCTTCATCTACAGTTTCATCAGCGCTTTCATGCATGCTCGTTGGTTTCGAGTACTCTTAACCTGGCCTTCCTTAAGAACGTCTCCGATCTGGTCAAAATACGTTGCATCCGATTGGTGTAGTGGGTCGTAAAGACAATTGTGATGTGGTGATTGGGTATTGCCGTTGGTCAGTGCGATAGTTTAGCGACTTATAGCACTTCCCTGGATTGGAAGGGACGCAGTTCGAATCCTCCTCGCGCTAAAGTTCTCTTTTTCCACATTCACAAATAATTTATAATCTGTAACAAGTCTTAAAAAAACTATTAAACTAATGCCACTTGAAATATTATAGAAATCGGAATATCTAAAATAAGTCTTTAAAAATTTATTAAAACATTTTCTTTCTCCTTTCTTTCTTTCTTTAATGAGAGCTGGTTACCACTTTATTAAGTAAGCGGCTACCACATGCATTATTTATAGGAACAACGTAATAAAAATTAACAACATGGATACATTGTATTAACACGTTCCCAGCGGCACTGATTTATCTCTACTTTCCATTACTGCGTTACGAGACGTTTGAAACCTCGTTCTCAACCAGAGTTTGTAGCGGCACGAGGCTTAGTAAACCCCACCGCGCCCACAGGAGACAAAAATCCTTTTTTTGGCGCCAAATAAGGCGAATACGGTTTTTGTCGCGATTATTATTATCAATGAGTTGATTAACCTAAATCTGCCGCCGCCTGTGGGCAGATTATTTATGGATTATTTAGGTGAAATAAAATGTGGGGTCTTATGTACCCCATACCACACTGAAAAGGGGCAGTTTTTCATATTGTTTAGTGATGGGAAAAAAATCGATTTTATTTAATTGTACTAATGGATGCTTTTTATTAAAACAGGTTAAACAATAATATTTTTTGCAACCGATACATTCTGTGAGAATTTTCTTTGCTTTTTTGTCAGTCTCACGACTTGAAAGTGCGAAGTTTTTCGTAGCATCCAACACATCTCTTCTTTGATCCTTTTTCGAGATGATGTGGATTGTTTGGAGTGGGTTCAGAAAATAAAAAATACTGATTGTGTTTTTTTGAAGCAGGTTGATTAGGTATAGCGATTTATTGGAGCAGTTCTATACCTAAGTATGGGATCGTTACTGCTCCCCCAGTCGGCTCTTACGACTCCCGTGGGTAGAGAGGGGTGGGACAATTCTAAAGCCGGCCCCACACGGCCATAATATTATACGAGTATATACATAAGATTTTACTCTGCAGGATTCCAAACTGAATATGAACTTGGTGAATAAACACGGAGAGAACTTGGAAGATAAGTCGCTGACCATCTGCAGTGGTACCGACTACATCAATATCAACTATCAACACGTGGTATGCCCTGATGCGGCGACAGCTAAGGTCAGATTCGCTGGTTCTAACTAGTTTTATGTAGTTTTTCTAGGTTTAAACCTATCTGAACAGATTATGAAAGAAAATTATGTTTACAGAATCTGTCGTTTTAACTTGATTTTTTACTATGTCGATGTTTCGAATACTATATAATATTCTTGTTTAACGATCAACTGTTACAGTAGCTACATCTACCCACAATTGATTTTAGAAAAGTTTCTTAACTTCAAAGAAACAAAAGTAGGGCCTCCTCTTCACAATCGGCGATGATCGTTAGTCGTTGATCGTCTGTCATCGGCAATGTAATCGTCACGATCATCGTACAAGCATCCACACGATCGTCCGTGATCATTTATTGAGTAGCAAGCGTTTAAGGTGGACGTGGAGCTTATAGATGCAGCTACCATTAATTTAATTTCAAAAACAATAATTTTATCAATGTAGTTGAACGAAAAGTTGTGAAAAATGAAAGAAGTAGATGGTGGTGCTTGAGCTACCTCATTTTTATCTCAGTGATATTTATGTTTGGGATTCCATATTTCTAGGTGGTTATGATAAAGTTCTATGAACTAGAATGTTTCTTCACTTCTTTCTTGACCACCCAGTAGCCGTTGTTTCGCACTAACTAAACTAATAACAAAAAAAACGCCGTGGCGACGCGACGTACGCACGGCTCGCTGTCCTCTGGTGAACGAATGATCGGCGATCGTGTGGGCACGCGCACGCTAGTTGCGTGCGCGCGAATTCCTTTTGATGTGTGCCCGGAAAACCGACAAGTCACCGATCGCCACGATTACGACGACGATGATCGGCGGCTACCGGCGAGTAGCTCTCTACGCGATCGTGCTCGCGCGTAATCGTCTATAATCGCCGATTGTGAAGAGGAGCCATAATATCTTATTTTTAATTTCTAGACATATATAAGTAAAGTATTAAACTGAGTGAATTTTAAATTAATATATTAAACTGAGTATAGTACACCTTAATCTTATTTATATTAGGATGTTAAAATTAGTAACAATTATTCTAACTACCAATAAAAAGACAACATTGTAATTATTAATACTGATGTATGTGATGAACATAATCCTTGTGAAATCAAGAAAACGCGATAGATTCCGAACATGCAGTTTTATTTCGTAATTGTAATATTCGCGTTGATACCAGAAACTATTTGAACGGGTTTTGGTAAGACATAAGATTAAATTTGTATCTTCTTGACGGCTTTAATTAATTGGAGACGTGAATTGGCCATTTATTTGTCTTCTCTTTTGTTTTTTATTATGCTATTCAAGCCGATTATATAAGGTTCACTACAAACGTTGTAAAACAGTTTAAAATATAGAATTTATATGTACTTTTCTGAAATTAATTCGATTATTCCACTAAAGGTATGGTTGCAAGGCCTGAGGAAGATCACACACAACGTCAAAGCAAACAACGTTTGTCCAATGACTTGTTTAAAGAAACAGTGAGTCTAAGAGTTAACTCTCAGCATGTCTCATACGGCTTCGTGGCAATTAACATTGTTGTGTATATAAAAAAATATATATTAGAGCTGCTACTACGTTTAAAACCTTGGATTAAGGATAACGTGATTGTTTTACCTTGTAGTATAATTAAAAATCATTAATTAAAAATTTCGGAGCCACTTTTAAAAACAATTTTAACCTCAAATTCGAGGTTTAAAAGTAGTAGCAAATAATTATAGATGGATATTAAAGCATAAAGCTTTTCAAATGATCACAGTTTTGGCATGAGAAGGAATTAAAATTGTTATTCGTAAAGGAGTTTATAGCTTTTGTTATTTGCGTGAGGGTTTAAAATTTGCTTTAAAATCTTTCAAACATGTTGTCTTTGTAATTATGAGAGACTTGTGAACTCAAAGCCAGAAATGATTCTATGATTATCTATATATGTATTAATATTTGTGGCTGAATTGGTAAAGCATCTGGACGGTATCCAGGAGATGCAGGTTCAAATCCTGCTCCTGACTGCTATTTTCGATTTCACATTTTTCACTTTGTGTTTAATGCATTACTAACTTTATTCACATTTTGTTATTCGTTTAATTATTTTATACTGACTTTATATAATTATTACTTAATACAAACACAAAAGAGATAGCGAAAGGAACTCCGTTCCAACAGGGTGTCCATATTACACCTCTTTATTTTTATTGTTTTTTTTTTTACAACATTATCCTGCTAGTAATCTATCTGGTGGTTCACAAGTCTTTCATGTTATTGCATGCATTTTTTTTTATTCGCTTTTTTTGTCAAAGGCATGGAAAGAGGCACTGAGGGCTATCACTCACAACAACAAAATAAACAACGTATGCCCCAGGACTAATCTCATGAAACAGTACGTATTTTTGCTTTGCTGGCCTAGGCCACACGTAAGATATAAATTGTTTAACGCTTTTTTGTAGCTACACTATCACTTACAAACGTTTTAACAGTCTTCAGTAAATCGAGATCCAAGGGCCGCCAGATCTTAATTATTATATGAATAACAATATGCACCTATGCGATTGATTTTATAAAAGTATATGATCTATTTTTTTTTTTAGCATTTGACATGCTCTAACACTTTTTAAAGTACAAATTATTTGTGTTTACATTTCAATTGGTTGTAAAGACAAATGTGATGACGAAATTGGGATGGCCGAATAGGTCAGTACGATAGCTCAGTGGCTTAGAGCACTTCCCCGGATTCCCGGAAATCTCTTTTTCCTTATTCACAAATAATTTGTACTTTATAAAAGTGCTCATATCTGATACATAATTTACAAGAAAAGTATAAAGTGCTAAATTTACATAAAAATATCACTCACTTTTCTTAGTCTGTGTGTTATTCTTTCAATGTTTTACAGAACACGGACAGTAATGATATACTGCAGACAGACATTTTATGCTACTGCCAAAGTCTAAACCATATTCTTAGACTGTGCTACTGTTATGGCGGCATTTGGATCTTTGTATACATATAGAGCTGCATTCATAACTAATAGGTAAAACGCTAAAATAAAATTAATGATTTTTGCACTCGCATTATTATATCGCATTGAATTCATATTTCCATTCTTTGAATAATGACCGGCAATCTATTAATTATGATTAGAGTTCAGTCTTGAGTGCTTTATATACAAACTATAGTTTAACGTTCTTCGAAATTAAATAATATAATTTATAAAGCTGTTATTGAGGATCAACGAAGCTTAAAAAAGTCCCACGTTATAGTATAACCAATCTTCTTGTCGTTCACATTTTGACTTCACATTCAAACATTGGCTTTCGGAAAAAAATACAGGTTATTGAAAAACTGTGTTGAAATATCAATGTATCTATGTAAATAGGTAAATAAAATTGAAATGTCTGTTTGTAATGTCTAAATAACAAACTTTTACTTGATGCATATGAAAGTCTGCGTTAACAAAATACCAATTTTTAAAGGTTGTCTGGCTGTTTTTTCCGGTTAATATCCGAAATGGCTGGAATTATAAAGGGTTTTTCGCTGGCAGATGGCCGATATTATAATAAGTAACTTAGAGTACTTTTATTTTGAAAAAATAATAATTAGCCTGCCCCTAAAGAAGAGAAAATAAGTAAATTCCACGCGGACGAAGACGCAACTAGTTTATAATATATGTAAGTATGTATTTTAAACTTGATCTTTGACAATTTTCCAAATTTCTGAACATCCGTATATATAAATCCTACTAAGTTCGCTCGTCTGTGTTATTAGCAATGCGATAAAAAAAAGTCGCGAGAAAAAATTATAATTTGAGAATTGTAGTTCTATAAAAATCTTAAAGATATTTTCCATTAGTCAACTGCATCCGTGGGAATATAATATAAATATCAAGCTTCACACGTGCATAACGAAAACACGTGTCGTTTCAAGTAAAATAATACCTTCTAACGTTAACGCCAATATGGCAGCCACGTGTCGTGTCAGTGTGTTATAAGTTTATAACGATAGAAACTAATAGAACATTCTCCGTTTAATTCTAACAGGAAATGCTTGCAATATTTTCCAACGCTAATCAATACTATTTCTTACACATTTTCCCTCCAATAGACGACCATCATGGCCGCGAGGGCTTGATATTAATTAGTGCTATTTCTTGCCTTTGTATTGGTATTAATTAGTGCTATTTCTTACGGTAGAAACCACAGACCATATAAAGAATGTTATTTAATGAACAGTTTATATATACTTTTGAAACATTGTAAGAGTATAAGTATAGATATATAAGTATAACCTTTCGTAATGACGACGTAAAAAAGCGAGTAGGTATGAAAGAGAGCCCACTGAAGGAATGTAATATGGTTCCGGTGGCCCGCCAATAAAGGCGGAGAGATGGCACACAGCGGGTTTCTTTAGTGAGTGAGGGCCTCACACTACCCTGTTCGTTGCCCCGAACGACGGGGTGTGCGGTTAGGAACATTTTTTCGCGCCTTAACAAAACAATAGTTTGAAAGAGAGTATTGGTGTAAAGATGCGAAAGGGAATGCTCCGATGGTTCGGACATGTGGAATGAATGCCGGACGAGCGACTGGTTAAAAATGTATACAATGTGAAAGTGGAAGGATATATAGGTACAGGGGGAGACCCAGACTTACCTTCCTAGACCAAATTGGTCATGTATTGAAGGAAGGTGGAGTCAGGAGTCTCCGAAACCGGAGAGCGTGTATGAAGAGAATTATGCTGTTGAAGAAGCGAGAGATGTATGCAAGAATAGAGCCTTTGGCTCTCTGTTCTCTCTGCCTACCCCGCAAGAGGGGTAGCGGGATGATAAGCAAGTAACCCCTCGTGAGATAAATTGTTGATTCCCTCCACCGGCAAAAGCTAGTTTTTAGGTTATATCGCAGGTTCCCGATATAGTATTGCACCAAAATCCGTCCAGCGCAAACGAAAAAAAACAATTATTTAATTAATTAATTATTAATTAATTTAATTTAATGAATTAGTAGTATGTGTTATATTTATGTACAGTGTCTCATAATTCCTCATCTTTCATATCACTTTATTTATAATAAACCGTATGAAACGGTAACTAAACGCGATTTATAAAAAGTGGTGTCCAAGAGTTTCTTGACGGGTTTTTCTCATGCAAGAATTTACTAGAAATCCGGCCGTTTGTGGCGATTGCAATCGCCTGATCGATTGTTACTCTGGATGCACTTGCCTCAGGCACTCGTTGTTAGTTATAAGTGGACTGTTGACAATTTTAAGCGCTAAGTATATAATATGCCTATGAAATAAATATGTTTGAATTTAAATTTGCTGGGACAAGCAATGTTCTATCTACCACTAAAAAACTTTATACTATGACATGTATAGATATGTATTATACAGTGATAAACTATTTCCAACAATACATGTCGCAGACGTAAATGTGAGATATGTAACAATTTATTGGCTTGGCGATCTGCCAATACACGGTCGAGAAGTTTAATGGCATCTACCCTTACAGAGCGTCTAGGCTGAGGTTTATACTATCTGAGAATACCTGCCTGGCTTTATATAGCGCACATGTTATATCTTCGTTAAAAAAAATAACACAGCTCTATAGCACTGATTTAACTAAAATCATAGACTAAGTATACTATAGACTCGCTACTATTTTAATACTAAGGATGAAGAAAAGGATGAACATATTAGATCTTAGCAAGAGTGAGCGAGACACATGTATAAGTTTTTTATCCTTTTCGCGTATGCGTTATTTTTGTTGGGACCCAATCAGCTGGGTCAACCGTCCCCATCATCGGTATGTAAGCTTGTTTTTGTATTTACGTAAAAAAACCTTCAATAATACACGTTCATACATTTTAAGCAAAATATAAGCATAACTGCAATTTCTTTTGTCCTGTCATTCTTGTATCCGGCTAAAATAGGTACATAGTACATTTTTAGTCTACAAAGTTATAATCATAGTTATCTTTTAAAATTATCCCGGTTATCTTATGTCAAACGATTGCTATCTCGACACTGCATACGCCGAGGACGTGTCTATAATATCATCTGTCTACGGTTTTGTCCCTTTTCACTGAGCTGTACCCTTTTGAACAAAGTACAGTAGAATCCGTTTATTATGACTCCGCCTATATTGACCAACCGCTTATTATGACGTAATTGCACAGTGAAGTTTGGTTTTAATATAAAATTCTTTATAACTAAGTCCGATATAATGACTTCTCATATAGTGACATGTCGCTTATTGTGACCCATTTTTAATAAAATGCGTCCAGTTATAGTGACCGGCATGATTCCTAACAACTTCGGCAGTGTTCGGGAGAGTCTCGTGATACCCGACGACGTTCGGCGCGTGCATGGGTTTTTTTGTTTTGAGTATCGGTGGGTAATTGACTTTGTTTCTTTCTATTAAAATAAATACATACTAACAAAAATAGGAGATTGTTTATTTTCTACAAAATGATTTGTATGACGTCCGCTTAGTATGACGTGTTTGTCCCTGCGATGTCATTATAAACGGATTCCACTGTACATTGAAAATTTGACAAATTGACAGACGCATCTGTCAGCTGAAACAGTGTTTTAAATCAATGTTGCGTTTTTACGAATAAGGAGCGAAATCGAAACTATAATTTTTTTAAAGACAGCATCCTGCCCTATGGAATAATCTTTGTACCGTGGGGGACTTTGCAAACATACAATTTCACGGACACAAAGTACACCCAATCTCAGAACAACAATTTGTGGATCACACAAAGAGTTGTCCTGTGTGGGAATCGAACCCACAACGCCGGTATCTAAACCACTTCGCCATCTGTGCAGTCCACTCACAGGCTTACTGACCACATATGATAGTAAGAACAGTAACCAACACGTATCACTATTTTTTTTTTACTTAAAATATCGAATTTTACTACAAACGACTTCTAGAGGTTATTAAAATAATTAATTCCAATAAATACCCGAGTATGTAAAGTGCTACAAAATCATTCCCACTATATATTATAAATGCGAAACTGTTTGTATATTAATCGTAACGGCAAATAGCGTTCTTGCGACTGTATTGTAGCCACGATAAAAATATCGTCACGGTACAATGGGAAGAACAAGGATAGGACGAGTCGTTTAACGATAAAAAAAAATGACGACAAGCAGTTGTTCTATGAGGACAGTTAGAGACGACCCAACGATAAATTTATCGTCACGACAGAGTGTAGTGTCCGTATGGTGACGGACTAAGAATACAAGTGTCACCACCCTATTCTTTCCCACGGGTGTCGTATGAGGCGACTAAGGGAAGCAACCAGTTATGATCCATTGAATGACTGGTGGTAGGGCTGGGTACCAAGTGGGAGTACTCACTTACCATTTACCATTAGATAGGCCGTAGCTCGTCTGCCACTACATGCAATAACAAAAAAAATAGTGGGAACGCCACCTTATTGTTGAAAATCACGTAAAGCCCACTCCCATAACGTCCATTAAACAAATTGATTTCAATCTTCATATTTTAGTGAAATAAGCTTGAAGAGCCCATAATTTATGTAGCAATAACCTTTTATCAGTTCCGAGACCTATGTCCAGTTTACTAATGTAAATGGAATTAGTTAAGGCAGCCGCGTCGTATTAACAATTTATTTGAGAAAATACGCACGTATTACTAATATTTTAACACCGTTTGAGCTTAACGTATCCTAAATGGCCTGAAGAAGACTGTCAACTGCAAAAAGAATATTTCAATGGACTCCTCCAGAGTTAATCTCTGGGATTAGCTCGCGAGCCCTCAACTATGTCACAATTTGCATTTTCTGGTATCTACACTTTACGAAATAACAATCACACTTAATAAAAACAAACGCTTCGGCCCGAGCTTTCGATCAACAATCGAAGGCCCGAACGCTCGCAAATTTTATAAAGAAACTACTATTAAAGCTTAAGGCCGCGGCTCCGCCTCAGCTAAAAGCTTTTAGGTTATATCTCAGGTTCCCGATATAGTAGCGGGATAAAATGTATACCAGTTTTTAAGTCTAATCGAGAGCTATCAAATAAAAAAGTTCATCAAATCCGTTCAGTAGTTTTTGCGTGATGCGCGAACGAACAAACAAACAGATAAACAGACAAAAATCTAAAAAAAATCGTTTTGTGTTCAGACACGCCTATATAGTCTAATACAATCATTTTTCTCAAATATCTTAAATGTACAAACATCTCGACGCTCTTTTACAACTTTATAATAGATCGGCGCTCCACGTGATCAGAAGGCCGACGTTTACCTAGCACAAAGGATTAGCATTGCCATTCAACGTGGCAATGCTGCCAGCCTTCTGGGCACGTTGCCAATAGGCACTGACGCGGATGAATTTTATAATGCATAATTTTAACTTCTTTTTTTTTTTTTTATATTATTCTTTTTTTTTAACTTTGTATTTAAGTGTGTAACTTTGTACTTAATTAAAAGTCCTTAATAATAATAAAAAACATGGTTTTTAAACAATAGATTCATTATAAATATATTTTTTTAATTATTACTTATTTTAGTTTTTAGTTAAGTTTTTGAGATTCAATAGTATTACTATTTGGCATAACAAAAATACGCTTCACCTATATTTTTTTTAGTATTTATAATGTTTTCTTCAAATATCGGTAAATATAAATACACACTCTACATTCATCGGTCACATTATTTTTATACAAAAATAGCTATGGCACAGAAACCGTCCATTTTTCAGAGATAATTGATAGTCTATGTTATTTTCTGGGCTCTAGTGATTTTTAATCAATCACTTTCATCAGTAAAACATCGTGAGCCCAAATGTTTCAAATATTTCACAACAGCTTAAATTATGAAGTATGTCACCCCGTAATAAGTAAGCGAGGTTATATATTTTGATTTAAGGTCATTTTCGAATTTAGAAGACTCTTATCTAAGTGACAGATATAATCGTTAAGGACTCTACCGACAGTTTTACGACATTTTAGAGTTATTTCAAAATGAATGTGATTGAATATTTAGATAGCAACGCTTATAACTTCATAGCATTATATTATCTACTAGCGGTTGTTCGCAACTTCGTACGCGTATACCAGATTTTAAGTCTAATCAAATTTAGAGCAATCACAAAAAAAAAAATTATCAAAATCCGTACAGTAGTTTTTGCGTGATGCACGAACAAACATACAGACAGACAGAAATTCTAATAATTAATTGTTGTTTTGCCTTCTGTTGCTCTAATAAAGACCCCCATATTATTACTTTTTTTAATACCTATCTACAATGTACAGACATCGGCTTGTTATAATTTTATTATATGTATAGATCTGATGGTCCTAGGCCTGTATTGTGATGATAACAACGTTAGGTTAATAGGATTTAACGTTAAAATACAAAAGAATTCAAACTCGGTGTAATTACTCTTTGCAGTGGCGAGTCTCAAAAAATCTCCGACAAGTGCCACTGATCCAAAGCTCGTTGAAACTCTTTGTACTTAACCAAAACAGTAACTATTTTAGATAAATATTATCTGTAGTAACTTTGGTTACCACTACGAAGCTGTAGCCACAAGGATCGGATTCTTGGAGTGCCAAATTTCCTCTCGTATTACGGAATATCTGTTTGAGATCTCAGACGAAATACTTCATTTTTTTTTATGCTACGTGGATGGCAAAGAAGTTTACGGCCCACCTGATGGTAAGTAGTTACCGTAGCCTATAGACGCACTAACAACACTAGAGATGTAACTCGCGCTTCGCCATCTCTAAGGAAAGGGGTTAAGAGATGGATAGGAAGGATAATAAGAAGAGCATAAAGAGGGGGTTTTTGCCGTGTGCCACCCCTCTCCACCCATGGGAGTCGTAAGAGCCGACTGAGGGAATACCGGGGGAGTGGGCAGCAGCACTCCTTCGAGTATTAACAACATCCACTGCGATCGCCATCGTGGACTTCGAAAGGCTGATGGATGATGGAAAGAGGGGGTTTGGGCCTCCGGCGCTCTCTCTCACTATGCGACACACAACGGCAGGAGTAAGTACCGTTGTTACACGCTGATCTTTTGTGAGAGGGTGGTACTTCCCCGATCGATCCGGCCCATTTTTTTTTTTGGCAGTCCTGAGAAAAGACTGATGGATTGTATGAATGAAGACATGAGAAAGGAAGGAGTGAATGATGACAACTAGTGATGGTAAGGACTGCAGGCCAGGAGGAGGGACATTACGTAATCTAATTAGTACTTATTGTGTGTAATGGTTTCAAACAATACTATAACTTAATTTAATACATTAGACCATCATATTTACGATTTTATTTCATAAGATTCTATTCAGTGGGCCTAGCCAAGTAGTATTCCATGATCGCAAATGCTACAAAAAACTATTAAAATGTATGGAAATTTTACATCTCTAACGTTAAGTCACGTGACTTAGCGTTATAGATATCGTTAAAGCTGTCAATTTCCCATACATTTTAATAGCGTTAGCGATCATAGAATGCAACTTCGCTAGGGCCACTGATTTTCTTAAAGTTTACTACTAAACACGGCCATTTCTACAAAGTAAACTTTTTAAGTAATACTGTTAAGAAATGTATTAATAATATCGTAAATGAACAAATAGTGTTGTCAGTGACAAATTTGGGATGTAATTGATTATTGTAAACTAGGTCGGCCACAACTAATAACTTGCTATAATATATGATATAATAGAATAAGTAATTTCTTACGTAGATTTGATATTTCATTGTGCTTTTTAACTCAAAAAAATGCTTATCATACTCGTATAAACTAAAATAACTGAATATGGCGCAATACCATTTTCGTTGACAACGATGGATTACAAAGTTAACAAATTTTTTGCCGCCATCGAATCATTAACAACGTGACTAAAAAACATGACGGTTTCAATCCATTGTAGTTTTTTGGAGTAAATCGGTGATTAATGGATTTATATAAAATCGAAAAAGAAATTGTAATTTTGATGAAAACACCGATTAAAATTTCCATCACCTGGGTGTTAGAATCGAATACTGAACCCATGGTATCAATTATCGGTACGATGACATTTACACACTGCATTTATGCTTTTATCATTTAAATCAAATCGAATTCTGGGTCTTACGAATATATGTAGCAATATGCAATTGTGTCCATCAGACCAGAGGAGACTTGCTATAAAATGATGTTACTATTACGTGGGACAAGACGAAGCCAAACGTGGATACACATCTGCTTACCCTTTTGGGGCGAAAGCATGCGACTACAAATATTTTAATAATATAACAGACACAAATTCACAATCTCGGGTTCGATCCCCGGGTCGGACAGTGTTATTGAGCAGCCCGGAGTCTGGAAATGTGCCTGGTAGATGGCAATAGTCTCATCCCCTATTACGTGGGACTTAAACATAGCTGATGAACCGTGGGTGTCACTTCTGCCTACCTCTTCGGAGAATAAAGGCGTGATGCTATGTAGCAGACACTAATCACTTACCTTTTCCAGTTGGATGCGTCTCTGTTTCCTCACGGATCCTCGAGGGAATGTTCCTGTAAAAGTAGTGGCCAGGACCTTTGCTTCAGGCAAGACAGAGAAGTTGGTGTATCAGTGCCTGTCAGAGCTCAGTCTACCATCAGGAAAGAACGAGGCCATGGAAAGAGAGGCTTTTACATTTGACAAGTTCTACGCTTTGTACCATAAGATTTGCCCCAGAAATGATATCGAGGAGCTATTTAGATCCATGTGAGTATTTTTAATCTATTTATATTTTGCCGTGTGGGGCTGGCTTTAGAATTGTCCCACCTCTCTCTCTGTGGGAGTCGTAAGAACCGACTGAGGGAATACCGGGGGAGTGGGCAGCAGCACTCCCTCGAGTATTAACAACATCTACTGCGATCGCCAACCCGCCTGCCAAGCGTGGCGATTACGGCACTATCCCACATATGAGCGAAAAATAAATCTCTTTAAGCGAAATCAACAAAACTATTTAAAATTCTGGATTAGTTAGCGGAGAAAAGCTCCTACACTCAATATTTATCTCGTAATGCAATTTCAAAACACTCTAGGGTATGAACTTATAATATTGTTTTATCTTTTTTTTTTTTTCAAAAACTTTTGTACCGTTTTTGGAAAATGGACATAGCTCAGGGTGAAAAAGGTTTAGGCTATACAAACTCACTAACTCCAAAGTCGCTGGACTTTACAAGCCGTTAAGAACATCTGTCAGGCATGCTGGTTTCCGACTCTTGATGCTCAATTACGGACTTCCATCGGCAACTTTAGTGGTGTCTTGAAAATCGGTGAACTAATCACCATATCTTCCAGAAACTTAATTATACAGTAAAGCCAAATCAACTCTCAGTTTTTATATTTCGAGAGTGGCAAACAAACCACCGAAGGAATGTAACATAGTTCCAGTGGCCCGCCAATAAAGGCGGAGAGACGGCACACGGCGCGTTTCTTTAGTGGGTTACATTTTTTCCCGCCATAACAAAACAAAAAAAAAGGTGGTACACAAGTACCACTGAAGTAATGTAACATAGTTCCAGTGGTGGCTCGCCAGTACAAGCGGAGGGACGGCGCACAGTGGGTTTGTTTGGTGGGTGAGAGCCCCACGCTGCCCTTTTTTTTGGCCCGAAAGACGGGGTGTGCGGTCGACCGCCAATCACGGTGATCTCTCAACCAATCACAATGGCACGATGCCATGTCGAAACGATTGAGTGAGATACATTCTATCCCCCCAGTGACCGAACGTGATACACCTCCATGTGTTTTGGTTGTAGTAATAATCGTCCATACATTCATCCATCTGTGAAATTAAATGGTGAGCAGCAGCTTGGCAGTATACTTTTAATATTGCAGAGTCCATGAGCGGTGGTACCACTTACCTTCAGGTCTGCAGTGGCACGTCTGCCACCATAAGCAATAAAAAATTGATTTACTGCATTTTTTATTTCAACAGTACTCAAGGCAAATCGGACCGCATCAACTTAGAACAATTCGTTAATTTCCTCAATGAGAAGCAGCGGGACCCTCGGCTCAACGAAATTCTTTATCCGCTATATGACGAGAAGAGAGCAGCTGAAATCATCAACACTTATGAACAGAATGATGAGGCCAAGAATGACAGTGAGTTTCTTCCACAAATTAATCTTTGCCGTCGGCTCCGCAGCAGGCAAAAGCTAGTTTTTAGGTTATATCTCAGGTTCCCGATATAGTAGCGGGATAAAATGTATACCAGTTTTTAAGTCTAATCAAGATCTATCAAATAAAAAAAATGCATCAAAATCCGTATAGTAGTTTTTGCGTGATGCGCAAACGAACAAACAGATTAGCAGACAAAAATTCTGAAAAAAAAAAAATGTTTTGTGTTTAGATACGTCTATAACGCCTATTACAGTGTTTTTTTCTCAAATATCTTAAATGTACAGACAGCTCTGTTACAGCTTTATAATAGTATAGATATATCTCCGGTTCCGGGTTAACAAGCTAAATAAAATATATAGGTACCAGTTTTAAGTGTAATCAAAAGCTATACAAAAAAGTTACATTAAAATCCATTCAGTAGTTTTTGCGTGATACGCGCATAAACATACAGACAGACAAGAATTTTAAAAATGATTGTTATGACATGTTATAAAGAAATATCACATAAGTACAGACATCAGCCTGTTACTATTGTGGTATAGATTGTGATGTTTGTCCATCAATCACGTCGAAGCGATTGAACGGATTTGGATAGAATTGGGTAGGTTATTACCTATATACATTGGCCGTGTGGGGCCGGCTTTAGAATTGTCCCACCCCTCTCTACCCACGGGAGTCGTAAGAGCCGACTGAGGGAATACCGAGGGAGTGGGCAGCAGCACTCCCTCGAATATTAACAACATCCACTGCCATCGCCAACCCGCCTGCCAAGCGTAGCGATTACGGCATTATCCCCCATGACGGGACCGCTCGTTGTGGCGTTCTCTTGGGGAGGCCTATGTCCAGCAGTGTACGTTGAAAGGCTGATGGATGGATGGATGGACCTATATACATACTACGGGAATGTAACATAGTTCCGGTGGCCCACCAATAAAGGCGGAGAGACGGCACACGGCGGGTTTCTTTAGTGGGTGAGGGCCCCACACTATCATGTTCGTTGCCCCCATCGACGGGGTGTGCGGTTATGTACATTTTTCCCGCCTAAACAAAAAAGGTACCTATATACATGATAAACTATTTTAACATGTTTATGATATTTTTATCCATAAAAATATTAGTTCCCGTAGTAATAGAGTTACTTTTTGTAATTCAGATCTGTGGATGTAACAGATTTCGCTAAAGTTCGGTTCACAGATATATTTTTATCCCGATAAGAAACTCCTGTGGGATACACGTAAACAACTTGATAGGATATAGATATTTTTATGTACTTTTTAGCATTTGACATGCTAAGGCATATACATTAAACACAAAGTGAAAAATGTGAAATCGAAAATAACAGTCACGTGCAGGATTTGAACCTGCATCTCCTGGATACCGTCCAGATGAATTGGCAAAGGCCAATTCAGCCATCCTGACAATTGCTCCTGACTGCTAATTTCGATAACACATTCATTCTCAACGTCTTGGGTGACGCCTAAGCATGTCAAATGCTAAAAAAGTACATAAAAATATCTAGATATTTCTAGGGCTGCGTCATTATTTGGTAAACATCTTAATTGTAAAATTAAGTTTACCTGCGGTCGGTATAATGTATGAAAATACTTCCGACAGATGGCGCAGGCGTCACCCAAGATAGGATTTTGAATTTTCCGTGCCTCGCGACCAAGCTAGGCAATATTTTGTTTTAAAAATTGTGTTATGTATGCTTCCAGAATGCCTCACAAAAGACGGCCTCATCCGTTACTTGATGTCTGACGAGAACGCACCAGTATTCTTGGACCGACTTGACAACTACATGGAGATGGACCAGCCACTCGCTCATTACTATATCAACTCCTCGCATAACACCTACTTGTCTGGAAGGCAATTCGGCGGCAAAAGTTCTGTGGAGATGTACCGACAGGTTTTGCTCGCTGGATGCAGGTATGGGTACTTTTCTATTCAATTTTATAGCGATAATCAAATATGCAAAAAAGTATTTTGTCTATGAGGTCCCAGATTTTGCAATACATTGGCTACTAGGCGCCAGGATTTGAAAAAAATTACCTACGAGGTCTCAGATTGCAAGTCCACGAGATCCGAGGGAGAGGATAGGGAGGAGGTTTGGGCCTTCGGCGCTCTCACTCACTATACGAAACAACTGTAGGAGTACTTACCGTTGTTTCACGCTGATCTTCTATGAGAGGGTAGTACTTCCCCAGTCGAGATGGCCTATCATGATGGGATAAGCTAGGCTCTACCATTATATCTCTAACTGTTTATCAATTTTGCGCCCAAATCCCTTGTACCTCGTTTTTTTTGTTAAGGCGGGAAAAAATGTTCCTAACCGCACACCCCGTCGTTCGGGGCAACGAACAGGGTAGTGTGGGGCCTTCACCCTCTAAAGAAACCCGCCGTGTGCCGTCTCTCCGCCTTTTTTGGCGGGCCACTGGAACTATGTTACATTCCTTCGTTGTTAATTTCGTTGTACCTATCGTTTTTGCATGATTGAGTAACGAACATCGAAACATACAAACTTCAACGTTTATAACTAGACGTCTTTAAAGTTTAACTTCCTAGTCGTGAATAATTAATTTACCAAAGTTACTCAAAACTTTTTATATCTTATTCGTGTCTTCACACTTCAGAGAGTTCAGAAGCAATTTATGATCCATCTTACTCTAACTCTTGGAATTAATTACGCCTTATTAATATGGCAGTTGGCACTTTCGTTCTTGTTAAACATCTTTGTTGATGTTTTAGTAATTAGTTTTGTGTTTATATATCATGTTTTGATGGAAGACTCTTCTGGAACTAACTAGAACTTATAGTAACTTAAGATTCGCGAATAGTACACATATTTAAAAAATAAATATGTGAAATAGGTCAATTTTAACTACCTTTAGCCTGAAACTTCAACTGCGTTACATCAGCCGTGGTCACGAGAAGAGGTCTTCTCGTTACGTTAAAATTTACATATTTTAAACGCGAAAAAAGACCCGTTTATGTTTTAAACTCAGACTCATACATAGATATCATAGACTCAATATAATAATACAAGTATCCAAGATCATATTATAAGGACTCGGATACAAAAAAAAATACATTAAAATAAGTTACTTTGTTAAAATGGTGACCGAATGAATGAGCAAATAAGGAAAATTAAAAAAAAAAATACAAAACTGTCTACTGTTTTCACATCGATGGCATTCCTAAAATAAAAAGCCGATTTTCTTGTAGCTTGACATCAGGGCTATCTCCCATTAACGGGTTTTCCATTATTTAAGACAGACCCTGTATAAATGGACTTTTTATTCATTTAATACTGTCTGTATAAACTTAAATACCAACACATAACCAAGTTCTTCACCTTTTAGATGTGTAGAACTTGACTGCTGGGACGGTAAAGGCGAAGACGAGGAACCAATCATCACCCACGGTATGGCTATGTGTACTGACATCCTCTTCAAAGACGTCATCTACGCTTTAAGAGACACAGCCTTCGTGACGTCAGATTACCCTGTGATTCTCTCCTTTGAAAACCACTGCTGCAAAGCACAGCAGTACAAATTAGCCAAGTATTGTGATGAGATTCTCGGGGATTTGCTGTTGAAGGAACCCTTACCAGAGCACCCTGTGAGTACTGACTTTATAATGTTCATTGGATAATATTATTGGCAGCTGTGGATTTACACTAGGGGCAGTCAGGGCAAGTGCCCAGGGCGGCAATTTTTTTAGGGCGGCAAAACGTTAAAAGGGAATAAAATTTTTTTTAGTCTTATCAAGATTGCTCAATATAAATAATTAATTCTATTAATCAATAATTTTCTGTTTAATTGATAATTCAAGAAATTCAATTCATCCATTATTTGTGAATTATAATTTTAGCAGTTTTGGTAAAACTCAAAATGATTTAATCAATTTATTTCCTTGGAGATTTAGAATAACAATCTATTTTTCTATTTTCTGGAATTAAAGAAATTTAATTAGTATTTTTTCTTTTAAAACTCAAAATTTCGGAATTTTTTGCATTTATCAAAACTTTAATCAATCAATGAACTCAAAGTGAAAAATGTGAAATCGAAAATAACAGTCACGAGCAGGATTTGAACCTGCATCTCCTGGATACCGTCCAGATGCTTTGCTAATTCAGCAATCGTGACAATTGCTCTGACTGCTAATTTCGATAACACATTCATACTTAACGTCTTTGGGTGACGCCTGCGCCATCTGCCGGAAGTATTTTCATACATTACACCGACCAGGTAAACTTAATTTTACAATTAAGATTTTACCTAATAATGACGCAAACCCTATAATTATTTAGATATTTTTATATATATTTTTAGCATTTGACATGCTTAGCACTTCTTCTTCATGCTTAGCACTTCTACTTCTTCTTAGCTACATTAAACACAAAGTGAAAAATGTGAAATCGAAAATCCTGCTCGTGACTGTTATTTTCGATTTCACATATTTCACTTTGTGTTTAATAGAAGAACATCATTAAAGTACAAATCATTTGTGAATAAAGAAAAAGAGATTTTTAGTAGGAGCGGGAATCGAACCCGCATCTTTTCCAATCCGGGGAAGTGCTCTAAACCACTAAGCTATCCTACTGATCTTTCGATCATCCCAATTTCTTAATCACATTTGTCTTGCCTTACGTTCGATTCCCGCTCCTACTAAAAATCTCTTTTTCTTTATTCACAAATAATTTGTACTTTAAAAAGTAGCGGAGCATGTCAATTGCTAAAAGAAATAGATCTAAAACATCATTAAAATTTATTCTCAAAGTAGGACAGTAAATAGCAACTTTATCTAAAAGAAAAAAAAATGAACAATCATTTTCATTTAACATAAAAAAGCATACCTTCACACCAGTATCCCCAAAGGGGTAGGCAGAGATGTGACATGTTTTTTATATGTTATGTTATGCATTTTAATTTCTTTTGTTAGTTTTGAATATGCATACCGGGGAACGTCCGCCACATGCAAGGCCTCCCAAGAAGGTGCGACCCACCGGTGTGCGGAAACGTCGTTCAAAGAGAGTACCCTAAAGGGTAAGCCGCTGGTGGACCACTGGAGTAAAGTACGGTTCCAGTGGTCCACCAGTAGAGGCGGAGAGATAAGACATGGCTATTCGTTGCCCCGAATGACGTTGATTGCGATTAGGTAATTTTTTTTCCCGCCTAAACAAAACAAAAGATTGAATGCATGTTTAATATCAGCTTGATCGGAATTTATTTCTCTAATTTATGTGGCGACCATTTTGATATTCGAAATAACATTGCAGGTTTAAGTAACAAGGCAAAGCTTTTGAAAAATAATATACTTGCAGCTGGAGCCGGGAGTTCCCCTTCCACCGCCATCGGCGTTAAAACGCAAAATCCTTATAAAGAATAAGCGATTGAAACCAGAAGTGGAGAGGCAGGAACTAGAGCTGTTCCGTCAGGGACAGTTCGTTATTGAAGACGAGGAGAAGGAGGATGCTTCTGCTGTTGTAAACCCTGATAAGAAGGTATATGACTTCTTGAAACACGTAAAAAATTAATAGAGCACTATCTAGCGTTGGGAATACGCCACTCCAGGATTTTTTTTTTTAATTTTTTGTTTGGAACTTTTATTCATTGGGAATACGTTAGTCCCATCGTAACCTAAACTTACAGAATTACAAATTAATTTTAACTAAAAACTACTTACGACTAAAAAACACGAAGAATAGCCAACTCACATAATCGCATTGCAGCGTCCGATGTTGGGTTGGCCAAGATAGTTTGAACAATGTCAACATCCACTCTAGGATTATAATCCAACTAAATTGAAAACTATGACAAGAGGTAGTGAAACACCAATGTACTGTCATACGTAAACTGGTTAATTTATATTCCAGCTTCATTTTTTAAAGATTAAAACACCTTGCTCACCACCTCAGAATCGGAGACATTTTTTGTAATAGTACGATTCTCAAGCTACTCGGCTATAAAATGATGATCCATTCATCCATCAGCCTTTCATGGTCCACTGTTGGACATAGGCCTCCCCAAAATGGAGGTTTTACCATAATCGCCACGCTTGGTAGGCGGGTTGGCGATCGCAGTTGATGTTTTTAGTACACAGGGGAACGCTGCTGCCGGGTCCCCCGGTAATCCCTTAGTTGGCTTTTACGACTCCCATAGGAAGAGACGGGGTGGAGCTATTCTTGATGCCGGCCCCACACGGCAGCATAAAATGATGATTGTATGGGAATTCTGTAAAATATGTGTCAATACAAGATATAATTTTGCTTTGCGGTTAGTTTCAGGGCGATCCATACGGACGTAGAGCAATATCCTTTTAATTTTATTTGTTTTCTGAAATAATCAATTAGCTCTTATAATATCTTAGTTAGCAAATATAAAAAACGGTCAGCGCCATTTTTGGATATTAAGAAAACAGCTCCCCGTATCTATACTTGGTACGTATCTATATTGGTCCCATCAGAGGCGACTAAACAGACAGATCTCCAAGTCTATGCGACGAGACATTCGCCGATTTAATACCTTGCGTATTAAAGAGGCGATAGAGCGGAACCAAGGTTCCAAAGTGTTCGCAAGAGATCTGTCTGTTGGGAAAAGCCAGTTGACCAAGCTGAAGATCAATGATGGTACTGTTGTTTCTTCCAAAGATGAGATATTAAGAGAGGTCCACGAGTTCTATGGACAGTTATACAGATCCCAGAACTCTGTTGTCAGCTTGGTCCATGAGCCCAGATCCAAGCTAACTCGGCACTATACCGAAGATATCCCGGACGTCAGCCTGTACGAGATCAGAATGGCTCTCAAACAACTAAAGGACGGAAAGGCACCGGGAGACGACGGAATTACTAGAGAGCTTCTGAGGGCAGGCGGAAAGCCGATCCTCAAAGCCCTTCAGAGGCTATTCAATTCCGTCGTTCTCGGGGGCGACGTTCCAGAATCGTGGACCAAGAGCTTGGTGGTGCTGTTCTTCAAGAAAGGTGACAGAACCCTCTTGAAGAATTACAGACCCATCTCGCTCTTAAGCCAGGTCTATAAGTTGTTCTCGAGGGTCATTACAAATCGACTCACGCGCAGGCTCGACGACTTCCAGCCTCCCGAACAAGCCGGTTTCCGAAAAGGCTATAGTACCGTAGACCACATACATACGCTGCGCCAGATTATACAGAAGACCGAGGAGTATAATCGGCCTCTGTGTCTAGCGTTTGTGGACTACGAGAAAGCCTTCGATTCGATCGAAACTTGGGCGGTGCTGCAATCCCTTCAGCGGTGCCAAATTGACTATCGATACATCGAAGTGTTGAAGTGTTTGTATAGAAACGCCAATATGTCTGTCCGAGTTCAGGACAAGAGCACGAAACCGATCCAACTGCAGAAAGGTGTTAGACAGGGAGACGTCATGTCCCCGAAACTCTTCACCACTGCATTGGAAGATGTTTTCAAGCTCTTGGACTGGACCGGATTAGGCATCAACATAAATGGCGAATACATCACTCACCTTCGATTTGCAGATGATATCGTGGTCATGGCAGAATCGCTGGAGGACCTTGGTACCATGCTCAACGACCTCAGCCGTGTCTCCCGACTAGTGGGTCTAAAAATGAACATGGACAAGACGAAAGTCATGTCTAATATCCATGTCATTTCAGCACCGGTTCTGGTCGGGAGCTCGCTTCTCGAAGTTGTCGACCACTATGTATACCTGGGACAAACTGTCCAATTAGGTAGACACAACTTCGAGAAAGAGGTCGATCGACGAATCCAGCTCGGCTGGGCAGCGTTCGGGAAGCTGAGGGAGATCTTCTTGTCCAATATTCCACAGTGTCTGAAGACGAAGGTCTACGACCAGTGTGTGTTACCAGTGATGACTTACGGCACAGAGGCGTGGTCTCTGAATGTTGGCCTTATGTCAAGGCTTAAAGTCGCTCAGCGTGCTATGGAGCGGGCTATGCTTGGGATCTCTCTACGTGATAAGATCCGTAATACGGAAATCCGTAGGAGAACGGGAGTGACCGACATAGCCCGCCGGGTCAGCATGCTGAAGTGGCAATGGGCAGGCCACATCGCTCGACGAACCGACAACCGTTGGGGAAGAAAGGTTCTCGAGTGGCGACCGTGTAACGGACGGCGCAGTGTAGGACGGCCTCCCACCAGGTGGACCGATGACCTGGTCAAAGTCGCGGGCAGCCGTTGGATGCAGGCGGCACAGGACCGTTCGCTGTGGCGTTCTCTTGGGGAGGCCTATGTCCAGCAGTAGACGATGAAGGACTGATGGATGGATGGATGGTATCTATACCATGCGCAATTATGTTGTATCGATAGCTCAGTCGGCAGATCCAAAACGGTAAACCTGGAGACGCAAGTTCTTATTCTACTCGTGATAATATTTTTTATATCACGAGGCTTTCAATTCGACTTACTTTGACCTATTTTATCGAAAACACTAAAAAGCAAAAAATAAATTACATACGATATCCGCGTTAGACACCTACTGATGTGTTTGAAGTCGACCAATTATTTTTTGCGTTTTAGTTCCTGGGTGTCTTTTGAAAGCGGTTTTTTTATTTAAAAATAATTAATATTTCATGTTGTCGTTCAGTGTGGGTATTGTATGTCATTATTAGTTAATACAGTGTAATATTACCATGTTAAGGGAGCAATTATAAATATTAATAGTATACTAAAAAAAACTATATAGTCGTCTGTAAAGTCGCTTTGAGGGCGATAATTTAATGTCATATATGTTTTCTGAGAGTTTCACAAAATGTAATACTGATAGAAATTGACATTTTAATTTTCTAGACATTTTAATTTTTTTTATTAAGTAGAGCAACTTTCTTGCCAAGTCTGGATTCAAGCAACGTGAACTGTACTACCTATGTGCATCGAGCCGCTGTTGGCTCGCGACTGACACTTGGCTCAATCGTCCCACACCCCGCGGCCCCCTTGCCAAATTTTGAGAGGCGTGTCTTCGTGAATGGCACTATCTATACCCATAGCACAAGCGTTAAGCTTAGTTTGGGACCAGAGGACGTTGTGTGAAATTTCCGTGAATATTTATTTATTTATTATTATATTGTAAGTCCATGAGCAGCTGTTACCACTTACCATCAGGTGACCCGTAAGTCGTCTGCCACCGTAAGCAATAGACAGGTTTAGCTGACCCTAATCAATAGAAATAAGGTATTTGCTTAGAACATATTGAACGATACCAATATAGCAGTTTTCCTCCTAGCCGGAAGAGATAGTGGCAGAAGCAACATCAGCCGGCGACGATGCACCTCCTCCAGTAGCCTACACCGGGTCTACCACCAACGTGCACCCGTGGCTCTCTTCTATGGTGAATTACGCGCAGCCCATAAAGTTCCAGGGCTTCGAGGAAGCTGACAGTAAGTATTCCTTTTTAGATCCTCTTTGGTTTAAAGCATGTTGGAACTTATTATTATAGAATGGAGGTTATTCTGTCCAAAGATAACCGGGATTGACAATCCGTGGGTGAGTGGTGGGCTCTCCTCCTAAAATCCATTCTATAATAGTAACAATGGACTTCCGCCAAGTGTCGCCTCATTCAATTAATTATGTTGGAACTTCTATAAAATGTAGTCAGGTCAAAACCACACAGGGACAGTAGTCTAGTTTCAAGGTTCCGGTCCTGTTTGTCGACAGATTTCAATCACGACTGCATTAATTTTTTATCTAATTGATCAAATATTTATACCACCAGAACGCAACATCTACCACAACATGTCATCGTTCGCGGAGACCACTGGAATGAACTATCTCAAAACTCACGCCATAGACTTCGTCAATTACAACAAACGGCAGATGTCTAGAATTTACCCGAAAGGCACCAGAGCTGATTCATCTAACTATATGCCACAGGTAAGACACGAGAGAGAAAGAGAGAGAGAGAGAGAGAGAGAGAGAGAGAGAGAGAGAGAGGAGCAGGACAGTGTGGAGCCCTTATCCACTGAAACAACCTCCCGTGTGCCGTCTCTCTGTCTGTAATGGCGGACCAGTGGAACTTTGTGACTTTTTTTTTATTGCGTATGGCGGCAGATGAGTCACGAACCACTTGATGGTAAATGGCAACCGCCGCTCATGGACTCAACTACACCGAGAGTATTGTCAAGCCGCTGCTCACTATGTCATTTCATATGAAATGAAAGAATTAACGGCTAATCTCCTGCTACTACCAAAACACACCGATGTGCTTCATGGTCGGTCGCACAGGAAATGGTGGTACTAATCCGCTCGAGCCCAATAGCAAGTGAGTACTCCCACTTGGTACCAAATCGTACCACTATTAACGCAAAGGGTGATAACTGCTTACTTCCCTTAATCGCCTCGTACGACTACGGAAGCCAGCATCTTAAAGTACCAATGTATTAGTAAATAATATGGTTTACTTTTTGAGTTAAATCTGTCATCCATGATGTTTCCCAGGTGTTCTGGAACGCCGGATGCCAGATGGTATCCCTGAACTTCCAAACCTCAGACCTGCCGATGCAGCTGAACCAAGGAAAGTTTGAGTACAACGGCAATTGCGGCTACTTGCTGAAGCCGGACTTCATGAGGCGGGCGGACAGAAGCTTCGACCCATTCGCAGATGCACCAGTGGATGGAGTGATTGCAGCTCAGTGTTCTGTCCAGGTATTTATCTCCTAATGATATTGTTCCTCGTTAATCTATTGGCATAATCGTTGTGGATTGGTCTTGGGTACAGAAATGGAGTCCTCCTTCAGAGAATTCTCAGTAGAAGTACCAACTGTTTTAACTGTACAAATTATTTGCGAATAAGGAAAAAGAGATTTTTTGTACTAGCGGGAATCGAACCCGCGTCTTTTCCAATCCGGAGAAGTGCTCTAAGCCACTGAGCTATAGCACAGAGCTATAGTACCGCTAGTACAAAAAATCTCTTTTTCCTTATTCGCAAATAATTTGTACTTTAAAAAGTGGCGGAGCATGTCAAATACTAAAAAAAATATAGATCAAAAATGTTTTAACTGTCTTAAAACATTCCTGGTTTCGGGAAATTGGTGTATTCCATAAGGGGCTGTTCATAAATTACACCACTATAATTCTGCTCCTGCAAATCATTAGACCCCGACCCGCCTTCTCACATTTTGTCATACCAAGCTTAGGTCCTCCCTGTGTTTTTGAACGTATTTTTTTAACGTCCCCTAATATTGAAAGCATAAATAACCATAAAAAATTAAAATAATCATAGATCATTACAGTAAACATGTCTAGAACGTACACTAAGTCTACGAGCAGCAATTTTAGCAATACCAATAATAATTTTCTTCATCTACTCTGAATCTTCGCAGGTGATCGCCGGTCAGTTCTTATCGGACAAGAAGATCGGCACATACGTAGAGGTGGACATGTACGGTCTACCGTCAGACACCATCCGCAAGGAGTTCCGCACCCGAATGGTGCCTGCCAACGGCCTCAACCCCGTCTATAATGAGGAACCGTTCCTATTTAGGAAGGTAAGCTAGTTTCGATGTGAAACATTGTGCACTTTTGATAGGAAGTAAAAACGTTCATATGACACGTCGCAATATTTCATTCGGTCAGTGTCGCTAATATTTATCTCAAGATTTGGTTGATATTTATCAAGATTATTCAAAAAAAAAGATGTTTAAAATGCTTCAGTCGGATTTCATTTAATTTTTTTTTTGCACTATGTAATAATCCTTGTATCGGCGGGGACTTTACAAACATAGAATTTCACGGACACAAAGTACACCTAGACTCAGAACAACCATTTGTGTATCACACAAAGAGTTGTCCTGAGTGGGAATCGAACCCACACACACGGACCACTCCTACATCTGTGCAAGTAAAAATAACAAATTTTAATTTCATGTGAAACATAGAACTAATGACAACATTTGACCACCTGACGGTAAACGAGAGAGCTGTCGCTTATGAAATCAGTAGTAGTATAGAAGAGGTCCTTATGATGATCTCTAGACCAAATTGGGTCACGTCGGCCAGTTTCAACGGCCACTACTCCCAACTATGCAGGAGACCGTTTGTCCATGTGGTGACGGACTAAACATACAAGTGCCACCACCCCATTCTTTCCTGCGGGTGTCGTACAAGGCGACTAAGGAAAGTAAGCGCATTACTGGTGGTAGAGCTAGGTACCAAGTGAGAGTACTCACTTGCTATCGGGTCTGAACGGATCAGTACCACCGTCTCCTGTGTGACCGGTCATGAAGCACGTCAGTGTGTTTTGGCTATAGCAGAAGATGACCGTTTATTCTTTCATTTTTCATGTCTGCGAAGTGAAATGCTGCACAGCGGCTTGACAATACTCTCGGTATAGGTAGTTGTGTCCATGAGCGACGGTTACTTACCATCAGGTGGGCCGTGGCTCGTCTGCCATCATAAGCAACAAAAAAAAAATCTAAATCGTTAGTGCACAAGTGGACTCTTTATGCCCTCTTAGTCCAATGGGACCGAAAATTGATCAAACGCAAGACCGATATGTGCTTTACGTGTGATAATTTCAAAAGTAATAACACAATATTTTTTTGCGGGCCAGACTTGGGATTTGAACCCGAGACTTCCTGATCAGCATACCTCTAAACCATCGAGGTTTTAGTTAGTAATTATGGTGTCTGGATAAGCCTTATCAAAACTTTTTCTTCCACAGGTGGTACTCCCAGACTTAGCTGTCCTAAGATTCGGAGTCTACGATGAGAACAGTAAACTCTTAGGCCAGCGGATCTTACCACTAGACGGGTTGCAAGCTGGGTACCGCCACATCTCGTTACGTACTGAGGCCAACTTCCCCATGTCTCTGCCTATGCTGTTCTGCAACATCGAACTGAAGATTTATGTGCCTGATGGATTTGAAGGTTGATTTTTTTACTGATAAATACCTAGTCGATACTAGCTACCTCGTATGTTCTTTGTAGTATAAAATCCGGCGAAGGATTTCGGTATGTTTTTTTTTATCAAAACTTGAATCAATCCTATCATTAATGGCGATATAACTTATTGAAATTTTGCCGCAAGTTCCTTTAGACAACTATATTGTAATTAATTTATTAAAACACTTAGCGGAAATCACAGGGACTTACATAAAATTGGTTGCATTCAACTTTAACAATAATAACAACATTGCGTGCAATTTTAAATTGATACCTAGGTAACAAATTATTTGTTAAGGTGGAAAAAGGGAACTTTACTGCAAGCAGGATTCGAACCAGCGTCCCATCCAATCCAATCCAGGGGTTGTTTGGATTGGATGCTGGATGGAAAGCAGGTTCAGCAATCCTGCTTGCAGTAAAGTTATCTTTTTCTACTTTAACAAATAATTTGTTACTTATTTAAAGTAGCTGAGCATGTCAAGTGCTAAAAATACAGATCAAAATGATACATAGGTACTTAAATCTTAACCTATATTAAAATAACTTATATAATTAAATATAAAAATAATAAATATATACATGTTATACTAATAAATAGTTTAATATATAATTAATAAAAGTAAAAAACATATTTTCGTGTAGGTGTTCTTACCTATTAGGATTGAACACGGCGAGTCCAATATCAGCTTGATTGGAAAATTTGTATAGTGGCCATTTTAAATATTCGCCATTATTTTTTGTGTTACCGGGACTGAATAAGCATGCAAAATTGTAAAGGCGTAAATCACCAGTGGCTAAAATAAGATTTGCCAATTTTGATACGTATAACTTACATACGAACATGGCAATTTGATATACATCTTGTAGATAAAAGCTCGTCATAACTATTAATTCTCTATATGTTTTGTGTAGATTTCATGGCGGCGTTGTCCGACCCTCGCGCTTTTATGGGCGCAAGCAAGGATCGTGAGAACAAAGCGAAGCAGCTGGGCATCGATGAGATCGGCCCCGAGAAGAAGGTTCAAATTGAGGAGAAGAAAGAAGGTACGTATAAGCTGCCGCCGATAAAGAATTGTTTCAGTGATATCTCCAATGAAATTGTTATAGTAAGCTCATCATAGTTGCTACTTGCAACGTTATCCATCCATCCATCATCCTTTCATCGTCCACTGCTGGACATAGGCCTCCCCAAGAGAATACCACAGGTCCTAACGGTCCTGTGCCGCCTGCATCGAACGACTACACTCATGTGGAGGGTAGTACCATAATCGCCACGCCATGGCAGACGGGTTGGCGATCGCAGTGGATGTTTTCAGTACACAGGGAAACGCTGCTGCCCGGTCCCCCGGTAATCCATTAGTCGGCTCTAACGACTCCCAACCGCGTTTCTTCCTAGAAACACGGTGGAGATATTCTTGATGCCAGCCCCCCACGGCACACTACTCTTGCTAAGTTAAGTACTTTCAAATTGCCACGTGGTTTTTAATAACAAGAACGTATCCTTACTGCTAAAAAAAATAGACGTCGCGGGACGTCTACCAGATGTGAAACATCGAAATTATTTTGTAGGAATAATGAGTAGAAATAAAATGATCATAACTTTTTCAATATGTGCTTGCATAAAATTATGACATGTGTAAAATAGCGGAAATGGACATAAATCATCATTATCAGGCCCTGGAAATCATCTAGGACCAAAGTACTCGTCAAGACGAAACAAACAATTTCAAACTCGATAAGGTTGAGTCGTTACATTACAGAGTTACTGTGACCACCTTCCAGCTCCATCATCAGACCCTGGATACTATCTAGAGACAAAGTACTCGTCAAGAGTAATCAAACGAGTATAAACACGATGGGGTTGCGTCGTTTCATTACAGAGTTACTATGGCCATCTTCTAGCTCCATCGTCAGACCCTGGATACTACCTAGAGACAAAGTGCTCGTTAACACGAATCATACGAGCCCAAACTCGATGGAGTTATGTCATTTTATGACGGAGTTCCTACGGCCACCTTCTAGCTCCATCGTCAGACCCTGGATTCCATTAAAAGACAAAGTACTCATCAAAACGAATCAAACGAGTCCAAACTTAATGGGGTTGCGTCTTTTCATTATGGAGTTACTGTGGCCACCTTCCAGCTTCATTATCAGACCCTGGATACCGGCTAGGGACAAAGTACTCGTCAAGACGAAACATACGAGCCCAAACTCGATGGGGTTATGTCGTTTTATATTGGAGTTACTATAGCCACCTTCCAGCTCCATCATCAGATCAGCTCCATGTCATCATAATATTGCATTATTACGCAATATACACACGCTTGTAAAATTTCAGCTTAATAGGAAATCGGGAAGTGTGTCTAATTTAAGTTGCAAGATTTGAACTGAACAAGTAATAAAGCGTCGCCACGCTAACAGCCGATTATACCCTCCCTCCTCATTAGATGTTTCACATCAAAAAAAATATTAAACGAAAAACAAAACTGAAAGCAACTTAAAAGTAAAAAAACTTACGACAAATTTACACTCGAAATTTTGTTTAGCTAATCAGCAACTGTTTATAGTTTTTTAACTTTGTAGTTCTGTTTTAAAGCCGGTTATAGAAACATTATTATTGATTGATTTCATCAAAACTCTAAATCAAACTGAGGTATCATATAAATATTTATGCGTTTAGTATATACGTGTATGTATACTGTTAATTTAATGCAATTATACATTACGTATATGATTTAATCTTATAATCTACCATTGAATGGTCTGCGACTCGGGTGAGATCCGACAAGAAACTTAGCGGGCTCGTTACAGTTATTTTCAAAGTAATATTGACAGTTTCGCCTTTTCAGTTTTTGTGATCTCTTCAATCACCTCATTTATATTGTCATATAGGTTATTTATGTAAGTCATAAACAGTTTAAAAGCACTATTTTGTGTCAAAAGACAGAAATCAGAGCCAAATATAAATTGTAGCAATTCTGCGACGCCTAAAGGTTGTTTGTAAACATTATTATTGTATATATTTATTGTGTATATATTTCATTTAGTCTAAATTCTGTAATTAATGAAATAACAAAGTAATAAATTATGGTATCGTACCATAAAATTATGTTATGTAGAAAATCGAAAGGAAATTATTTTTGTTACGGCTGGAAAAATGTACCTAAAAACACACCCCGTCGCTCAGGCCAACGAACAGGGTAGTGGGGGCCGTTAGCCACTAAATTAACCCGCCGTGTGCCATATCTCCGCCTGTATTGGCGAACCACTGGAATTGAGTGACATTACTTTAACTGCCTCGGTGGTGTAGCGGTAGTGTATGCGACTGCTAATCATGAGGTCTCGGGTTCGATCCCCGGGTCGGACAATGTTATTGAGCTTTTTCCTAAAAAGAAAAATTCTCAGTAACAGCCCGGAGTTTGGAAATGTGCCCGGTAGACGTCAATAGGCTCGCCCCCTATTACGTGGGACTTAAACATAGCTGGCGAGTCGTAGGTGTGTAATATACCTCTGCCTACCCCTTCGGGGAATACAGGCGTGATGCTATGTTACTTTAATTGGTCCGGCGCCGGCGGCTTACCTTTTCAGGTACCCTCTATGAATGAAGCTTCCGCACACTGCGGAGCATTGAAAGAAATTATTATTATAAATATGAAAATTTAGATGTTTGGATGTGTGTTCGAAGGGGCGGAGGGGTCCTAAGATGCAGAATTTATCGTGACATCGTGACATAATTTATGATCGGCCTAAGGCTAAATAACAACTACCAACAGTCCCTCTCACCTTTAGAGGGGACCCTTGCCCAATAGTGGGGCAAAAAAGTTTAAATAAACGCAGATTTCTTTGCCTAACAGGATATTTTAGTGCTTTTCACGTTTTTCCATTATCTAACTAAAGAAATTCGCACATTGCCCCGTACAACAACGATATAATAAGCTACAAATAGAGTTTCGATTCAGAATATAATTTCCGTTGTTTATTTACGCAAGTTTAACCAACCCACTAAGCCGACCAATGTATGACATGCAACAGATATTTTAAGATCCATTCTAACGTTTCTACTGTTTAAGTTATAAGCGGAAGCGGTGATGATAGCGATTTATATGGCGTGCTGTTAGAAATTTTTTGTAGTAGCTACTGTCCGTGACTCCATCAGAAAGTAAATACATCACTCACACTAATTATGTCTATTTAAACGTTTGGGCATTATTCATATTTCCGGAATGAAACGTAGTCTATGTTCTTTTCTCGGTTCCAGACTATTATGTAGGCAAAATTCTGTTATTATTGGATCAGTAGTACAGCGTAGCATAACAAACAAACAAACTCATTTAAAAACAGTGAATTTAACATAGCATCACGCCTGTATTCCCCGAAGGGGTAGGCAGAGGTGTATTACACACCCATGACTCGCCAGCTACGTTTAAGTCCCACGTAATAGGGGGCGAGCCTATTGACGTCTACCGGGCACATTTCCAAACTCCGGGCTGCTACTGAGAATTTTTCTTTTTAGCAAAAAGCTCAATAATGTTGCCCGACCCGGGGATCGTACCCTCATGATTAGCAGTCGCATACACTACCGCTACACCACCGAGGCAGTTTTATGAATTTAAAATATATGTATTACCATCAGCTTATTCATTGATGTCAATAGGGCCAATTCTCATTTAAAATCAAATTGAAAAGGTATAAAATCTGCGTAAATTGAATTTCTATATACCATAATGGACCTAATATGTCCTAATTCTATAATGGCGGTACGAGTGTATAGGTATTCAATCTAAATAGATATTTTCTTTCATCAATTTATATAATTAATTTCACTATCGTGTAATAAAACAGTAGATCCAGGTGTGTCCGTACAATTGAAGGTCATCATCATTTCCCCTTATCCCAAGTATTTTCGACACAACTTAAGGGACTACTGGCGACCTTAGCATAAGATGGAGTCAGATTTTTATTCAAGACTGACAACCTGTTACGACTGCAAGGATATTATTTGACAGCTAAGACACATTGCATTATTGACCCATTGATCAGGTGTCCAAAAATAGGAGTCACTTTTTGGTCACCCATCTGACTGCTAACCGAGCGAAAGTTGCTTAACCTTGCCGATAGTTTGAACTGCAACTAGACTACAACCTGTGTCATGTCGTGTCCGTACAATTGCAGTTGTATCAAAAATGGAGAAGGGTTAATAGACAAAAGTAGCTGCCGGTTACCACAGCTAATGTATCATATTATTACCATGTCGTTTGCCATTAAAATCAATGGAAGTGGGTTAGTATTATTTATACGACAGATATTATGTTCACAGTGAAAGGGACCGTCGTACTTTTTTGAGCGATATTTTTTAGACCACACACCATACATATTACCTTAGATATTTCACTATCCAGATGTTTCGTATCAGATGTCTTCATTAAACGTCTAGTCTCGCTCAACTCGGCTGTGTGCATACCCACTCTCATAGAGCAATGAGCACTGTGTCGTTTTGTTTAGGTAAGCGTGTAAGAGTTTCTGTGACAACTGAGAATCTGTGTGTATTGTTGGAAAATGTTAGTAGCATTTTACAAAATCGCTTTCATAAAATAAATTAGCACGAATATTTTTTTGTAGACGTGTTGGGCATTGAAAATTTGCGTCACTTAATTGTGTATCCTATTTTGCATCGATGATTGATTCGCCTCATTTTGTTACAGTTTCCACGAAAAAGCGTGCAAATTGAGTGTGAATATTGCATGCGTAATTTTTGCAGACAAGATTGTATCTAAGCTATGGTCGAAATTTTACGTTCATTGTAATATTGTCGAAAAATAATGTTTTACTTATTTCAAATCCATACTCAGACTCATAGTTTCATTGGTGCGATTCATAGTTTATATTCAGTTTCGTTTCGTGTTATTAATAGTTAACTGTTTTCAAATTTTTCAGTTAATTGTGAATTTATGTTTGATTAAAAAACGTATCTTTTTTATGTAGTGGGACATATCTTATCTCATGTCGTCCACTGCTCGGCACTAGCCTTATAGTAATTACTGTTCCATGCTGGCCAGGCTGGTTGCAGCATAGAGATTTTTATCGATTAAGTTACTTCCATGATTAGATTGTACATTAGAATCCCAATGGAATAGAATTGAGTGGTGCCGCTATGTATTCTTAGTCTGTTACTACATGAAGTGCAACAACAAGAAAACATTCGATACAATAAATAAGTACTGTCATTTAATGTGAACAAGCGTGAACCAGACTCGACAAAAAACCTATGGAATCGGCTGCATACGAAAACGTTAGGTACTGTACTTTAGCGTCAGATATCTTTAAAAACCACATAATTTTCTTTTATAAGTATTTTATGCTAATAATTGTCACGCAGACTTTTTAAATGAGAAAAGAAGTCATATACCTACCTACGTTATTCGAAAAATCATTTCCCTGAGAATCCAAATAACCAGATTAATTGACGGGCCTCGTGGCGTAGTCGGTAGTGTAACCGACTTCCGTGCACTATTATATCCGTAATCTGGTACTCATAACACAAGCGTTAAGCTTAGTTTGGGACCAGAGGACGGTGTGAAATGTCCGTGAAAATTTATTTATTTAATTTCATCCACAGAGCCTCCTCTAGTCTTCGAGCCGATCACGGTGGAATCTCTTCGCCAAGAAAAGAGCTTTGTGAAGACCGGCCGCAAGCAACAGAAGGACCTTGATGCAATGAGGAAACGGCATTCGAAAGAGAAGACGTCGCTACAGAAGACACAGTGCACTGCTTTAGAGAAAGTTATTAAGGGCAAAAAGTAAGTGGTATTATTTTTGTTCTGGTTACCTTATAACTGAACAACCAACCACAGTTGAGGTCAAAATGAAGTATTGGATTTTCCTGTTCTCAATATCAACCTCAACTAGCAGACCGCGCGGTTGAAATGCATTCTCTTGATTTAAAGAGTAAGTACCTACGTAGAATATATAATAAGCAAATAGAACTAAAATATTAACAATTAAATTCCCTATTTAGATATTTTTATGTATATTTTTGACATGCTTAGCACTATACATTAAACACAAAGTGCAAAATGTGAAATCGAAAATAACAGCCACGAGCAGGATTTGAACCTGCATCTCCTTGATACCGTCCAGATGCTTTGCCAATTCAGCCATCCTGACAATTGCTCCTGACTGCTTACTTATTACGTAAAAATCTTAATTGTAAAATTAAGTTTACCTGGTCGGTATAATGTATGAAAATACTTCGGACAGATGGCACAGGCGTCATTAGGTGAGACGTTAAGTATGAATGTGTTATCAAAATTAGTAGTCAGGAGCAATTATCACGATGGCTGAATTGGCAAAGCATCTAGACGGTATCCAGGAGATGCAGGTTCAAATCCTGCTCGTGACTGTTATTTTCGATTTCACATTTTTCACTTTGTGTTTAATTAAATTCCCTGACATAGGTAGGTATATTAATTATAATTAATAAGCTATTTTTTATACATCAATGTTAATCTATAAATTAGTTAAGACTAAAAACACGCTTCGGTGGTGCAGCGGTAGTGTGTGCGACTGCTGATCATGAGGTCTAGGGTTCGATCCCCGGGTCAAGCAATATTATTGAGCTATTTCGTAAAAAGAAAAATTCTCAGTGGCAGCCCGGGGTTTGGAAATGTGTCCGGTATATGGCAATAGGCTCGCCCCCTATTACATGGAACTTAAACATAGCTGGCGAGTCGTGGATGTGTAATACACCTTTGCTTACCCCTTCGGGGATACAGGCGTGATGCTTCCTTTCTAACCTCAAAATAAGAATCTTAGTTCTCCATCTACACCGACAATATGTGTGGCAGGATCTTGCTGGTTGCAGCATTAATAGTTCAGCTCGACTAGCAAAGCACTTACCTCTCATAGAATATTGACGAAAAATTGATGCTAAATCCTACCAAGCCTACCTATTCTTCCTACCAAGGGTCCTCCACCAACTCATCCTCAGAGCGTACACCTCGGCTCTGGCTAAATGTACTCTTGAGGATATGGCATAACCTCTTCATCAGCCCAGTAGAGGGATATTCATAAAGCATTTCCTCGCATAAGAAAAAAATTATATCTATTCCTATCGAGTGAGAGTGAGAGGCAAAAACCCACTTCTCGTCCCCTCTTTATCATTTTTCCTATTTACGTCACCATCCCCTTACTATATCATCCTTCTTCGCCTCATTTTTCCATCGTCCTAGGAATAACGCCTCTGGTGTTGCTAGTGTCTATAGGCTACACTGACCATTTAAACATCAGCTGGGCCTGAGTTTTTGCCAGCCTTATCCTAGATATATGAAAAAAACAACTATTCTTTTATTGCTTCACATCGCACGATTCGCGCGGGAAAGAATCGGAGGATGACACTAGTATCCATAGTCCTTCACCGCGCGAATCACAGTTGAAAGTCATAACGGGTCTAATGATATCTAAGCCCGCTCCCGCTCGAGTGTTGTGGGTTCGATTCCCACACAGGAAAACTCTTTGTGTGACCCACAAATGATTGTTCTGGGTCTGGGTTGTACTTTGTGTCCGGGAAATTGGTGTTGTCAAAAAAAAACATGATTCACGAAGTGTGATATTCGAAGAAAGATCATAGAGTATGTTGTTATGGCAGATCTAATAAATATCGTTATACTACCACTTGTGTGGTGCATCATTATGGTAATCTATTCCTTGGCCTTTTGCCATAGAGAATTAAACTGCATTATAGTATTAAAAATAAAGGTAATGAGTACATACGTCCGATCGAAATACGATATCAAGTATCACTATCAAAATACGTACCATAGGTTATAAATATTTTTACTGTGAACATCAAATAAGCCACGAAATTGCTGTTCATGAACTTAGCAATAACAGTGGTCCTAGCCAAGTTGCATACTATGATCGTTAGCGGTATAGAAAACTATTAAGATGTATGGAAATTTGATATCTCTAACGTTAAGTGATTTAGCGTTATACCTAGATATCGTTAAAGATATCAAACTCCCATACATTTTAATAGTTTTCTACAGCGTTAGCGATCATAGAATGCAACCTGGCTAGGCCCACTGGACCATCCGCAATATTAACGGTAATAATGTTCTCCAAACCGTATCCTGTCACGGTGGCAAGTTTCAACGGAGACTGGTGAATTATGCAGGTGATATTATAGTACGGCTGTGTGCGCAAATACTAGTGCCCTATCTGGACAATAATCGTAATCTCATCCATGGGACGGTATTCCGATACGAGCGGAAAAAATCAGGCGAAGGGCCTTTAGCACTGAAGGAATGTAATATATTTAGATACTTTTATATATATTTTTAGCATTTGGCATGCTTAGCACTATACATTAAACACAAAGTGAAAAATGTGAAATCGATAATAACAGTCACGAGCAGTATCTGAACCTGCATCTCCTGGATACCGTCCAGATGGCGCAGGCGTCACCCAAAGACGTTAAGTATGAATGTGTTATCGAAATTAGCAGTCAGGAGTAATTGTCACGATGGCTGAATTGGCAAAGCATCTGGACGGTATCCAGGAGATGCAGGTTCAAATCCTGCTCGTGACTGTTATTTTCGATTACACATTTTTCACTTTGTGTTTAATGAATGTAATATAGTTCCGGTAGCCCGCCATTAAAGGCGGAGAGACGGCACACGGCGGGTTTCTTTAGTGGGTGAGGGCCCCACACTACCTTGTTACACGCCCCGAGCAACGCGGTATGCGGTTAGGAACATTTTTTCCCTCCATAACAAAAAAAAGAACCTAAGTGCTTTCCGAGGCACCTGATGAAACACCGCCAACTAGCTTCTACTGAGAATTTTTTGGTAGAAAATCCGTTGATACTGACCAACGTGACGAAAATCGGTTCGGAAAACATTATTGCAGTATATAATAGCTTAGCGGTCCAGAGCACTTCCCCTTTGTATAGATACCCATAGGATCGGATGGGACGCAGGTTCGTATCCTGATTGTAACAAAGCTCTCTTTTCCCTAGCCAAATGGTAATTTTCCCTATTAGCCTTTTGACGCTGTGGACGCAGGATTGCCCAAGAACTACTTTTTTACAGACAGCTGGTAGGTCATAGTCGCTACTCAGGAACATTTGTTCTCCAACAGTTAGATATTAATTTGTCGCGCTGAAGTTTGCAGATTTCCACTTTTAGCTTTTTGCGGGTTATGCCGGGAATTATTATCCCCTAAAAGGGAATTATTATTGCTTAATCTGCCTAAAATATGCAATAATCTTCCAGCAAAGACCAGCTCAGCAACGATCAATCCTTCCGCAAGCTAGTCAGCGAGCAGGCCACGGCTTGGAGTGAGTTAGTGGCGAAACATCGCATTGAGGAGTGGACCAGTGCCCGCAGCCGGCTCAACGAGCAACGTGACTTATTAAAAAAGATGATGGAGCAGACACAGTTGGCGCAAATGAAGCAACTGGAGGGCAAACATGAGAGGTAATCTTTTACACATTATTTCTAGATTCGCACCGCATAAAAGACGCAAGTATTATAAGTAAAATACAGTAAAAGAAACCAATAAAAAAAAAAGATAATCACAATCATTGTATGTGTCTCATGTGCGACAGAAAAAGGTACATTGCTCAGCTTATGCAGCGATGTCGTACTGCCATCACAACGCTGATTTTCAGCAACGTCCTGTCCTGGCGACGCTTGACATTATTCATAATTACATTTAAAAAAAAACTTGTAAACATATATATATTTATATATATATATATACCTTCTCCCTATGTCTATATGAGGGGCCAGGCCGTAGCCCACTACGCTGGCCAGTGCGGGTTAGCAGACTCTACAAGCCGTCGAGTTAATCTCTCAGGCATGCAGGTTTCCTCGCGATGTTTTTCTTCACCGAGCCGCGATCATTTATTTGTTTGCGTGTCACACGTATTCTCGAAAAATCACAGAGAATGTCGTGTTATCGCCAGTGATTAAAGTAGCAGCTAAAATATTTAAGCTTATTAAACAAGCTCTTCCTGCCGTGTGGGGCCGGCTTTAGAATTTTCCCACCCGTCTCCACCCATGGGAGTCGTAAGAGCCGACTGAGGGAATACCGGGGGAGTGGGCAGCAGCACTCCTTCGAGTATTAATAACAGCAACTGCAATCGTCAACCCGCCTGCCAAGCGTGGCGATTACGGCACTATCCTCCGTTCTTGGGTAGGCCTATGTCTAGCAGTGGACGTTAAAAGGCTAATGGATGGAAACAAGCTCTTCAGTCAGGTGACAACACACAGTAGTTTACGACACATCCCATCAGTAAAAAACCTTGAGGCTGACATTGCCACTAAAGGTGCACCCAAGCCAAAAAAAATAGAAACAAAAAAAGTAATAAGTACTTAAATAGGTAACACAAAACAATTCATTACATTTTTCTCCTGTGTTCGTCTACCGTTTCACAAAGCAATCGACGAGCTTTTACTAATAAAATAAATGAATTAAATCATATGTCCTGCTCGATTTTTAATAATGAATGAATATTGTATGATTTCAACCACTACACCCTGCTTATGGGTATGAATGCTGCTTCGCGTCAGTAAACATGGTTGGATTTCTCAGCCAACCCTACGCGTTACGAATATTATTATTTATTCTCGTAAATAATTACGTACACAAGAATTTATCTAACGAAACCTTGCAATTTTCCACCAAGGTCTATATTAATTTGTTGTTTTTCATAAACTTCTTTGAAGCGGGTTTATATTTATCTAAAGAATAAATAACTTGTGTTAGCGGAATGTTCGCGCGCCATTATGTACACTGTGTAAATAATTGTAACATCTTGTTTAGTTTACAACACTATAAAGTCTGACTTTCGGCAGAACCAGTTTACTTTTATATAAAAGCAACCCGGTACAACTTTGTGATTTGTATTTTAGCTTTATTATAACTAATGATTACTAGCGGGCCAGAGCACCCGGCTTGGGAAAGACGCAACTTCCTGCTCGCAGTTACTAAATCTCCGTTTATATATTTTTACAAATACCTAATGATTATCTGTGTACCGCGGGAGACTACAAACATCTACACACAGACTCAGAACGACAATCTGTGCATAGCTCAATTAAAATTGAGTCTTGGCGTGATAATGAATTTTCATATGGCTTTATCTGGTTTTAATATTTTTTTTATATACAGAGAGCTAAAGGAAATGAACGCTCGTCAAGCCAAGATCAGTATGGAGACCAGCAAGGAAGTTGCAAGTGACAAGACACTCAAGACCAAGCAAGAGAAGGATCGGCGACTTCGCGAGAAGAAACAGAATAATACTAAGAAGTTTTTGGACGAGAGAAAGGTAAAACATATTATGGCGTCTCTTGGCGCGATAAGTTAAGCTACATGTAGGTACTGTTATTGCCGAAAACTTAAGTCAAAGCTAGTGTTTGCCTCTGAGAGTCGATAATATATTAGTGAGATAAAAATAACTACCAGCAAACAGATAAAAATAAAAACATTATTTGACAGAACATAGTGTGAAAATGTAAAATCGAAAATTATAGTCGCGAGCAGGATTTGAACCTGCATATCCCGGAATACCGTCCCAGATGCTTTGCCAATTCAGCCACTGTGACAATTGCTTGGGACTGCGAATTTTAATAAAACATTCCTTCTTAATATCTTGGGTGACGCTTAACTTGGCTGCACTGATAGCGCAGTGGTTTACCGGCGGACCGGCCTATTGCCCGAGTGTTGTGGGTTCGACATCCACACAGGATCACTCTTTGTGTGATACACAAATGGTTGTTCCGAGTCTTGGGTGTACTTTGTGTCCGTGAAATTCTATGTTTGTAAAGTCCCCCGCGATACAAAGACTATGCCTTAGCGCAGTGTTGTCTTTTTAAAAAAAAATATGATGTCAACAAGTAAAAAAAAAAGCTCACCTTTCGCATAATAATACAATTATTAATTAAGAATTAATATAGATAAGACTAGGTAAACGAAATATATTAAAATGTAAGTATGATCATTCCAGACTCAAACCATCAAACAGAATCGTGAAAAAGAAAAGCTGAAAGTTACTCACGACAAGCAGATGGAGGAGCTCTCTAAGGATATTGACAACGTAAGTCGATGTGGTGGCGGACTCTCAATATACAGGGTGTAAATGACATCGTACCGATAATTATTGATACCATGGGTTCAGTACTCGATTATGAACACCCAGATGGTGGAAATTTGCATCAGTTTTTCATGAAAATTGCAATCTATTTCATTTTTCTTAAAATGAATGTGAGATAAAATTCTTATATTGTTCAATTTAAATTCGATTTTAGGTAATAAACCTATTAATCACCGATTTACTCCAAAATTCGTCATGTTTTTAGTCGCATTGTTAATGAATCGATGGCGGCTAAACTTTGTAACCCACAGCAGTTGATAGCCGTTCATTCGTCCAGCAAAGCTACACTTGACACACTATTCACAGTACCTATTCTTAGTATAGTGGAGTCCATAAGCGACGTTCCTTACCAGGGAATTATAAATGCAAGTAAATAGCGATAAAATAATGAGCGCTTTCTGTAATCAATTATAAATTATTTGAAACTGTATTTTCTTGTATTTTCCAGTTGATTGAAATGTACAAGATGGAGGAGACAGAGTTCGACATGACAACAAAAACTGAATTCTTTGCATGAAAGTATCCCGATATTGCTCCACTGTTGGGCCAATTGACTCGAGAAGTGACATAAAGTGTGTGTGATCTCTATAGATTTAAAACATCTTAAATTATTACTATATTATTAAGTTATATTCTAAAATATAAAACAAATTATTTACTTGTGTAATCAAATTTTTATTCTTGCAATCTTAGATTAATAATATGTATATTAATCTAAGCTTGCAATGTTGAAAATTGTTATCGTAAGTTTAAAATTATGGAGTGTTTTTCCAAGAGCTATTTCGTCAAGATTTTTTAAGAAGTAGATACAAAACTAACAAACTATAAGTAGGTAAGTCTTATTGACGAATAAAAGAATGCTGCTCTTATAAGCTGTTATGAACGACCTGTAATAAACAAAATTTGAGCCGTCACGGGACATCTCGCAGATGCGAAAACATCGATTTTTCTTTCTTCATATATTGTTCCGAGTCATATAATTCTTGGTAAGCACCCTCTCGTTATCACTAGACGAATTAAAACTGTTATTGGTTTATTGATTGACATTAAAGTTCCTAGTTAGATGCTTTTGTCAACAGATGGCATTAAAAACAAATAAAATGGTGTGGCGACTCGCCACGCCATTTTATAACAGCCGGTTTTATCCTCCCTCCATTATTCTCTCCCTGCATTAGATGTTTTCACATCAAAAATACTAAATGGGAAATGAGCACTTTTGTAAATGACACTTCCCATTATTCACGATGGCGCGTTTAACGTAAGTGTCGAGATATTGTTAAAATGTAAGTTACTCGTTCAAAATTCATATAAGTTATATATTAAAATAAAAAGGTTATTTATCTTAATAATAGTATAATATATTATGTATTATGAAAAGAAATGTAATCGCCTGTCGGCATCAAATGTTAGAAAGTCGTTTATGCAATTAACAGATTGATAATTGCTAACAGATTGATAAAAATCGAGAAGTGATTTTTCGGCCTTTGGAAATTTAATGTACATAATTATGTAATATGTAGTATGTTTCTAAATTAATTATGTAGGTATTACCTATGTTTCTAGAGTTTTAAACAAGAAGTTGTGTAAACAAGTCAAATCGCATTTTGCGGCAATTTTTAAAAGTATACTTATATTAGGTATATATTATTATACCTACTTAGATAGATTTCACTTTATTATAATTACGGGTAAAAAATAGGAACATTGTTAATTTTAATCCAAATATTTTCTTTTTGTATTCTGATGTAATTAGAAATAATTTTATGTATTCAATATAACTTCCTCAATATTGTATTAACTACAGTCAATCTGGGTAACTTTGATTCATTCGGGTAACATTGACAGTGTGACTATGAGAATGTCTTAATTGTTTTTCCCTATGAAATCAATATATTTTGTTAATGCTTGCTTTAGATTTTATTTTTTAACGAAGCTTCGTAAGTACACCTTAAAATAAAAGCGAACTTGTCAAACAGAGTTAATGTTAAAACTTTTTCCGAAATTAACGCGCGAATTTGAGTTCGTGAAACAGTGAATAACTTTTTTGATATTTTGTAATTGTATGGCACTCCATACATTTACTACATAGATGACAATTTACTCTATATGTAGTCGGGCGAATAGATACTTCAAACCAAAGTGTTTACATATTTTTTGTTTTAATTATTTTAGTTTGTCTTCATTTTAATATGCTTAATGGTTTATTCATTATAGGATCTAAACGAGGTTTTGATTGCGAATAAAAAAAATATATACTTGTAACTGCTAAATTTTGATTGGTGGACCTTTTTTTACAAATATATATATGATACTATTACAAATTTATGTTTGTATCACCACAGCTACATCCCTAATTTGAGAATAATATAAACCAAAGTTACCCAAAGTAATTTAATAATCAAATGTTACTTCATTTATGTGACGGATTGAATGCGTGTTAAAGTTACACTTTTGTGTGTGGTAACTTTGACATACTAGAAAAATAGATTTTATAATTAATGGATATTATAGTCTTTCACTATTGTCTATGGATAAAAAATATTCTGAGGGCACTAACGAAGCATAATATTGTCATTTAAATGTTAACACATTTAAAATACCGTGAAAAATCGCTGTTATCTGTCAAAGTTACCCAGAATGACTGTAACTTTTTATTTCCTTTCCAGTGGACTTCTAGTCTTTTCTAAGGTATTTTATACCTTAAGTCTCCGTACGTTGAAAGAAAAAAATGCATCCAATGTATTTGCATATCGATCGACATAAATAAATTTTATTTCAACTCTATTTTAAAAATACTAGTATTACTCCTCTAGAATTCAAACTGTTATTATGGAATCAATACTACATTCTTTCGTATTATTCTAAGAACTTCATCTATTTAAAATCATTCTGACAAAATACCTAGGTATTTAATTAAAACATCGTTCACCCTTAGCGTGAGTTTCTATCACAGACACACTTCTTAGGAATTATGTCTAATAAAGACATAAATCCTAAGAAGTGTGTCTAATAATCGATAGGATCACTGGATTTTCAATGCTATCTTTCCCGCCAAAGAGATCGTCCATTAATAACATGATATTTTTAACAACTTTTATCCACCCATCCGTGGTGAGGTTTTACGCTAATCGCCCTCCCCCTCCCACAAATAATGTGTATTTTAGTACAGTATCTTTAAAATCTTTAGAATTATCTTTAAAAAACACGTTGTCGTTGTCTGGCAACGGCGAGTCATTGTCCCGTTACGCTTTTCGGTTTAAAAATCAAGTGTTCAATGAAAATATAAATACACGTGAATTCTACACTCACCTTTTATTTTGTGACTTCTTATTGAACCCGTTCGCCTCACTTTCGACGCTCGCGTAATTAATGGACGATACCCACTTTCGACGCTCACGTAATTAATGGACGATCCTAAGCTGGGCTATAAAATCAAGTGATATTATCGCTGTATAGTACATCTCTGATGTACTTACCTAAATGCAATGTAGTGTTCATATTATTGTCAGTGCCCCCAATGTAAGAATTATAAAAATAAGTATATACTAGGTATATATACTCTATATTCAAATGTGTCTAAAAATATAATTAATATTATCATTCCATATTTATTATTATACTATCATAACATTGTGTCGTAGTGGACCAACTTCCTATCTAATTAGTTTCAAAACATTTTGAACCTAAAATATTTATTAAAAAATATCATAAGCCAAAGAATTTCCTCAAATTTATTATAAGTAGAGATAAGTTTCATTTGAATCAAATAGGACTCTTTTGGTGTCAATATTATTAATAATAATTGTCTTTTAAATTATAACTAACATTTAAGCTATATTTATTACTATTATTAAGTAGGTGCCTAAGTACATTAATGTTATATTCTAGTCAATTTCATTGAAATCATACCAATTAATAATTAATTGGTATATAATTATTATAACTAGGGTTCATACGGTGGTCAAAATTCGACCAAACATTATTAAATATGTATAATGATTATTAATTGTAGCTGTATCTGGAGAGGACTTCGTTTCTTCACCATGTAAACTGTGTACGTACTTTATTATATTTTTGTTTTTGTAATTTTTAATAAATTTAGTGGAATTTGTGACAGGATTTCAACCGCACCCCATGACGGAACGTCAGCCAAATATATTATCGAAAAAATTTAAATAGACATAGGTACTATATATGAATTTACACATCCGACCTCTACATTAAAAGCAACTGTTGACGAATAGCGAAGAAAAAACGTATTAAACCGTTTCGTCTCTAACCTATTTAGACATAAATATCACAGTTGGAATCTTTTCACCGTCGCAACAGAATGGCGTAGATTTAAATTACATAGCTAGGTAGGTAGTATAGGCTTACGAATATAGTGAGAGTAAACATTAAGTGTAAAATGTTTTAATAATTGAAAGAAAATATTTACATTAATATTTTTTTGTAAATGAAGTTTTGATAATATTGTAAGTGCACTTTATTAAAATTGAGAATAATCAAATTATTCCTTATTACACATGGACATTTAGAATTATCATTATAAGTGTAGTAAACAAAATTTAAGTTTATTTATTATTATTATTATCAAAAATAATATAATTATCTTTAATATTTGGCCTATATTAAATGAATTGGTAATCTTCTGAAATATTTATAGAATTAAATGTATCCTGAGGTAACAATTAAAAATTAAATGTTTTATTATAAATTAATTTTAATTAGCACTATTAGCACTTATGTCAAAATATTGCACTTTCGATAAAAAATCACAGTGTATTTTAATTATTTTGTTCTTGCATATATATTGGATTTAGTCATAAGACAATGAAAAGTAAAGCATATATTCTAAATTCGTTATATTGAATATTATATTAGATTCTGCTCTATATAATTATAACACTGTGGAGCATAGGGTGACAAGAAGTACTTAACAGATATTTAATAATTTTTTAGTATAGTAAAACACATTGTATCCAAAGATTATTTATTGTTTAAATTACAATAACTAAATTATAACATTTAAAGTATATGAGTGTATTATTTGTATCCTAAGATCTACTATATGCACTAAACTTTCATTTCAATATACCTGTGGTTAGCGGCTTTTCATACTCCTAATTTTTTTTCTTTCTTTATATAAACTTTCTTGTTGAACTGAAAAAAGGGAAGTTATTTGATATATTACACTCGGGTTATAAGAGTTAATGTGTACCTAAGTATGGCACTAAGTTCTAGCAGTGTAAAAAGGGTGACGTGTTGAAATCAAATTTTACAAATAGTTCTCTTATATAGTTAAAATCACCCCAAGCTTTTTTACAATCATTATTTATTAAAGTATAAATTATTTGTGAATAAGGATAAAGAGATTTAAAAAAAACTCTTTCCTTATTCACAAATAATGTATACTTTAAAAATTAGCAGAGCATGTCAAATGCTAAAAAATATAGATCTAAAATCATTATTTATTGTAATATTATTTACTACTTTTTAGTTCAACTAGCTATTTAAAGCATGTTATTTTAGTTTTTTAAACTATAATTTATTACATTTGGTAGGGCAAACCAAAGGACAAGATCTCACAATACAGGCAGACAGCACATGGCAGGTTATTTTTGTGGGTAGACATTATTTTGTTTTAGACTAAATTCTGCCCACCACTGTGTCATGGACTTCGGAATACAAGAAATCGCTTTATAATACACTAATTATCTCTATCTAAAAATAGCTATTCCCTGGGAACTAATATTTTTTTAGAATGAAAATTAGCCTATATCCTTTTCAACAATATAAATATCTGAAAGGACATTGCTCAGCCGCCATACATTGTTGGACTTAAGAAACAACAGCCACAAAAAAAAAATTGTGTGCTTATTAACGACTATATTCGATCGAAATTAAATTAGTCACGGATACTTCAGAAAACTCCATAATAACCAAAATAGTTGACTATTTTGAGGTTATAGTTTGTTTTATGTAGGTACCTACATGCTACCACAGTCGAAGAACCATACAGTCGGCCATCGAAGACGTCTAGACAGAACAATCGTGAGGTGCGGTTCGGGGTGAGACGCGGGCGGGGCGCTCCCGAACGGCCGAACATCTACGCTCAGTCTTTCGGGAGCTATTTGTCAGGGCTATCAAAATAAAATATTATAATATAAAAATACATTTTTTTAGAAAAAATGCATAATGTACGCCACCTACCTTATGTTCTTTTTAAATATGGGTTTGGGTTACAAGACTGTAAATTCTCGAATTGTTATTCATATTTTTAAAAGGCGTTTATTTAACTTGTTTCGGTCAAATTTTGCAAGTTAAATTTGACACACTTTCCGGTTTCCGATAGAGCTGAAATTTTACACGCATATGTATATTGCGTGACCATGCAATATTATGATGAAATAGAGCTGATCTGATGATGGAGCTAGAAGGTAGCCATAGGAACTCCAATATAAAACGACATAACCCCATGGAGTTTGGGCTTGTATGATTCGTCTTGATGAGTACTTTGTATCTAGATGGTATCCAGGGTCTATTGATGCAACTTGAAGGTGGCCATAGGAACACCAATATAAAACGACATAACCCCATGGAGTTTGGACTCGTATGATTCTTCTTGAAGAATACTTTGTATCTAGATGGTATCCGGGGTCTGATGATGGAGCTGGAAGATGGCCACAGTACTATCCTCTGTGGTGCAGCGGTAGTGTAAGCGACTGCTGATCATGAGGTATCAAGTTCGATCCCCGGGTCAGGCAGTGTTATTGACCTTTTTCGTAAAAAGAAAAATTCTCAGTAGCATCCCGGAGTTTGGAAGTGTGCCCGGTAGACGGCAAGATTTTTTTTAAATGTTTAATGTGGCAGACGGGCCACGGCCCACCTGATGGTAAGTGGTAACCGTCGCTCATGGACCCAACTATACCGAGAATATTGTCAAGCCACTGCGCACCATTTCATTTCTCAGATATTAAATGAAAGAATACAAAACACACTGGCGTGCTTCATGACCGGTCGCACAGGAGACTGTGGCACCGACTCGTTCGGGCCCGATAGCAAGTGAGTCCTCTCACTTGGCACCCAGCCCTACCACCAGTAATGCAATGGGTGATAATTGCTTACTTCCCTTAGTCGCCTTGTACGACACCCGTGCGATCCGAAAGGATGGAGTGGTGACACTTGTATTCTTAGTCCGTCCCCAAATGGACAAATAAGCTCGCCCCCTATCATGTGGGACTTAAACATCGCTGGCGAACCGTGGGTGTGGAATACACCTCTGCCTACCCCTTCGGAGAATACATGCGTCATGCTGTGTATGTATGTATAAAAAAAGAATATAAAAAAATATAGATTTATTAAATATATGTTTTTATTTCCTGCCAATGTGACAATCCTAGCACTTATTCGTAGTGACGAATGTCTAGACGGAGTCGACTTTTTCGACAACATAAAGGGAGGACTGACTGTATGGTTCTTTGACTGTGATACTACATAGCACGGCGTCGCGAGTTCATAAGTATTTAGGCACCTTATCATAGAAACTAATCCAGATACTTTAGATCTACAAGTGAAATGAATGAAAATAGATTTAGTAATTCACTGGTTGCACTAACTAGCGTTGCATTCGAGCAACATTTGCAATATTACATATTATATTATATATACATTCGTAGATCCGTATTATAATGCCAAGTTGTCGTTGTCAATAGATCCATAAATAACAGCTAGATATTGATATTCCAGGAAGAATTCAGGGTCTGTTGTTCAAGCCAAGTTGTTAGTAAAAATTTTAAGTAAATAAAAATGCCACAATACAAACAACAACAAAACGTATGACAGCACTACTGTCATTTTTTTTTCTGCTCTTGGGTTAGTGTTGCAAACTCCTCACTAAATCAACCCATAGAAAACTGGGAGTTTTGTATGATCTCGTTTGTCTTATCTTAGATATTATTTACTTTTAACAGAGTTGAATATATTTTTACGACGTTTAATAATATTATTGACCTAAAGCGACCGCTGACATGGTCAGAGCAAAAGTTGTGATGATGCCGAATAAGCCGCGCGCGCGCTGGTTATAGCATTGATAACACAAGTACTTGTTAGCTACATTAAATTACGATACAAACAAATATTATTGCTATTGAGCTTTTTCCTAAAAATAAAAATTCTCAGTAGCAGCCCGGAGTTTGGGAATGTGCCCGGTAGACGTCAATAGGCTCGCCCCCTATTACGTGGGACTCAAACATAGCTGGCGAGTCGAGGGTGTGTAATATACCTCTGCCTACCCTTTCGGGGAATACAGGCGTGATGCTATGTTTTTATACAAACAAATAAATGGCACAATAAATAAGCGGTGACAACTTATAAAAAAAACCCGTAGATTTATTGATTTAACTGTAGATATTGCAATATTGATCACCCATAACCGGTATATTTATTGGTCGAGATACTTTTTAAATTGTTTACGAGATTATGAAGTGTCCGTGAGATTGTAATAATTGATTTCTAAGTTATAAAATAATCTAGTAATTATTGTTCGGGCGGCATGTTTGTTGATTCATAGGCCGATTTGATGACCCTGAATTTAGCGGCTAGCAGACAAAATAAAATTTCAGATAGGGATATCTACAAGCGAAATTAAGTTCTTCAAGTTTACCGAATTGGAAATTGTTTTAGATCTATTTCTTTTAGCAATTGACATGCCGCGCTACTTTTTAAAGTACTAATTATTTGAAAATAAAGAAAAAGAAATTTTTAGTAGGGGCGGGAATCGAACCACGCATCTTTTCCAATCCGGGGAAGTGCTCTAAGCCACTGAGCTACCCTACTAACCTTTCGATCATCCCAAATTCTTAATCACATTTGTCTTACGACTAACGCCATCTACCGGCAAGCATTACATGCATCCAAATATAGTAAGTTTAATTTTGCAATTAAAATTCATACTATTTGACGGCGCGATTTTTTTCAAACATTTTAGATCTATTTCTTTTAGCAATTGACATGCTCCGCTACTTTTTAAAGAACAAATTATTTGTGAATAAAGAAAAATAGATTTTTAGTAGGGGCGGGAATCGAACCACGCATCTTTTCCAATCCGGGGAAGTACTCTAAGCCACTGAGCTACCCTACTGACCTTTCGATCATCCCAAATTCTTAATCACATTTGTCTTACGACTAACGCCATCTACCGGCAAGCATTACATGCATCCAAATATAGTAAGTTTAATTTTGCAATTAAAATTCATACTAATTAAAATTCATAAAATCGCGCCATCAAATAGTAGCCGGCCCCACACGGCAAACAAATAAATATTTTTTTTATTTTAAAAATTATTTTATTATTCATAAAAAGTCATCTTTTTGTCTTTAATAAATCTAAAGGCGATATTTTTTTATTATTAAAAAAAAAGTCATCTTTTTGTCTTTAAAAAATCTAGATGATATTTTTTTATTTTAAATTTGTTAGTCGAATCTTGAGATATTCTTAATTTTTTTTTATTTTGATGCCGGATATCAAAGTTAAAAATAATCAAAATCAAATCATTTTTCAAAAATCTGAGGTTTTTTTGGTCTTTATTTTCTTCATTTGTTCATTAAATAGGTATTTATATTTTTCAGTTTTTTATATTTATTTTGACGGGGAATATCAGGTAAAGCATAAATTAAACTTTTTTCTTAAATTTAAAAAACATGATGAAGGTAAATCAACTGAAAATAATTAGCCATGACTGAGGTAAGTACTGGGCGTGTTTGAATGTCGCGCCAAAAAAATTTCTTTCTGACAGGTGGCATTATTTTATACGTTTAAATTATTTAGACGACGACTCATGAATATTTTTAGTGAGCGTTTGTGATTTACAAATTTTACTTCTTAAAAAATAAGTTTATCATATATATAAATCTAGATGGCAAAGGACATGCCTGTGGCGGCCATTAATATAAAGGAAATGTACCATTTACGGCCTGTGGCGGCCATGTTTTCAATATTTCAAATTAAACTAATAATTTATAAAATCCGTCAGTGGTTTTCTTTTCTTTATAGAATTTCAGAAAAAGATTATAGTTTAAAAAGCTATTATTTTGAATTTGTACTTTATCGTAATGGTTATTGGTGAATTATTGTTATCTATTAGGTATATTGCCACTACGCTGAATTGACAACATTAAAAACTTTGGTACTATTATATTACAAAACAATATTACGTAGTTATTTCTTAAATAATTTCGTGAGAACAGTAATATGATTATAAGAAAATAATTTTTATGATTATTTGGTGAAAACTGATATTATTTCTAATCAAGAGTAGCAATTATGATTCAAAATATTTGCAAAACATTTTAAATCTGTAATGTCACGTCATTCTACTCATCTAATGTTGTTATTGTGTATCGTGAATTGTGTATTGTGATTTTATGAGTGTAAGTTATATATTTAGTGATTTTAAGCCTCATTATTTGTTTATATCCATCCATCCATCCATCAGCCTTTTAAAGTCCACTGCTGGACATAGGCCTCCCCAAGAATGGGGGATATTGCCGTAATCGCCACGCTTGGCAGGCGGGTTGGCGATCGCAGTGGATGTTGTTAATTCTCGAAGGAGTGCTGCTGCCCACTCCCTCGGTATTCCCTCAGTCGGCTCTTACGACTCCCATGGGTGGAGAGGGGTGGGACAATTCTAAAGGCGGTCCCACACATTGTTTATATATGTAGATATTATTTTATTTATTTATAATTATGGTGTTATTTTTGATCATATATTCGATTTTGAGGTATTTCAATTTCAAAATTATATCCATCTTAGATCTTTTATCTCATCATCCAAAAGTTTTAGTGTGAAAAGAAATACACAGGGCAATAGGGTAGTCATTTATCTTCAAAACACATATTGTTTTATGTATGTCCTTTCCAGGCTGAGAATGTATGGGCTATGTATGAATGTATATTTGGTACATCTCCTTTATTGATTAAGTAAAAAAAAATATTCCATGCTTTACCTGATATTCTCCGTCAAAATAAATATAAAAAACTGAAAAATGTAAATATTTAATGAACAAATGAAAAAAATAAGGATCTGAAATCATCTTTTGATTTTTGAAAAATGAAAATAAAACCTTTTTTGTTTTCTTATCAATTTTGATTTTAATATTCCGAACCAAAATTTTCAAAAATATCAAAAGGATATTCAATAAATACTTAAATAAGAAAATAAAAATTCCGAGATAAATCATCTAGATTTTTGAAAAATGTCATTTTTTTGATTTTGATTATTTTTAACTTTGATGTCTTTTATTTTATTACCATTAACACAAATGTGATGAGGAAATTGGGTATGACCGCAAGGTAGTACAATAGCTCAGTGGATTAGAGCACTTCCCCAGATAGGAAGGGACGCAGGTTTGATTCCCGCTTGTACTAAAGTTCTATTTTTCCTCATTCACAAATAATAATTTGTACTCAAGTAGCTGAGCAGGTCAAGTGTAAAAATATAGATCAAAATGTTTAAAAAATTTGTTTATTTTCAACAACAATTTCCAATTTGGTAATCTTGAAGATATTTAGATATTATTATACATATTTTTAGCATTTGACATGCTCAGCACTATACATTAAACACAATGTGAAAAAATGTGAAATAGAAAATAACAGTCACAAGCAGAATTTGAACCTGCATCTCCTGGATACCGTCCAGATGCTTTGCCAATTCAGCAATCGTGACAATTGCTCCTGACTGCTAATTTCGATAACACATTCATACCCAACGTCTTTGGGTTTTCACTTTGTGTTTAATCTTGAAGATCTTAATTTCGCTTAAAGATATCCCTCTCTGAAATTTTATTTTATCTGCTATCCACTAAATTCAGGGTATTCTGATTTGATCAATGTCCTTTCGTGATGATTGGTTTAGTTGTTAGAGTGAAAGCACAACATACAAATAAACTCACTTTCGCATATAATAACATTATGTTGGGATTTCATTTATATAATTCTTCCCGAACATTTTGCTTGAAAGGTATTGTAGTGGTACAAGCCTTACATGTCCCAGGGGAATGAATAGGCCTTCTCAACATGGGAGGTACCCTACTCTATCTAGCAGAATCTCATGATTAGAGAAAACAAATAAAGGTAAAAATGAGTGAAACGAAGGTGAATATATAAAACTCTTCACCTTTACTTGACATAGTACTTTAAACGTAGATTATCATCAACACGGATAGTAATAAATATTTTTTTATTATTTCGAGGTTATAAAATACTACTTACTATACGGATCAAAACGAATGAACTCTATTTTTTCAGCTAGACGCTCCCTAATTCTTGTACATTGATGTCCAGATACCACGCTCTCCATTAACACCATAATCATTCTGGAATACAGAAACTATTCAATATTCTCATAATATAGTATTTTTTTAGAGATTTTTTCTAGATCTTACTTGCTCTTGGTTTTTTTTAATAAAACATTGGTTAACAACATATTTAAACTGCAATTTCAACAATAAATATCTGACTATTTTAAAATAATGTTTACAAGTAGAATTCAAATTCTAATCTCAAATTTCTCATCGCATGTCATCAAAAGTCAACATGAATTCAACCACAGACTAATTAGTTTTTTTTTTTTTTTGTTTGTTTAAGGCATTGGAAGAACCATCAGCCTAACAGTAACTTATAAACATCGTTATTCTCTCATCACACGTAAGTTTAGTTCATAAAACAAGTCATAGTCGAAGTCAGTCATATAAAATAAGTCAGTCAAGTCAAGATCCCACTCCAGTAAGACGATGGCGATCTTACTGAAGCTTCTATGGAGTTTTGGAGACAACAGGAAAAAACACGTTATGTCGCATTACATCATTTACCAACACTTATGCACATACACAAATAGTTAATAAGCAAAAGGCCACCACTTTTACACATTAATACTTGAAATAACACAAGTTTAGGAAAATAATGCAGAGCGACGACATGATCTTCTTCGTGTTCCCGCCAAAACCCAGACTAATTAGTGTGTCCGGTCATGGACATCACATTTTTTTTTATCAAACTTTAATGCTGGGTTTAAGAGGTTTGCACCGGAGCAGCTAGAACCGGAGAATCACCGGTAATTTACCGGTAAAAGAAATCGATTAAAACTACCGGAAACTAATCGATTAATCTCCGTTGATCGTATCTGATCTTACACCAAATCTTAAATCGTGGAATAAATAATAAAAATACATATATTTGTCAATATTATCTATTATTTTACTACTTTTATTTATTGCAACTAGGTTTTAGTCATGATTAGGGATTTGTTTCTTTCGAATGAGACAAATTATTTCTGCCATTAACTCAAACCGCTTTTGTCCATTTACGTGATTCATTTCAGCAGCTACTAGTTTTCCAAATAATTCATTACATTTTACATGGTTATTTTCTTCATTTAGTTTGAGTTCCATTGTCATTTTTCAGTACAGTATGTCTTTTTGTAGAAATATTTGTAGAGTGGGAACTTCTTGTTCTTCATCCGAAAATTGTGGAGACCTCCTTTGCGCATATTCTTCCAATAAATCTTAAAAAAAATGTTCATTAATTCCTATGTTGATATTGTCATAAAATAAATTCATACAATCTATAAAATTAAATTCATAAATTTAGCTTACCGTCACTCGCCATCTAACTTATTTTTATCGTTATTTATATGCGCAACTTTTAGCTTTTAAGTAAATTACAGAATACCTCTACTTATTCGAATTTGTGTTAGCATTTCAAATAAAATGTACTTACTTATCCCATAATGATTTACCTACCTATCGTTTATTTATAGGATACTAATTGGCAATTTGACTAAATATAAACTCAAATTATAATGAAAAGAGAATTCTATTTAATCCCATATTATATTTTTTAGGTTTAAAATGCCACGTACCTTAGAAAAACCTAAAGAGCTACTAGATATTCCCAAAAATTTTTTGAGATTGCAGTTTAACAGTAAAAAGTAAGCAGCTTACAAATTATGTTACTGCAAAAAATGTTCAATATATACACCACAAAACTTCTACACTGAGCGACCGAGTCCTTGCCAAAAAAGTCTTGAAAAGTGATACTATGGGTAGATCACCTAAGTTACCGATAAAAGTACAAACAAGGCTGGCTAAATGCCTAAGGGCGTTAGAGAAATTGGGCATTGGTTTATCCAGAGAAGTTCGTGATATTGTTGCTAAGTTCATAAAAAAAACTAATTTAAGTCTAATCAATATATAATCTGATTCAAGAATATCACACATTAGTTAATTATATACCGGGGGAGTGGGCAGCAGCACTCCTTCGAGTATTATTAACAACAACCACTGCAATCGCCAACCCGCCTGCCAAGTGTGGTGATTACGGCACTATCCCCTATTCTTGGTCCAGCAGTGGACGTTAAAAGGCTGATGGATGGATGGATGATATTGAAAATAAGGCATAGTTGCTATGGGAAATAGCTTGTACATTCAAGACTTGAATTACTATTACCTACTACTACCGTTGTTTGCCTAAATATCTACTTGAAAAATTTCATTGATTTTACCTACTTATTTTTAAGTTTATGATTTTCACTCCTATAAAGTTTGAGAATCACATTTTTGTTTCATTGTCGAACGGGGCAAGAGCGGACGTATTATGCTTTTGAAAAAACAAAATTGTCATTGCTGGCCAAGATACGAAACATTCAAGACTGTTGTAAAAGTAAAATTTGACTGGCGTTAGGCCGGAATAAAATTCTTTATGTACTTTATCAATACGACAAAATTGGCTTTTTCTTTTTTCATAAAAATATTTTAGAAGTACGTTAACAAAGCAGACTATTGAAATAAAAATATTCTTTTAAAGTCTTACAAGAACACCAAAAAACCATCCGCTCTTACCCCAACATACCTTATGCTTTATTCTCCGGTGATTACCGGTGAACAACCGGGAGATCGCTAAATAACCGGTGAATTCAATCGGTTGTCAAAATCCCGCTCCGGTGCAAATTAACAATTTGTTAAGCCAGGCTTCACGTTTCACGTTAACGTGAACCTTCGGCGAATCCTGAACTGATAATGTAGCCTTACCTTAGTATTATAGTTTCTTTAGTTTAGGTGGTATCTACTGCAGTATATCTTCAAAAAAATATTTCGCATAGGTATAAACAATTAAAAAAAAATACAAATTTAAAATAATTTGGTTTATCATAGTCAAATTAAATAAATCATAGATTTATACAATATTAATTTAATTTATAAAAAATGTGTCATGTAATGTAAGTTAGTTTTTTATAAACCATAGACTAGACTAAACAGTAATTTGTGCCACGCAAACTAAATTTCATTAAAATTATTAATTTGACAGTAAGAAAGTAATGTATAAACACGTGCCGAACCTTAACAATATAAATTCAAATCAATAAAGTCGCTAATGAAATGTAGTTGTTCGCTTGTAGTTGCATTTCATTGTTGCCTTTCCAAACAAAAACGACAAACTAAAACTGGTAACATTCCAAAAACAAACTTGTTCGTGTGATGATGAACTTGTGAACCGGCGTCGCTGTGGCATTTTAGTGTGACTAGGAATTTTGTGTTCGTTCTTTGTTCGTTATACATGTCGCAAATGAAGTAAACAAGTTTTTATAGTGTGAGTTTTATTAGTATTTTGTTTTCTGTAGTGTAGTTTTAACAATAAAAGAACAATGATAAAAAACGATATGGAGAATGGCGGCGGCGACGCCAACAATGTGTCACCGACCAAACTCATGGTCAATTATATCCCCGAGTTGATGACGCGCGATATGATGTACGCGCTCTTCTCCGCCATGGGCAAGATTGAGAGTTGTAAGCTCATAGCGAACCGCGGATATGGCTTCGTCGAATACGAAAAACACGAGGATGCTGAGAAGGCGCGGACGGCGTTCAACGGCCTGCTCATGCAAGGCAAGACTTTGAAAGTGTCATTCGCCCTCCTCAACCCGGAGAACAAGGTCAGCCACAAACCTGACATGGAGTCTAACCTGTACATTAGTAATCTACCTCCAGACATGACGTTAGAACGTTTAAACGCGTTATTCAGTCAATTTGGTGCGATAACAAACAGTCGGGTGTCACAAGGAATCGGTTTCGTGTGTTTCGACAACCGACAGCAGGCCGAGGAGGCGATAAAGCAGTTAAATGGACAGTCGCCGATCCCTGGCGCGGGTGCCATCGTTGTGAAGTTCGCTAACAAACCAAACGCGAACAAGAACGCACCGCGGCCGACTCCGCGGGTTGGCACTGGTGCCACTCCACTAGCGTACAACGGTGCCTCTGCGGTGTTCAACGGTACCGCGCCCGCTGCGTTTAACGGCACCAATCTCAGCGCCGCCTTCGGGGCGCGACCGGCTGCGTTTGCGCCTGGGTTTCCTCAGGCCTCACCGCCTCCACTACTACCATCCCCAGGCAAGGCCTTACCTTTCATCAATAAGGGTCAACAGAGGTTCAATCCGATGGCAGCCACAAACCACACGCCCCTACCATTGCTGGGCGCGCCTGCGAGTCCTGTGCCCCTTTTGGGCACGGCACCTGCCCCACATCAAACCACAGTGTATGTATACAACATTGGTGAGGACACTGAAGAGCTTGCTTTATGGCAACTCTTTGGTCCCTATGGAGCTATTGACTCCATTAAGGTTATCAAGGATCCAGAGACTAAGAAAAACAAAGGTTTTGCATTTGTAAACATGCGTGAGTATGATGAGGCTGCTATGGCTATTCAAGCGCTCAATGGATACACGCTCAATGGACAGGTTCTATCGGTTAGCTTTAAGACTCAGAAGAGAAATAATTAATTAGTAAATATGTGTACGGACGTTGTAAACGCCGTAACTTTTGTGATCGTTCCCGGGCCCGATGCTTAAGAAAGATTTTCATTCCAATTTCAGATTATTTTTGTAGATGGAAAGCAAGATCCTATATGTGCATTTTAAATTAGTCACATAAGTATTTTTGTAAGATTTAACATAGTTTTATATTCGCGAGAGCGCGACATGACTATTTGTGAGTTTAGTTGGCTTGACAGTATCATATATGTGTACACCTTTATCGTATGCTATGGTATTATATTATTGGACTATATATGGACCTGTCACACTATGTATATCTGTTCACGACGGGCTCCGGGCTGTGCTCCGCCTCAGCTTATGCCTGCCTGGGGCCCGTCCTAGACCCTCCTGGTATTTTATTTTGTGTAAAACAAAACATTGTATGTTTTTAATCTTTAATAAATTTCATGTTTAAATAGAGTTTATTGTATATTTCCCAATTTTTTTCTATATACTTAATCCCCTCCCTTTAATATCCCTATTTAATTACATAATATACATAAAATAATCCATATTATTATTATTTGTGGCAGTAGTTTAACATGTACATTATATTTAAATGTGTATGTCTGTCGGCAGCCGTCTGACTGTGTAAAACCGCTTTAAATATTGCATGTTGTGTGGCAAAAGAGCAGAAATAAGTTTTATTTGTTTATGTTACGGATGTTTATGGCACACATTATTGTTTTATATCATCATTAGTTACATATTCAATAGTATTTTGGCAAGTCAGGCCTTCTAATTTGTAGCATTTGTATTACAATTTGAGAATTTATTTTGTAGTCATGGCCGTAGTCAGCTTTAATATTTTGTACACTTTTGAGGCTTCAAGTCCAAGTGTAAGTAGATTTAGGGATGTGTATTGTGCACTATACAGTGATATGAACTACTAATTCTTGAGGAAAGCATCCTTATAGAAATTATGAGGTAATAAAATGCTGACAGTGAAGTGATTCAAACAGTTACTAAATAAACTGCCACATATTAGATTAAAGCACAATAGGTGCCCAAACTTGCGTGCCGTTACAAGATAATTACCCAACAATTTTAAGAGAGAAAGTAGTAGGTATGATGCCGTGACATCTACATGGTGAGTAATTGTGTATTTTATTACAATAAAAAGTATTTTTTCGTTCTTAAATTCTAGCCTTCTAAGGATAGCATACCGAATGTCTGGTAAATTGTACATTGTATTTTCTTATCTTGGGGTAGAACGATACAGGTAGTAAATTGTTAAATTTTATAGCCTTGCGATAAATCGTAATGTTGACTTGTTATATATTTAATGCTTTAAAAAATCAATTCACTGAGCCAGCTGTTAGAAGCCAAATACGTTACTTCGTCCCCTTTCAGAAACGGTTGAATAAATATCATAACGCTCGCGGCCCTTATTTGCAATATCGCACTAATATTTTAATATAAAATTTCCAAGTCGATAATCTAACAAAGTCCAAATCGATAATGTAAAACTAGATTATATTTCGTAAGTCAGTTAAAAGAAATATGGAAATAGACAAAAATAATTGACATTACGGACGGTATAATATATTCTTTTACACATAAATTGAATCTACAAAGATTCAATTTATGTGTGAACATTGATGGTATCCTGTCGGTAAATTAACCTGAAAATTCACAAAACAAAGTACGAAAATGTGAAATTGAAAGTAATAGTCCCGAATGGATGTCACGATGGCTGAATTGGCAAAGCATCTGAAACGGTTTTCCAGGTGATTAAGGTTCAAAGCGTGATTATTATTATGGTATAATGGCCGAACATGTCAATTGCATATACATTATAATTATAAAACACTGAAAATGCACGTCAATAATGGCTTTGTTATAGTAATTGCTTCAAACATTACACTTTTAACGATCGCCAAGTTTGAACAAAAACACGCACACGACAGAGATAGCTTGGTCCAATGCACTGATAAGTTAAAGCTTACTGAACACTTTGGTTAAGTGCTGTTATAGATAATGTTGTCAGTGTTCAATACAAATGTAAAATACGTGTTAGTGTGGTATAAGTGTATTTAAGAATAGCTTTTTATCCAAATGCGCGTTAAAATATAAAAAAATCGCCCTACGAACAAAATTTTCTTCGCTAATTCTGCTCTGAAACTGAATCCACAAGTAAAGAATATATCCAGTTATCGCTGTTTATATTAAAAATGATGAATATGAATCGATTTTGAATGCAGTATAAGAACGTTTTGTATTCTTCGTCGCAAAATAGGCCGCTTGATCCTTCTAACGTAGATCCTGCCGTGAATCATAACCAAAGACAAAAATACTCTGTATAAGCTGCTTCAGCAAAATGAGACTTAGTGTATTGGTTTTAAGAATTTTAAATATACATAGTATTATTATATGTAGATGTGTCTCAAGGCGCTGTGTGCAAACTCTCGGTCAATGAGTTTAGGACTCGCCGACCTTTCAAGGGCAAAACGCATAGAAGTTTCGACGACCTCTTTCCCCTGTTTGTGACGCCAGTCTAGACAAGTGATAGAGGTTCAATTATAAGTGAAATTTGGAAAACAAATACCTGTTTCTATATGCACTAAGGTTTAGAGTTATTCATTTGAAGTGGTACAGAAATATGTGCACTATGTCACGCAGGGAGGCCGAGGCTTACAGTATTGATGGGGGTTTTCGTTCTCGCAGTGATTCTCTGCTTTATTCTAGTTTCTTAGTCGCCTCTTACGACACCTGTGAAATAAAATGGCGTGATCACAATTAAATAGGAAACACAATAGGACGGCGTCATTATTTGGTAAAAATCTTAATTGTAAAATTAAGTTTATCTGGTCGGTATAATGTATGCAAATACTTCCGACAGATGGCGCAGGCGTCACCCAAGATGTTAAGAATGAATGTGCTATCCAAATTTGTAGTCCCGAGCAATTGTCACGATGGCTGAATTGGCAAAGCATCTGGAACAGTATCCCAGGAGATGCAGGTTCAAATCCTGCTCATGACTGTTATTTTCGATTTCACATTTTCACACTGAGTTAATTAATAGGAAAACACATTATATTGTAGATGCCCATATGTGCACATTTGATCATGAATAGAGCTGGAATAAAAATATATACTCTAAGATTTGATTTTGATGCAATTATTTTTAGTTTTTTCAATAATCTTGACCAAAGGATGGTGTTTAAATATTTACATATCCATAGCAGCACAGCTTTGACAATATTTAGATAAACCTAACCATATGTTAGCCTTCCTTTACGTACATATGTTATATAGATACCTATTGGAATATTTATTTTATACTGAAATGATTTCAGCAAGTATTCAAAAAGGGTTATTTTGGTACTTATACATGTCAGTATGTATCAATACAGAACTTGTTAATTCTCCACAAATGAGCAAGCGGTCGACAGTTCTACGAATAGTTCTATCTACTTGTTGCCTACGCATTATAAATTAAAACATTAAATTAGCCAATCTTAGATGTAAGGTCACTTACATCCCCTGGGTCACCTAACCTCATGGGTTGAAAGATATCTAGCTTAACAACATAATGTTACAAAACTTCTGTAAGAGACATAGAACCCGAAACGTCTAAACATGTTTGGCCAGCCTGTTGTACCCAATAATTTATTTTTTTAGAGGAATCCCATGTCCAGCTTGGAGATATGTGCTAATAATGATCTTGTAGCTATAATACTTAATGCTGCTTATCCCGTTTGAGGTTAAATTCAGTGGGATAAGTCTCTTTTGGTGCCCGAATTGCCTGTAGGTACTCGAGTTCTCGCTTGTAGACAAACCATTCGGGAGCGTCGGCCTGATACTGTTTTGTACATGACCATTCACAACTTGAGGTGTTTCTATCTGCCTATAGAGTTAGATAGCTGAATAGCTGAACCTATTTCACTATTATGTTGGGTGTAATAGCGGATGTTCACGGTCAGCAACACCTGTACTGTGCTTCATGTGGCTGTCATTACTATAAGCAATGATTATATTAACAATGTTCTCTCTTCCTACTCCGCAAGGGAAATGGAGTGATGATAAGTAATAGTGGCAGAAATGATGACGCAGAAAACTTAAGTATCTAAACTTCCATCCATCCATCCACCAGCCTTTCAACGTCCACTGCTGGACATAGGCCTCCCCAAGAATGGGGGATAATGCCGTAATCGCCACGCTTGGCAGGCGGGTTGGCGATCGCAGTGGATGTTGTTAATACTCGAAGGAGTGCTGCTGCCCACTCCCCTGGTATTCCCTCAGTCGGCTCTTACGACTCCCATGGATGGAGAGGGGTGGGACAATTCTGAAGCCGCCCCACACATCTCTAAACTTAGCATATTAATAACTAACAAATAATTGAAATGAATCCCACTATTCACAGTAAAACAAAAAACACTAATTAAATTTATGTAAATGTGTTTTGGTCCTTGGAACATACTGAAAAAATCATTATGGCCCTAAGGCTTCAAAGTTTGGAGACCTTTGCTCTAGAGTAGACTGTGCTACAGTAGCGGGTTGAGAAAAAATGTGTTATAATTCTAAATATTTTTGCTTTAAAGCAATTACATGGTACTGTCATCAATTTATGGAGCTGAAAGTACCAGCAGGTTGCTATTAAGAATATAAAAAGTTGTTTGATAGAAGAGGAAACACACAAAAATATATAATAGCACTTGATAGATTATAAGTTATGACTCGTTTTGTAGCTGTTATTTGTCTGTCCGAAGACCACTTTTCGCGATGCTAATTATATGCATACTTTTAATTATAGAGTTTAGGAGTATTTTTTTAATTTACGTAACCGTAAATGCTGACCTAACAGTATAATTAAGTGTGTGCAAGAGTTATAAGTCTAAATATTTTCTTGCGAATGAACGATATTTTTTCATAGATATTTTATATATGTGTAATCTAGTTGAGATACTAATTGAACATAGGTTCATCCCCTTTGTTCATCCCCACGTGCACCTCTTACTTCGAAATTAGATTTATTTGTCAACACAAAGTGTGAAAATGTGAAATCGAATATAACAATCACGAGCAGGATTTGACTCTGCATATCCCGGAATACCGTCCCAGATGCCTTTGCTAATTCAGCCATCGTGTAAATTGCTTGGGACTGCTAATTTCGATAACACATTCATTCTTAAATGTCTTGGTATCAAAACATATTCGTTTGATTTATATTGTTAGTTGGTTCTATTCCTCCAGAATGTGAATATGGCGGCTCGGTTGCCAAAAACATAATTGTGATGTCGCTAGCCAGTCCCTCAAATATCGCGACATCTGTCTAACTTGAATATTACGATCCCTTTTTGTTGCGGAGGTCACATGACATATATATAATATATGTATACGTCTGCTTACGTAAATTTTCATTGTATCTTTATTAAAATCGTACAAGTTACGGTTTTCGTATGCCTAGAACGTACAGAAATAACGTAAACCGGTATAGATTTGGACTTTATATTCAACTAGAATCTGCCCGCGACTTTCTCTGTGTGGACTTAAAAAATGGGGTGCACAGTCGTTTAGGCATATCACAGGACTCTTTATCGGGAAGAAGTATTCTTTGTTTATCCAGGCCATATATCTATCTATCCTGTGCGATATATTAATTTTATTAGCATAAAATACATTAATCCAGTGTCTAACTACCACATTTCATCCAAATCCGCTCAGTCGTCTCAGCGTAATTAGCGAACAAACACCCAAATGTCTTCACAAACTTTTACATTTTTAATATTGGTAGTTTAGTATTTGAACATGTGCACTTAAAAAAGTATAAGATATACTAAAACAGCGGCCAAGGAATGTTTTATTGCGGAGTAATTGTTACTCGTAAAGTTATATTGCTACTACTCGTCGGAATCCAAAGTAATCCCATAAAATTCAATAGTAACGGGTGCTCACACCGCGTCGGCTTAATGCCCCTTGAATATCGTTAAGTTCAAGGATCACTAGATTCAGAAATATTCGTTTATACCATATTAACACCTCACATACGTAAACTGGTCTTAACACAAAATTTTACGTGATATCTAAAGACATAATTTTTTATACACCAGATTGTTATTTAATGATATGTTAATGAATCGTCTGCTAAGCTAAAACAGTCCGGTTTTTCCCTCGTCCTTAACTATGTAATTCACTCAACGTATATTATAGTCTACAACTTAGAATTTGACTTCTCAACCATTAATGGTGCGAAAATGTGAAATAGAAAATGAAAGCCACATGCAGGTTTGGGACATGCACTTTCTGAATTACCTACGATAGGACAAAAGGCGCAGTTTATGGTATATGGTTAAGCATGCCAATTTTAATTGAATATTACATAAACCTTGAAAAAAAAAACGTGTTGTAAATTAACGTCGTATATATTGATGTGGCTAGTTTTACCAAAATTTGTTTGGAGATAAAGTAATATGATGATTTAATATTTTTAAAGATAACTCTTCGCCGCAGCCAAAAACTAGTTTTTGGGTTATATCTCAGGTTCCCGATATAGTAGCGGGATAGAATGTGTACCAGTTGTTAAGTCTAATCAAGAGCTATCAAATAAAAAAGTTGCATCAAAATCCGTTCAGTAGTCTTTGCGTGATGCGCGAACAAACAAACAGATAAACAGACATAAAACCTAAAAAAATTGTTTTGTGTTTAGAGACGCCTATATAGCCTGTTACAGTCATTTTTCCTCAAATATCTTAAATGTACAGACACAGCTCTGTTACAGCTTTATAATAGTATACATTCAGTTTGCATACGACACGGTCTGATTTGTGAAACAATTATAACTTACAGTGTCTAACAAATTTTGGAATATTAATCATATGATGACGATACTTCCGTTATTCGAGATTTATAGTTATACCATCAGAGTTGTAAAAGCCAATTATAAATACCCACAATCGCCTCGGTTCAAAGTGCTACACTATTGTACTAACCGAATTGTGCTATTGGACAACCCAATTTATTTAATTAGCTATAAGTAGATTAAAACGCTTATACTAATAGTACTTGTGAACTCCGCTCAAAGGTCAAGGCTTTACACATATTGAAATTTCTTCAAGAAAAGGCCAAATAAGGCGATCAAAATTATAAAATGTATCTCACTTATTAGCAAACAAGATATTAATTGCAAAATAGAGTGAGTTTAAGACCTGTTTCAGTACGTGTTGAAACTACAATACGACGATAAAAATAAATATCGCTCATTGATATTCTGAAGCTGAAATGTAAGCGTTGTACATTGGAATATGTTTGCACTGAAATGTGTATGTAGGTGTTATAGTCTTGTTTACTTAATTAGTAAACAATGGATATTTGCTAATGTTTTCAAAGATTAAAGGGAAAGTTTTTATACGAATGATTTTAAAATAAAAATTGTACATAAACCACGTGTTATAAAAATTTCAAGTTATAATTGCTCTGTCGATATTTGGTGCTTTGTTGTATAAATGAACGTTGTCCGCTTCCCGGATACTATAGAATACAATTGATAATGTCATGTACTGCTCCCGAGGCCCATCCTCCTCGTTGATCGACAGTAGGAAAGATGTTTGCTTTGACGATGTGCCAGGCTTATAAAGAGAGTAATTTAATTGGCCTGTTGCCACGTTACGTAGCGAAAAGTTGAATAAAAGCAAGTAACAGTAGGTAATCAAAAAATGAATATGGAAATGTCTGTGAACTGCTTAGTGACCTGAATCAAACTAGTTTTCGACAATTCGAATTAAGGATTTGTTTAGTCGATGATGCAACTATTATTGCTTCCTAATTTTTAAAATAAGACAGCGCTTTGCATGATGGAATGATTAGAAAAAGATGCGATTTTATGACAACTTCCTGTATAAAATACTTCCTACGTGCTAATTAATTATCATTAAGCTATTATTAGGTTAATACCGAATTTTTATGAACTACTAATTCTAAGAAAAATGAGATCACAATCTCTATGAAGAAGTCCTTTAGTTTAGAGACAAATTAAATAAATAATAATAAATAAATATTTGCGTACATTTTTTTTTCCACACAACGTCCTCTGATCCCAAACTAAGCTTAATGCTTGTGCTATGGGTACCAGATTACGGATATAATACATATATTTTGTAAATACATACATATAATAGATAGAAAACACCCAGACGCAGTACAAATATCTGTGTTCATCACACAAATATTTGTCTTGATTGGGAATCGAACCCTCGACCTCGTGCACGGAAGTCGGTAGTGTAACCGACTACGCCATGAGGCCCGTCAAAATTAATTAAATCTTCGTTGAGAAAGATTACCCCGTATGTATTTAGATGTTGCATAGATTTTTTTTATGTTCTTAGTATGGTCACGAGCCAAATATAGAGAATTAGCTTTCCTTCCGAAAACATAAATTGCAAGGGGTGCCTTTGCACTAGTCAAATGAACTCAACTTTCTTAGAAATAAGATTATGACGAATGTAGAAACGATTGATTGTGATATCGCTGGTAGACTCCAGTACTTAGTCTTTAAGGACGTTGGTTCAAAACCTAAAATTTTGCATAATATTCCATTTAAGTAAAGATTTAATTTTTGATATGAATTATTTGTGAGCATTTTTCTTTTATTTATATCAATAAGGAACAGGGCAAGTACCTAGAATAAATTGTTGCGAAAAGAGAAAAGATTAAGTGTGCAGAATATCTGCCACAGCTTAGCGGTAAGTGTATGGAACGGTATTCAGCAAGTCACATGTTTGAATCCTGCTAGTAATAGTATTTTTTCATTTTCACGCCAATTCAAACTAGTAAGACAAAAATAAATAAGTTTGAACATAGCTGTACATTTGAGCATCTCTTCTAGAAGATTTCCGAGCAGAATTAATTTAGTTTTATAATGTCTGATTTTATGCATGTAACAGTTAGAGCACTTGCAAGTTGATTTGCAAACAGATTAAAATAATGTTGCTTACGTACAAGTAGGTGCAACGCCATAAATATTTACAGAAGTTCCCAGTTAAAGATACATTGTAGCTAGCGGAATTTGCGCAAGTGATGTGAGAAACGAGAAATTTCCCGTCCATTGTACAGACGCAACCGTGCGATCGATTTGTTAAAAGTGCTCTCAACTAATTTGCGTTTACTGCTCATACACTACGTACCGACGAAAGTTGTGACGCATTCTGTCCACTAACATGCGAGTAATTATATATAGCTGACAATTCGTCCTTGTTTGATAACAAAGAAATTACTATTTATGAATGACTAGCCAACTATAATGTGCTATTTTGTATTTATTTTTTATAACTACATATACATCTTAGTAGACAGAAATGCTTACCTTGTAAATACCTTAGATATAAGAGCACTAATTACTGTTATTCAGTATATTTTACATCGCACTGATGTAGTATTTTAGTTGTGCAGTATTGAATAAATTGTTTTTTTTTACATAAAGCGTGTTTATTTATTACGAGTAAGGTAACCTTCGTGATAAGTGATAACTCTAGTGTAATGCACCCTTAATTGGGGACATCGGTTCGATATAGTTCAAGAACTCGATATGATATTGACATCAATGTGTTACATATTTGTTTCATTGGGAGAACAGTACTACTAACCTGATTATAAACTGTACATTCTCAAGCTTATAAATGATTAGATTGTCTCGCCTTTGAACTCGCGAAGCATTAGTTTTCGTGAAAGTTATGAATGCTTTCTTTTAAGAGTTGCATTTCCATAAAAATACTGTTGCTATAAATCCACAAAATGCAATAATATACGTCGGTTGGGCGAACCAACAAACGTATAGGTAACATTTGGAAACATGGGTGACTAATTTCATCGTATAAGTCATTGTAACGAACGTACCTACTTCACGTAGTTCTATATGCAAACAATAATAGTTCAACATTCGTCGCTAAGACCTTCAGCAACTCACCATATCATTTCGCAGATATGAAATAAAAGAATAAACGGCTATCTCCTGCTACAACCAATACACCGACGTGCTTCATGGACACGGTACCAACCCGCTCGGGCAGTTTCATCATGCAGTTATACTGCCATGGTAAAGCTATGCACCTATTCATTTGGCCAGTATTGTGAACAAAGATTTTTCGTCCTCTAATGGGATGTGTTTGTGCTATACCTGAGAAAGAATTGCGTGCCAATATAACTGTCCCCTTAGAATGAAAAACGAAATGTTAGACGAACTTTCGTTTCGCTTCATTGTGATTGGTCGCCTGAATCTCGCGTCAAAATCTCCCGACTAATCAGGAATCACGCGTCGGACTGTTGATCAATCACAATGACTCGAAACGAAAGTTCGTCTAACGTATCGGTTTTTCGTTCTAAGGGGGCTGTAGTCCAATGTTGGAAATATAAAGTGCCTAATGCTCATGTTTTGTAAGCAGTCTGCCTTCTAGGTGCAGATTCAATCAACAAATTCATTGTGGGCACTTGTCATTGAAGAGACTACAATTTGTTGCAATGACCAAATTTAAGTTTGAAAAATCAGCTGTGCCGTGTCAACCGGGAGTAGAACACACCTCAACGCTTCGCTTATGAGGCGTGCAATAAATGGAAAAAGTGCTTTGAACCTTGCTTGAGCAGAAATTGATTTTGCATTTTTTTTATATTTCTATTCTTTGCTAATTGTCCTTTCCATATTTAATTAAAAATACCTATAATAAAATATAAGTATTTAATTTTCAATTAGAACACTGATCATTTATTTTTTATGAATAATTTCTCGCTTGACGCGCGGTTTTAATTTGACGTGTAATTTCAATTTATAGGTTGTAGGTACTGGCAACGATTAGCGCACTGCATAATCTGCCAGTTTAAATTTTACAGGGCTCTCAAATATTCAACGTTTTCTGTTATGCCAAATGAATTTCGTTGTCAACTTCAATAGTGGAAATTATTCAAGAAGTCATATTAGTGCCCTCTAGTGGTAATTAATTACCACTGTTTAAGAACCTGGTAATGCCAGGGGCAGGGGCACATTCCATTTTGATGTAAGATGACGAAATTATTGTTATAAACTTAGTTATCCATAGAAAATATTTCGGGTTTTCACACGATAGAAAGATATATATTTCTTAATCTTTTAACAGTTTTATTTACGGCGCTGTCTTTTATTTATATGTACATATGCCAGGGGGCCACTTGCAAATGCTGGATGAGCGACACTTATGGGGATGAGAAATAAAAACACTTCATAAAAAGCTTAATCTAAATTTTATTTGTCGATTTAACGTACACGTAAGGCATTCTCCCACCTCATGTTATTGGCACACAAATCCTTTACACTCTTAACACATCTCCGAATACAATAATATCACTTCAAATCATATGGAATGTATCAATATACATAACACAGGAATGCCCAAAATAAAAGTCATTCGAAGTACGTTTGCCAGTTGTTCGTGACCACTCGAATACAAGCCAGATAATAAAATAATAAATCAGGACTAGAGTTTTTAAGTAAACGCGCCGTGAATCTCTAAGTATCAAAATCATAAAATCAAATCATCTTTTAAAAATAAAAGAGCTCAAAATTTGTGACTTCACTACAACTTAATTTAGTGAGAGATTCAAGATGATTTGGTTAGGATTTGGTTTGTACTTAAATTGGAATAACAAAATAAAACAATGGACGATATTGGCACTTGTTAACTTAACAAATTAAACTACATATATTTTCTTTTCGCCACAATACTCCGAATACTGTATAAAATACTGTTACATTCTCGATAATTTGTTTCATAAATAAATATAATTAAATTAAAATATGGACGCAAAATAATTTCGTATATTGCACATGTTAGCAAAAAAAAATATGACAATTGATTTCGCGACGAAACTTACTGGCCTTGATTGCAAAAAGAATTCCTAATTTAAATATGTAAACAACAAAATCACTCCTAATTTAACTCTTTTTCCCTCCATGGCATAATCTCGAAGTACCGTCCAAGCTAATATTAGGCACTGTTTCGGGATAACATTAATTTATCAAAGCTAATATTAATCATTTGTTTCGAAAATACATCTTAAATTTTAATATTAAACCCTAATTCAATGAATAATTCCACAATTTACCTGATTAGAACATAAAATCGTTATTAATTAAGATTATTGCATGTATCCAGTGTGTTTTATTGAAAAGGGAAGCGTAATATCGTATTTTAATATCATTTTAGCTGGATATGCAAATATTTCGCAACTTCCGACTAGTATTTTTACCTAATTTACATTATTTAATTGTGGGATATAAAAGCTGCTCACAATATCTACTAAGTACTAATATTACTGATATTTTATTTTTTCAGTAAAAAAAAAAACTAGCCTTTTGTACAAAATGCTGTATGCATTATTATTACACTTAGTGATATAGAGTTACACAATATATTAATTGTTAGTTTCAAAATATACATGGATTACAATGAATTAAAAATATGTTTTTTTTCTGTCACGCTGACCGCGTAGACACTTACAAATACATTTGTACTATTCATAATAAAAAAAAAAAAATATTAACGCGATTTTAAGTAAATTACACTGATTACAAGTCGACAATCCTTCGGATATTTACAGTTTGTACAATATTTCATTATGTGCCTATATATGTAAGCACAATATAAATCAGGGAGTTTATTTTATGTGCCTATATTTAGATATTGCAAAGTAGGAAACAAGTGGCATATAACTCATATGGTCTCCTAGGGTCCCAGGTCAAATCAGCGTCCCGCGCTATTACAAAGAGAAATGGTCAGGGTTAGTAGCCCAAGCAAAATTTGAAGAAAAGAGAAGTTATTTTCACAGCTTTCTTTTTATCCGAAAAAAATCAAATTTTTAACGATATTTGTGGTAATTTAATAACTCAAGTTCTAAATATAGACACGAGACACCTTGCTCCAATAAAGCAACCACGCACTATTTCTGCAACTTTTTAAAATTTAATAAATCACATGATTTTTTATCTGCCAGGTGACAAGTAGCAATATCGCATAATTGCATACTAAGCACACCACCCATAATTTTAACGCCAATATACAATATTAAACCACGATAGGCACTGTGAAAGAGCCAGGCGTGAATACAGAGTTTATTTCATTGGGATATTTAATCACAGCACTTTCATCAGAAGTGGGAGCAGTCTCGATCAGAGGCAATTTACTTAGTTTCGAAATTGTTACGTTGGTAATAAGGAGAGGGATCCTGTATCCTCGCCTGGAAAGAACTATTCATCTACATTAACGACAAACACGACGTATCATACAAAATTTACAAGGTATTAATGCAACTTTAAATAATGAACACAATCGCATTTACATGTCTAGCACTCGTGCCGGGGACCAAATATCTTTCTAGTTTTGTAAATAATTATAAACTTAAATGAACAATAAATTCGATGATTCTTGTTTAACTGTTCAGTAGATATGTAACAATTTGAATATAGCTTGAACTACTCTTGGTAAACAACCTGATAGTGTAATAAGAAGCTATTTACAGCCTGGCTGCTGAGTGAATACATTTGATAGTATAATTATATCAGTATTTTTTATAATTAAAACATGTATGTTATATTGTAATTAAAACATGTATGCAGTGCATTCGAGACGTTACAATCAGTTTAGCAATAAGCTGAATAGAAATAAATATTACCGTACAAATTATTTGTGAATAAAGAAAAAGAGATTTTTAGTAGGAGTACTTTAAAAAGTAGCGGAGCATGTCAATTGCTAAAAGAAATAAATCTAAAATGTTTATTTTGCTTTAAACAAATTATCTCAGCGACCAGGCTTGTCGACAACTACTATATAATAATATAAATAAAGCAAAAGATGTTTTAGTTATTAAGTATTTAATGTAGCCATAGACTAAAAATACATAATACGGGTGTCGCTAGATCAATACTACTGCAACAAGAGCAAAACTTGACTTACAAAAACAATTACATTATTAGAAACAATTTTTGTGAATGTGGAAAAATATAAATTTTCTGCGAGCATGATCCGAACTTATATCTTGCTCTATGGAGGATGCTTTAGACTAGACCTTTAAGCTATCGTAGAGGCCTGCTAAGACTCCCAACCCCAACATAAAACAATTTAACAAGTCTTAAGGCGTATGTATGTTTTGGTGGAGTACCTTATTTAATCCCTATGTTTCGTCTGAGTTGCACCAGAAGTGAACACGGGCAGATTGACCGTACTGGAAATAAGGCCCTACCTATACATACATATGCGTTACGACGCGTTTAATTGTTTTATGTTATTATGAAACGCGATAATTTAATATCTTATATCCCAATTACCACCTTCACATTGTAGTCTTATAATAATTATTTTATAATACTTATATATATTATATTGTGTAAAGAATACATTTCTCTATAAAATATTTGTGATAACTGTCAAAACTGTCATTCAGGATTTAACAGTGAGTCTGCAACAAAAATGTTAGTGTGTACTTATATATAGTTCAAGAAAAGCATTAAGGTATTTCAACGAGGGTAGTTCAAGATTTAAATCAATAATAAAATATAACTAAACAAAATCCAAATGGAATGTTCAGGCACATCATACAGCACAACAGTCCGAATTAAAAGGCAACGAAGCGTTCACGTACTACCCGCAAGCTTATTATACACGAGTCAGACCAGGTAGTCGTTGAACTTTGAAAACCTTCGCTACGTATGTCGGCGTGATTGGGAATGCTGGTGAACAGTATGTGGTGGTGGTGGTGTGTCAGGGCTGAATCGCACTCGGGATTGCGATCCACTGGAGCCATCTCTCGCAGAAACATAAGAACTGTCTGTCTCGCTAGCTAAAGAATCGGGTGGGGTATCCCCACCGGAGCTACCGCTGGACTTTTTATTATATTTTTTCAAACTAGACCTCAACTTCGTTGGAGCTAGCTCCAGTCCCAAATTAGCCGGGCGTTCTACATCATTCCTTTCCTGGGAATCCTGTCTGTAGAAATCCCTAGGTAAGGAGTAATCATTAGATTTACGTGGATACTCAGTCTTGGATCTATACTCCTCACGTTTTTCTTTACTTCTGTACTGTCTTGAAGGTGAAAATTCGTCTGGATGAGAATTAGATGCGGATGAATTTGACGGTGTTCTCCTGTGTGTAGGATACGACGGCCTGTAATCAGGAGTCGGTTCCCTGAATTCGAACGAGCATTCGTCGTAACCCCCGTAGTACGGATGTTTGACCACATAATCAGCTGTTCTATCATAGTAGGGTTCAGATCGGTAATAATAATCTCTATCCTGCGATGGCGAAGGTTGAAAGTTTTCTCTGTAGTTATGGAACAAGTCTGTGAGGTGGTCTGATGTGGTGGAGGAAGTTCTTCGAGGTGAAGGGGTGGGTTGCGTTGAGGTATAGTTAGTTCCTAAGCCGGATGTTCCTGAGAGTGGTTGAGCGGAATGCGCGTAACCTGATGAAGAGGATGGGTGTGCATAGTGGGTAGGCGAGTCAGTGAACCGGATGGGTTTCTGTTCTTCTGTTTGGAGGCTCGATATCTGGAACGCACATAACGTTTAAGCAATGAGGTGATTATAAAGAAATTCGCTTTATTTCTGAATAAATGCAGAAGTATATATTACATAAATACAAAGGTACTTTCAACACTGAGTCACTCAATCAATTAAGTTCTTTCCACTTCCTTGTGTTTCCTGAGAGGTCTGATGATGAAGGATCATTTAGATTTGGAAAAAGAGACAGTTACTGAGAGCAGGACTCGAAACTGCGTCTTTTCCAATCCGTGGAAATGCTCTGGATTGCCTAATTATCATTTGTTTTTACATGCCTTTTTTATTGTCCATTGCGCATTCCTACCTCACTGTTGGATATAGCTCTTAGACTAACACGTCGGCTCACCACGTTATCCCAATGCGAGTTGTTATATATGATTTTACAAGCCGTTGGGACGTATCCGTAATCTTTTAGGCATGCAGATAACCCCAACGATAATTTCCTGGGAATAATTTAGTCATGCAACATCTCAAAGTCGAGGTGTGATAAAGTTGGTAAATTCGTGAATTAAGATGGGAGATCGAAGTAAATAATCTTGTATCAGTTTTAATTACTTACTTATCATCACGCCTTCTCCCCCCTTGCGGTGCAGGCAGAGAGAACAGAGTACGAAAAGGCTTATTCTTGCATACATTCTCGCTTTCTCAACATTCTCTTCATACACGCTGGTCAGTTTTAGAGACTCCTGACTCCACCTTCCTTCAATACATGACCGATTTGGTCTGGGTAGGTTAGTCTCGTTCTCCCCCTGTACCGACATTCTTCCACTTTAGCTTTGTATATCTTATTAACCAGTCGCACGTCCGGCATACTTTCCACATGTCTGAACCATCAGAGCATTCCCTTTCATCTTTACACCAATACTCTCTCGCTCTCATACGTCGTCCTTACGAATGCAGTGTCAGTTTGACTCCACAGATTTTCCGCAGAGATCGCATTTCAACCGCATTAATTCTACTGTCATGCTCCTTTCTCCATACCCAACCCTCGCTTCCATATAACAATGTTGGGACAAGCAATGTGTTGTGTATTGTGACATGTGCCTTTTGGCTGAGGTGGTGGACTTATTAGTTTTACCCTCGATAAATATTCATAAGATACTTACAGGAGTACTAACAGGTGAACCGGTGATAGCGTTGAGAGGCGCCCGCAGGTGCCTGGTGGGGCCGTGGTAAGTATTGTGCGCATACCCGAAACCTTCGTACACTGAAGAACTTAAAGGCTCCTGTTCTATTTCAGCTCTGAAATTTTCATCGTAAACATTTAAGAGTATTAAAATGGTAATCGTATTACAAACTGTTGATGGACTAAGAAGGCAACGTGTCCTGGCCTTTACATAAATGTTATTAGTTTCATGACAGTCGATATGAGGCATGATGGTGGCGGTGCCTAATCTTAAATGGACCGGTTTTACTGGAGAAGAATCAGCATCTATTTCGACAGTAAGTTGCAATTCGTTCGGTGAGTGACGAGTGCCGATGTCCAAACTTCTTGCTCGCACCCCCCTGCTCTACATCCTCTCTTGTGGGTATTTAGATATTTTTATATATTTTTTGACCATTTGACATGCTTAGCCATATAAATTAACACAAAGTGCGAAAATATGAAATCGAGAATAACAGTCATGCTTGTGACTGTTATTCTCGATTTCAACCAACATTTGAACCTGCGTCTCTTGGAATCGTGACAATTTCTCGGGGCTGCGAATTTCGATAACACGTCACCCAAGACATTAAGAATGAATGTGTTATCGAATTGCGATTTCACATACTCGAACTTTGTGTTAACATTCAAAAAATCTAAAATAAATGTTTTGTGTAGACAATCCTATGTAGCCTAATACAGTATATTTTCTCAAAAATTTTAAATGTACAGACAGCATTGTTACAGCTTTACAATAGGATTTACCTGTGAGGCTGCAACGTAGGGTGCAAGGGGCTCACGTTGGACACTCTGACGTCATATCCAGCTGCGACTCCTCCCAGTAACGCTGCCATATTGTACAGAACTAGTTCGATTATACTTGGCTTTTTGTACTTGTAACCTGCAATAATGTAATTGTGACCTTTGAGGACTTTTGAGGTATGATCCCGCACTAAAACTTTGAAAAAACACCTAACGTTTTACTTTTTTCAATATTAAACAAGCTTAAGTTAACTACTTATAATTCAGCCTGTTGCAACCAGACAGGTAAAATTCTTAAAAATTGGTTTTGTGTAAGTATGTAGCTATATAATTTCATATTAGTAAATAGCTATTTAGATATTACAAACAGACACTTTAATTTTATTTATTTGTATATTCCATTTAATTTGTTTGTCCAATCTAAGCAATGGAATATAAATGTCTGTATTACAGATGGGGTAAATGAAACTTTTCTCTCGATTAGTACATGTAAATTTTCAAAATACGAAATACAACCGTTTTAATGCATTTACAATTTAATTTCGCTTATGTAAATTAGTTTATAATAATAAAAAACTAGACATCGCGGGAAGTCTACCAGATGTAAAAACATCAAAATTATTTTGTAAAAATAAAATGATCATAACATTGACAAAGTACTCCTCAAGACGAATCAAACGAGTATAAACTCGATAAGGTTGCGTCGTTTCATTACAGAGTTACTGTGACCACCTTCCAGCTCCATCATCAGACCTTTGATACCATCTAGAGACAAAGTACTCGTCAAGACAAATCATAAGAGCCCAAACTAGATGGAGATTTCTAGTTCGATCCCTCAGTCAAAGGTCATCGCAAGATAGTTCGATCAGACGATTAGATGTCTTTACGACTCACTTCCCCGGATTACTAGGGACGCTCGTTCGAAACGATTTATTTTAACAAATAATTAACAAATTATTTGTTAAAATAAATCGTCAACTCACTAGAAGCTGCTGGTCATGGTGCGGCCTGTTGGTAGAAGCTACATAAGCTAATAAATTATTCCAAGGACACTATTATAATGGAACAAGGTTTCAAATTAGAATGTTGAAGTTTGTATGTATATACAATGTACCTACGTTTATACATATATGTTGACTAAAGACACTTTTTTAGTGAATTTTGTACTAGACCCGACGTCCATTTTTAGTAGGTCAATGATTGCTACACATATCAGTATTACAACAGAGTAATGGCCCAGACTAAGTATAAAATGTTAAGTATCATAAAAAAATTGTTTTCTATAAAAGATTGATTCAAATCGGAGTCCAATTACAGTATTATTAATAAAATAAATTGTATTTTTTTGGTAAGCGGGTGAGACACTAGAACTTAGATTAGGTTCAACCCCCTTAGAATTTAAAACGAAGCATTGTGATTAGTCGAGCCTGTGGCCCTAGCCAAGTTGAATTCTATGATCGCTAACGCTAATAGAAAACTATTTAAATGTATGGGAATTTGACATCTTTAACCATAGATAAAGAACCTATATTTATCTAAGTCTTTGACAATATCTATAACGCTAAGTCACGTGACTTAACGTTAGAGATGTCAAATTTCCATACATTTTAATAGTTTTCAATTTGCGTTAGCGATCATAGAATGCAACTTGGCTAGGCCCACTGTTTCGTGAGTCCGGAGTGGTCGAGACTGACACATGATTAAGGGTCCAATCACAATAAAGCAAACACGAACGTTCGTATAACGTTTCGTTTTACATCCTAATGGGAATAATGCCAGATAGCTATTTTTGTTATAAGTATAGAACTTTTTGATCTGTATTTTGCGTCCCTTCCAATCCGGGGAAGTGCTCTAAGCCACTGAGCTACCATACCGATTGGATTAATGCATGTAAATGCATCCGATAGGTGGCGTTAGTCGTAAAGACGAATGTGATGCGGAGATTGGGTATGGCCGAAAAGTCAGTGCGGTAGAGCACTTCCCCGGATTGGAAGGGACGCAGGTTCGATTCCCGCTCGCACTAAAAGTTATGTTTTCCTCATTCACAAATAATTTGTACTTTAAAGTATAGAACTAACAACGAAACGGATTTTAAAGAAATTCGGTGTTCAGATAAATTATGGTCTGTATACACATAGGATATTTTTATCGCAATGGAGTTCCAGTTGGATCCGCCTGAACAACTTAATGGATTTGAATTTTGGGGTCCAGATAAGACGATATCGCGAGTCTTCTACCCACTAGACAATGGTATAAAATTATTCAGAAATAAATGTATCAGAATATTTTGTTTAAAGACATCAACTCCCTGCACTTTTAAAGTTTAGACAAGAATACAAAAATGATTTTAAACTGAGTACCTACTTCACAGTACTTTAGGCTTTATTATTTCTTTCCTGTTCTAATTTTAAATTTTACATCGCTTATAATAGTTTCCCATATAATTATGTACCTACTATTCGTAAGAGAAGCCATTTTATCCCGTAATTCAGTTTATACCTAGCATGGGAGTCAGAGCTTTATGTGTCTATAATATTTTATAACTTGGATAAATAAATATACCTATATTATTACTAGCCTTAAGCCTTAAGCTAGTTTTTAGGTAATATCTCAGGTTCCCGATGTAGTAGCGGGATAAAATGTATACCAGTTGTTAAGTCTAATCAAGAGCTATCAAACAATAAAAGTTGCATCAAAATCAGTTCAGTAGTTTTTGCGTGATGCGCGAACAAACAAACAGATAAACAAATAAAAAACCTAAAAAAAACGTTTTGTGTTTAGACACGCCTATATAGCCTAATTCAGTAATTTTTTCTCAAATATCTTAAATGTACAGAAAAGCTCTGTTACAGCTTCATAATAGTATACAAATAATTGTCGTGGGTGGCAATTTCATCAATGTATTAGAACCCCAATATAAAAATAACAAACCTTCAGAGTTATATAACGTAGGCATAGGTATCGCATATCTCGAGGATGATGACAGCGGGAACTCCGGGCCCCAATCGTCCGGACTGAAGTCTGTGTAAGGAAGAAAACAACCTATATGAATAGAAAACATAGGATTGTTAGTGAGAGCGTGATGGTCGCGGGTTTGATGTGAAATATCATTGTACACTATATTCTGTATTTACACAAAATTACTTTATTTTTGGAAATCCTAAAAATTCCGAATAATATCTAAAGGCCCTATTGACTGGCAGTTATGATCAAGAAACTGTTTAATAAACCCAATTTGAGAATGGCAACAATTTACAAAAAAAATCATTTTGTTTTGTAATTTTAACCTAATCCTTGACTAACCTTGTTTAACCTTTTCGTATTAACAATTTTATATACAGAATATTTCCCAAAACACTAAATTGTATATTATAATCAAAATTCAAATAAATTTCACATCAAAACTGCGCAATGTACAATCATGAATTTTATTAACTGGTTCCAGGAAAAAAAAAGAACTTGAATAAAACAATATGAATAAAGACAATAATAAACAAAAAATGAAAGAAAAATAGAGAAATTAATAGTGAAAAATTTTCTCCATTCTTCAATAATGAGAAAAGACAATGATACTACGCATGCTAAACAGTTCATTCTATAGCTTCAACAAGCAATATAAAAAATAAACAAAAATAAAATAACAATCTAATATACTTACATGTGCAAATAATTACTTGGTAGCACTTTTAACTTGACAAGTTCAAATATTTCTTGTTAATAAATGGTTATCGTTTTAACCTTTCCCGATTAGCCATAGTGAGGAAGCACAAGCTTTTTTTATTTAACCTTCACCGATTTTTAAATCTGTATTTATTTTTTCTTTTATTTCTCTATGGCTTTTGAATTCTTTATTTAAAAACAAAGGGTTCTGTTAGTAACTAATGATTAGTAAACCCATGTTAAAAAAATACACCAAATTCGATTTTATGGAAAAAGTTTATTTGATATATAAAAAAAGAGTCTATATAACTATGATAGAACCAGATCACCAAGCTAATCTTTTATTACAAACTGTTTTTGAACGTTTTATCAGTAATAGAGGTTAGGGCTGCCACGTGTCCCGGATTTTTTTTCGAATTTAAATAATAAATAAAGCAGATATTGGAACATAAACCCTATGTTTATACTGTTAATGGTTTGTTAAGAATTATACTATAAAATTTTAATGATATAATCTGGTTCTGGAACACTAATTGTCGCGAACTAAACTGCCTAGGCCTGCGTCACACTTAGAAAGAGACGAATAATATAAGTAATGTTTGTTTGTTGATGCAGAACACGAACAGCCCACTACTCTACGGCGTGATTGACACGGGAGCCTCTCGATCAGAAAAATTTAATACTATTGCCACCACCGCTGAAGGAACATTGTTACTCATTGTTACAGGGATACAACTGTACCTTGTACATACTACTACTTGGATGGCTATATGATTCTTACTACAAAAAACTTTTTGGTTGAATATAGTTACAACAAATAAAAAAAAGACGTATTTTATATGAGGTGGTGTATCCGAATTATTCTGTGACAAAAAAAAATTTAAAACAGAATTCGCAAAATAGGCGTAAACTAAAAAAAATCATATAGACTTCCAAATACTTGTTATTAATCGGAATCATTGTAAACATTTGAAAGCGTGCCATTATGACGTAGTGATAAAAGCAAAAATTCATTATAAATCTAACAAATAAGTAAGTACAACAGATACATAATATACCTTATGTATATAGCATATACTATGAACTGGTAAGCATGCATAGCACTTATAGATAACGTATTTAAAATTAATTAAAAATGGTTGGCTGAAAGCAAACAAATGCTTACAATTTACAAACGAAAAAAAATGTCATCAAAACTGATTTAAAAATTACTGTAATGATAAAATTACAAACTGGTCAGGCACGTTATCGACAAAAAAAGAAATAACTTGAATAAAGAACTAAAAAAAATTAAATAATTCAATTGTTGATAGCGTAGACACAACTCTGCCAATATCTCGTCGAATATACCCTCAAACGAAGACAAATCAAAGAGCCGGTGATTACAAATCATATGAACTACCGTAATGTTTATTTGCGCGCCAACTTTTTACGTTTACTGTCATTCTCGTCGACAACGACCACCAGTCATTGCAAAATAAAAATATAGTAACTAAATGTAGCACACATCTGAGTATCACACGTTCGACACAGCAAAAATACATTACAATCAATTCCAAACAATACAACTAACTTATTATAATAATAATGTTCCCTTAAAGTCACTAGTACCAATGGTTTTGTGACTGAGTAGTGAATATGTTCTGAGACTTTCAACGAGATATGCAACTATATTTTCGACATGACGACGATTTAGGAAAATCATATAACAACTGTGGTTTTCAACAAACATATCAGATCAAATGTTTTGTCTGGGAGTACATAAAGAAGGTCGCGAATTTTATTTCAAAAAAATACTTTGTTATATAGATCAAAAAAAATGACAACAAACAATAAATAACTTGTATCTACAAGCTGCATATAAGCATTTCTGCGGCAGTAAGTTTACATTGCCAGAGCATAACCTTTTTTGAATTAAAAATCCGGGTATACGAATTCTAAGAGTTGGCAACCCTACAATTACCAGACTCTAGCTGTGGATACGTTAAATTAAACTTAATGTTCCCCGATGGATATTCTTGTTAAATCATCATACTGTATAATGCGAGGTTACTAAGGCTAAAAGAATGAAATTGTTGCACATCTCGTCAGAATATTTAAAACACGTATGTTCAGAACGTACCCACTGAAAAGAATTTAGCGCGCAAACAGTAAAAAATACTCACAAGGATAGAGCAAGTTGTCCTGAGAAGTTCCTTTAAACGCAGCAGAAACAGACAAAGGTGCTTACGTTAAACACACAATTTACTATAAGAACATTCACACAATTTATCTTTTTTTTTTAAATAAGCAAGTCTCAATCGAAGTATTTTTTTTTTTTGTATTTTTCAATTTTTTTTCTAACGTCTTTTTTTTAATTATACCGCAATAAGAAACTATACTTTTTAAAGCCAAAGTATGGTTCTTAAATCGATATTTTTATCACGAGATATTATGTACATTTTCCACTGTGACTTGTTTATTTTTTAGCACATTCTGGCAAGATCCAATTTAAAATTTTCCGTCAGTCGAAGTTATAATACAACAATTATTGAAGTCTTTTCATCTAAATAAATTCCTTAATAATTTACTAACTAATATACTAACATAAATTAATCGCTAATTTGTCTACTTTTGTTTTAAATGCTTATTGATGGCTATATTTCTGATAAAAAAACAATATTTTATGTCAATAAAATAAAATATTTTACATTTATCGAATTTTAAATAAAATAGTTTTTAGCCGTATTTAAGTAGTTTCAACAAAAACTAATAATCCTGTATTTGTTTTAATAATAGTTCATATCTGACTCTTACTTTAATGTTGATGACCCTGCGGATGATGATTGAGGTTTTCAGAGAAAATAAGTATGCCATTACAATTAGACCATTACCAAATGGACCAAAATCTGTTTAGATCAATTTATGTAAAATTGGAACGCATAGAAATACCGAAACGGATTTAAAAGATATTGTACGAAGCAAAACTAATAAAATTTATAAGATTGAATGAGATAGAAAGAGTTGTCAGACCATGACGAAAATAGGAAATAATTAAGATAAAAATATGATCAAGTTGTAAGATAAGTTTAATTTCTAATTTCTGAGGATTTTTGTCCATAAGTTGGGTTTATATTATTTCTGTAGAAATTTTCTTATTTTTTTTTTTAATAGTGAAGGTAGTAAAGTTGAAATGTTTAAAAGAAACAATAAATACAGTGATAGGTAACTATTATTTGAAAAATGTTGCGTCGATCCCATATAGCAGAGATAAAAGTATTTCGAGGAAAAAAGGACTATTCACAGATTCTTGTGTAAATAAGAGTCAGACATTGAACTTATATAAAACTCAGTATTGCGGACACTGGTATACTAAATACCTGACAGTAAACTAAAAAATAAGTCTTTTAAAAATCTTACAAACTAAACTTATCTCTTAGCATCAATTCCTGGAACATTTGTATCAATAAGAACATATTTACAAATAGAAAAGTAATGTCGTTCGCGTCGAAAATCGTTTTTATCGTAAAATACGGCAATGTGTCAATCGGTAAAGCCCTAGATGCAGTTTTGCCAGAAAAAAATAATGATAAACAAATGCAAGGATAGGAATGTGTTTTAGAAAGCAATGATATGTAGTAAATATGGCAGCATATTTGTACTATCTATACATCGATGTTGACGTCAAAAATGCGTGTATAGGTGGTTTTTAGTTTTTTAATTATGGCATACCAGGATAGTCAAATTAGAATTTAGCCGTGAGACAAAGAGGTACATCTGATAAAATTATCCAATCCATAGTATTTTAGTTGCATAGATAGGGTCAGCTATTAGTTTACATCCGATTCCCAACAGACCAAATTATTCCAGATAAGCAGGAATATATCTCTTGAAAGGAAAAAAATAACTGAAATAATATCGCAATTATTTTTCTTCTCACGGCAGAATATTGGCGGTGTTTCCAGCAAAAAGGGCGGGTCAGTGAAATTAATAATCTAAATATGAACCCCTGTGTCTCGGGACGCATCTGGCAAACAATCGGGAGACAACAGATAGCCGGACATAACTGCACCGAGAGCTAATCGTCTCGCAGTAACTTATCGGTATCGGAGGCGAGCAGGCCGGCGAGGCTGTTAGACCGCATGGAGCGCAGGACGTCGGGGCTGGGCTTGCGGACCGCGAACACGGCCTCGTAGTCGTGGGGGGGGGCGAACATGGGGCACAGCAGGAACCGGCTGCGGCGCGGGGCCTCGCCCTGCAGCGGCGGGGCGGGCGCGCGGGGCGGGGCGGGCGGGGCCGTACCTGGGGCGGGCGGCAGCGCGGGCGCGGACGACGAGAAGCGCCCGTGGCGCGGCCGCGGGGCGGGCGGGCCCCCCCCCAGCGGCAGCTGCGTGCGCGAGCGCTGGTGCACGGTGGAGGGGCCCCACGTCTTGCCCTTCACGCCGTCGGCTGGCACTGAAAGCGGTCACTGTTGTTATAACGATCTGTTTGTTCCTTCCGTCGACAATAACGACTAGATAAAGGGTCACGTCCAAAATAGAAGCTAAATACTGTCCGTGTGAATTTACTTCTACAGCTACATCTATTAATTAACGAACTGAGACGAAGGTTTTAAAACTATTTTAAGTTAAACCTAATTACAATTGTTGCACTTAACTATTAATTTTATTTAAAATTAATATGATTGTTAATTTAAAGCTTGATTTCAACATATAGGGTAAACTGTAGTATTGCTGGCACCCCCTTAGTCATTGGCACTTTTGATTTTAAATGCAAATATTAAGAACTGGTATAGCAAAAAACATTTGTTCTACTTTTTTCATAATCTACAATAGTAACATTGTTAGCAGAAAAATGTAGGCTTTATAATATTATAGCTGGCAGCACTAAAGAAAATAAATATATACCGGCGCCATGCAGAACTGTTAAAACATCACTTTCTAATAAGGGGTCATCAATTAACGAATGTAACATAGATTATTTATTATTATGCTTAGTTTTCAGGTAAATAATGGCAATGAGTACCTTTTCTGACCAATTTTCTGTTATAATCTTACTTTATTAGGTGCCAATGATTTCAAATATTATTTTGTTCTTTTTTGTTTTTTTATTAAAAATCTCTAATAAAAATTGATTAATGCATTTTCATTTCAAAATATACATACCACAGAACCCTTTAACAATGTTATCTGACGTTTTGAACACCTATCAATTTAAAAAATATATATATCAATCTTAAATTTGCTTAGAGTGCCAATCATTATACAGTTTACCCTACTACATGTAGTTACCGAAAATAAGACACTCCAGCCATTAAATTACTTATTCGAACATTATTTTAACTTTTGAATACACATTGCGGCATTGTGAAACGTTTTAAAATTGTTTGCTGTGTCTATAAAAAATAAGTGCTCACTTCTCAAGTGGGCTGCTATTTACCGAGACGTATTTTTTGCGCCAACCCAAAATCTAGTTGCTATTGTTGATTGAAGGTTTATTCAATATATTACACGAACAAATTAGTGTCCTAGTTTATTGGTATATTTATATTATAGGAATAATGTACCTCTGCTCTAATCTGCAGACAGAGTGCAACTCGACTAAGAATAAAAAATAGCATATAGAAACCGGATAGTTGAATGTAAATATACAAAAAATAATGAATAATAAAGTAACATGGCATACTCACGGGCTATCGCTCTCATGATAGCAGGTGATCCAGGTGGCGTGTCCTTCGCGACTGCGACGAGCTGTTTCACGCTTGATTCATCCTCCGAAGGTCGTACTGTCAGCGTATGCCGAAAGTCCAGCGGAGACGAGATTGTGTCTTTCTTTAGGAGCTTTATTTTACTAAATTTGCCTGAAGCAACAAGATCGATTAATTCCACTGCTTCGAATACATTCATACTAGAATCTAAGCTTTAAATGAAAATAATAGTACATTATTCAAGTCTGGCAATGTGAGTATTTTACTTGATACCAAACTTTATCAATAGTTTCATTTCGATTCAATATTATTTGCTCACTTCACTTAGCCACATCGTACAATACTCCAGTATTAGGGATACGAACGAGCGTGACCAGCTCCAATATTTTATAATTCAAATAAAACACAAGTCGAGGCTAGAACCACGTACCAGGCGATCAGATCAATGTGATTATGGACTGAGTCATAGAGAAAATCTATACAGGTGCGTTATTATGAGTAATTAGTGCAGTTGCATCCTGTAATATCTACCTATGTTATATTGCCAATAAATATCCGTATGACAGTCGACTAAAAATACAGTCGTAATTTAGTCGCGTGGCATAAGATGTAGGTGTACCCGAGCCCTCTATCTAACAGGTACCCACTATTTAATTACAAAAAGATTTATTAAAATTTACAATCAGCATGTGTTCTTTAATTAAAATGCTTTTATAGATAATTATTAATATCACGACTCGACTTCAGACTCAAGTTGAGTCAGTCTCTCTTCCAGCATGTTCCGAGGGACTTTCTAGAGCAAATCGTTAATACGCAGGGTGAACAGCGTTGGGGAGAGCATCGAGCCTTGTGGTACGGCAGCATTAACTTTCATGGTACTGCAGCAGCAGTCGTCTACTACAACTTTGATGCTCCGACCATGCAGGAAGCCGGTAATCTAATTACGGAGCCCCTCGGGGATTCTATGTGATTGTAACTTAAATAGAAGGACCCTATGCCAGTGCCTGTCGAATGCCTTCGCTATATCCAAACTAAATCCTAAAGCCTAACCCCCCACCTTCCAATTCAGGGGCGCACGTCCGCAGAACCACTGCCGGGATGCCATCTGGCCCACTCGACTTATGGACGTCCAGCGGAAGCTATCCGTGTGGTGACGATCTAAGAATACAAGGGTCACCATCCCATTCTTTCCCATGGGTGTCGTACGAAGCGACTAAGGTAAGTAAGCAATTATCACGATTACCATCACTGGTGAAAGGGCTGGGTACCAAGTGGGAGTAGCAGGAGACAGCCGTTAATTCTTTAATTTTATATAAATCTGTGAAATGAAATGCTGAGCAGCGGCTTGACAATGAGCGACGGTTACCACTTACCATCAGGTGGGCCATGGCTCGTCTGCCACCATATGCAAATAAATAGCAGCTCTCACCACGCGGGCGAAGTCGCGGCTAGCAGCTAGTTTAATGTAAAAGCACTTACCCTTTCTTTTATTGGGCTGAGGCGGTTGATTATGCGACATGTGACTCGCAAATATAAGTATGTGTAGCTCCCTCGCGACTAGGTCGATCTCACGCATCTCCAACTCTCGCTCCTTCTGCGCTAAGTTCTGTTCCATTAGCCTCTGCTTCAACTGGGCACGGGTTAACTCTTCCTCGCGACATCGGAGCTCCTGTAAGTTATTGCAGAATAATTGAAAATGGTGAATATATAAAACAGTATTTAAAACTAAATCAGCCATAGTGTAACTGACGATAAAATACTGTAATCAAAAGAACGTCTATATCTAAGATTTAAGAGAGCATGCTTTTCTTACAGCTTTTGTAAGGTTAAGGCCACAGTACAAAGAGCCTCACTTCTTGCTTAGAGCCAAGCGACTCGCTTAGTGACTGATCTTAGCGAACAGACGTATTGCATACGATCGCAGCTGGAAACACTACGAACGACTCACCTATCTAGGTGCTTGGTTAGTCACCAAGTGAGTCGCTGCGCAAACGAATGTGTTGGTTAGTTTTTGTTAATCACCTAGTGACTTTGCAATTTAACAATGGAAGAAGTTTAAATGTTCGCGGTTTTCAAAAGGGAACCACTTTGGAACCCATCAAATATACACCACAAGAACGTGTACTACAAGCGTGTGAACTAAAAGCTGTGGGAAGAATTTACATAAGAAATAAACAAAGATAGTTAATTTCATGTATCCAACGGTTCGGTTTTGAATTGTATTAAATTTAAGCACTGAACAGTCTCATCAAAAGACGGCGCGAAAGTGAATTGTGTCTTCAAGCAAGGCGCCTTGTATGGAACCATTGTGTATCTTGTACAAAAACGTAGCTCCTAGTTTATCTTTAAGCTTGGCTCGTATAGTGTGGCCTTAGCCTTAGGTTCATTTACAAAATTATGGAATCATTATATTATACTCCTAGCCATTATAATTAATTATTCTCAATAATGTATTTCACATTTTTTAACCAGAGGCAGGCGGCAACCTGCTCATTTAATCGCTGGCTGCGTTACTATAACTTTGTATTCCAAGGATTACATTTTATACCATATACAGAATTGTATACGTAAAGAATTTATTTATTGCTTTAGTAGACGTAATTTTCTTTTCATGATTTTCAGTCTTGTCATCCATTTAATGCAATTTACATGCTTGTATCTCTTATTTTTATTATATACGGTCACTAAACAATTTTGTTAATTTTAAAACTTCTGTTTTTAAATTAATATAATTAGAAGTATTTTTATAAGCTTAGAATGATAAGAGTAATATAAACGTTTTAACTAGTAAATGGCGAAGATAATGCTATTTTTTATCAAATTGCTTAAACTCGTTAGATAATAAATAAACAACAGATAGATGGTATTGAAGCTCTAATCACTGTTTATAAGTGTTTAAAACCGAATTACAGAGGGAACACTTGCAGTAGCCACAAATTAAATGTATATACAAAGCAGAAATTCTTCTCTACGTTAATATCAGAAATAAAAAATAAATTTTCCTAGATTTGTGTTGTAAAAAGGACATACAACACAAATCTAGGAAAAATATTAGCCACTAACCTCCTCTATAGTTTTGCATTCCTATACGTAAGCATTACAATGAAAAATACACAGTTTATTAGTTTTTAATAAAAATTAAGAGTGCATAGCATAGCTCATAGCACGGCAACTGGCGAACTGTTAACGTTGGTATACTGTATCAGAATCACGCGACTTAGCGGATTGGTCAATGTTGCATCGATTGTTTTGAAGATTTTTTTCATTCTATCGATGTAATGGGATCGCGGATTACGCGGGTTCCAACGCCGCGTGAAAAGGTGACGCGAGGGAGACACAGATAGCATCACTAGCACACTATAGATTACACTTTTATATTCTACCCTCAATATGAGTTTAGAGATTTATTATAAAGTAGAAAAAGGTACAAAACCTTTTTCCACAATTGCCATGACAATTTAGAAAAAATCAAAGCCTGCAATGGCATTTATATTATCTTTAATTAACAATATCGTCTGTAATCAATTCCTAGTAAATTAGGTTCTAGGCATAAGAAGTTCTTAAAACGTATAGGTCTAATGTACGAGTGCCTACGTATGTCAGCAATTTATATTATAGTTTTTATAACACTTTTTTAACATTATTGAGAGTAATAAAGTATTATAATCTATTTATTTCTGTGTCAAGATAAAAGTGTGATCTTTGAACTGATCCGGTTGCTCTATGATTTTGATGAGTGAATATGTAATACAGCAACAACCATAATGTAGTCGGACAGGAACATAAAGTTACAAATAAACTTATTGATTTGGTTGCAGTCAAACACTCAAAGATGAATATTTTAGTTCTAAACCCTTATCTTTTTTGTTATGCCGTAAAAAAAAATTCCCAACCGCAGACCCCGCCGTTAGGGGCAACGGACAGGGTATTGTGGGGCCCTTACCGTGTACCACCTCTTCGCTTACATTGGTGGACCACTGGACCCTTGATACACTACTTCAGTGGTATATTCTAAACCCTGAGCTCGCCTCAAGTCCACAAGTTTTATAATCTACGCAGGGTGACATTTTGAAGTGGGCCTATTAAGTGTGCGCCTCTGATAAAATAATCAGTATATCACTCCGACCTAAACTAGTCACTAGGAGCTTATACCTTCTCTTTTCTCCTCAAGTCACGGAGTACCTCCTCGATCTCCAGCCGCCAGCCATCCTGCATCGTGTGGAATGAGTCGTGTGGCTCACGCGTGAACTCCGACTGTCTGATCACGTCCAACTTCTTTAGAATTACTGGGAAGAGAGGCCGATCGCGGGGGTTCGAGTGCCAGCACGCTGAAACAATAGTGCACCATTGATTTATTTTTTTATTTTATACAAAGCCTACAATATTCCAACATGTAAGTGGCGATGAGATGCGTGTTTTAGAGTTCCAATACGTTTTGGACCATTTGTTTGCATTAATAATTTATAATTACTAGTAGTAAAGTCATGAGCGATAGATGTCGAAAATCCTTAGTCGTCTTCTATAACGCCCACTGTACTGGCAACCCCTTCAGTCGCAAAAAAAAAAGGCTATCTGTCAGTGTCTGTATCAAAGAAGTTTAATTAGAAAAATTAACAAGCCAGACTTGACGTTTATGCTCACTTTTTTCTTTTTTTTAAAAGCACTCTGCACTAAGGAATAATCCATGTATCGCGGGGGACTTTACAAACATACAGTTTCACGAACACAAAGTAGTCTGGGTAGACTCAGAATAACCATTTGTGGGTCACACAAAGATTTGTCCTGTGTGGGAATCTAACCCACAACACTCGGGCGGGAGGCCGGTATCTAAACCACTCCATCTTTTCTTACTTACTTATCATCACGCTATTTCCCTTGCGGGGTAGGCAGAGAGAGAGCACTCTGTGCTAAGAGGCTCTATTCTTGCATACATCTCTCGCTTCCTCAACATTCATAACTCTCTTCATACACGCTCGCCGGTTTCAGAGACTCCTGACTCCACCTTCCTTCAATACATGGCCTAGATAGGTAAGTCTCGGTCTTCCCCTGTAACTACATCCTTCCACTTTCGCATTGTATATCTTCTTAGCCAGTCACTCGTCCGGCATTCTTTCCACATGTCCGAACCATCGGAGCATTCCCTTTCGCATCTTTACACCAATACTCTCTTTCATACCTACTCGCTCTCTTGCGTCTTTGTTACGAATGCAGTCAGTCAGTCTCACTCCACAGAATCTCCGCAGGCATCGCATTTCGACCGCATTGATTTTACTCTCATGCTCCTTTTTGCATACCCAACTCTCGCTTCCATATAATAACGTTGGGACAAGCACTGCGTTGTGTATTGCGACACGTGCCTTCTGGCTGAGGTGGTGGCTGCCGAGAAGTTGTCCCAATGCTCCGTTCACTCTATTTCCCGCATTCACTCTTCTCTCTACATCAGTGGTGTACCTTCCATCCCGACTGAATCCACATCCAAGATATACAAATTCATCCACTTGTTCTAGCACACCATTTCCTATTGCTACTCAAACATCTGTTCTGGCTTCTTCTGTTTCAAAAACCATTACTTTGGTTTTGCTCACATTCACACGTAGGCCCCTTTTCTTACAATCTTCTGCCATTACGTCGACTAGGGTTTGCATCATCTTTTCAATTCAAGTTAATATATGTATGTTATTGGATACAAGTCTTCTCCACCGTAGCAGATGCACAACCCTCTTATACTACGAGTACAACATAAGTTGGAACCGTAGGTTGTAACTCTCTCTCTTTCCTCTCCTTATTATCCTTCCTATACTGACTTTATTATCCTTAATATCCTTTCCTCTCCTTATTATCCTTTCTATACTGACTTTATTATCCTTAATATCCTTTCCTCTCCTTATTATTCTTCCTATACTGACTTTATTATCCTTAATATCCTTTCCTCTCCTTATTATCCTTCCTATACTGACTTTATTATCCTTAATATCCTTTCCTCTCCTTATTATCCTTCCTATACTGACTTTATTATCCTTAATATCCTTTCCTCTCCTTATTATCCTTCCTATACTGTCTTTATTATCCTTAATATCCTTTCCTCTCCTTATTATCCTTCTTATACTGTCTTTATTATCCTTAATATCCTTTCCTCTCCTTATTATCCTTCCTATACTGTCTTTATTATCCTTAATATCCTTTCCTCTCCTTATTATCCTTCCTATACTGTCTTTATTATCCTTAATATCCTTTCCTCTCCTTATTATCCTTCCTATACTGTCTTTATTATCCTTAATATCCTTTCCTCTCCTTATTATCCTTCCTATACTGTCTTTATTATCCTTAATATCCTTTCCTCTCCTTATTATCCTTCCTATACTGTCTTTATTATCCTTAATATCCTTTCCTCTCCTTATTATCCTTCCTATACTGTCTTTATTATCCTTAATATCCTTTCCTCTCCTTATTATCCTTCCTATACTGTCTTTATTATCCTTAATATCCTTTCCTCTCCTTATTATCCTTCCTATACTGTCTTTATTATCCTTAATATCCTTTCCTCTCCTTATTATCCTTCCTATACTGTCTTTATTATCCTTAATATCCTTTCCTCTCCTTATTATCCTTCCTATACTGTCTTTATTATCCTTAATATCCTTTCCTCTCCTTATTATCCTTCCTATACTGTCTTTATTATCCTTAATATCCTTTCCTTAGTATGCTTTCTATCCTTTCCCTCCATCTCTTATCCCTTTCCTTGGATGGAGACGCCTGAGCCTCTGGTGCTGCTAGCTATGCTTATTTGCCACGTAGTATAAAAAAGTTTTTTCCCAGTTGTAATTTCCTGAATACATTCTCATACGCCATACGCGGAGTAAAACGGGATGGTAATATTATATATTTTGATTCAATCACACAGGACTCGCGGGCTTACCTTCCATAAGATCCCTCCACGGCTCAGGGCAGGTGCTAGGTATAGGCAGTGTTAGCTTGTTTACCGCAACTCCGTACGCCACAGCAAGGGCATCGATGCCCTTGTAAGGCGTCTCTCCGGTGAGAAGTTCCCATAACAAAACGCCATATGACCACACGTCGGACGCGTGGGAGAACGTCGAATGTTTTATCACCTGAAAATACGAATAAGCATACAATTAATAAACTGTAGTGGAAGATACTTTCCGCTAATAAGTGCGTTTAATATGCACATGGAACATTGAAAACATGAGAATATTTGTATGAAGTGTGATATTGGTTCATTGCGGGTTCGTATGTATCGAACAATATAAATTCACGCGGGGTGTCATTATTATATACTTAAAACAATTATTGTTAATAAAAGCAACACTGTTTTATATTAAAAATAACATTTATTTTTTCAATCCTGCGCGCACCGATGAACTAAATAGAACGAAAGCTAGGATTTAACAAAATTTGGGAGAAGGATATGAAATCTTTTGATATAGGTAGATATAATTTAATTATTTTTTATAAGCTTGAAATGAGAGTAAAGTTACTAACAGAAAGATAATGGGATGCATAATATCAATATTTCTAATATAAATGCGGCTGTGTCGTTATTTAAAGCTGTTAAGATTTTAAGATAATTAACTCGCATTTTAGCGTCCCTAACTGGTATTAAAGCTATTGTTGCTAAAGGTGCGTATAGGCCGGCGGTAAATAAATGAAAGTAGTATTAATTCAAGATCAATAAAATAAATATATTCATAGAATTTTTATTCAAGGTTTATCTAAAGCATCGAGCATCGATTTTCGATCAAGCTATTTGGCCTTGTGTTGTACGTAGGAGTCATTATTAGAAGTCGTGTGTGAACTATACAAACAGTATTATGATTGATAAATAATAAAAAAATATAGATAATGTCGGTAAGTTTTGGAGACAGTTTGAAACTTATTGTACATATTAGAAAATGATCACATTCACAGATTAAGGAAAACTTCGTGAGAAAGCCTCTGCATGGCTAAGAGATTTCTTGGCAGCGTAGATCCAAGTAGATATATGGTCTGCTTCTGGTTGTAGCTTAAATACTGAAAGGGAAGTCATGCCATCCTACTTAGGAATTTAATGACTTAAAGATGAGGAGCTTCACAAAATATTTGGGGTTAAGCTGTAATAATTGCATATTTTTTCGGAAACGTTTTGTTGTTATCGTTCCAAAGGTATCAGGGTAAAAAGGGTATAACGAGACCTGCAGAAAACTTTGTGAAAATTGTCTAATTAAGCTTGCTATATTGAAACGACGACGTAAAAGAGCGAGTAGGTATGAAAGAGAGTATTGGTGTAAAGATGCGAAAGGGAATGCTCCGATGGTTCGGACATGTGGAAAGAATGCCGGACGAGCGACTTGTTAAGAAGATATACAATGCGAAAGTGGAAGGATGTAGGTAAAGGGGGAGACCGGGACTCAACTACCTAGACCAAATCGGTCATGTATTGATGTATTGATCAGGAGTCTCCGAAACCGGCGAGCGTGTATGAAGAGAGTTATGAATGTTGAGGAAGCGAGAGATGTATGCAAGAATAGAGCCTCTTGGCACTCTGTTCTCTCTGCCTACCCCGCAAGGGAAATGGCGTGATGATAAGTTAGTTAGTTAATTATATTGAAACTAAGAAGTGTGCAAACATATCCTGTAGATAGTAGAAGACCCACTTCGTCTTATAAGACTACAATGTAAAGGTAGAAATTGGGAGTTTAAGCAGGCTTCTACGATAGCTTAGCGGTCTAAAGCATACTCCCGGATAGGCGAAAACACAAGTTTCAATCTAAGAAGCAATTTCTCTTTTTTCACTTTCACCAGAGAAAATACAGAGTAGATAATAATGTCAAATGCTAAAAATCACATTAAAATGATGTGCATGTCTTCGAGCAGACGGAAAGGATCCTAAAGACAGTTTTATTTTATCCAAATAGGCAGAGTATTTGCTACCATGCCATTGTTATCTTATTACTATTTGATTGCTCCGCTCCTAAGGGTCGAAGCGTATGCTAGATTACCTATAAGCTTTTTAATACTTCTTTTTTAGTATACTATTATAATAAAGCTTCTTTTAGGTTTAAATAATGCGCCAATCCTTGAAAATATCAGGGAGATGTTAAATTTTATTTTATATTTTATAGCCTACCATTCCTGCCTACACTTCGCTAATTGCTTACGCTTCCAGAGATTACCGAATTCTTGAGCTTTATTACATTTATTATTGTAGTAAAGATTATAGACATTATAATTTGTTTGCAGCTCACTGCGGGAGCAATAACATTCCGCTATGCACTCATTCTGATGATGAGCATCAGATTGTCAATAGAATACTGATAAAATCTTTACCAAATATTAGTTTAAAATATTAGTTTTTGAAACCATTGCCAGTTTAACTTAAATTGAAATACTAACCTCTGGCGGCATCCACGCATACGTGCCCGCGGCAGACATTCTGGTCGTTTTGTACACCTCCCTGGCCAATCCGAAGTCCGTGATCTTGAGTGTCTTGTCTTCCAGCGTATCATCCGGTAAGATGGCTTCGCTCAGTAGAACTGTAAAATTGAGAAAAGACCTTCGTGAATAATAATTATTGTCATGACAACGATATTTTATAATACGTCAGTGTTACAATAGTACATTGTTACTCTAGGGATGAAAGCAACTCGAAAGCCTTGAAAGCCCTCGAACTATTGGAGCCCTCGCTACACTCGGGCGCCAAACCCCGTCTCGGGACTAAATAAGTCTTTATCCCGAGGTAAACACTGTGCTTTTCATTACGAATACGAGGAAACTAAAAATAAAAATCATGAATTAGCTAAAGAAAAAATGGGAGACTAAAAAATTTAATTTGGAATCGTCGTTTTACCGCCGATTTTGTTTTTTTTTCTGTGGATATAAATCTTCGTTTTTTTAAAGATATAGTTGCAAATATATTAGAATTAAGTAGGGTTGCCAACCGCTAATTTCAAAAACAAGGATTTTAAGGTGGAAAAACCAGGACGCAGTAATATTTTTGAAGTGAAAACTTCTTTTAGCGCGGTACGCATATTTTTAGATGAGATAAAATCTCTGGACTCGCGACACCGTTACGAGACGCAGCTATAGTGTGTGCATTGGAAATTAAATTTGACACACTTGCCGGTTTCCGATTGAGCTCAAATTTTACACCCATATGTATATCGCGTGACAATGCAATATTATGATGACATGGAGCTGATCTGATGATGGAGCTGGAAGGTGGACCTAGGAACTCTATAATGAAACGGCGCAAACCCATCGAGTTTGGGCTTGTATGATTCGTCTTGACGAGTACTTTGTCTCTAGATGGTATCCAGGGTCTGAGGATGAAGCTGGAAAGTGGCCACAGTAACTCTTATAATGAAACGACGCAACCCCATCGAGTTTGGAATCGTTTGATTCGTCTTGACGAGTGCTTTGTCTTTAGATGGTATGCAGGGGTCTGATGATGGAGTTAGAAGGCGGCCATAGGAACTCCGTTATAAAATGACATAACACCATCGAGTTTGGGCTCGTATGATTCGTCTTGACGAGTACTTTGTTTCTAGATGGTATCCAGGGTCTGGTATGGAGCTGGAAGGAGGCCACAGTAACTATGTAAGTAATGACACGACCCGAACCCATCAAGTTTATATTCGTCTTAAGGAGTACTTTGTCAAGTTATGATCATTTTATTTTTTTTAATGCCTGAATGAATAATTTTGATTTACAAGTTTTAATTTAAGATCGAACAATTAATTTGGATATCTAAAAATAACAACTGTTTGTTTATAGTTTTAAGTTTTCACTTCTGTCAGCAGTCCTTAGACTGCTTTGATTTTATTTTTTTATTGCATGTAGTGGCAGACGAGCCACGGCCCATCTGATGGTAAATGGTAACCGTCACTTATGGACTCGACTATACCGACAGTATTGTCAAAGTCGCTGCTCATCATTTCATTTCACCGATATGAAATGCAAGAATAAACGGCTATCTCCTGCTACAGCCAAAACGCAACGATGTACTTCATGGCCGGTCACACGGGAGATGGTGGTACCAAGTACCAACCCGCTCGGGCCCGATACCAAGTGAGTACTCCCACTTTTTAAAGTACAAATTATTTGCGAATAAGGAAAAAGAGATTTTTTGTACTAGCGGGAATCGAACCCACGTCTTTTCCAATCGGGGAAGTGCTCTAAGCCACTGAGCTATAGTACAGGTCTTTCGACCATCCCAATCTCCTTATCACATTTGTCTTTACGACCAACGCCATCTACCGGAAGCATTTACATGCATTAAACCGATATAGTAAGTTTAATTTTGCAATTAAAATTCATACTATTTGATGGCGCGATTTTTTAACATTTATGATCTATATTTTTTAGCATTTGACATGCTCCGCCACTTTTTAAAGTACAAATTATTTGCGAATAAGGAAAAAGAGTTTTTTTGTACTAGCGGGAATCGAACCCGCGTGTACAGAGGAAAAGAGTGTACAGAAGACTGGGAGAGCGTTATAATATATTTTTCTTCTTCCATACAGCGGAGGCTCTGTTCACGTGTGTGTTGGGATTTCTTCACACAGGAATGGCAGAATATTCCACAGCATCGCCTCAAAAACCTGGTAGAAAGCAAGCAAAATCGGATAACAGCAGTATAACGAGCTCGTGGAGGCAAATAAAGTACTAAAATGCGTGAAAACGGCATATTTGTAATCAATCTATACTTATACGAAAATTCTGGAAAAACTACGCATTTTTATTTATTTTAAATGTATTAAAAATAAAAAGCCTGAATTCATTTTTTTTATTTTAGCACATTAAAATATTCTTTAATTTAGTCTTTATTTCATAAATCTAGGTCAAATACTTTTGAAGATATTGAAGATTTTCTAACCGACCCTTATTCTTTCCGGTCCCGTGTACATCTACGGCTAATCTCCTGAACGGCATTGATTGGGACGCGACTCACAGGGCGGAGATCGCTATTTTTATTTTGGAAAAATAAATAGGATTCTGCACTAAAAAAGAAAATAAAGAAATTCCACGCGGACGTACTTGCGGGTATCAGCTAGTTAAATAATATGTTCTGAAATCCTCTCGCCACGAGAGCAGACCCATGCTTAATAGTGGGACAGAAACAGCGTATCAAAAAAAAATCAGAAAACACGTTAAATGAAATTTAAGTAAGTTTTTTAATAAAAATATCTGAAACTTTACGAAAAATATATAAAAATTGTTTAAAGTTACAAAAATATAAAAAAAGTAACACTATAGTTTTTAACACATTCTTTAAACTTAGGTACATTCTAATATTACAAACTTAATTATTTTTATTATATTTTTCAACCCCACCAATTATACATAACCTTATCAGAACATTTTAAAAACCTAGGACGCTGCTTAAAAACTATCCAGGACACCCCAGGACACTCAAAATACTAGGACATGTCCTGGGAAAACAGGACGGTTGGCAACCCTAGAATAAAGTCATATAAAAAACAAATTATTTATTAAATAGGCACTTAAACTTTATGTTATTTCAATTTTACATCGCGCTGTAATTGACTGGCTGTACAGAAAATAGAACTGTTTTTTTTTTATAATTACTCAGCTGTCAGTTGAAAGTAATTCCCCTAGGGCTGATAAGTATTACTTTCAACCCGCTCCTCAGGCAACTTCAGGCCTACTTTCAGAGTATGAGTAATGAAAACATATTTAAATCATTAGAGTTAACTATTTAAAAAGGGCAGATACAAATTCAGTTCCTATGCAAACAGCACCTACTGAAATCGATTCCTTTCTAGATATAGAAATAACAATTCCGAATATAGATCCGGTCGAAGCTAGGGTTATCAACTTTTTAGGGTAATAACGTTTATTATTTTAGTTTACGATTTATATGACATGAAAGGCATGCTCTGTCCATCCTAATCAAACTTTTAGGATACAATCGAAGTGAGCCCCCTTTTACTTTCACGTTTAAGCGTGATCTGAAAAATTAATGATATTGAAGAAATAACAGCCTCTGTGGTGCAGCGATAGTGTAAGCGACTACTGATCATGAGGTCTCGGGTTCGACCCACAGGTCGGGCGATCTTTCGTAAAAAAAAAAGAAACTCAGTAGTAGCCCGGAGTTTGGAAATGTGCCCGGTAGACGTCAATAGGCTCGCTCCCTAATTACGTGGGACTCAAACATAGCTGGCGAATCGTGGGTGTGTAATACACCTCTGCCTACCCCTTCGGGGAATACAGGCGTGATGCTATGTCATGTGAAAAAATAACACACACTGTTTCGTGTATTGCATCTTTAAACACCTCGTTTTATTGTAAAGAAATTGGCGGGGGTTACAGTTTTAAACTAGAAGACCACTAAAACCATTAATACCGCTACCGGTTTAGTGTAAATAAAAACTTAACCAGTTGCGCCCAGCTCTTTGCATAATACTTTGAATGTATGCTCAGAACTTTGCCAACCCTATTGAACTTATTCAACTCTGTTTGGGAGCGAACCGGGAACTTAGCGGACTTTGATTAAGTATAGTGATTTATCTCCTCCAATAATAGAATATAGGTTACGTTTAAAACCGCAAGCAAGAAAACCACAATGCATTTACAAAACACTGAACTAGAAATAATTAGTAATTCAATAGCAACAGTTTATTACTATTATTTTGTCACCATTAAAATCTGTTTATTAATTTCTCTTTTGTTATAACACACAGACATTACCTTCCTTTTACGTCCCCTCTCCATTTTTGATACCGACCTTTTTTTTTTGTTAAGGCGGGAAAAAATGTTCCTATCCGCACACCCCGTTGTTCGGGACAACGAACAGGGTAGTGTGGGGCCCTCACCCACTAAATAAACGTGCCATCTCTCGGCCTTTATTGGCGGGCCACTGGAACTATGTTACATTATTTATATATATTTTTAGCATTTGACATGCTTAGCACTATACATTAAACACAAAGTGAAAAATGTGAAATCGAAAATAACTCCTGACTGTCTGAAATCCTGCTCCTGACTGTTATTTTCGATTTCACATTTTTCACTTTATGTTACATTACTTCAGTGGATCAATGTGCACACCTGGTTTTACTGTTTTATTATACACTAGACTTTGCCCGCGGCTCCGCCGCAGCCAAAAGCTAGTTTTCAGGTAATATCTCAGGTTCCCGATATAGTAGCGGGATAACATGTATACCAGTTGTTAAGTCTAATCAAGAGCTATCAAATAAAAAATCTTGCATCAAAATCCGTTCAGTAGTTTTTGCGTGATGCGCGAACAAACAATCAGAAAAAAAATCTAAAAATCGTTTTGTGTTTAGACACGCCTACTTATATAGCCTAATTCAGTATTTTTTTCTGAAATATATTAAATATACAGACAGCTCTGTTACAGCTTTATAATAGTATAGATATATTAGAGGTACTAGATTTTAATGTCATCATAAAATTAATTAGAGAATCGAATAGTAATAGAGCAAATGCTGTCTGCAGCGAACCATTACTTAGATAGTAGCATTTTTATAGATCTAATGAAGTTTACTTTATTAGTTTATTTAAATATTCATAATTAGTTTTTAGTTGTTTATGGTCAATTATATAGATATCTAATAAAAAAATACCTTGCAAAGAATATTTTATAAGATAAATCCACTTAATTGGGTAAACATGACCACACAATATTTACGTACTCATATATTACGTTTATACGCTCACAGTTTTCATTTCTCCAAATAAATTTCAGTAGATATAATGCAGTTATTTAACTTTTTCTTACACTAAAAGTTCGTCATTGAAACCGAACTTCGCCCAAATACCAAGTTCTGTTACCATAGAAATTAGGTTAAACCGAATTTCGGCCCTTCCCTAATAGCTACACATCTTGGAACTAATTATTGTGCAATTCACTTGAATTTCAATTCACTTCACTTGAATTTCAATTCACTTCACTTGAATTTAAATTAACTTGAATTTATAACTTTGGCTGTAAAGCCAAAATTGTCAAAAGAAATTAATCAAAATTAAGGATGGTTGCGAAACAAATATACGAATACAATGTAAGCTTCAATTAAGCGATCAGATCTTTTTACATTAATCAAACAAGGCTATCTTGATCTCAACGAACTTAAGAATAATGATGTAATTTATGAAGGTGAGAGAAGATGAACAATTATTAACATAGACTGACTGGCAGACAGGAGCTTGTCTGTGCCTTTAATATTATGTAATGCTTACGATAGCTACTAGAGATGGGCCGAATGTGATGTGAACTTCGGCCAAATATTCGGTAAAAATACAGAATTCGGCCGAACTTCGGTGTATTTTTGTTGGGCTTTCTCGGGAGTAACATGTATATAATAATAACAATAAATATTCACGAACATTTTCACACAACGTCCCCTGGTCGCAAACTAAGCTTAACGCTTGTGCTATGGCTACCAGATTACGGATATAATGCATAATATTACTTCTTTTTTTGTAAATACATATAACAGATAGAAAACACCCAGACGCAGTACAAATATTTGTGTTCATCACACATCTATTTGTCCTAAGTGGGAATCGAACCCACGACCTCCGTGCACGGAAGTCGGTTACACTACCGACAACGGCAGGTTTTATGTGTATTTTTTATGAAAGACAACATCGTAAGAAACAGTCAAGTGTGGGTGTCACTAGTATTTAAAATTATCGTATTTATTGATTCATTGACTCCAGAATTAAGGAACAAATTAATTTATTTGTTTATTCTATTATACATTTTTATTTGTAATAGATCATTAATAATCATTACCTATGTTTGTAACAAATAAATGATCACGATTCAATAAACTTATTCTACGCATTTTTTATATTAATAACTAGCGCATTAACCGCGGCTTCGCTCGCGTCATAGTGATAGAGTATGTAAATTTTCACTAGCGGCTAGGACCACCCTAGGAGTTTGGGCTGTGCGTTGATATGTCAGTAACTCAGTCAGTTATTATTTTGCATGTACATATTATAATAATAATGTTCTTGGACCTTTTTCAGTCACGGCTGCGAGTGTCAACACAAGGTCACTCTCAGAGCCTGATGGAACAGCTAGAATGCCACGGCCGGAGGGAGATCAAACGCATAACTAACGGCTTTATCGGTTTTCCGATGCATGGATGTGAAATACCACCAACTTCCTAACTCCAAACTGCTATTGAGAATTTCTTGACGAAAAAACTCGATAACTAATATTTAAACACCGCAGAGGGAATTGCATTACACAGCCTGCCTTATATGGAAGACCAATAAGTTAAAATCGCTCTACTGTTATAACTTTTGGAAACTATCGTTTTACCTAGATTACGCTACATACAAACCTACATCAATATTTTCTATTAATCATGTTAATATATTTTTTTGAACCAAATTACAATAAAAGATGCGTTTGCACAACCTCATGCAAACTCCAAGGTGAAACCCATAACTTAAACCCCGAACAAGGTACCTATGACCTTAGTACAACGTATTACCCATAGCATAATGGCGTGACGTGACGAGCAAACAAACCAACCTGCCCGAGCTACCGACTGTAACGAGCTCATTGAAAATTGAGACTTCAGGCCGCACTGCATTAACATTGTATAACGTGTGTGCTGGTAGTAAAGAACCATAATGGCCTCGCCTGGCGCACGTACCAAAGAAATAATTTTTAGAAATGTGTGTAAGAGGGATTGGCTTGAGGTATGTGTACAAATTTTATGTTACTGCGGCCGGTTTTACGATAAAACCTGGGAATTTTCTAGATTATTTATTAAATTTCTCTTACGGTTTCGTCCGCCGTTTAATCCCAAGAGTGAATTTAATAATCTTTCTCAAACATTAGTCAATCAAATGCATAATATTTTTTTCGAATCTGACGATAGTTCTAGAGATTTAAGCAAAAAACAAACATGCTCTTCAGCTCAGCTTTACACATAAAAGTAATATTTTTAGTTGAGTTTACTCTTAGACATATACCTATCTATAATAAAGATTAAACTCTCCTTTTGTTTTAACTAAATACATATTATGTAATATTCTAGTAGCGAAGCTATGAATTCTGTTAATTATATTAAGAATTCGTATAATAGATTATGGGATGGGATTATGATTATACGTGATTTAACCACAAATAAGCATATTAATACAGACATCTAAACTATTTTAAAGCTGTAACAGAGCTATGTCTGTACATTCAAGATATGTTATTTGAGAAAAAATGACTGTAATACGCTATATAGGCGTGGCTAAACACAAAATATATTTTTTTAGATTTTTTGTCTGTTTATCTGTTTGTTTGAATGGATTTTGATGCAACTTTTTTATTTGAAAGGCCTTGATTAAACATAAAAACTGGTATACATTTTTCCCGCTACTATATCGGGAACCTGAAATATAACTGAAAATCTAGCTTTTGGCTACGGCGAAGCTATACAGACAAACTTGTATTCATAATATTAGTGAAGCTATTAGTAACAAGAGTTTGCAACACACTTTAAAAGTATAATAATAAAGTACCATTTTTCAGAAAATGTCACTATGACCTTACGTCTGCTGTTGATGTATAGGCACTCAAACCACGCCTCTCGTACCAAACGACTAGTCGTGTTCGAAATTATACTGGGTGTTTCATAACATTGCATATTGGATGTCGACTTAATTATTACCTACCCACCCTCTCACGATACCGATGCTATTTGTCACAGAGTATTTCAATATTATCGATGCAATGTCATTCAGTGGCTAATTATATTAATAACTTCATTTTTTTGAAATGGAAATTATGTAATTACTTAAAATATTAATAAAATTAATTTTGTCATTAAGTAATTAGCAAGTTGGTTGGTTACGCTTTAACGCCATAATTACTCAACCGATAGTAATTAAATTTAGTTTACAAGTTCAAAACCCAGTTAGATGGCAAGTTTTGCGTAGAGATCATTAACCTACCATAAAGTAAATATTTATATTCTTTGGCCAATTCTGAAATCCACGCAAACGAAATGACGGGCAAAATTTAGTATTATATATTTTAGCTGACATATTAAAACTAACGCAAAACTTATAACGATACTTTAAAATTCAGACTATATTATGCCGTAAAATTAAACGTTCATACCATGTGACGCTAGTGCGTTGACTGTCTCGATTCAAGTGTCCATCATTGCATGACAGTATATGCACAAAGGGTCTGGCTCGCTTGTCAGGCCCGACAGACGACTGCAGTTTGTTTTAATGAGGATTAAACTGCGTTATTTTGATGGGCAATTTGTACGAAAAATGACAGGATGGTATTGTCGGCGTTGAGGACAATACGGCCGACGATATATCTGCGTGGAATGTTTTGTAAACTTATTCGTGATATGTTATAATTTAATACTTTCTGATATTTACGCGAATGTTACAAATTTTTGAAATAAAACTACGTTTACGGAGTCTCATACATTGAAAGTATAAAAATTAAAGTAGATATTTTAATTGTGTTTCTAAACGAATATTAGTTGGGTTAAAATAAATAAACCAAATTTTGTGAATGTGAGCAAAATCAAAATAATGGTTTTTGAAAGAGAAGAAGCCAGAACAGATGTTAGAGTAGCAATAGGAAATGGTGTGCTAGAACAAGTGGATGAATTTGTATATCTTGGATGTGGATTCAGTCGATGGAAGGTACACCATTGATGTAGAGAGAAGAGTGAATGCAGGAAATAGAGTGAACGGAGCATTGGGACAACTTCTTGGCAGCCACCACTTCAGCCAGAAGGCACGTGTCGCAATACACAACGCAGTGCTTGTCCCAACGTTATTATATGGAAGCGAGAGTTGGGTATGTAAAAAGGAGCATGAGAGTAAAATCAATGCGGTCGAAATGCGATCTCTGCGGAGAATCTGTGGAGTGAGGCTGACTGACTGCATTCGTAACAATGACGTAAGAGAGCGAGTAGGTATGAGAGTATTGGTGTAAAGATGCGAAAGGGAATGCTCCGATAGTTCGGACATGTGGAAAGAATGCCGGACGAGCGACTGGTTAAGAAGATATAAAAATGCGAAAGTGGAAGGATGCAGGTACAGGGAGAGACCGAGACTCACCTACCTAGACCAAATTGGTCATGTATTGAAGGAAGGTGGAGTCAGGAGTCTCCGAAACCGGCGAGCGTGTATGAAGAGAGTTATGAATGTTGAGGAAGCGAGAGATGTATGCAAGAATAGAGTCTCTTGGCACTCTGTTCTCTCTGCCTACCCCGCAAGGGAAATGGCGTGATGATAAGTAAGTAAGCAAATTTTGTAAAATCATAATAACTGTGGGTAGAAACCGTTGAAACAAAATATCAGCCTTGGACGTCTACCATCTAAGTCCACCAGTGATCATTAATGATGTAAAGTATTCGAAACGTCGGAATAGTAGAAAATCAAGTAAACGCGATAGATTCCGTAAACGTAGTTTTAATTTATTTTTAGTTTATACGACTGTATTTATTTCTGTTCAATATGACATGCAGTCTGCATATCATATGCTGCATCCAGTCGAATAAAATAGACCCGATATCATCCCAAAAACCCAGCACACCGTTACTAAAAAGTAACGTTAGCACTCTGATGTCATCGGTTCAAAGAATCAATTTTACCGAAGTGAACTCGAACCGCGGTCCCTCAATCACAAATGCACATGCGCACGCGACGATACGCCTTATGAATTATTTAACTGGACACGCAGGATATAAGTTCCGGTTCCTCTAGACAAGATCATGGAACCAACTTCTACTATGGAAATTGTTAATATATTTAGATTTTTACAAAGTTATATTGAATCTCCACTTTGTATAATATTAGTTCTTCTGTGGTACAGTTGGAAATATTCTTGTGTACATACAAAAATAATATTGTAATTACTAGGGCAATACGAGTTTGCAACTGTTCTGGGCAAATTATATCTAATTACGTTAGGTCAGTGATTGCATTACAGAGAAAAGATTTAATAATTAATATTATTTTTTACGGAATTTTCTAGTCCCAACGTTTCAGGATATTCGACAGCATTTACGGAAGGGGGCATTTAATTAACATAACTTATTATTAACCTAACTGTCCTAGTATACATGCGAGTATAGGCGAAGATCTCAAGCACTTAAAAATAAAACAATAAGTTATAAAAGAGTTACAATAAAGGAAACGTCTTCCCACACATGTGTATTCACGTAACAAGTTATAGTATAACTGGTTACTTTAACACCAAAAAACAAAACACAGCATATTTGGAATCTTTACCATTAAACTGCAGGCGATATAATTACACCTCCATGAAATAAAATTAAAATATAATGCTGAAGCACAATTGCTAAAAGCAAATGTAGATTCAAGTCGTTAAAATAATAGCAGATTTTAATCACAGAATTGAGCAGAGGTACTCAACCAGTGGAACGTAAAAGCTAAATTTAAATCAACACGAAGTGAGAAAATGCGAAATCGAAAATGACAGCCGCGAACAAGATTTGAACATACGTCTCCTAGATAACCATGTTTAAGTTAATTAATATGGCAAAGCATGACAAATGGTTAAAAATATATAAAAACAAAAGAAACAAATAGTTATAAATATATAGAAATATATCGTGAGGGTATTTGTATATCTGGGAGATTCTCTCGAGAAATTGTACCTGCTAACTCGCATCTGGCCAGTGTGGTGGTCTATGGATTTTTATTGTTTTCTAAAAGATAACACCCTGCACTAAGGAGTAATCCTTGTATCACGGGGACTTTACAAACTTACGATTTCCAACTATTTGTGGATCACACAAAGATTTGTGGGAATCGAATCCACAACACTCAGGCGCGAGGCCAGTATCTAAGCCACTCCGCAATCTTTGCAGTGTCACCTTATTTATTATCAATGTGTCACTCATCACCTGAACTATCATTTATCAAGGGCATAATAATGCATGCTTGCAATGAAAAGCATATCGACGCTTGAAAGGCAATAATTACCAAGCGACATATAGTGCACTTTACACTAGAGCATTTTAAAGTTTCATTTTTCGGAAAAAAAAATAGTAAAAAGCCTATTAATTGTCATAGCTACTTGATTCCAACGAATTTTAAATGCAATTTTAAGGGCTTATAATAACATGGCATTTAAAATTGATGTGTTTTTTTTTATATCTTATGAAATAATGTCGGTTAGTAATACTTTCATTAAAAAACACAAACAGGTAGAAGTTCCTTACCGACAACAAAATTTAATTATAAAACAAGTAATATTAACTAAACCTCATTATTTTATAATTTTGTATGAAGAAAAATTACGCTTCCGGAAGGAGCGCATTTTTCACACACGTGTAAAATTATCTAAATATAAAACAAAAAAACTTTTCTACCCGCCAATTTTTAACATAGCTCAAATTAAATAAGATAAATGTATGATTGTTTTGAACAAGTAGCAATAAACTTTATGTTTGGTACAAAAAATCAAAGACTTTCGAATAAAGGTTTTCGACGGATACCGTCATCATAAGCATTTTTAATACCCTTGTAGTAATTTAGCATACTCGACCATGCTGTGGGTTGGTGGGGGTTTTAGACTAGTGACTAACCCTATGGTAAGGACGTCTCTAGACCTCTATTATAGGAATATTGTAGTCAAGTCTCCCACAACGTGGATAGCTGATCTTACAAAGAATGTGGACTGTCGTTGAATACTTACGATAGCTGAAATCAATTCTTCCCAAAAATAAATTTTAACAAATATAGCATTGACTTTTTTAGACATTTATTAGTAATTTCAAAATCAGTACAAATAGGTAGCACACAATTTCAACTAAGAAAATGAACCAAATTTAAATCAACCTATTAACATTAAGTCTAAGTTTCAGATCAGCCATTTTCAGCAGTCTTACATTACTATTACTTATAAGGCATATTTGGTAAGCTTATCAATAACATTTTAACACAACACAATGTAAATAGCACATAAGAAACTTTGTACTATATTACATACATACATATTGTCACGCATTTTTCCCGTAGCGTTAGGCAGAGACCACTTCTCTCTCTCTTGCTACGATCCTGGCACACATCTTTCGGTTCATCTACTTTCATCAGCGCTTTCATGCATGCCCGTTGATTACAAGAACTCTTAACCTGGCCTTAAAAACTTCTCCGATCTGGTCAATATACGTTCGCCTAGATCCACCTCTACCAACTTGCCCATTCACAGTCGCCTTGTATATCTGTTTCGTTAATCTTCTTTCATCCATCCTCTCTACGTGTCCGAACCACCTAATCATTCCTTTCTCTATTTTTGTCACTACATCTTTTTTCACACCACAGCTTTCTCATATCACACTATTTCTCACTTTGTCCATCAGGTTCACTCCGGCTATGCTTCTCGGACTTCTCTTCTCCACAGCATTTATCATAGTCTCATGCTTCTTCTGCCATGCAATATTCACTACCATACATAGTGTAGGGACTGCTGGTCCCTGGTTATTTTAAATAGTTAAAAAACTGTTTGACAAAAATCTGGCTTGGACGTCCGTGAGGTAATGTATGTTAACACGATAACGACCAAAATACGTTACTAATCGAGTCTTTTGTTTTCGTTTATGATTTATTATGATTAGGAATAGAGCCCTATTCGATGTGGTTTAATTGTTGACGCGACACTAAAACCTTTTTTTACTATCGTCAACAGAACGCCGTTTGCCCGGCTGATACATTGTTTTTTGTTAAAAGAAAGTTCTTACCTTTGCTTGACGAACTGATGATATTTGTCAAGTATAATAACTATTTTATCCATAACAATAATTAAAAATACTAAACACACGTAAATAATAACACAACGGAATATTTTTAGCGGCGCGGGGGCCGTTTTTTTGCGTGCGCACGGCCCGGAACTGAGAGGTAGACCAATATAGAAGTACTTCTTTAAATTAGCGCTAGATGGCGTATAAGACATGAAACCCACATTAATACTTTTTGAAATTAGCGCTATCTAAGTGATTTATTGAAAACTACTTAGTAAGACCAATACATTATTAGTTACTTATTAAATAATCAATTTTATTGTGAAAAATAAAGATTATGAGGCGTGCAGTTTTGGATTTTCCAAAGTATTTTGTACTATATTATCACAATAAAATATTTATTAACGTAGTTGTACTAAATTCAAAGCAAAGTATTAATGAACGAAGTAAATTTAGGTTGCGAAATTTACAAATTGAGATTATCGACTTTAAAAATCACATAATTAGATTTTCGAATGCCCTTGCGCATAAAGGGAACGAGTATATATGGCAGCCGTCAGACCAGCCATGACATACGGAGCCCAATGCTGGTCACTCAAAAAATAGCACGAAAATCAATTACACTGCGCAGAGATGAAGATGGTCAGGTGGGCAGGTGGTGTAACTAGGCTGGATCATGTCAGAAACACACACTTAAGAGGCACCTTCAAAGTGAGACCTATCCTAGATAAACTACAGGAGAGCCGTCTGCAGTGGTACGGACACGTTATGAGGCGACCATCCGACCATATGACCAGAAAAGTGCTAGATATCGAAATTAAACCGCAAGGACGAGGAAGACCCCGAATCACGTGGATGTACGTAGTAAATAAGAACCTCAAAGAAGCCCAAGTCAACAAAATGACGACCTAGGACCGAGCTGCCTGGAGACGCATGATACGGAGGGCCAACCCCAAATAAAATAGAATAGGGCCAGGTAAAGAAGAAGACATACTACTTAACATACTGGAAGACTGAAGACATTAACATACTGGTCTCCTGCCCTCCCCTTCATTAATATGATACTTAGAACTAGCCGAGCGATTTCCCGAATCAAGCCGCTTCCACTTTACCTCTTCTTTTTATGTTATACTTGCTAATCAATTAATATTATATTAAATTGGCAATTTAAAAATGTGGCCCATGAGTTTCTTGCCGGGTTCTTCTCATGAAAGGCTTTACTACGGAATCCGGCCGCTTGTGGCGATTGCAATTGCCACTTTGTTATTGCGGATGCACTCGCCTCAGGCGCTCGTGTTAATTATTAGTTTATTATTGACGATTTTCAGTGCTATTTAATAGGCCCATGAAATAAAGATATTTTTGAATTTGAATCAATCTCTTTGAAGATTTCCAAATAGTCCCCAGAAATTTTTAAATATCTTCGGTCTTTTTTCGGTATCAATATATTCCTAGTTATTTCCACATTTTTTTTTACTAATGAAAGGGTTAGGTGGTGGTTTAGATTCGATGATGTTCCAGTGGAACAGATTTAGATTCGATGATCACTTTGCACATATATTCTTGTACAGCAATTCTTTTTTGAGGCCGTTCCTTTAATAAGATAAACTTATTATCAAACCTTTTTTATTTCCCCAATTATATTTTCATTAATGTTATTTATATTTATATTTTTCTTTTAGATTATTTATGTTTTAACTTTTTGTTTTTGCTAAATCTTAAACTACTTCATCGCCATTAGAAGAAGAAGTAGATACTAACCATTCATCTTAAATTACACCTTCATCACAATCGATAATACTTGAGTAATCTTCATCTAAATAATCAATGTACATGTTTATTTCTCCAATTATATTTTCATCAATGTTATTCATATTTATATTTTTCTTTTAGATTATTTATTTTTAAAACTTTTTGTTTTTGCTAAATCTTAAACTACTTCATCGCCACTAAAAGAAGAAGTAAATGCTATTCATCTTATATTACAACAGCTCGATGATGATTGAGTAATGTTCATCTAAATAATCAATGTACATTTTATCAGCTTAGCACTAAGGTTTAAGACCTTTGTGATGTTTTATAATTTTTGATTCGCCAAATTGAGAGCAACCCACAAAGGTAGAATTTGTACATCTATCTACTCACTTATTGTTATTCATTGAGTACCTAAAATAATAAATTTAAATAAATATAATATGCGTGTTAAATAAAAACACTCATAATTTTTTTATAATTCATGAAAACGCTTACCGAGTACTTTTTATCAAGCTACGCGATGATACTAAGTGCGATTCGCGCGAGCACACGGGTTACCTAAGCGACAGTTTGGTGAAGGCTAATCGTAATTTTTGTTACCAACAGCCACTCAAATTCTGCTTTACAGCGCGTACAAGCGACAAAACAGAATAAGTGCAACAGGAAAAAGCGAATTTTTATACTTATTTGATATCAGTAACAGTTATCTAAGTAATAAAAACAGTAAAAAAACGGCAGGGAAAATATTACCAAGCGACAAAATAATATATTTTTTAGGTAGGAAAAACATTACTATATTACATTTTTAAGTACATTGCATTTAGGAAAAAAATACTAAATGAAAATGAATACATATTTAAGGTGTGTTAAAAAGTCTTAAATGACGAATAATAACAATTTTCAATCGAGTAAATTTTCTTAAGCAATATTCTTAGCCCAGATACCGTAAGGAAGAAAATACTTTATGTTTAAAGACCAGCCAAAAATTCGATGATCCTTTTGAAATATCATTCTAAGATCTCATACGGCGATGGCTTCAAAGGACGCTATGCCAGACCTAAAAGTCTTCAAACACAACCTTTTTCCACTTGTGTCCAACGGCATGTAAACTTCCCAAAATGGGCACCAGATCAACTTCCTTAATTAAAACCTTACTTATCAGTTTAGTTCTATAGATAAAAAATGTTGAGAAGTCCTGAACATTAGGAAACAGAGACCAATCTAGTTAAGATATAAAGTTCTTTAAAAGCTACATTATTATCTTTTATAGTAATTTAAACACGCAAAGTATCAGCATTTGAGTTTTATTGGAAACAATATCATCAAGATATTGTTTAATAAACTAACTTGCTGACTTATTAAGAAGTTGTTCGTTTAAATTCAAAGTTACGGTATAGCACTAGTGGTTGAGGCTTGTTTATCCCAGCACTAATGGGCCCGCTTGATCGGGGAAGTACCCTCTCACATAAGACCAGCGTGTAACAACGGTAGTTACTCCTACCAAATCTCCACCTTTTCTCTCTCGTCTTGTCTAATTATCAATAATTATTTTTTTATTTTATTCGTTAAAAATAAAAGCACGACATGACAATCAGAGGATATATTTTTCAATGGTTTTACTATCCCACTGTTAGGCACAGCTCGCCTCTCATAGTGAGAGGGATTTAGGCCGTAATCCACCACGCTGTCCCAGTGCGGGTTGGCAGAGTTCACATGCCGTTAAGAAAATCTCTCAGTCATGCAGGTTTCCTCACTATGTCTTCCTTTACCGAGCAATGATATTTTCTAACAAATACAAACATATAATACTTTCTGATATTTACGAAATATAAACATAATTTCGAAAAATCTCGGAAATTTCAATCAGCACTTAAAAAAGTTACATAGATTCGTCATAATAATCTGCCTTTACTGAAACGTTCAAATCTCCAGCTTGGCAGCTACACACTATAACGACCACAGAATCATATACCATTCACTCACAAACGAATACATATACTACAATTACCATACAAACAGAAGACGTGGAATTAGGACATAAATTTACACGCCATTAGCAACATTATTCATTCCAAACACGTGGAAGACAGACCACGGCGTATTGTGTCGTGTGCGTGCGTTTCCTTCGAACCGAATACATACGTGGTTCCATGGAAATAATATGTTGTAAGCTTATTATTATTAGTGGTATAATAGTATTGTTGCGAATTTATATATCAGCTGTTAAAATTGTCAAGCTTGATGAGGTTAATGTGAGAAAAAATAACTTCAAAATCATTGATGCGCGAACCAACGAGCATGCATGAAAGTAGCTGTCCGTGTGGTGACGGACTAAGAATACAAGTGTCACCACCCTATTCTTTCCCACGGGTGTCGTATGAGGCGACTAAGGGAAGTAAGCAATTATCATCCATTGCACGACTGGTGGTAGGGCTGGGTACCAAGTGGGAGTACTCACTTGGTATCTGGCCCGAGCGGGTTGGTACCACCATCTCCCGGACCGGCCATGAAGCATATCGTTGCGATTTGGCTGTAGTAGGAGATAGCCGTTTATATTTCATTTCATATCTGTGAAATGAATTGGTGAGAAGCGGCTTAACAATACTCTCGGTATAGTCGAGTCCATGGGTGACGGTTACCATTTACCATCAGATGGACCGTGACTCGGCTGCAACTAGATGCAATAAAAAAAAAAAAATGAGTGTAGAAGTCTGAATACGATAGCAGATAAAAATATATATTTTGTATAGGAGTAAAATCGCGTCAACGTCGCGAAAGGAGCATCTATGCAAAATTTCAAGTCAATCGGACGTAGGTATGGATTCGGAGATGAGACGTCTTTAAAAATTTCTCTCGCCCTCTAATATACATATAGAAGGTTTCATTATAATGACGAGGCATATAGCCTCTTAGAACGTAGAATCGAGACGAACAAAGGAACATGTCATCGTACTGGATGGGGGATGAGAACTGAGACTGTTTGTAATGTTTTGTATGAATACGACTTTTATAGCACATCTTACACATTTTCAAATAACGACGAACGCTTTAATATAATTATTTAATATGTAATATTTTTGATGTGAAACATCTAATGCGGAGGGAGGGTAAAATCGGCTGTTAGCGTGGCGACGCTTTTATTTTACTTGTCCCGTTCAAATTTTGCAAGTTAAATTTGACACACTTCCCGGTTTCCGATTGAGCTGAAATTTGACACACATGTGTATATCGCGTGACAATTCAATATTATGATGACATGGAGCTGATCTGATGATGGAGCTGGAAGGTGGACATAGGAACTCTATAATAAACGGCGCAACCCCATCGAGTTTGGGCTCGTATGATTCGTCGTGCCGAGTACTTTGTGTCTAGATGGTATCTAGGGTCTGATGATGGAGCTGGAAGGTGACCGCAGTAACTCTGTAATGAAACGACGCAACCCCATCGAGTTTGGAATCATTTTTTGATTCGTCTTGACGAGTACTTTGTCTTTAGATGGTATTTAGGGTCTGATGATGGAGCTAGAAGGAGGCCATAAGAACTCCGTTATAAAACGACATCGAGTTTGGGCTTGTATGATTTGTCTTGACGTGTAACTTTGTCTCTAGATAGGTATCCAGAGTCTGACGACGGAGCTGGAAGGTGGCCACAGTAACTCTGTAATGAAACGACGCAACCCTATCGATTTTGTACTCGTTTGATTCGTCTTGAGGATTACTTAAACAAGTTATGATCATTTTATTTCTACAAAATAATTCCGATGGTTTCACATCTGCTAGACGTCCCGCGACGTCTAGTTTTTTTAAATTAAAAGTTTCAATCCCTTGTTTCTGCTTAAATAGGGGTGTGAATCTATGTTTAAGGTACGTATTTACTTTAATTCAATATGAGAAAGAATTATGAGTGTTCGTTATATTAAATAACTAATAAAATCACTTGCTATTTATAAATAATCTATAGCCCCGTTATTTATTACACCAGGCAAGCGTTATTTTTGTTCAGCGATTATTTTTATTACATAACGCTACCACAACCGCTATGCCACGACGTCGACGACACACTACACTCTTTTTTTAGATTATTCTACTCTTTGCACTACACTAACAAAACATCACAGTCACATGCACACTTGAACAGTCAGTCACTTCAGTCAGTCATACCGCAAAAGAAAGGGACAGAACGGAATGACCCTGACCCGTTCATATCATTGTCACATGCGAAATTATGCTCTAACTTTACCACTTATGAACTATATTTCTGTCAATTATAAAAAATAACGTGCAAAATAATCTAAGTATCTAAAACATTGATTGACCCAATTCTAAAGTCCACGCAGACGAAGCCGCGGGCAGAATCTAAATACATATATCTTAGATCACAATTTCAATTCACTTAGTAGACATAAATCTATTGTTAAGATTGTTAACTGCTCAACGCGCGTACATAGCTTAACGTAACCTCAAATAGCGCACGATGTGCTATACGACGATAATCAAAAGATATCGTTAATATATTAAAGCGTAAAAAATAATAGGCGTTTTAAAAATAGCGCATCGTTATTTAACGTTTTTAATAAATAGCCGTTGCGAACACTCCTAGAAAGAATTAGCTCTGCTTTGGTCAGATTCCGTTTTGCCTGGATAGGATTTTTTCCTTTTATGGGAACTCTTCTCTGAGACGTTTTCCTTTGCTATATAAGCGACTATTGTAACTGAGGAATTAAGTATAGGTTTACAAGAACATCATCTCTATATATACTAAGCCATAAACAAGAAAGCCTACATCATCTCTATATATACTAAGGCATAAACAAGAAAGCCTATAAGTTATATATACAAGAATGTCTATTTCTGAATAATCCAATAAAGCTCAAGATCAATTTTTCTAAGAAATATAATTTTTTAGGGCTTCAGTATATTGAACCCAACGAAATAGTAAATTAGAGACTAAAAGACGCATTACCACCAAACTTTGTACAGTTTGTATATTATAAATTGAATGAATTTTCTTATAGAAGTCGGTTTAACAAGGAATAACAATACGTCTTATTATCCTAAAGTATACGGTATTTATGGCCATATCTAGCGAACTATTGGATAAATCATTCACCAGAGTTATTGGGGATCCTCGCGGAGACACTTCAGCCCAGCCTCCTCACCGAGGTGGTCGAGGACCTATTCCCACGATGGGCGGAGCACACGCCCCCAGTCATGGCATCGGCAGGTAGTGACCAGGAGGCCGACCTCAGTGTACCGCCCGTCACTGCGTCGGAAATGGGGTGGCTCGTCGCCGGCGGTGGAGTGCTGTTGGCGGTGTCACTCGACATCGCCAACGCATTCAATAGTCTGCCATTCAGCTGCATCAGGGAGGCGCTCCAGTATCACGGGGTGCCTGCATATCTGAGGCGGCTGGTGGCGGCGGTGGTATCTTGAGGGCCGCAGCGTTCTCTATGAGAGCCGCATAGGGGACGTTGTGAGAAAACCCATGTCGTGCGGTGTCCCACAGGGTTCGGTCCTAGGATCGCTCCAGTGGGACATGTCCCACCGATGTCGTAACTGATGAGTTACGACTGGGTGCTACGCTGTCAGCTCCCCCCCCGGGCTGGCGGTCATCTGCTATGCGGATGACACGCTGTCATGGCCCGGGGCGGAAACTTCGAGGTAGCGGCGTTCCTGGCCACCTTAGGGACCTCGGAGGTGGTCAGGAGGATCGGGGCGCTGGGGCTTAGGGTGGCCCTGGACAAGTCGGAGGCCCTACTTTTCCATGGGCCCCGACGTCGGCCACCTGCTGGCGCCTCAATCACGGTGGACGGGGTCCAAATTGGGGTGAACGCCCAGATCAAGTATCTGGGCCTGGTGCTGGATGGGCGATGGCGCTTTCGTGAGCACTTCCGCCAACTGTCTCCGAGGCTCGTCAGCGCAGCGTCCGCCCTTGCACGGCTCATGCCGAATATGGGCGGACCCAACAATGCGTGCCGACGGCTTTATGCGGGGGTAGTCCGGTCGATGGCGCTGTATGGTGCACCTGTGTGGACGGGGTGCCTGGACGCGCCGAACAGGGCTCTTCGCGTACAGGCTCATACGCGGATCCGCACGGTGTCGACGGAAACGGCCTGCGCGTTGGCCGGAACCCCCCGTGGGACTTGGAGGCGGAGGTGGTCGCCGAAGTGTATCGGCGGGCGTCGCAAGAGCGGGAGGTGGGTGGTCGTCCCCCACCCAGGGAGGTGGCCAGGTGGCAGGGCGATGCCCGCCGAGCTGCCATGGCCAGATGGAGGATACGGTTGGAGGCGCCCCGAGCCGGTCTCTGGACCGTAGGGGCGCTCCAGCCTGTGCTTGAGGAGCGGGCGGGGCGACGACACGGAGTCCTTACCTTCCGACTGGTGCAGGTGCTGTCGGGGCACGGTTGCTTCGGCAGATATCTGCACATAGTCGCAAGGAGGGTTGCGGCTGCGAAGAAAGACACGGCGCAGCACACGCTCGAGTCGTGCCCGGCTTGGGGCGGGCGGCGCCGTGAACTCGTCGTGGCAATAGGGGGGGACGTCTCGCTGCTGATTGTTGTTAGAGCGATGCTTGGCAGCGACAGGAATTGGGCCGTGGTCGCTGCCTTCTGCGAGGAGGTTATCTCGCGCAAGGTAACGGCGGAGAGGGCCAGGGAGGCTGATCCTTCCGCAGGCCCGAACCGCCGTCAGCGACTGGGGCGGCGCAGGCGTGAGTATTTGCGCCTAATGCCGCCCTAGCTGAGGCTGCGGGTGGATGGACCGGGGAACGTACGCCACCCGCAAGGCCTCCCGTGAAGGTGCGACGCTCCGTGTGCGTCGCTCAGTAGAGGGTACCCGAAAGGGTAAGCCGCCGTCGGACCACCGAAGGAATGTAACATAGTCCCAATGGCCCGCCAATACAGGCGGAGAGACGGCACACGGCGGGTTTCTTTAGTGGGTGAGGGCCCCACACTACCCTGTTCGTTGCCCTGAACGACGGGGTGTGCGATTAGGTACATATTTTCCTGCCTAAACAAAAAAAAAAGGGTTATTATACAGGCCTTGTTTAACTTTTTTAATTTTAATACACCAATATTTAGATGAAACGTATATAGTTTTTAATTCCATAAACACTTAAGAAATCTAAGAAAACCAATCCAAACATTATAGCTAAAGCAACATAATAAAACAGATTCACTACAGTAATATTCATTTAAAATTAATAAAATATACTTAATTAAAACAAATCATAGTAATTTAATCTTTATTAATGAAGTTGAATTGCTGGAAGTCAATAAGGAGGAGAGATAAAATCCAACTAGACATTGTTTCTTTGTGAATTGGAAAACAAACTATTAAACCGTTGAAACTATTTTAATCTCTCGAGTCAGCTATTTCCAGAAGCAAGCTTCGTGAGACAATGTTATATCCTGAAAATACGTAGCAGACAGCTATAGAATGGAATAGAAAACGGCATTTACCATGGCATTAACAACGAAAAGGGCGAGGGTGCATTGTTTGTGTATCACCTAATATACGTCGACGAAATTTTATGTACCGAGAAGGGTACATAATATGAAAATGAAAGCGTGTTTGGTATGTTTGAGGGCAAATTAGGCGTGAGATGAAAGAATAAAGGGGTTTGCTCAAAACTTTCGGTTCATTCCGCCCTAATGGGTTTCAAAACATTATTTTTTGTTGAAATCATTTTCTTTGAAAGCCCTTTCATAGGATGGAATTTGAAAAATATATAAAAATGTGGGTTAACTGCCAAAGTTCACAAAAAATTTACACAGGTCGGCAAAACTTTGTCCGTTTCAGGAAAATTATTTTAGTTATAAAAATAAAACTCACGATATGTGCTGATGTAAAATACGATAGTTTATAGCAAAAAGAGATGGTTTTCTTTTTGGTTTGACTAAACCTTTACTTTTTAGTCTTTACTTCTAATAATAAACTTAAAAATAAAATGTTTTTTTTTTACACGCGAATAAAGCTGTTCGGAAGCAATGTTTCTTCTGACTTGCTTAACAAAATTCAATATTTAGGGCTAGCAGAGTTAACTAACTTACTACTATCCTAAACTATTCCTCATGAATCTGGCTATCATGTACTAAAATAATGTTTCAAATCGGAATGGTAGATCCAGATGAAATGTCGCTTTAAGCGAATACACAAAAAAATATAATTTCCCCGCCTCTTTATATTAAGTATAGATTCTAATATGTTTAGACACGTTCTCAGAACTTGTGGATTACTTTCTTTGAAACTAAATCAATAAAATATTGGGAGCCTTACAAGATGTTATCCAAAAATATGATAAACATACCGTCCTTGCTATAAAATATAGGTTTTGTCGCCTCATCCAACTCAGCCAAAACATCACGTTCGACGTTAGTCAAAAAAATTGGTATATACAATGCGCAGACTCGTTCGATGTGTTATCAAGAATATAATACGCGAATGTTTAAAAAAGTACCACTACACAGTTCTTTAATAAAACGCGAATGTATGTATGATCCCTTAGCTTTGGAAATTTCGCAATCGTCTGCCACAACATTATTTTTATAGTTTACTGCGGCAGCTTAACGACCGTTTTATGTTTGCCAAATTCATACACGATACGAGCCCCTTATTTTTCAACTTGTCCCTGAATAAATATCAACTTATTTAAATGTATTACAGACCGCTATAAAGATGGTTGTTTTTTGTGTTTCAAAGCGTTTTCATTATTTCATAACCTAGGTCAGTTGGTGTCATATCATATTAAATACAGCGATACGGCTTTTTACCACTATCCATTATTATCATATTTCTCGGTTCGAAGATCATAGTTCACCGGTCAAAGCATTGGCTGGTTGTTTGATCTGTATGCGATTAAATCGTACCATTTTCATAGTCGAAGATACATTTTCAATAGCACGTGTTACTGGAATATAAAATGCATCCTAGTCAGGTCAGAGACTATTCAAGTTACCACTTACTAGCTTACTGCTAAAATATGCATACATCCATCATCCCGTGGGTCGTCTATCACCACAAGCCATAAAAAATACATTGAGAACAGCAGTCGTTTACAATAATAGTGTTATTTTGTCAGTACAAGAAGGAAATAGTTATTAACAGACCCACTCTATCTTCAATAAACTTTAACATAAAATAAAAACCTTTGGTGAAAATATATTGCAACATAAAGATAAGAAAACGCAACGGATAAAATAAAGCTCTCTTGTGAATCCACCAGTACTCCGGTATATTATTTCCGATATCCGCCACTGCCAAAGGCAATTTTTCGAATACCTCTGACCCAAATCTTCACACAAAAAGTAACGTTGGTAATACCGGGCGGCAGTAAATAATTTTAAGGGTTCCCCAGACGACTACATATAAAATACTCTTTACAAGTTATGGTGATGAAAATTTGTGGTGGTATTACGGTACGATACGCGTTATAAATATCATAACACCTTCGCTTTTTGTGAGTAGTCAGGGGTCGGACGTTGACAAATGGCTTCCGAAAATAAACTTGTTTACGGAAACGTTATTGATAGCCGCGATTTAATGCTATTACTTTTAGTTTGTGTTCCCCAGGAAAGTAGTGATGTGTGATAAGTAGCTTGTTTTTTGAAACGCTGCAATACGAGTATATTACTAACTTGTTTTCTTTGAATACTGGATATAAAATTACATAGCATCACACCTGTACCTATTCCCCGAAGAGGTAGGCAGAGGTGGTACACCTACGATTCGTCAGCTATGTTTAAGTCCCACGTAATAGGGGGCGAGCCTGTTGCCGTCTACTGGGCACATTTCCAAACTCCGGGCAAATACTGTGATTTTTTTTTTTATTTTTATTGCATTTAGTGGCAGACGAGCCACGGTCCATCTGATGGTAAATGGTAACCGCCGCCCATGGACTCGACTATACCGAGAGTATTGTCAAGCCGCTGCTCACCAATTCATGTCACATATGAAATGAAATATAAACGGCTATCTCATGCTACAGCCAAAACGCAACGATGTGCTTCATGGCCGGTCACACGGGAGATGGTGGTACCAACGCGCTCGGGCCGGATACCAAGTGAGTACTCCCACTTTGTACCCAGCCCTATCACCAGTCGTGCAATGGATGATAATTGCTTACTTCCCTTAGTCGCCTCATACGACACCCGTGGGAAAGAATGGGGTGATGACACTTGTATTCTTTTTACGAAAAACCTTAATAACATTACCCGATCCGGGGATCGAACCCGAGACCTCATGGTCAGCAGTCGCACTCACTACCGCTGCACCACCGAGGCAGTTATATAAAATAATGGCATAAATCGCAAAAAAACTTCCGACATTTTAAAGACAAAGCATAGTAAATTTTTTTAACTTTTACCCGCATGAACCTTACCTAAAATGAAACTGGATCCCATTCTTACAATAGGTACTAACAAAAAATAAAAATATTTTATAATAATTTGTTATTGTAGAGGAAGATAACGGATTCTAGCCCTGCTCTTGGTCGATCTTCATGACAAACTGCGGCTTGTCTATGCTCCTGATATTGCTGAGTCCATGAGCGGTTACCATTTAATACTCTACCGTCGTAAATAATAATATATAAATATTCAATAAAAAAAACGAGTGTGCTATAAACCACACGACTGAAGTAAAACTTAACAATAAATATTAATAATATTATTATCTATTAGTAATGAGAAAGAAAATGGGTACTCGCCCCTCTCTCTTGCCCCTACAGTAATATACGAAACGTAACTCTCTCTCTCTTTCTATCTTCTCTAACTTACATCTCCCTCTCAACTTCCGTTCGCCTCGTCCGATCACACTTTTCGTAACGGTCACGTTACGCATTCACTAGCTTACTCCTCAACTCAGCGCGCGTAAAGAAGTATTTACTTCAAAAATTGTTACGCGCAGTGATTCAAGTCACATCACTAACGCAATCGTTTGTCAGCCACACTCAATGGAGTTTGAATCCTCTTTTCACTGTCGATGACTTTTATTCCGGAAAGCCTACTTGCTTTGTCGAAAATACTCGTATGTTGACAGATACCGAGATTTAGAGATTTTTGGGTGGGTTATGTTTTATGAGCGTACTTCTATACTAAATATATAAATTCGAAAGTGTGATTGTTTGTATATTTGTATTAACCTATAACCCCATAAAAGCTCATAGGCTACTTTTTATCCCTTAAAAATGTGTGGTTCCCCAATAAAATATCCCGGATAACTACTTTTTACATAAAGACAATGTGCCATAGAGTAATGTATTTATATTCTGAAGTATAGGTGGTGTCGCGGGCAGAATCAAGAAGTCATCTCTAGCCTTATCCTAACTTTTGATGGAGTCGGCTTCTGATCAGTTCGGTTTAAGCTGATCCATCATATACACGGAGCGACTGCCTACCTGACCTCCACGACCCAATTAAGGGGACAACTGGCGACCTTAGAATAAGACCGGATTTAGATTTTTTATTTAGGACTCTGACAACCTGTAACGACTATTAGTATGTTATTTGACAGTCCGGAGCCACTGCTTAACATGTCTACCGAAGCACAGAGAAGGTCTGGTGTCCCTTTTGTCTCCCATCTGATTGACAGCCGAGTGAAAGTTGCTTGCCTTGCGGATCGTTCGATCTGCCAGTGCAATACTAGACTACGACCCCCCCCCCTTTTTTGTTCGGGGCAACGAACAAGGTAGTGTGGGGCCCTCACCCACTAAAGAAACCCGCCGTGTGCCGTCTCTCCACCTTTATTGGCGGGCCACCAGAACTATCATTCCTTCAGTGGTCTTTAAACATTAAGCCGTAAATATTCATTCGTTCTTTTAAAGGGGCAATATTAATCTCAACTGTCGCCCCTTGCTAACGGTAATATAAATTATAAACCTCTAAAGTTCTAACAAATTATACGGTCCATGGGAGTCGCTATGTCTCTCTGTAGGGACCTATAAGAACTTTATGACTTTCTAAATAGAATTATAGAGGCATTTAATTGCGTTAACACATTACCATCATATTTACCGTCTTCTTTAACTATGTATAGAGCATAACTGGAATTTATTTTAAGTAAGAGCTTTCAACTCAACATCTTCAACAATTTCTAATTACACAAAACGTGTGGTTACAATCCTAACAATAAAGTCTGAGCACTAAGCACACTACAGCTCGTTATCACTAGCTCACCACTCGTCCTGTTTAATTGAAGACTCGACTCCTCATGCACTCGCCTTTGTCACTATCCGTGGTTTTGAAATGTTCTATCATTCCAGTAATTACTGCCGCACTTTCGGGATAATTGTTGCGGATGTACAATACCTTGTTATTTACACAATGTATGTGCTGGGTTGCAATATAATGTTTTTATTAGTATGAACGCCGCCGTGTGGGGCCGGCTTTAGAATTGTCCCACCCCTTCTCCACCCATGGGAGTAGTAAGAGCCGACTGAGGGAATACCGGGGGAGACGGCAGCAGCACTCCCCTCGAGTATTAACAACATCCACTGCGATCGCCAACCCGCCTGCCAAGCGTGGCGATTACGGCACTATCCCCCTTATGAGCGAAACAGCACAGGACCGCTCGTTGTGGCGTTCTCTTGGGGAGGCCTATGTCCAGCAGTGAACGTCGAAGGGCTGATGGATGGATGAGATTAGTATGAAAATCTATACGCAATATTTAATTATTTTTGCTGAATTTTGTAAACACCAGAGGTATCACTCGCACCTCGCCATCTCTAAGGAAAGGGATAGAAGGTAGATAGAAAGAATAATAAGGAGAGGATTAGTGGTATATGATATTAAAAAGGCGGATATTGTACTGTACACTACCCGTGGAAAAGTCAATAGAACACACGATAGAACACGAAATTTCTATGCTGGTGTACTATTCTATGATAAGATTATTATAATTTTGGATTATTGTTCAACCGGAACTAAAAAACACACTCAAAATAACGAGGAAAATGTCTATTTTTCCCACAGGAGCCATTTCATAAGTAAGGTATAACAACACAGTAATGTGTGCTAAGAATAAATAACTCAGGACTTAAAAACAAGCAAGGCGTTGAACCTCGAGGATAATTACAATAAGTAATCTCTATAAAAACTTGTTTGGTAACGTGATAAGAATATGTTTGTAGAACAAACTAGTTGGTGGGCTACGTAAATATATTAGGAAAATGACTGTTTTTTGATCCTTACTAAGTGTGCTTGCTTGTTTATTAAAGCTTTCACGCTATAACTATTAAGCCGATCACCATAGCATATCTACATGTAGTCATATTCATTTATTGTCGCATTCCACAATGTATATAGCAGGTGGTAACATAAAGATAAAAGAGTAACAATTATGGACCCTGTTGGGCACAGCAAAAAGTAGAAAAGAGGATGACGTAAAAGGTATTTTTGTAATTATTCGTGTTGTTTATTGCTATTATATTATTTTTTGTTGATAATAAATTAATTTTTATGGTTTTTTGTATTTTTTATTAAATAATTTTTTTTTTAAGTCAGGGAGGACATTGTTAATTTGTATCCCAAAAAAAAATTATAGTTCCTGGTGATAGCAATTTTTGCACAGAGATCATTAGTGTGCCGTATAGTTGAAGTAATTGTTGAAGTCCAAGCCGACGAAGTCGCAGGTGGAATTTAGTTAATGGATTATACTTTCTCTTTTATCTTATACACGTTTATATTGCATTCAAATGCTAGAAATAAGCTGGAAAGGAGTACTATTCCATTGTTATGCTTATTGTGGTACAACGTAACTTATAGGACGTACTCACAATTTTTTTTAATCTACGAAATATAAGTAAAGTCCCATAAGAACGCAATGGAGAATACTCAGCTAAATAATCATCCGAATAGCAACAACTTGGTTTGCCACCAGTCACGTGTAGTTCCTACGGGGGCCGTTTTAAGACGATTAATCCGTTGTCTCCGTGTAAACAGCTGAGTCAAAATATAATTAATTTACATAAATTTTATGCTTTAATAGTTCACATTACGCATGCTCAGGTTAGTATTTTACGCGCACTAATTGGGCTTTGTCAGGAAGAGGCATTGACCTGTCCAAACATGTGGTATAATTGCATCGCAGCTGAATACTTACTTTTATATACATTTGACGATACAAACACAAAATTTAAAAAAGGGAAGTCCACGGCCAGTCGCCTCGGGAAGCTCCGAACAGATGTTCAGCCACCAATTAAAATCAAAATATCCTCACGGCAATATTTGTTGGAGTAGTAATAAATGCTTTGTTTATCGGAATATATTATTATGGCGCCTAACCGTAGACCTCCCACGCGCGTTCGTGCTGATAAAATGTAATAGTCGTAGTATTAATTCTACGTAAGAATCCATTTGCGTAACAGAAACTGCTTTTATGTTTTCATAGAATTGACGGGCCTCGTGGCGTAGTCGGTAGTGTAACCGACTTCATTGCACGAGGTCGTGGGTTCGATTCCCACTCAGGACAATTATTTGTGTGATGATCACAGATATTTGTACTGTGTCTGGGTGTTTTCTATCTATTATATGTATGTATGTATTTACAAAATAAAAGTAATATATATGTATTATATCCGTAATCCCATAGCACAAGCGCTAAGCTTAGTTTGGGACCAGAGGACGTTGTGTGAAAATGTCCGTGAATATTTATTATAGAATTTATTGTTATTTTGATTACTACACCGTAAATATAATAAAGCGACTTTAGTTCTATTAATTATTAAAAAAAATATAACATTCACATAGAGATAATTGAAAAATCTCGACACATATTAAGTACTTATACGTTTCTTAAAATATGCCTACTGCTTGGATCCCAAATCATAAATATTATTAGGTACTTATTTAAGGGTGAATAATTTTCCCGGGTCTCTTCTCAGAGAGGGAGGTTTAGGCGATATGGGTCGGCAGATTTCACAGACCGTCGAAAAAAATCAAGACACGTAGATTTGCTGATGACGTTTCCCTTCACCAGTTTTATATGTAGACAAATACACACATAACTTCAGTCTTAGGGTATTGATAAAAAAAAGCTAGACGTCGCGGGACGTCTACCAGATGTGAAAACATCGAAATTATTTTGTAGCAATAAAATGATTATAACTTGACAAAGTACTCCTCAAGACGAATCAAACGGGTATAAACTCGATAGGGTTGCGTCATTTCATTCCAGCTCCATCGTCAGACCCTGAATACCATCTAGAGACAAAGTACTTGTCAAGACAAATCATACGAGCCCAAACTCGATGGAGTTATGTCATTTTATAATGGAGTTCCTATAGCCGCCTTCTAGTTCCATCATCAGACCCTGGATACCATCTAAAGACAAAGTACTCGTCAAGACAAATCAAACAATTCCAAACTCGATGGTTACTGTGGCCACCTTCCAGCTTCATCATCAGCCCCTGGATAGCTTCCAGAGGCAAAGTACTCGTCAAGACGAATCATAGGTTCGTACCTATTTGGCTCGTGCCAAAACTCGATGGGGTTGCGCAGTTTCATTATAGAGTTCCTATGTCCACCTTCCAGCTCCACCATCAGATCAGCTCCATGTCATCATAATACTGCATTGTCACGCGATATACACATGCGTGTAAAATTTCAGCTCATTTGGAAACCGGGAAGTGTGTCAAATCTAACTTGCAAGATTTGAACGAGACAAGTGAAATAAAAGCGCCACCACGCTAACAGCCAATTTTACCCCCCCTCCGCATTATATGTTTCACATCAAAAATCTAGTTCCGATATCAGACTCGAGATGAACTCGATACCAGTCTACGTACTCGTGGCTCTTCCCCATTAGTCTAGTCTTACTACTAAACTTGTGTATAATATATTTAAATTATGTTTCTTTTAAACATTATGGATCTATATTTTTTAGCATTTGACATGTTCCGCTACTTTTTAAGTACAAATTATTTGTGAATAAGGAAAAGATAGATCAATAATGTTTAAAAAATCACGCCATCAAATAGTATGATTTTTAATTGCAAAATTAAACTTACTATATTGGATATTTAGATATTTTTATATATATTTTTAGCATTTGACATGCTTAGCACTATACATTAAACACAAAGTGAAAAATGTAAAATCGAAAATAACAGTCACGAGCAGGATTTGAACCTGCATCTCCTGGATACCGTCCAGATGCTTTGCCAATTCAGCCATCGCGACAATTGCTCCTGACTGCTAATCTCGATAACACATTCATACTTAACGTCTTTGGGTGACGCCTGCGCCATCTGTCGGAAGTATTTTCATTTTTTTCACTTTGTGTTTAATGTATAGTGCTAAGCATGTGAAATGCTAAAAAAAATATATATAAAAATATCTAAATATTTAAAAGGTTTGCGTCATTATTAGGTAAAAATCTTAATTGTAAAATTAAGTTTACCTGGTCGGTATAATGTATGAAAATACTTCCGACAGATATACCCATACTATATTGGATTAATGCATGTAAATGCATTCCGATAGATGGCGTTGGTCGTAAAGACAAATGTGATGAGGAGATTGGGATGATCGAAAGTTCTGTACGATAGCTCAGTGGCTTAGAAGACTTTCCCGGATTGGAAAAGACGCGGGTTCAATTCCCGCTCGTACAAAAAATATTTTTTTCCTTATTCACAAATAATTTGTATGTTTCTTTTGTATAGGTACGAGTACAATAAAGATTACGAACATCAATCCTCTTTTAAATAATTAACAGTTGTTTATTTTGCTTAGGGCGTGTATTTATGTACAATATGTGCCTTGCTGAACCATTAATCATAAAGGAAGATTTAATTTGATCATTTACGTCGTGACTAATTTGGTAATCTTCATTATACCACAAATCATACTTAATTAAGGTTTAATTTGAATTTTTGTTTGGGTATTATTTATTTAGATTCGAATGATGCGAATTTTTTTCTCGCTTGATCTAAGTAGATTATTTTCGTACTGTCTCGGTGGTGCAACGGTAGTGTAAGCGAATGCTGATCATGAGGTCTCGGGTTCGATCCCCGGCTTAAACGGTGCTATTGAGCTTTTTCGTAAAAAGAAAAATTCTCAGTAGCAGCCCGTAGTTTGGAAATGTGCCCGGTATACGGCAAAAGGTTCGCCCTCTATTTCGTGGGACTTAAACATTGGCGAATCGTGGGTTTTGTAATACAGCTCTCCCTACTCCTTCGGGGATACAGGCGTGATGCTATGTTTGATCTTAAACTGGGAACGAACTTAATGCCATTATCTAGCAGCAGGTATCTTAGTATTGTTGAGACTATGAACGGCGCTTACCACTAAGGTGGGCCGTGGCTCATCTGCCACCATATACATAACATAAAATCGCTATCGACGTCTGTCTGTTTGTCCGCTTCCTTCTAAACCACGCAACAGATTTTGAAACAATTTTCAGTGTCGTTTAGATAATATTCCAAGGAAGGTTACTCGTTCATATATGTTTATACATTTTAATTACTGCTTTTTAATAGTGAAATTAAATGTTTTTAATTATGTTAAATTGCGCCATACGCTGGCTGCAGCTAAAGACATACACATTAAAATATTGTAATTGAGAGTAAGTTGTTCCAAAATCCTGAATATATTTGTATTAGTCAATTGAACCAGGCGAAGCGAGGGCGGGTCAAGAAAAAATATATATACTTAGTGTATTATAAATAAGTTCTCTTTGAGATAATTTTTATGACTTTCATTTTGTAATCTTGACCTCCTGATATTTAACTATCTTAATGACATCATCTACAAAAATGAATGTTTCTATCTCTCCAATTAAGCAAGCTATAAGATTTTAAAATACAACAAACCCGTTTTTTTTCTCACCATAACGGGAGTGAAGTAAAACCGGGGGTTATTAATAAACTCGTAACGTTTGGTATAAGAGTTCTGGCGCCGTCTGTCACAGTCAGATAAACAGGCTTCTGTCCAACGGTCATTGAATGCGAAGCTCGGTGTTGACATGTACAACTTGGGATTATTTATCGTAACGAGTTTCAATGCAAATAAGTTTCTAATGTAAATAAATTTTGCTTTATTGATACAATAAGTTATAAATTTAGCTGCAAGGATTTTGTCGACTCTGTCAACGTTTATGTGCTTTGATATTTTACGAGAAATGTATGTTTTGAGCCGCTCTAGCGGTGAGAAAAATATATTTTTCAACTCGAATAAGAGTGATGATTAGAATAACGATTTGAATCAATTCAATCAGACAATCTGTAATTCCAATTGGCCTCGTGGCGTAGTCGGTAGTGTAACCGACTTTCGAGCACGAGGTCGTGGGTTCGGTTTTCACTCAGGTCAATTATTTGTGTGATGAACACAGACATTTGTACTGCGTCTGGGTGGTTCTATCTATTATATATGTATGTATTTACAAAAGAAGTAATACATGTATTATATCCGTAACCTGGTACCCATAGCACAAGCGTTAAGCTTAGGTCCCAAACCAGAGGACGTTGTGTAAAATTTCCGTGAAAATTTATATATTTATTGGTTACTTAAATGTAACCAAGCGCTTGCCCGAAGACGAGCTAGATAGATGCGCGAAAAGGAACAGATTCCGCAAATTCTAAACTCCAGAAAATTATACATTATCATAAATACTTTGTTTTAGTTCTTACCACATTCAAACACTCGTTTCAAGGGTGCTTAAGCCCATCAGGCCATTATCTCCAAGACATATACATCAACCGCCTTTACCTATAACATTTGTTACGCAGACAGTCTGATGACGAACCCCATTACCGTCATACAATACATTATACAAAGTCGATAGCACTTTTAAGTGTTGCTGACATCGTAACCACTAAAACAGTAGTAAACATGTCTATTAACGTAAACATTTAAGGATATAGCGGTCCGTTGTGTGAATGTGCGTGGGTGGGTAACACCTGCATATATTTACTGATTTTACTATACGAAAGTTTCGGATATTATACAGATTATCAATTCATATTAATTTTTTTTTCGGTGCATTTATTATAATCGGGATTTGTATAAAAGTAGTTTAATTATGTAATATCTAGTTTTAGCTTAAAACTGTGAGGGATTTCAGTTATTCAAAAACCTGCTGGATTAATTTGGGCTTATTTACTTACAATATTTTTTAAATCATTTGCATATATAAGTAATATATATATTGATATATTTATATATTATATTATTTTTAATTAAATAAACAAAGATTTAAATCAACCTGCAAAACGATTTTGATTTTTTTAATCATCTAAATTTTAATAATTCCTCGTTGAAAATTGTATCGATAATAAATATAATCCTGTTATAATTTAAATCTAAGTAAATTTAAACTCAAAATTTTTTGACCGATAATTCTTTGTTAGTAATTACAAATGCGTTAACATCTAGTTTCTTAGCGGTTTTTTACGTTTCTTAGCCACCTTTGAATAAATTAAATCACACGTGGAAATAAAGCTAGGTAAATTTAGTACCATATGTATAGTTAGGGTTGTCAATAGTTATTAAAAGTTGAAAATATTATATTGTCATATAAAAGGCCCGTGTGGGCCTGGTTTTAGAATTGTCCCACCCCTCTCCACCCATGGGAGTTGTAAGAGCCGACTGAGGGAATACCGGGGGAGTGGGCAGCAGCACTCCCTCGAGTATTAACAACATCCGCTGCGATCGCCAATCCACCTGCCAAGCGTGGCGATTACGCCACTATTCCCCCATATGAGCGCACAGGACCGCTCGTTGTGGCGTTATTGGGGAGGCCTATGTCCAGCAGTGGATGTCAAAAGGCTGATGGATGGATGGATGGATGGATAAAAGCCCCCCTCCCCCATATTTGACCGCCGCGCCACTTGCAGGGAAGTTGTGTAAATGAATTGTCTCGTACACAAGAAGTCGTTGAAATAACGGCAGTTTTACGTTTCCAAACTATAATCGAAATAAATAAACAGACTTATCATACGAGTAAAAGCTGTTTGCGTACAATTTTTGCAATAATTTTCATAATAACCATAACAATTGGATGCCTAGATGTTTATCCGTAAATCACGTATGTAAAAAGATGGAACACTGGATTAATATATAGAATTTATATTCCGAAAAACAAAAAATAGTTTTTGTAGGATAGCTATTTTTGGCAAAAGGCGTAATAATTAAACGGATTTGTACGAAATTTAGCGTTTAGATAAATTATGGTTGGGATAAACACATGAACATTTTTACCATGATAAAGAATTTATGTGGGATTAGCCTTAACGATTCTATTGTAATAGTAATTTGGTCTATTAATCAAACTTTGGCAACCCTATATACATAGCATATAGATAGACAGTGAGTTCTGAGAATCGTTAAAAATAACACAAGATCAATGTTCTTTAAACGAGGTAGTACACTATTAGCGAGTTCTTTTTCACAATGTATTATGGAAATCTGTAGCTAGCCTTCGCTTACATGTATTCTAGGATTAAGAACGAAGGATGGTTACGATGTTGGATGGTTTTTCCTGTACAACGAACAACATAATACGTGTTTGTATTTAATATTGACGTATTACTATTAGATGAACATTGCGTTTGGAACAAAACTAATCAGGAATATGTTGACAGATGGCATAATGACTGATGTCTAAACTTATTAAATCTTATCAGCCACAGAATTTATAAGAAACATTTATAGAATTATCGTTTATCTGTCTGTATGTTTGTTCGTGCATCACGCAAAAACTACTAACGGATTCCTTGTGGTGCAGCGGTAGTGTAAACGACTGCTGATCATGAGGTCTGGGGTTCGATCCCCGGGTCGGGCAGTGTTATTGAGGTTTATTGTAAAAAGACAAATTCTCAGTAGCAGCCCGGAGTTTGGAAATGTGCCCCGTAGACGGCAATAGGCTCGCCCCTTATTACGTGGGACTTAAACATAGCTGGCGAACCGTGGGTATGTAATACACCTCTGCCTACCCCTTCGGGGAATACAGGCGTGATGCTATGTTTAGACGTAATAAAACAGAAATAATCTCACCGCGGATTTTATCAATCCCATATTATTATTACCCACTATTTTCAAACCTCTTCTTGCACAAATTTTATCGTTTTTAACAACTTACTTACTTATCATCACGCCATTTCCCTTGCGGCGTAGGCAGAGAGAACAAAGTGCCAAGAGGCTCTATTCTTGCATACATCTCTGGCTTCCTCAACATTCATAACTCTCTTCATACACGCTCGCCGGTTTCGGAGACTCCTGACTCCACCCTCCTTCAATACATGACCGATTTGGTCTAGGTAGGTGAGTAACAAGTAACAACAAGAGAAGTCACACACAGTAAGTTTTAACAACTTGTTTTGTCTTATAATATGTATTTATATATTTATATATATTTTTAGCATTTGACATGCTTAGCACTATACATTAATCACAAAGTGAAAAATGTGAAATCGAAAATAACAGTCACGAACAGGATTTGAACCTGCATCTCCTGGATACCGTCCAGATGCTTTGCCAATTCAGCCATCGTGACTCGTGACAATTGCTCCCAACTGCTAATTTCGATAACACATTCATACTTTCTGATTAATTATAATATGTACTTTATGATCTCAGTCCAAATGAATCAAAATACCTATAAATTGTTTGTAAAAAAGCCCTATATAAGGTTTAATGTTCACCAGACCTATTAACTTTCGTCCGCTTACTATTTATGGAGTTTGTAATACATTGCGAACCATTATTTGCTAATTAAAGTATCATTAACTTTTACACCAGTGTGGTAGATATCTAATATATTTCTACTTAGTTAATGCCTATCATACTTGTTAGACTTGTGTACTAAAATCCTAAGAAAAACTACAACCAATAGACTTTTCCTTAGATAAGCTGACGTCTAACATTTATTGATTCATTTGAGAAACAACGTTTCTCTATCACAAAGAAAGTTTTATTATAGTGGATAGCTATATTAAACGTAACGTAAATTTGCGTTCGAATGCCGTTAATTGGAATCTAATGAAAGCATAAGTGAAAGCCCATTGTACCAAGGACCGTAAGGCCTCCAATTCGAACTAAAGGCATATACATATTTTTCTGGGTTCCGGACTGTATATATGCACAATTTCATGATGACCACTCAAACTAATTGCAGCCTGAAAGCGTAACAAACATAGGTACTATAATATTATACTACTAGCCTTTGCCCGCGGCTTCGCCGCAGCCAAAAGCTAGTTTTTGGCTTATATCTCAGGTTCCCGATATAGTAGCGGAAGAAAATGTATACCAGTTTTTAAGTCTATTCAAGGCCTTTCAAATAAAAAAAAATGCATCTAAATCCGTTCAGTAGTTTTTCGTGATGCGCAAACAAACAAACAGTAAACAGTTAAACAGATAAAAATTGTAAAAAAAAAAGTGTTGTGTTTAGATATGCCTATATAACCTATTAAACTATTTTTTATTATACAGCTGTAACTGAGCTGTGTCTGTCCATTTAAGATATTTGAGAAAAAATATATATTTATAATATTACTAGATCCACGATTAAGGGCCGGTTGCTTCAGCTATACTTGACGCACACGTAAACGTCAAAAATAGAGTTAACCATCGTCAAACCAAAAAAGCGTTGTTTCACGAAATGAGGTCCCTAACGTACGTTAAATAATAACGATTACGGTAACAGATGTCCCGCCCACTGGTTAACATCACTTTCGGTGGGTCTAGCCATAGATATTCTCATATATACTGTCAGCATATAAGTACTATATGGATGCGTCTAACAAACAGTATCTATCTACAACATTATGGAGACTCTTTTGTATTCGTCTTTATTCTACGAGAGTTGTTCATCTGGCGATAATAAAAATAATGTAGAAAGGAAGAAAAAAGTCTTTAAAACACCTGTTAACAACCAAAATTTTTGTGATGAGCAGGAATTCATATATGTTAGAATTCATTCATTGCAAGGTATCGTGAGACTATCGCGTACCTAATAAAGGAAGTAGCTCTATTGTTGACACGTCGTATCGAAGACGATATAAAATTTGTTACAGAAAAGTAGAATTTCTCATAAGAATACTTTGATTTAAAATTTATTTGTCTACAATATTTCAGAAACTTGGCTGTAAAACCTAGCCTACCTCTAGATCAGGTACTTGCTACTCTACAATGTTATGGTTCCATCCATCCATCCATCCATCAGCCTTTTAAAGTCCACTGCTGGACATAGGCTTCCCCAAGAATGGGGGATAGTGCCGTAATCGCCACGCTTGGCAGGAGGGTTGGCGATCGCAGTGGATGTTGTTAATACTCGAGGGAGTGCTGCTGCCCACTCCCCTGGTATTCCCTCAGTCGGCTCTAACGACTCCCGTGGGTAGAGAGGGGTGGGACAATTCTAAAGCCGGCCCCACACGGCCTATGTTATGGTTCAGGATCGCTTTATTAGATGTGTTGGGCATGTGTCAGGTTTGCAGAAATTAACAGTGTGTCATATTATTCATCGAGTGATTCGGGTTATCGATAAATTACGTCCTCATTACATAAACATTCCATCTAACGAAGAAGAAAAATTGGCTGTTGCAACTGACTTCTATAATATAGCTAGATTTCAAATCAAACTTTAACAGACGTGAAGTCCTCGGTTGGTCTCCACCGGCATTGAATTATGCATGAATAGCTTATTTTTCTTTATATTACCTAATAATATTGTCACAATTCACAACTAATAATAAAGGAATAATTGAAAGATTTTTCATTCGCGTCATAAACAATAAAATAAATAAGTAATACGTATATATAGTATATACTTATATACATTACATATTACTTCCATGACAAAACAAAAAAACCATAGACTATAACATCCTGTGTCTATGATAAAAAAGATACAACTGACGTATACGGACAAATGTTGGCATACTAGAAAAATCTCCCATTTATTTTTATTACGAAAATACGTTGCTATGTGCTGGCATCCCTAATAACTTTGACGACTGGTTTTTTAGGCAATGAAACAACGCTTTGTATTTAACGTACGTTAAATATCGTTCGTAATCGTTATTTTTTGACGTACGTATGTTACGATAATCAATCGTTTGAAACAACCTAAGAGATATTCTTTCAAATGAAGTTTAATTTGTTAAAAAAACAAATGCCAGCATATATTAGCGTCCGGGTCTAGTACTATTATAAGCTATAGCAACTTAAAGAGGCATTTGGTCACACACTTTTAGTACAAAAAATAAACCCATGTAAAGTCTACCGTTCTACATAACTTATGGGGCTTTTGTTCATTTCGTCAGACTTAAACGAAGTAAACAACGCCATTGCTATTCTAATGTAATCCTTATTTTAATCACAAAACGAGCTAAATTTTTCGGTAGTTCCAAATATATATAATATGTTGAAATAGTACGCATTCCTAACAGTCTCACCCGTATGATGTGATGTTATTTGAACAGTATTTGAAGAACATAATTTATATCAAATAAGTGTATATTGCTCCTCCTTTCTCCACCCATGGGAGTAGTAAGAGCCGACTGTGAGAATGCCGGGGGAGTGGGCAGCAGCACTCCCTCGAGTATTACGGCACTATCCCCCATATGAGCGAAACACATGTTGTGGCGTTCTCTTGGGGAGGCCTATGTCCAGCAGTGGACTTCGAAAGGCTGATGGATGGATGAAGTATATTGCAGGTGCAGCGGCAGCTTATGGTGAGAACAAGGACTGCAAAAATTGGAGTTTGAAGTTCGAGTCGATCCCTGGCTGACGCCGAAATCTTTTTTTTTCTTGTTTAGTTTACAAAGCATGATGTTCACAAATGTATCACTGACTGGTGATAGAAGACATCGTGAGAAAACCTGGATGCCTGGGAGATTTCTCAGCTTGTGAAATCTGGTTATTAGGCCAACGAGGTGCAGTGTATCCTCACTTTGCGAGAAGATCCGTTCCAACAGTGGGGCACTATTGGAACGGATTAAGCGTTGTGAATAAAACTATGTTTTTCTTTGGTCAGTAAAAACTAGACTGAGTTTTATGAACTGACTGACATTATCAATGCTCGCCCCAAACTCCTGGGGCTAGGACCATGAAAATCTACATATGGGTTTCTTTGATCTGTAGGTGAGCAAGATAAGGCTTTTACGCAAATCAGAATGGATGTTAGACAACCCACAAACGCAACGCGTCGCCGGGTTCGTTAGTCATACATAAATTTTAAAACTTAGATTAATTAATTGTAAGTAAAACTCATACTGTAAAGACATGGTGACAGTTCGTCTTCCAATTACCTGTAACAAAAAATAATAATTAATTAAATAAGATAATATAGAGACTTCTTTATCACAGCCCATGGATTAACTATCCATGTCATGGCATATTGCCATCCTATAAATAATATTATTGTAAATATCTAGTATTCTTATTTCCTTTATTTTGGGGAGTTTACACACTCCATCAGAATATGTAGTCTTCTACAATGCCACTATAATTTTGAGAATCAGATTTTTCCATTAGGAATTTAAACTGGTTTGATAGAATACATAGAAATTATTAACATGCAATACTTGTGTAAAAAAGGTGACACTAATTTGCAATCAATGATAAAAATAATACTAACCCGTTTCAGATTGCCACTAAAACTAATACTTATTGTACTTCACAGATGGTTGGGTAATGATTAAGTGAATAACTAACTTAGTGTTGTGGGTTCGAACTCAGTACAGATACTTGTGTTATCACTTTTATGGTGTGAAAATAATAATCTATCAGAAATACTAGTCTAAAACAATTTTTACTGAATTTATTGAGTTTTTTGGTGTTGGAAGTGTAATATAGTTCCAGTGACCCGCCAATAAAGGCGGAGAGACAGCACACGGCGGGTTTATTTAGTGGGTGAGGGCCCCACACTACAGTGTTCGTTGCCCCGAACGACGGGGTGTGCGGTTAGGAACATTTTTTCCCACCTTAACAAAAAAAAAGTCAGCAATTGTGATTACTAAGTTTCATATTTGTATATTTTCCCACATCCCATCACTAGAGTCAGCGAGCGACAGCCGATACAATGTACCGGTCCGAGCCTGGTACGATTGGCCAAGGTTACCGGTACCGCAGTGTAACAACAACTCTACCGATAGACAGCACAACAACAATTTTGTGTCGTTCATTTTTTATTTTACGTCCCGTTCGTGTTATTTGTGGGTCACACGGCTAAGCTACATTAGATTAGTTTAACCCAACTTGAGTTTTATTTATTAATTAACTACGTACGTTGGCAGGTATATTCATAAAACAGATGCATTATAAAAAAAGCAGTGACAGCCGTAAGATCGAGACATGCTAAGACAGAAGTATCCACTTCGAACTGCATTAATTTTTGATTGAGGCGCACACACAGAGTACCTTTATGTAATTATTTATAGATTTTAATAAAAAGTAAGTTCAAAACCTAAAAGTCGATAGGTGAATCCGATAGATGGCATATGGCCACGGCTATCCTCTGAAAAGATGACGATATTTTCTTGTTTCATACATTTTAGGGCATGATTTTTCAGGTACCGTAGAGGGCACCATATGCAATTTAATGTCGTTATACAGTAACCTAACGTCACATAACTTATAACCAACGAACGATCAAGACACTTCCAACGATATCTCATTTGTCAAATTATGATAAGTACTTTAGAAGATCAACATACGTACGAGTAGTCGAGTAAAAATGATTCTACATGACATATAATTCCATTAACTAATCGGTTATCAACATCAGACGGTATTAACTGATTGCACGTTGTCATTGCTTCGTATATAAAAAAAATAAAAGCAAAGGCAAGTTTGCCATCAGCAGTTTGATAACAGTGTTTGCTAATTATGTCGCGAGTTTTCGGAAGGCAGGCCGTTGACCACTAAATGTGTCAGAATATTCACAGTCACCGTGACACTGTATTTAGTACCTCAACAAGCGTAAAAATCCTCAGTTAGTAAATTGTTTTTTAGCTGACGGTATTTTTTGTATCTATGATATTTTGGTTGCATTGCAATAGGCAATAGGAAATTACAAACTATAGTTCTTTTTCTCCATGGCATTTTGTTTTTTGAGTTTGCCATTGTTTTTTTTTATTTGCTGTCACTTTCTAGTGGTAGAGCCTTGCTTATCCCAACATGAATGGACCGGGTCGTTCGGGGAAGAACTTACCACTCTCTCACAAAAAAACAACGTGAAACAACGATAGGTACTTCTACCGTTGTGTTTCGTATAGTAAGTGAGAGCGTCGGAGGCCCAATCCTCCTCCTCACGCTCCCCTTAGTATCCTACCAATCCTCTCCTTATTATTATCCTCCTATCCACCGCCTATCCCTTTCCTTGCAGATCGCGACACGTGAATGATGCCTCTGGTGTCGCTAGAGTCTATAGGCTACGTTAACAGTTAACCATCAGGTGGGTCGTATGTTGCCACCCACGTAATATAAAAAATACCTTGACTTTTTGCTACATAATTATATTATTTTATAAGTGCAATATGATAAATAGAGACATTTTAAGTTTGAAAAAGCAGTTGTTCTGCATGAAATGAGAGTAGTACCCACCTCAACGCTTCGCTTATGAGGCGTGCAAAACATTATAGCGGTAAGAAGTTCGCCGGATAAGCTAGTAATAAATAATTTTAAAGTTGATTGCTACAAAAAGGTTCAAGTTTTTATTACGTAAATGAAAACTTGAGGTACATGCGAGATTTGAAAAACTGTTACACATGAAGGGCGAAAGGTGGAGTATCAAAAGCCAAAATCAATATAACGTTGGGGTTAAGTTGCTCAGTTATATGGCAAACCCGAAAACTAGTTACGCATAATAGGTAATTCAAAACCCTGTGCGTCGCCATGAATACCTTCTTTAAAGTTTACAACAGCCCACGAAGACCTCAAAACATACATAGAGCAGAATCATTTTTCTATCACAAGACAACTGCCTCTGACCTGCACAAAAAGTTAAACAAGTTAACTAAAATAGTAAATAAGTCCATGAAATAAACTTACTTAAATGTAAATAAGGAAAAGTTAATAACTCGCAATTAGAATGGGTATTATAAAAAAGGGATTCCCCAACCTTGTGCAGAAGGTTAAAAAACTATAAAGTACAGCTGTAGTCTTTCATTGACGGTTTTTAAAAGAACATTTTTACAAGATCACCTATACAATTGACAGATAAGACACTATGTGTTGGGTCGTGCACTGGTATTGTTAGTCTAATTTGAGATATTTAATGTACTATTGTAATAGCTTTACCCCCTTACTAATAAACATTGTATAAGCTCCGAATAGTTATTCAGTATTTTGTTCCGTTCTTTCAATGTCAAACTGTCATATTAGTGACAAAGACAAAACACTAATATAACTATTCAGAGGTTATACAACGTTTATTAGTAAGGCAGTTAGACATTAACATATCATCAATGACAGTTTATTTTGTACAATCATTCTGTTATTCCTATACAAAATTTTAATCATCGGTTAGGGCGGCCAATTTCGCAGAAAATAATGTTTTTTTTAATCGTCTTAAAATTTGTTTTATTTTTTGTGGTAAATTTAATAACATTTTGATATATTTCCTATTCACAAGACGACACACTTCATAGTTTTACCACTGTCACACTGTCTTTGCAGTAATGTTCTAGATCTGACTCACAAAATTTTATTCAAAACCCAATAGACGTTTTTTATTAATTCGGCTTGTGGAAATTTCTATTTATTTAAGATTCTATTTATTTTAAATATTTCTTTCAAAATTACAAAAAAATCAACCGTGCTCAAAAAACGTTTTTTGTTTTTGCAACTTTGTAACCCTCCCACTCCCTTACGTTACACTCAAATCATCAGATTTTCTAAATGCAGTGCATTTTAGCTCGTAATTAAACCCTTACCTTAAGCCCTCGTCACACAGAGGCGGGAGCCGCGGGAAAGCGATCACGATCCAACGCAACGGGCGCGTTCCTATGTGACAAGTTGCATACAAATTCGAATATTTCAAAAAAATCCCGTCCCGAATGTCCGCTCTGACATGCTTTTGTATTTCTGACCATCGATTTTTTTTTACTAATCTGATGGGCTACCCCAGACGCAAGTCACTATATACAGCGATAGAGGAACTCAGTAGGATGCAAGGTATCCCTTTATGTTCATCTACCGCGATCGAGTAAATCCCTGGGGCTCCCCTACTAATATTGGAACGGATTTTCAGATGTCGTACATTCGAACCCAGCCTATTCTACTTTAAACACTATTCTCGAGACTCGTAGAGCAAATACATAATTTGGAATCTAATCAGACTATCATCATATGCATTCAAGAAGCAAAAAGTAAAAATGTATGACGACATCTCCAGAACGTGCTTATCAGACCTTTCCTATCCGTGACGATATTAATATTCGACGTGTGTTATCAAGATCCGTTTGCAAGTGATTTCTACTGCTATGAATCATACAAAACATCGCTTTCCGCGTGACTCAGACAGGTTTGGTAGATTTGGACCACTTGAGTCCCTGCTGTGGCTACTAACTGGTCATTTAAAGATTATAAAAACACAAACGACTTATACTCGGAAATGTGTCATGGATTTTGTCTATTACCAACTGGTGTTTCAAGGAATCTGTGAAAGACGTTTTGTAAAGGTATACTGATATTTTTGTACATACAAAATCTAAACGAGTGATAATGTATTAAAAAAATGTGAATGTACTTTTAGAAGATAAAAAATCTTGTATCCGAACTTGATACTGCAGTAATTGATAAGATCTCTTTTGATGGTCCATGGTCTAATACTTCTCATTGAAAAAATAATATTATCATGAGAAAAGATAATATTGATAATAGAATCATAATATCCTTTAAACCTTTACTATTGTCATGTGGGTATACACAGCACAGTAGTCAAATGACAAGAATTATATCTATAATAATAAACAAGTGCCTGTTTGTAATGTCTAAATAACAATTTTTACTAAATGATAGAATATATTCCTTACATATATAAAAAAATATATTTTTTTTAAATCGTCAGATGTGTTTCACAGATGGATTTAACATTTGACAAGAACTTTTCGGGAACCAGTATAGTGCTGGCATTAGTTCTTGAAAATAGAAAAAAATATCTAAAACGCGAGTAAACTCCTAAAACTCAAGGGAGTAAACTCCTTTTAATCAAAGTCACTATTAGTATGTATTGCAATCAATAAGATCTTTCTGCTCTAAAACAATTTTAACATAAATAAAGAGATTTTATGTAAATATAAAAACGTTTTCATACGATACAAAGATTGCAATTAAAGTAATTACATTTCTTTTCTTCTAATGACGTTAGTAGACGTGCAGTCAGAACTAAACGACATCTGCCATCTTAGTCCAGCCGTGACCATGAATGCTGTAGTATTCGAAACGTGGGATAGTAGAAACTCATCTTCTAAGGGCGGATTCGACCAAACTAGAAAATAATCTATTTCGCGCGGTTTTGCACGCAATCTGACGTATAGTTATACTTGGATTAGCTATACGCGAATAGCGAAGTGAATGTAATACCCGCCAAAAATCAGTTCTACAAACGGGACGGTGTATAGCTTAACTCATCTCAACTCTTATTTGTGTCGTATATAGCGTGAGAAAGTAGCTGTCACTGTCACTGAAACAATAATTCCTTGTGTTGCACCGATCTCGCGGGGCGTTTACAAGTATAATGACAGCACAAAAAAGATAACGCCATTTTTTTTGTTCTTGGATTAACTCCTTATTCAATACTTTCGGTGATATAGTGACTATTCCCGAATAGGTTCGCTATTCTTCGAATTGTTATTGGTAAAACGTAAAATTGATTTATTCTCGAGTAAGTAGCGATTGCCATGCTGAAGTGGCAATGGGCAGGCCACATCACTCGACGAACCGACAACCGTTGGGGTAGAAAGTTTCTCGAGTAGCGACCACGTATCGGACGGCGCAGCGTAGGACGACCCCCTACCAGATGGACCGACGATCTGGTCAAAGCTGCGGGGAGCCATTGGATGCGGTCGGCACAGGACCGCTCGTTGTGGCGTTCTCTTAGGGAGGCCTATGTTCAGCAGTGGACGTCGAAAGGCTGATGGATGGATGATGGATGAATTAGCGATTTATTCTAGGAATAAAATTTATTCTCGTTTGGTCGAATTCGCCCTAAATAGTCTAGTTATTTTATCACGAATATCTCTTTAATTTACAGACAGGTAGGTCTGTTGCAGTTTTGTATAGATGTGTAATATTATGTATTAATATAAATACTAGAAAGTATTAATACTTAGATTTGTGCCGTTACCTAAGTATTACTTACTATTTTTAAGTTACAGGGTTTTGCGCAAAATAGCGTCAAACTTACTAAAAATCTTCTCTAAACGTGGAATAAATAAGAGCGTTAAAATATGCAATAACGCTGAAATGAACTGTCTGTGTGATGGCGGACATTTCATATGTGGGGGCTCTCATTCCGTCAATACTCGGCGCACCACTATTGGTGCGCCGAGAATGATTGATACAATTCACAATGTACTTAGTTTTCACTTCTATCGGCAGTCCACAAAGACTTATGTTTATTTTTCGATTTTGCGTAAATGAATATAGTTCCAATTATATGCCATGGGGTGAGGACATTATGAATTCTGATTATGTTTATCACATATGACTTAAAAAGTGCTGATTTTGATTAAAAAATACTGATTTATTGTACCACCTGTGTAAATGTCGATTCTACTGAAGGTCAACTGTTAATACAATTACATCAGCTGACATTTTACAAACACTAAAACCATTTTAATTATTATACCTACATATTATGCACAAATCAGAGTGAAACAACGGTTGTTAAAGTACTCCTACCGTTGTGTTTCGTATGGCGAGAGACCAAACCCCTTTCCTATCCTCACCTTAATATCCTCCCTATCCTTTCTTATCCTTCCTATCCTTTTCTTATTATCCTTCCTATCCTGTCCTTGTTATCCCTCCTCTCCACCTCTTAGACCTTTCCTTGGAGATAGCGACGCACGAGTGATGCCTTGGTTTAGCGTCTGTAGGCTACGGTAACAGCTTACCATTAAGTAAAAACCTAAAATTATATCATTATAAAAAGCTACATATATTATTATAGCAAAATTACCTATTATTTAAAATAAATACTAGGTTCGGTGCATCATTTTTTACCGTTCAACCGCCATAAACATTGGTATGCGCAGATAGATATTTCAATACATTAATAGTTTTGTGATCTCTATTTTGGTATGTCGCCCCTGATGGCAACGTCTGCCGAGTTTTGCCTTTATATTTTAAACAGTAAAACGAACAGTCATGTTTAGGTCAGGTTGAAAATAATAATCGATCTGATTCGATATCAATCGAAAAATCGTCGCATGCATTAAAGGACCTCTTTTTAGATGATTTTAAATCTCAAATTTAATTAACAGAAGCTTTATTTTTAGACCGTGTCTATTTTTCGTCATTAGCCAGCACGATAAACTTAAAATGAGATGTAAATCATAGAATTTGATAAAGGAATAAGGGAGATCTCGTGGACCGACAGAAGCATAGGCCAGATATACCAGAGATAATTTTTTTCACAAGGATTTTGTATGTTTATTCCCATATTACACCTAATTTGTCTATAAATATAGGTTAGTGTCTAGTGTGAATCTACACTAAAGGTCATTCACCTTCCGAGGTGATATAACTGTTTAGTATATTCACGCATGTGAAGTTAGCCCCCCTATGTAAAAAAAATAAAAAAATATGGTGAGTTCTAGTTGCCCCCCACATAGTTCTGAAGTTCTTTGTACTTTTTGGAAATAGTTCTGTTGTTTACATAGCCCAAAAATGGTTTTGAAAATAATGGGGGGCTAACTTCTCAAATGGTATTTTTTGCGGGCTTGCACCGAGAAAAGTATTGGTCGGATCGAAAAATGTCATTAGGATAATATGTAGAACTCTTTGGGGGGCAAACAGAACTCAAGCCAAAAATCCGATTTCTCAAAAAAAAAATTTTTTTTTTTTTTTTGTCTAGGCTAGGACATTAAATTTTCACAGTATCAAAATCAGTTGTAGGGAACATTTGTAGAACTCTTTGGAAGGCAACTGGAACTCTTTTTAGAAATCACATTTTCCAAAAAGATTAATATTTTTAATGATTAATTTATTTTTGCCTACGTCTAGTACATTCATTTCTCACCGTTTCAAAATAAGTTGTAGGGAACATTTGTAGAACTCTTTGGGGGACAACTAGAACTCTTTTTAGAAATCACATTTTCCAAAAAAATCAATATTTTTAATGATTAATTTAATTTTGCCTACGTCTAGTACATTCATTTTTCACCGTATCGAAATAAGTTGTTGGGAACATTAGTAGAACTCTGTGGGGGCAACGAGAACTCGATTTAAAAATCACATTTTCCAAAAAAACGTGTTTCATTGTTAATTTATTTTTGTCTACGCCTTGTACATTGATTTTTTACTGTATCGGAATAAGTTGTAGGAAACATTTGGAGAACTCTTTGGGGGGCAACTAGAACACTTTTTAGAAATCACATTTTCCAAAAAAATAAATATTTTCAATGATTAATTTATTTGTGCCTACGTCTAGTTCATTCATTTTTCACCGTGTCGAAATAAGTTGTAGGGAACACTAGTAGAACTATTTGGGGGGCAACGAGAACTCTTTTTAGAAATCACATTTTCCAAAAAAATAAATATTTTCAATGATTAATTTATTTTTGCCTACGTCTAGTTCATTCATTTTTCACCGTGTCGAAATAAGTTGTAGGGAATATTAGTAGAACTATTTGGGGGGCAACGAGAACTCTTTTTAAAAATCACATTTTCCAAAAAAATATGTATCACTGTTAATTTATTTTTGTCTACGCCTTGTACATTGATTTTTTACTGTATCGGAATAATTTGTAGGGAATATTTGGAGAACTCTTTGGGGGGCAACTAGAACTCTTTTTAGAAATCACATTTTCCAAAAAAAAAAATTTTTAATGATAAATTTATTTTTGCCTACGTCTAGTTCATTCATTTTTCACCGTATCGAAATAAGTTGTTGGGAACATTAGAGAACTCTGTGGGGGCAACGAGAACTCGATTTAAAAATCACATTTTCCAAAAAAAAGTTTCATTGTTAATTTATTTTTGTCTACGCCTTGTACATTGATTTTTTACTGTATCGGAATAAGTTGTAGGAAACATTTGGAGAACTCTTTGGGGGGCAACTAGAAGTCTTTTTAGAAATCTCATTTTCCAAAAAAATAAATATTTTCAATGATTAATTTATTTTTGCCTACGTCTAGTTCATTCATTTTTCACCGTGTCGAAATAAGTTGTAGGGATTACTAGTAGAACTATTTGGGGGGCAACGAGAACTCTTTTTAGAAATCACATTTTCCAAAAAAATAAATATTTTTAATGATTAATTTATTTTTGCCTACGTCTAGTTCATTCATTTTTCACCGTGTCGAAATAAGTTGTAGGGAACATTAGTAGAACTATTTGGGGGGCAACGAGAACTCTTTTTAAAAATCACATTTTCCAAAAAAATAAATATTTTCAATGATTAATTTATTTTTGCCTACGTCTAGTTCATTCATTTTTCACCGTGTCGAAATAAGTTGTAGGGAACATTAGTAGAACTATTTGGGGGGCAACGAGAACTCTTTTTAAAAATCACATTTGCCAAAAAAATATGTATCACTGTTAATTTATTTTTGTCTACGCCTTGTACATTGATTTTTTACTGTATCGGAATAATTTGTAGGGAATATTTGGAGAACCCTTTGGGGGGCAACTAGAACTCTTTTTAGAAATCACATTTTCCAAAAAAAAAAATTTTTAATGATAAATTTATTTTTGCCTACGTCTAGTTCATTCATTTTTCACCGTATCGAAATAAGTTGTAGGGAATATTTGGAGAACTCATTGGGGGGCAACGAGAACTCTTTTTAAAAATCACATTTTCCAAAAAAAATTATATTTTTATTTATCAACTTATTTTTGCCTACGTCTAGTACATTCATTTTTCACCGTATCGAAATAAGTTGTAGGGAACATTAGTAGAACTATTTGGGGGGCAACGAGAACTCTTTTTAAAAATCACATTTTCCAAAAAAATATTTTCAATGATTAATTTATTTTTGCCTACGTCTAGTTCATTCATTTTTCACCGTGTCGAAATAAGTTGTAGGGAATATTAGTAGAACTATTTGGGGGGCAACGAGAACTCTTTTTAAAAATCACATTTTCCAAAAATAAATGTATCATTGTTAATTTATTTTTGTCTACGCCTTGTACATTGATTTTTTACTGTATCGGAATAATTTGTAGGGAACATTTGGAGAACTCTTTGGGGGGCAACTAGAACACTTTTTAGAAATCACATTTTCCAAAAAAATAAATATTTTCAATGATTAATTTATTTTTGCCTACGTCTAGTTCATTCATTTTTCACCGTGTCGAAATAAGTTGTAGGGAACACTAGTTGAACTATTTGGGGGGCAACGAGAACTCTTTTTAGAAATCACATTTTCCAAAAAAATAAATATTTTCAATGATTAATTTATTTTTGCCTACGTCTAGTTCATTCATTTTTCACCGTGTCGAAATAAGTTGTAGGGAACATTAGTAGAACTATTTGGGGGGCAACGAGAACTCTTTTTAAAAATCACATATTCCAAAAAAATAAATATTTTCAATGATTAATTTATTTTTGCCTACGTCTAGTTCATTCATTTTTCACCGTGTCGAAATAAGTTGTAGGGAATATTAGTAGAACTATTTGGGGGGCAACGAGAACTCTTTTTAAAAATCACATTTTCCAAAAATAAATGTATCATTGTTAATTTATTTTTGTCTACGCCTTGTACATTGATTTTTTACTGTATCGGAATAATTTGTAGGGAACATTTGGAGAACTCTTTGGGGGGCAACTAGAACTCTTTTTAGAAATCACATTTTCCAAAAAAATAAAAATTTTAATGATAAATTTATTTTTGCCTACGTCTAGTTCATTCATTTTTTACCGTATCGAAATAAGTTGTAGGGAACATTTGGAGAACTCTTTGGGGGGCAACTAGAACTCTTTTTAGAAATCACATTTTCCAAAAAAATAAAAATTTTAATGATACATTTATTTTTGCCTACGTCTTGTTCATTCATTTTTCACCGTATCGAAATAAGTTGTAGGGAACATTAGTAGAACTATTTGGGGGGCAACGAGAACTCTTTTTAAATATCACATTTTCCAAAAAAAAATGTATCATTGTTAATTTATTTTTGTCTACGCCTTGTACATTGATTTTTTACTGTATTTGAATAATTTGTAGGGAACATTTGGAGAACTATTTGGGGGGCAACGAGAACTCTTTTTAAAAATCACATTTGCCAAAAAAATATGTATCACTGTTAATTTATTTTTGTCTACGCCTTGTACATTGATTTTTTACTGTATCGGAATAATTTGTAGGGAATATTTGGAGAACTCTTTGGGGGGGCAACTAGAACTCTTTTTAGAAATCACATTTTCCAAAAAAAAAAATTTTTAATGATAAATTTATTTTTGCCTACGTCTAGTTCATTCATTTTTCACCGTATCGAGATAAGTTGTAGGGAATATATGGAGAACTCATTGGGGGGCAAACTCTTTTTAAAAATCACATTTTCCAAAAAAATTTATATTTTTATTTATCAACTTATTTTTGCCTACGTCTAGTACATTCATTTTTCACCGTATCGAAATAAGTTGTAGGGAACATTTGGAGAACTCTTTGGGGGGCAACTAGAACTCTTTTTAGAAATCACATTTTCCAAAAAAATAAATATTTTCAATGATTAATTTATTTTTGCCTACGTCTAGTACATTCATTATTCACCGTATCGAAATAAGTTGTAGGGAACATTAGTAGAACTATTTGGGGGGCAACGAGAACTCTTTTTAAATATCACATTTTCCAAAAAAAATGTATCATTGTTAATTTATTTTTGTGGTTATATATATTATAAGTTGATAATTAGTTGCCCCCCAAAGAGTTCTCCAAATGTTCCCTACAACTTATTTCGATACGGTAAAAAATGAATGAACTAGACGTAGGCAAAAATAAATTTATCATTAAAATTTTTATTTTTTTGGAAAATGTGATTTCTAAAAAGAGTTCTAGTTGCCCCCCAAAGAGTTCTCCAAATGTTCCCTACAAATTATTCCGATACAGTAAAAAATCAATGTACAAGGCGCAGACAAAAATAAATTAACAATGATACATTTATTTTTGGAAAATGTGATTTTTAAAAAGAGTTCTCGTTGCCCCCCAAATAGTTCTACTAATATTCCCTACAACTTATTTCGACACGGTGAAAAATGAATGAACTAGACGTAGGCAAAAATAAATTAATCATTGAAAATATTTATTTTTTTGGAAAATGTGATTTTTAAAAAGAGTTCTCGTTGCCCCCCAAATAGTTCTACTAATGTTCCCTACAACTTATTTCGACACGGTGAAAAATGAATGAACTAGACGTAGGCAAAAATAAATTAATCATTGAAAATATTTATTTTTTTGGAAAATGTGATTTCTAAAAAGAGTTCTCGTTGCCCCCCAAATAGTTCAACTAGTGTTCCCTACAACTTATTTCGACACGGTGAAAAATGAATGAACTAGACGTAGGCAAAAATAAATTAATCATTGAAAATATTTATTTTTTTGGAAAATGTGATTTCTAAAAAGTGTTCTAGTTGCCCCCCAAAGAGTTCTCCAAATGTTCCCTACAAATTATTCCGATACAGTAAAAAATCAATGTACAAGGCGTAGACAAAAATAAATTAACAATGATACATTTATTTTTGGAAAATGTGATTTTTAAAAAGAGTTCTCGTTGCCCCCCAAATAGTTCTACTAATATTCCCTACAACTTATTTCGACACGGTGAAAAATGAATGAACTAGACGTAGGCAAAAATAAATTAATCATTGAAAATATTTATTTTTTTGGAAAATGTGATTTTTAAAATGAGTTCTCGTTGCCCCCCAAATAGTTCTACTAATGTTCCCTACAACTTATTTCGACACGGTGAAAAATGAATGAACTAGACGTAGGCAAAAATAAATTAATCATTGAAAATATTTATTTTTTTGGAAAATGTGATTTCTAAAAAGAGTTCTCGTTGCCCCCCAAATAGTTCTACTAGTGTTCCCTACAACTTATTTCGACACGGTGAAAAATGAATGAACTAGACGTAGGCACAAATAAATTAATCATTGAAAATATTTATTTTTTTGGAAAGTGATTTCTAAAAAGTGTTCTAGTTGCCCCCCAAAGAGTTTTCCAAATGTTTCCTACAACTTATTCCGATACAGTAAAAAATCAATGTACAAGGCGTAGACAAAAATAAATTAACAATGAAACACGTTTTTTTGGAAAATGTGATTTTTAAATCGAGTTCTCGTTGCCCCCACAGAGTTCTACTAATGTTCCCTACAACTTATTTCGATGCGGTGAAAAATGAATGTACTAGACGTAGGCAAAATTAAATTAATCATTAAAAATATTGATTTTTTTGGAAAATGTGATTTCTAAAAAGAGTTCTAGTTGTCCCCCAAAGAGTTCTACAAATGTTCCCTACAACTTATTTTGAAACGGTGAGAAATGAATGTACTAGACGTAGGCAAAAATAAATTAATGATTAAAAATATTAATCTTTTTGGAAAATGTGATTTCTAAAAAGAGTTCCAGTTGCCTCCCAAAGAGTTCTACAAATGTTCCCTACAACTGATTTTGATACTGTGAAAATTTAATGTACTTATGCCTAGACAAAAAAAAATAAAAAATTTTTTTTTTGAGAAATCGGATTTTTGGCTTGAGTTCTGTTTGCCCCCCAAAGAGTTCTACATATTATCCTAATGACATTTTTCGATCCGACCAATACTTTTCTCGGTGCAAGCCCGCAAAAAATACCATTTGAGAAGTTAGCCCCCCATTATTTTCAAAACCATTTTTGGGCTATGTAAACAACAGAACTATTTCCAAAAAGTACAAAGAACTTCAGAACTATGTGGGGGGCAACTAGAACTCACCATAGTTTTTTATTTTTTTTACATAGGGGGGCTAACTTCACATGCGTAGTATATTCCCTTAAATATATTTCACATTTTATGACACGCTACAGCAGATAATTTTATGACTATTACATTCTTGCTGCCGTAATCGGATGGTAACTAATGAGACTCCTTAATATGGATTATACTTTATAAATGAATACTAAATAATGGCATAAGTACCATATACGATTCTGAGAGTGGCAGTCATTCTGCCACCACGTAAGTTATCATAATTAGGTCTAGAATATATTTAATTACTAGCTGCTACCCGCCACTCCGTCTGTGTGGGATTTACTTATATTCTATTTTTGTGGGGAAAGCTACTCCCTTCCTTATAACATCTGCTAAATCGGAGATTAGCCTAACAGATGCGACAAAACCTTTAAAAATTAGTATTTTGTTAACATAATATATTCTCATACGCATTTAGTAAAAAGTTGTTACATATTTAGACATTACAAACAGACGCTTCAATTTCGTTTGTATAAGTTGTATAAGATAAGCTGGAGTTTTGACTTAGTAGAACAAGTTAATCTCTGGAAGTACCATAAGGTTTTTATAAATTCCTTTGGAATTTAACTTAAAAAGGCTATAGGCTGCCCAACAACACGCTACAACTATTAGGCACGAAGTAATTAGCGAGTAAGTGCGAGTAGAAAGCCGCACTGGTGAAGGTTATATTAAATTATTCATAAATCACCTTCATCAAATTAAATAGGCACCAATTAATTTTAGATCAGGCTACTAGAGCGTTTTCCTCTGTGAAACGTGGAAAAAGAGCAGTATATGCAAGGACCAAGACTATGCCGCCGTATACCGCTGTGTGCCGTAGTATTGACGGCCCACGGCAACTGTGCTTCAGTTACATTGCTTCAATGGTATCGTTGTTTAACCTAACCTTTATGGATCAGAAATAAATTACGTCACAATTCTGCTTTTTTTAGACATACTATGAACACTCGGGTTGCGAACGTATTTTTGAATATTATGCAAACGGCAAAACAAAATATTGTTCCAAAATAACCGGTTTATACACAAAAATTGAGGTCCCTTGGTGAATTCACGTACATTTGCAAATTACCTATTATTATGTTTTGATCTCAACGTACGTACCATTCGATCGCAGATAGTACGTTACCATCTCGACCATTTCAGGTCAAAATTAGCATACTAGTGCTGCCAAATAATTAAAGGTTTTAGTTCATTGACGTTAAGGATTGTATTGCTTTGATTATTTTTATATAAAGAATTCGATCTCCGTAATAATATTTATAATATCCGCGCGGTCTGTCTGGTAACCCAATTCTTTCCCGCAGAGACAAGATAAGGAATAGTTGAAACAAAACAAGTGGTAGAGTCAGGGTTTCAAAAGGCGCGTTCCACATAGCGTTTACAACGCTCTAGCCGTTCCACTTGACGTGGGCCATGCACAGGCCGGTCGTCGTGATCGCGGCGAAAACGTCATCGATTACGTCACTATTTTTGCTCATGACCCATCTGAAGATTTAGCTCGGAGTGAGCGTTTAGAAATCATTATAACTCGTACTACTTGGGTTTGCGATTCATTATCGCACACAAGCTGTTGCAACGGGAAAAACCTACTGATACTGTAACTAGAAAGCGCTGGAAGCTTAAGCACCCTCATCCTCCTCTCCTTATTCATCCTCTCCTTTCTCTACACCTCCTATCACTTACCTTGGAGTTGGCTATGCGTAAGTAATGCCTTTTGGTGTTCCTAGCGTCTATAGGCTACGGTAACCGCTTGTCGCGGGGGGGGCATACGTAATAAATATACTTAATTGCCATTATCGTAGTATTAAAAAATGCTTATGGCTAAATGAAACGTACGAAACAATGGTATCGGGCAGGTTAAGTCTTTCTACCGCAGTAATGCAACATAGTTCCAGTGGCCCGCCAACACAGGCGGAGAGGCGCAAATGGCGGGTTTATTTAGTGGGTGACGGCCTCACACTACCCTGTTCCTTGCACCGAATGACGGGGTGTGCGGTTAGGTACATTTTTTTCGCCTTCTGTACGTAAGGGGACGATTCAGCTAGTGCCATCCATACTTATCTCCTGTATGGTCTACGGTCATAAGTAATGATGGCAGTACATAATTATAAACAATAAAATAAGAGATTATGTTGTTTTACCACTGGTTGCAATCAACAGAATAATAACGCCTCTGGCTGGATTTGACTAGCAGAAAGTAACGTTAAACTGAGCGTTAATGACTTGGTTAATTAGGTATTTTATTGTTCTGCCGGCCCCACTGGGTCACTCGCCCACTACCTACTGCTAGATGTGTTAATTTGAAGGTGTTTAAAAATAAACTGAGGTCAAAGAAATAATGTTTATTGGTCTAATAATAAACTGCTTCTCAATTTTAAGCGTCGAATAAAGTTTTTATTTTATTTTACAATACTCGTATGAGACTAACTGAGTAACTAGTTAGAACGTTTTAGTAATAGGCCCGTTTACGACCCTTTTATTTACTCAAGAAAATGAGCATGCTTAAAACCGCTTTAGTAGCGTTGCAGTTTTTTTCATTTTGCAGTAGCGAATAATATTTGTATGGCGGGGGAATTAACAAACATCCAATTATAAGGTTCATAAAGTGCACCCATCCATACATCCATTCATCCATCAGCCTTTCGAAGTCCACTGCTGGAAATAGGCCTCCCCAAGAGAACGCCACAATATGTGTTTCGCTCATATGGGGGATAGTGCCGTAATCGCCACACTTGGCAGGCGGGTTGGCGATCGCAGTGGATGTTGTTAATACTCGAGGGAGTGCTGCTGCCCAATCCTCCGGTATTCCCTCAGTCGGCTCTTACGACTCCCATGGGTGGAGAGGGGTGCGACAATTCTAAAGCCGGCTCCACACGGCAGATTAGAACAACTATTTTAATTTTTTTTTGTATAAATATTTTAATGTCATCCTAAACAGTGAATTAAGTTTAATAAGCTAATGTAGTCTTAAGATGCATGGATTTACGAACATAGGGAGCCACTTATGCAGTACCTACAGGAGTAAAATCTATCAAGTTATAGTTATGACAAGACAATACACGCATTAATTACTTACTACATGGACTTTTATTATTACTGGAACAACCTACTTTAGAATACACATAAGTTGAAATAATCGAAATACCCGAGTTTTGTATGAAATTGCAAACAACCCTTATAATATGAAAAAGTTTTATAAATAATACTTAAATTACTCTTTTATCGTAACATTCGTTTTTATTCCAACTTTATTGCACGCCTCATAAGCGAAGCGTTGAGGTGTGTACTAATCTCGTTTCACTCAGAAAAACTGATTTTTCTAACTTAAAATGTCTCTATTTATCATATATTGCACTTGTAAAATAATATCTACACACACGTCATATAAAGCATAAACACTATTTTTAACACTCATGATATTTTTAATGCCATTTTTGTTATTTAAACTAGTTAAAAAACTGTTTGAAAAAGTTCTGTCTTGGACGTCCGTTTGTTGTAGGTAATGTATGTTAACACGATAACGACCAAAATACTTTACTAATCGAGTCTTTTTTTTCGTTTACGAATTAATATGATTACGAATAGAGACCTATCACTTATCACGGTCTGATTCGATGTGGTTTAATTAGTATTAAATAAACAAAAAATAGTGAATATTTACGCTCGACGCGACGACACTAAAATCAGTGCTATCCTTATTTCGTGAAAACTATTTCTATAGACCAATGTAGAAGTACTTCTTAAAATTAGCGCTAGATAACGTATATGACATGAAAACCACAGTACTTTTTGAAATTAGCGCTATCTATGTGATATATTGAAAACTACTTAGTGAGACCAATACATTATTAGTTACATAACAAATAATCAATTTTATTGTGAAAAATGAAGATTACGAGGCGTGCACTTTTGGATTTTCCAAAGTATTTAAAATTCTGGTGAAACACATACACGGTGGGTTGATAACTTGACCATTTCTCACTACGTCGTAAAGAAGGCTAATTGTGAAACGAACCGAAACTAATGCGTTAAGTTACACGCCCTTTGTTGACTTTATCACCATGGTTTATGCTGAAAGAACAGGGTTTTATGGCGTAGCGCAAGCTTGTGTTACTCGCTGTGTTACTTTAGGGTGAAATAGGGTTAATTGTGTTACTGTACTATGTCACTGTTGATATCGATAAAAGATGGGCCACGATCCACGGAGAAATACTGCTTATTTGCCAAGAAAGATGTATCACCTTGAAAGGCTGCGTATCTGTTCTAAATTATTAATGCTCAGATGGAAAAAAATCGCTAGATTTTCTCGACTGCATTCGAGCATCCAAATCTGTAATACTTTCATATTTATAATAGGTCATTAGTTAGGATTTTTTATTTACAAACCAGTCAAGCTAGCACAAGATATTATAGCCATTTACGTACAGGTTGCCATATTTATATCCACAAATATGGCTATCAAGATAATGTCATATTTTAAATGCCGTTCGTATAAGTGTTTAACCGTTCAAGTAGGAGTCCCGTAAACTGTACACCGTAGCTAATACATTGCGGACATAATCGCTTATGAAACTCGGCCATGAAATTTATATTTATATTACCTCATCGGTTCTGGGAAACATGTTTATGTACAAAAAAACATATAATACTAGATGCTTCCCGCAACTCCGTCCATATGGAATACCGAATATAAATATACAGGGTAATTTTTTAACCAGTGCGCATACTTTTTTTGGTGGTTCTATATCAGTAATAGAACACATTTCCATTAAGTAATTGTTTGATCCGATTTTTTTATCCGGCTTAAAATCAGTAAAATATGGACACCAATCTTACGAGCAGCTCGAAGCTTTATTTTCTGCATTTTGATGGTCCTAAGCCCATGATGAAAGTATAAAGGAAAAATTGGAACTACCCTTACAAATAACTTCACGACCTACACTTAAAAAGTTTTAGTTTGAAAGTGATAAAATTAGCGGTCAGACCCGCATTGTTTTTTATTGCATTATGTGCCTCTGATGGTAAATGGTAGCCGTCGCTCAACTATACCGAGAGTATTGTCAAGCCGCTGCTCACCATTTCATTTCACCGCTACGAAATGAAAGAATAAACGGCTGTCTCCTGCTACAGCCTAAACGCAACGATGTGATCCCGGTCACACGGGAGATGGTGGCACCAACCCGTTCGGGCCCGATAACAAACGAGTACTTCCACTTGGTACCCAGCCCTACCACCAGTAGTTTTTCCGGGATGAAAAGTAGTTTGTCCTTTTCGGGCTTTATGCATGTAAAATTTCATGATATGTTTAGTATTTACGGCGTGAAATCGTAACAAACAAACTAACCTTTCATATTTACAATAATATTATAGTAAGGATAGATTATTTCACAACTGATCCACTTTCGGGCACAATTCCTCCTCAGGATGACAGGCTTCAGTGCAGCAAGCTAGCCCAATGTGAGTTGTCAGATTTCACAAGCCGTCGAGATAATCTTTCTTGTTTGTAGGAAACGTTTTTCTTATCTTTGCTTTTGTTAAGGCGGAAAAAATGTGCCTAAACGCACACCCCGTCGTTCGGGGCTACGAAGAGAATAGTGTGTAAATAAACCCGCCGTGTGCCGTCTCTGCGCCTGTATTGGCGAACCACTGGAACTGTGTTACATTACTTCCGTGGTAAAGTTTTTTTTACCTGATAATTTGTAAACAAATAAAGTATACAATTTTGAAATCAGAGTGGTGTAAGCATTACAAAATCTGGACCTGATTGGGTAATGAACCTGTGTTGTCGGTTATGGTTATCTCTGCATAAGTATTAATATTAAGTACTCATTTACTAGTTACAATACATTTATAATAATAAGTAGGTACAATATTATATACTACGCAACTAAAGGGCCGTGGGAAATTATCTCCATTCGCAGTAATAAGTTTTTTTTCTAAGAAACAATACGTTAGTGTCTATAAAGTTATTGTACAGATGATGTACATAGTACATACTATTATCTCATATTTATTACGCATATAATTGTGTCTGCCCGCTACTTCATCTGAATGGACTTCAGAATATCAGTTCTAAATTAAGTATCAATAATTCTTAAAAATAGATACAATAAAGACCACTAGACTCACCTACCTAGACCAAATCGGTCATGTATTGAAGGTGAAGGTGGAGTCAGGAGTCTCCGAAACCGGCGAGCGTGTATGAAGAGAATTATGAATGTTGAGGAAGCAAGAAAAGCACAGCAGCTTTTGGCACTGTTCTTTCTGCCTACCCCGCAAGGGAGATGACGTGATGATAAGTATAATTCCTAAATACAAAAAACATCCATTTTTCCGGGATAAAACTTAGTCTATGTCCTTTTCTGGGTCTCAGACTATTATGTAAGGTAAATTTCATGTTTAGTAGTTAAGGCGTGTTAGTCCATCCATCCATCAACCCTTCAACGTTCACTGCTAGACATAGGCCTCCCCAAGAGAACGCCACAACGAGCGGTCCCGTCATGGGGGATAATGCCGTAATCGCCACGCTTGGCAGGCGGGTTGGCGATCGCAGTGGATGTTGTTAATACTCGAGGGAGTGCTGCTGCCCACTCCCTCGGTATTACGCCTCTTACGCCTCCCGTGGGTAGAGAGGGATGGGACAATCTAAAGCCGGCCCCACACGGCCTTGTAATTAGTAAGGACGTGTAAAATATTTATCACACTTTTATTTGTGTCAGAGGAATCGATCTCTCTGTATTTGTTTTTCATCTAGAAATATGATACTTAATTTTCCATGTGAAAACTCATCTATCTATCATCACTATTATGTTAATGTTTGTGTGAGAATGTCAGTTTTAATATCAGATATATTATTCCATAATTTTAAAACGAATAAACAATATACCTAGTCCATTGAAATGTTACATGAGCTTTGCATTTTTTAGAGGACGCAATTTTATTTTTGGGACATGTGTGGGGGTCAATAGAAGCTTAAACCCAAGTTTGTGGGGTTGCCGCCCTTGTCCCCCGCCCGCCATCTTGGAAAACACCTTTTTTGCGAATCTCGGAAACTATGCGGCCTACAAAAAAATCGTAAAGACAATTTGTAGCAAATCGCTTTGCCTACAAATATGTTCATATAACTTTTTGCCCTAAATTTAAAATTAAAGAAGTTATAAGCAAAAAACGTGAGAAAATTTCTATAAAATTTTTTTTTCTGCTCTATAACTTTTTTAATACATTTTACAAAAAAATTACTTCAGACCAATCTTGTAGATGGTCTTTTGAGGAAAATTATTCTCTATAATTTTTTTTAATTTCATCATTTAAAACGCTGGTACAGCGCTCCAAAGTTGACCGGGTTCGTTCGTCCCGTGGGTAGAGAGGGGTGGAACAATTCTAAAGCCGGCCCCACACGGCACACTGGGGATACCACGTAAAAAAATGCGCTTACAGACTCTACCTCGTAAGTGACGGGGAAAAGAGTTAGCAATGAATAAGTAAAGTTGTAGGTAGGGATTTAACAAAAATGTTTAAAAAATGTATTTATAATAAAAAAAAAGACCATAAAACTAAGTTAAACATTTCGTTTTGGCCGGATTCTCATGAGCATTAACGAACCCGATCAACTTTGGAGCGCTGTAACAGCGTTTTAAATGAATGAAATTAAAAAAATATGGAGAAAAATTATCCTCAAAAGACCATCTACACAAGATTGGTCTGAGGTAATTTTTTGTAAAATATATAAAAAAAGTTATAGAGCAAAAAAGAAAATTTTATAGAATTTTTCTCACTTTTTTGCTTATAACTTCTTTAATTTTAAATTTAGGGCAAAAAGTTATATGAACATATTTGTAGGCAAAGCGATTTGCTACAAATTATGTCTTTACGAATTTTTTGTAGGACGCATAGTTTCCGAGATATCGCGAAAAAGGTGTTTTCCAAGATGGCGGCCGGGGGACAAGGGCGGCAACCCCACAAACTTGGGGTTAAGTTTCTATTGACACATGTCCCAAAAATAAAATTGCGTCCTCTAAAAAATGCAATATTAGGTCCTTAAATTGTAACATTTCAATGGACTAACACTACACTAGACAATTTTAATATTTCGGAATATGCCTACTTACCTATAAGATTTATATCGTATACGTCACTTGCGTATATTTATTAGCAATGTCATTGGACTTATAATGTATTGATGTCGTTTTGGAGTGGGTCTTTTGTTGTTTCCCGAGGTCGTGTGGATTAGCGTATAACATTATGGTAATATTATTACACGTAATAACATATTTATGATATGTCCATTTTATTTATGTTAAATGTTGGGTTCACAATGAGAAAAAGTGAAACTTCACGTAAATTAGATTTGTTTAGACACTTCTCTTTAAAAAATGATGTAACAAATATCTGTCTGGTAAGTTTTGTGTTCTGGCCGTGTGGGGCTGGCTTTAGAATTGTCCCACCCCTCTCTACCCACGGGAGTCGTAAGAGCCGACTGAGGAAATACCGAGGGAGTGGGCAGCAGCACTCCCTCGAGTATTAACAACATCCACTGCGATCGCCAACCCGCCTGCCTGCCAAGCGTGGCGATTACGGCATTATCCCCCATGACGGGACCGCTCGTTGTGGCGTTCTCTTGAGGAGGCCTGTGTCCGGCAGTGGACGTTGAGGGGCTGATGGATGGATGGATGGATTCTATCAAACCAATTTAAATTCCTAATGGAAAAATATGATTCTCAAAATTATAGTGGCATTGTAGAAGACTACATATTCTGATGGAGTGTGTAGGGGGCGAAGTTTTGCGCCAAGTTTTTAATAAAGATGTTGGATTGTGTAGTTTTATCTTGGCATCTCCCACGTAGGATAATGCGAGGGTATTAATCGGTATTTATTCGTCAATATTATTTAGTTGTTGTGTTGTATAGTGGAAATAGCACGATCATTTACATTAAACTCCCCAAAATAAAGGAAATAAAAATACTAGATATTTACAATAATATTATTTATAGGATGGCAATATGCCATGACCGTTAATACCGGGGGAGTGGGCAGCAGCACTCCTTCGAGTATTAACAACATCCACTGCAATCGCCAACCCGCCTGCCAAGCGTGGTATTACGGCATTATCCCCCTATGATGGGACCGCTCGTTGCGGCGTTCTCTTGGGGAGGCCTATGTCCAGCAGTGGACGTTGAAAGGCTGATGGATGGATGGAGGGATGGATGGATGGAGGGATGGAGGGATGGATGGATGGATGAAGTTTTACTATTATTATGACAATATCATTGAATTTATTGGGGATTTTAAAACATTTCTTTTTTAAAGTATAATATAGAATGCGACCTAAAGTTGGAAGCACTGAAGGATATAAAGGTGGATAGATCGAGATTAGGTAGGTACTGGAGGTCAAACTACAAACTAACCAAATGTTAATGAATTAATGGTACCACAACAAACATTTGTAACTATGCCATGGCCACTTAAAGACAAAGAAACTCACTTTTTTTAACCATTCAGCTCAATTAAACAAGGCATTCAAAAATTGAAAATGAGAAGCTATAAAAAAGTACCTACTATACTACTAAAGGTACAAAAACCAAAATCCTTGAAAGTCAGAGGTATCATTCACACGTCGCCATCTCCAAGGAAAGGGATAGGAGGTGGATAGGAAGGGTAATAAGGAGAGGATAGGGAGGGTGTTTCTCACTCACCATACGACGGTAGGAGTACTTGCCGTTGTTTCACACTAATTTTTGTGAGAGGGTGGTACTTCCCCGATCGTGCCGGCCTATTCATGCTGGTATAAGCAAGGCTCTAACCCTAACAATGTCATTCAGACGTCATAAAAAAATCAAGGACAATAGCAAAAGATATCTCTAACCATTTCTGATGTTACATTAGAACCTCTTTAAAGCGGACCTTTTTTTTTGTTAAGACGGGAAAATGTACTTAGCCGCACACCCCGTCGATTAGGGCAACAAACAGGGTAGTTTGGGGCCCTCACCCACTATATAAAAACCGCCGTGTGCCGTCTCTCCGCCTGTATTGGCGGGCCACTAGAATTATTTTACATAAAATGTGTACCAGTTTTTAAGTCTAATCAAGGCCTTTCAAATAAAAAAGTTGCATCAAAATCCGTTAAGTAGTTCTTGCGTGATGCGCGGACAAATAAACAGACACAAAATCTAAAAAAAATCGTTTTGTGTTTAGGACACGCCTTTATAGCCTAAATCAGTAATTTTTTCCCAAATATCTTATATGTACAGACATAGCTCTGTTACAGCTTTATAATAGTATAAGATTACTTCAGTGGTTTTTAAAGTCGAACCTACGTTTTGAAATAATGTTGAATAAAAATATAAATATGTTTGTTAACTCTGTAACTTGGATTTTTATTTATTTCACCTCTCTCAAAAATCTTTATACCTACAAGTGGGGAATCAAAATCTGCCCAAGTCGAAATCTTCCGTAAAAAAAAACCGCTCAAATTGATTGGCGTCTCCCTTTGTGTTCGACTTTACGAGTTCTACTGTATATTGTTCTTTGTCAACATTTGTGATATAAATAACATGTTGTTACAGCAAGTAGATTAAAACACTTAATTGTTAAACACGTGCCTGATATTGGAACATATTATATGGCAGGTGTTTTTGAAATATTGCTTTATTGCTATCTTTTTAAAAGGACTGTGATATTCAGATTCTCTAAGGAATGTTTAAATTACCTATGATACCAGAGGAGTCAAGTAGTAACCAACAATGTACTTGCCCCAGAAGATGTACCACAACGCAGAAATGGCGTATTGGAAAGTTACCAGGTATCAAAATAAAAATAATGTGTGTATTATGAGTGATACGGGTTTCATATCATCCACTTTTGGTAATACATCTTGTGTTTCAATAACAAGAGTGTACTCGGCGCGTGCGCATCGAATCAACGCTGGTTCTTGTGACACTGTTTGTTATTTAAATCGCTATATTCATGGGCTTCCTTGAGCATGTTTGGCTGTGATAACAATAATAATATTGATGCAAGAATGGCGCTGTGGTTACTAATGCTGCCAAAACATAGTCCATTTCAATCAAGATTAAAAATTCGCGATCTTACGTGATACTAAAATAAGTAGCAGTGCAGACCTAGCAAACGTTCCAAAATTAATTCATACATCCATCAGCCTTTCGACGTCCACTGCTGGATATAGGCCTCCCCAAAATGATGGATAGTGGCGTAATCGCCACGCTTGGCAGGCAGGTTGGCGATCGCAGTGGATGTTGTTAATACTCGAGGGAGTGCTGCTGCCCACTCCCCCGGTATTCCCTCAGTCGGCTCTTACGACTCCCATTACAATTATAAAGCCGGCCCCACACGGCACTCCAAAATGAATTATAAATACTTAATAAAATTGAAATTTGTGTTAATACATTACGTATTTTTTGTATAATGTACTATCAATATACTATGTTACGCGACACCACGCAGCGCAACATGACGCCGACACTTCGTAGATTTCAAGTTATATTTTATACATATAGCTTAATTATTAGTTAATAATTTATTCATATTTATGTATATTTTTTATGGGCCATGGTTGCCTGAAATAAACGAATAATAATAATAATATAATTTTAATACTATTGTTCATCGTCGCTTTCCTGTCCTTGCCAGCATTTTTTTTTTGTTGAAGCGGGAAAAATGTACCTAACCGCACACTCCGTCGTTCGGGGCAACGAACAGGGTAGTGTGGGGCCTGCACCCACTAAAGAAACCCGCCATATGCCGTCTCTCCGCCTTTATTGGCGGGCCACTGGAACTGTGTTACATTCCTTCGGTGGTAAGGTCCCCTTGCTAACCCTACTGTATAAGCCCGACACGGGTATGTCCCCATCGCTATGCGAGCAAATGGTCAAAATAATACGTAGTAATATTACCTCATTAATTAAAGGTCTTTACCTAATTTATCAACCCTTAATAGTATATCCAATCCAACGGCAACTAGTCATAAAACTAACGCAGAATGGTGCAGAACTCTTAATCGATTTTTATTACATGTTTGGAAGGGTACATTTTGTTATCGCTATTACAAGGCATAAGAAAGTTCTCGAGTAGCGACACTCGGACTGCGACTTTCGAACAGTGCAGCGTAGGAAGGCCCTCCACCACGTTGACCGACGATTTGGTCAAAGCCGCGTGGAGCCTTTGAAAGTACAGCACCGCTTGTTGAGACTCTCTCGTTTTCATCCAGCAGTGGATGTCAACAGGATGATCGTTGAATGCAATATTATTGACATAGCATCACGCCTGTATTCCTTGAAGGGGCAGGCAGAGGTGTATTACACACCCACGGTTCGCCAGCTATGTTTAAGTCCCATGTAATAGGGGCCAGCCTATTGCCGTCTACCGGGCACATTTCCAAACTCCGGGCTGCTACTGAGAATTTTTTCTTTTTACGAAAAAGCTCAATAACACTGCCCGACCCGGGTATCGAACCCGAGACCTCACGATCAGCAGTCGCTCACACTACCGCTGCACCACAGAGGCAGTTATATTATTAATCTTTCTATTAATGATTAATGTTATGCATTTAAAATATCAATGTTCGTATCTTGTCAGTTATATTACTTATTACGGAAAACTGATTTCAATAAATAATGTGGATTACTTTAAACCAAATAAAATGTTCATAGATTTGGTTTTGTTCAATGTCAATTTCTCCAATATCACAGAAACACCGCATTGCGGCGCACCTCAATATTCTATCCAAAGTAGAACTTATTCGTTATTAACGCGCAACCTTCAATCAAACTTGATTTATAGATTTTTATAGCACATCAATAAGCCATTGTTTTGGTTTCATTCATTGAGAGTACAGACTTTGTGTCTCTTTTTGTATTGGATAGTTCAGTGCGTTCCTTTAGGCTGGGCTAATGGCAGGATGAATAGCAAATCTCGGTCCATTTGAATTGATGTAGAATAATATGGTTGCAAACAGGACGTGGTAGGCAAATAAATTGGTCTATTAATGTTGGTCTAATTAGAACTATGGTGTCTTTAGGCAAATCTCAATAATCTCTAGCATTAACTAGCGAATTTTGCTGTGCCATAAGGTGAAACGTCAATCATCAATGACTAGGTATATTACAGATAAAAAATGTCTTTTCCATAAATAGCCACTATCTTAATCACTAGCAACAAGCTGTGCTTTAGGAGGGCTCGCGAACTATTTTACTTAATTTATATATTTTAAAAATTTATATATTTTTTACCTGTATAAAATACTATGTTTTATGATAGATAACACATCTAGAAATAAATTGAAATTACTATGTCAAAGTCCGAATCTGAAAGTCTGATAGTTTCTCAATAAAGTGTACCACAATATGCATAGATTGTGGGATAGAACTAGGGCTCGCTTCGCTGACATCGAATCAGACCGTGAAAAGTAATAGGGCTCTATTCGTAATTATACTCAAGTTAAAAAGAAAAAAAAAAAGACTCGATTAGTAAAGTATTTCGGTCGTTATCGTGTTAACATACATTACCTACAACACACGGACATCCAAAACAACTTTTTTAAACAGTTTTTTTAACTAGTTTAAATAACAAAAATGGCATCAAAAATATCATGTGTTAAAAATAGTATTTTTTCTTGATATGTGTGTGTGTGTGTGTATATTATTTTACAAGTGCAATATGATAAATAAGACATTTTAAGTTTGAAAAATCAGTTGTTTCTCATAAAACGAGAGTAGTACCCACCTCAACGCTTTGCTTATGAGGCGTGAAATAAGCACGTTTTTTATACTAAGATGATGGAATATGAGTACACGACCGTCATGATAAGCGGTTAGCGTAATCTATAGACGTTAAGCAACAAAATGCAAAACTGACTTCATAATGTTTCGGATATAAAACAGACGAAGTCACCTTGATTGATAAGTTCCGTTTGTAATATAATGTAAAACCAAGTTCTGGGCACTTATAAAATACTTGTTATGTAGATATCAAATAAGTATGTCTAGCCAAAAAGCTGGCCCCTGCGTTTTTTGACTATAAGTATTAAACATTTTTAATCTATATTTTTTAGCATTTGACATGCTCCGCTACTTTTTAAAGCACAAATTATTTGTGAATAAGGAAAAACAGGTTTTTAGTACGAGCGGGAATTGAACCCGCGTGTTTTCCAATCCGGGGAAGTGTAAGCCACTGAGCTATCGTACTGACCTATTCGGTCGTCCCAATTTAAATATAATTTGTGCTTTATATGTCTTAAGATTTTTATCATAACTACTTTGAAATCGCCTCGAAATATAGCGATTTTAGAAGTTTTCACAGTTAAATGTGTACATTTTGTCCTCATTCAATTCATAAAAGCAAGTGCATAATTATATCTATCTATATTATAAATATAACAAATAATTATTGTAATAGGTTAATTTAATTGCACATAAATTGTCATTATTTTGATCAATTATAAACGCTCAATAAATCATGCCTTGACTAACTATTGACGTCGCTTATAAAACGTTTAGTCGATTTCCACCCATCATATTTTCCTGTTATAGTAAACTAGCTACTACCTGCGACTCCATCCGCGTGGATTTACATTTTTTTTTTCTGATGTGACCCTAATATTTTTTCCGTAGCCAAATTACTCTTTAGAACATCAGCTATCTGCCAGAGAAAGTCTCGTGCAAAACGGTTGAGCGATTTCGATTTCGCGAGATTAGAACAAACGGACAAAAACTAATTAAAATTTATTTTTGTTATAACATAATTATACTTTCATATGCATTAGTAATATGGTGTTATTTAGACATTACAACCAGCCTCTTCATTTTATTTATTTGTATAGATGAGATTAAAACGTCACTAGTTCAGGTTGTAAAGTCGACGGTACCGACCGTTAGTATATAATTATTATTAGAATGAAAACCATAGAGTTAATAACTATACAATTGGGTAGGTTAAAATTATGTAATACATTATTTTATTATTACTGTTATCATCCAAGTACCAATCTGTAACTCTTAAAGACTCGCGTCTTTAAAAAGCTTTAGCTTATCATCAGGGATTGCTGACTAAAAAGGGCTCGATACCTAGCTCCGAGCATTTTTTGGGTTTCGTCACTGGTCTAAAAATCTTATTGTGATTGGTAGATAAATCGACGTGAGATATTGCAATAATTGCTTACCACGGTGATCCATCAACCAATGACATGATGCGATATCGATACAATTTAGTCTGTTACATTCTAACCCCCCTGATCTCTTTTTTCGTACTTGAACTTTTATCTTAGCTATTTATACTATTATAAAACTGTAACAGCTGTGTCTGTACATTCAAGATATTTGAGAAAAAATGGCTTTAATATGTAGCTGCATATAGGCGTGTCTAAACCCAAAACAATTTTTGTTAGAATTTTTGTCTGTTTTGTTTTATAATTTGTGTAATGCTATATAGGCGTGTCTAAACCCAAAAAATTTTTTTTTAGAATTTTTGTCTGTTTTTTGTTCGCGCATCACTCAAAAACTACTGGACGGATTTTGAGGCAACTTTTTTTATTTGAAAGGCCTTGATTAGACTTAAAAACTGGTACACATTTTATCCCGGTACTATATCGGGAACCTGAGAAATAACCGAAAAACTAGAAAATTATTTAAACTAGATTTTTTTAGAATATATTTAAAAAAACTACTAGTCGGATTTTGATGAAACTTTTTTTATTTGAAAGACCTTGATTAGACTCAAAAACTGGTATACATTTTATCCCGCTACTATATCGAGAACTTGAGATATAACCGAAAACTAGCTTTTGGCCGCGGCGCAAAGGCTAGTTTAACATATTTGAGAAAAAAATACTCTAATAGTTAGCCTATTACAGGCGTGTCTACAAACAAAACATTTATTTTTTAGATTTTTTCTGTTTGTTTGTTCGCGCATCACGCAAAAACTACAGAACGGATTTTAATGCAACTTTTTTTATTCGAGAGCTCTTGATAAAACTTAAAAACTGGTATATACATTTTATCCCGCTAAGTATCGGGAACCTGAGATATAACCTAAAAACTAGTTTTTGGCTGCGACAAAGCCAGGTGCAAAGGCTAGCATTATATAAATAGAATAAAAAAATACACAAATCATCACGAATATACATGCGTATTGATATTTGTCCCCTCTCCACCCATGGGGGTCGTAAGAGCCGACTGAGGGAATACCGAGGAGTGGGCAGGCTCCCTCGAGTATTAACAACATCCACTGCGATCTCCAACCCGCCTGCCAAGCGTGGCAATTACGGCACTATACCCCATATGAGCACAGAACTGTTCGTTGTGGCGTTCTCTTGGGGATGCCTATGTCTAGCAGTGGACATCGAAAGGCTGATGGATGAATGGATGAAATAGTGTGCGGTGGAGTAATGTATTATTCTGCAGTCCACGCAGACGGAGTTTTGGGCAGTATCTAGTCAATGATAAAGCGAAAGGCGGATCTGCCTTAGTCTTAAAAAAAACATAAGCATTTTACGTCATGGATGGTTGCGTAGAAACGGATACGACTAGCTTAGTTCACGGACGTTGATGGCCCGTATCACATACGAAACATGTTGCAGCACTGAGATAATTTTCAGTAGTAAAAGGAAAATGCACGTATATTTTATGTTATCTCTATTTATGGTCCAGGAACCGCCGCCTATTTTTTTTAGTTATTAATAACAGGCTGAATATTTGTGAGTAGGTTCCGTTTGATGAGACACGCAAGTTTTTCTCAGTGAGTGAGAAAATCTTATAAGAGCTATTAAGTGTCCGTGAATTCGACAACTTCCAAGCGTGGGACAGAGAAAACGTACCATTAAATTTGTAGGACTATATGGCCATTTCATTATACAAATATTTACAAAGCTGCATTCAAAAAGTCAGATGGTTAATAATTTGAATGACCTCTTTATTTATATTTGTCTCTCTATATTTGCAGTGGAGCACGCTCCAGTCAAACTACCCATTTTGTCGGACAATTGTAATTGCGAGTTTATTATCCAAGTATCTTAACATTTAAACTTACTGTTAGTATGATAATTTCGACACCCCAGCAAATCGATTTTTTTTTTTATACCTGCGTTTTATAAAAAGCGCATAATAGCTACCTCTATCGAGAAATTTCACAGAGAAAAACTTGGGCGTCTCGTCGAACGGAACCTACTCACAAAGATTGAACCTATTATTAATCACTTAAAAAATAGGCGGCGGCTCCTGTACTATTAAGAGTATAGTATAAATATTTTATTTATTTTTTCATCCGTAGTAAAGTATAGTACCAAATCCATTTCGCATTTATAATATTAGAACGCCACTTATAATACTTAATAATTATTTCAAACTACAAAACTGGTAATTTCGCATTAACAGAAGCTATTAACTATATCCATCCATCCATCAGCCTTTCAGCGTCCTCTGCTGGACATATGCCTCCCCAAGAGAACGCCACAACGAGCGGTCCCGTCATGGGGGATAATGCCGTAATTGCCACGCTTGGCTGGCAGGTTGGCTATCGCAGTGGATGTTGTTAAAATACTCGAGGGAGTGCTGCTGCCCACTCCCCCGGTATTTCCTCAGTCGGCTCTTACTACTCCCGTGAGTAGAGAGGGGTGGGACAATTCTAAAGCCGGCTCCACACGGCAAGTAGTAGATAGTAAAGTTAATGAATGAGTTTTGTTCAAGTGACTTCTTGGCTTGCAAGAGTTGTCTTTGTTCAAGAAACAAAAGAAAAAATAATATTAAAAAGGCATAACAATCCACAGCAGTGTAACAACGCCACCGAGTGCCACAATCACATGTTTTGTCCTCCATAAACGGACTGTGATATTAACATTAATTTTAACGGAATACGACACCGTGGCTAAATTCGGCTCGACACAATACCAGCTGTATTGAGCTGACAAGTGAAAGTTGTAACAGCATAAGTGTAAATTAATTTTAAAAATACACTTAAATGTTTATGCGTATTATCTTATTGTACCAGAAAATTCTCGGTGATTGATTTTGTTGCAAGGAAAGAATTCCGATGACATCAGAAACTAATAAAGCCTTATCGATATCATGCATTTGCAGTTTACTACCAAGCCCTCCTTTTTAGGTAGTTTTTACTACAATATAATATAAAGTTACTCAAACGAATACTTGCAAATAGGTTTCAAGTAAAAGTAACATCGGCATGTTCAGATGCCAATAAAAAATAAACACGTTAGACAAGTTTTTTTACTTCGTTGTTATTCAAATCATTGCTTTACTTTATTTTTGATTTTTAATAGCATTGGATACGCTTTGTTCTCAATTTAATATCTGGTAAATAAGTTGTTTTTATATTTTAAGCAGTTGACATATTGCTCGGCTATTAGTGGGAAAATCGTAAATGAAAAATTATGGCTATAAGCGGAATAGAGTCTCGCCTTCTGCTCAATTATAATTGTGTCCAATATTTAAAGGATACTTATTACGCTTAGTTATTATAGATTTTTCTATTATCCCGAAATTTTGGAAGTTTTACATAATTCTTCATGTTCGAGGAACGATAAGATAGGCGTCATAATATAATCACAGATATATGTACAGAAGATTCATCAAAGTAAAATACTTATAAGAAATGTTCGATTTAAATATTTTGTTTCTATATTTCGAAAAATACCTATTCCAAAAATACAATATTAACCGTCACCATGAATGCTAAAAGGATTCGAAACGTCGCGATAGTAGAACATCGACTATGAGCGATAGCGGTTGCGTGAAAGTGGTTTTATAAAAAATATTGCGGGATATTCATTTAACAAAAAGTTATTAAAGATTCAAGAAACAACGATATTTATAAGCACTACGTGTTTAGGGATGTGCTGTCTTTTAACATAATAAGCACCGCAAACGAAGACAAGTATGTAATATTCGCGTAAATATCCGAAAACATTAAAGAATAGGTATCAACAGCAACATTTAGTAGAAAAACACTAAAATGCGTAAAAAATCATAATAATATTTATATCGCCTAACGCGTAGCTATAAGCTAATTTTTTGCTTGCCAGCAGCTAAATTGTGATCGGTCATCATTCATAAAAGATGCCATTACATATATTTTGTCACGTGTCGCTCAAATTACTTAGCAAGCGACCATTTTTATTAGAACTTAGAATATAACCGAGTATTTAGATTAACAAGACAATCATTAAACCTAAATACTGTACGCGAAGGATGTTAATCTTGCAAAACAACGGATACGCGCGGGAGATTGAAAGGAAACGAGGCCATGACATACAGTGAGGTTATGTAGAAATGACATTGTAATATTATAAGACAAGAAAACTTGCATAATATGCAATTGAGTGGACAGATAACCTAATGGTTTAAAGAAACATAAAAACAGAAACCGGCCGTGGCCGTGTGGGGCCGGCTTTAGAATTGTCCCACCCCTCTCCACCCATGGGAGTCGTAAGAGCCGACTGAGGGATTGGACTAGAGTGGGGAGCAGCACTCCCTCGAGTATTGACAACATCTACTGCGATCGCCAACCCACCTGCCAAGCGTGGCGATTACGGCACTATCCCCCATATGAGCGAAACACATGTTGTGGCGTTCTCTTGGGGAGGCCTATGTCCAGCAGTGGACTTCGAAAGGCTGATAGATGGATGGAAAAATAGAGTGTGGGTCGGTTAATTTATATCTCACATTACATAAATATTTGTAGCGAGCCATGCCCCGCCTGATACTAAGTGATAACCACCGTAGACGGACCCAACAATACTGCAATTGTACAACACCTGGATTCTTAGTACGTCACCTTAAAAAAAATACATATGACATGGAATAGCCAGAGATGCGCGTTTTGAGGATGGAATTTATATACATCTGTGTCATCTGTGGCAGTCTACGATTTTTCCCACTATGCTATCACTAGTAGGTACTGTTTTTAGTCTGGGAGTTACTGCAAAATTAGCTTAATCGGTTGTGGAGAACTGATTTAAAATTTAGTTATATATTCTTAAACTAACACAGCAAGCACGTAAAAAAATAATTGCATTTTTATTTTCCGTGAATTTCTAAATCAAAAACTGCGATTTTTAGTTATTTTTACTACTAAACTGATTTTACTTAATGCAAATTTTAATTGAAAGCTCTTCTTTAGACCTGAAAACTAGTATAGTATAGCTTATGCATTTTATCTCGCTACTTTATCGAGAACAAGAGATATACCTAGCTAAGCTAACTTGCTTATGTATAACTAGACAGTTATAGACAAATTTACATTATTCTCTCTAAAATAGCCATAAAGATATAAAAATAATAATAATTTTATGAAGTATCCGTTATATGTATATCCTGCTAGTATATTATGATAATTTCCGGGTCAAGGACATTTACCCGAGACGAGTGATGTCCTATATGATGGGAGATGAAAAAAATTAATCCATATAATAAGTACATTGACAAGTTAGCCAGTTATTATTTTATGTATATGTCTGTCTAGTGAGTCTTCGACTCTTGCCACTAAGCGCGCTATTTTCTTGATTTATTAATACCCACTACATAGATGAGTTTGTGTTGATTTATGCATAAATTAGTCCACAAACCCTAAGTGATGCTGAATCAAAACCTAATACCTATTAACTATAGTATGGCATCCAAATGGACTCCTAATGTCACAACAAAAGTAGTCAATCAATCATTCTCACTGTAAAATGTTTCAAATATTATACTATCGTGAAGAAAATGTATATTAAGAGCAATTACATGGCAGATATGATGACAGGAAGCTTTCAGATGATTGGATGGTCTAAAAGGGTTAGCGCCTAATCTGCCCCGCCAGTCACTCCACTCAGGTTGAAATATTAACATTTTGATACATTTGGCGTTTAAGTGCGAGCAAAGCTCGAATTATATGTCGGTGGTTTAAGGTTGTTTGGAAATATCCTTACTTACTAATATTACAAATGCGAAACGGCATTTTGTTTGTTTGTTAGCTAGCACACAATAACTACTTAAACGACTTTCATAAAATACTTTGTCCAAACATATGTCTAGTCCGGAATCTAGTAAAGGACATATATGTACTTATAATCCCAGAAAATGGACGATTGCTGAGGGTTAATATGTTACATTAGTAAACAGCATCCGTGACCAGTAGTTTAGAATCATACATTCCGGATCAACAAACTTTTTATTTGATAGCTCTTCTTTCTTTAGACTTAAAAACTGGTATACATTTTATCCCGCCACTATATTGGGAACCTGAGATATAGCCTAAAATGCTTTTGGCTAAAGGCTAGTTTAACTATATTATCGCACAAGTTTATAAACAACTGCCATTATGCAATATATATATATATATATATATATATTGCATATGCAATATATATATATATATATTGCATAATATATATATATATTGCAATAATTGTGCCGTGTGGGGCCGGCTTTAGAATTGTCCCACCCCTCTCCACCCATGGAAGCCGTAAGAGCCGACTGAGGAATACCGGGGGAGTGGGCAGCAGCACTCCCTCGAGTATTAACAACATCCACTGCGATCGCTAACCCACCTGCCAAGCGTGGCTATTACGGCACTATCCCGCATTCCTTGGGGAGGCCTATGCCCAGCAGTGGACGTCGAAAGGCTGATGGATGGATGGATGATATATGTATTATATTACATAATTTGCTCTAAGTTTAGACATGTTTGTCTGTAAAAGTACTTGTGTGTTTTCTGCGACTGCCAAGTTATTGCGTATACTGGATGGATTGATAAGGCTACAATAACTAAAGTTATAACGGGGAATTCCCTTTAGCCAGGAAATAAAATGCTTATATCAATGTATCTGTGTGATGCGATAGTTTAAAATGTTTATTACATTGAATGCCTATCAACAGAGCTTATCTATCACTCAAGGTTTTGCATATAGTGGGTATAAGTTTCAGGATATAACTATTAGCCACTTTATAATCCTGACTAGCTACTGATCAAAATACAACCACTACCATATTGGTTGTATAAATCCCAAGGTTGTAACCATAATTGTAGCAATAATTACTGTCATAACTAACTAACTTATCATCACGCCATTTCCCTTGCGGGGTAGGCAGAAAGAACAAAGTGCCAAGAGGCTCTATTCTTGCATACATCTCTTGCTTCCTCAACATTCATAACTCTCTTTATACACGCTCGCCGGTTTCGGAGACTCCTGACTCCACCTTCCTTCAATACATGACCAATTTGGTCTAGGTAGGTAAGTCTCGGTCTCCCCCTGTACCTACATCCTTCCACTTTCGCATTGTATATCTTCTTAGCCAGTCGCTCGTCCGGCATTCTTTCCACATGTCCGAACCATCGGAGCATTCCCTTTCGCATCTTTACACCAATACTCTCTTTTATACCTACACGCTCTCTTACGTCATTGTTACGAATGCGGTCAGTCAGCCTCACTCCACAGATTCTCCGCAGAGATCGCATTTCGACCGCATTGATTTTACTCTCATGCTCCTTTTTACATACCCAACTCTCGCTTCCATATAATAACGTTGGGACAAGCACTGCGTTGTGTATTGCGACACGTGCCTTCTGGCTGAGGTGGTGGCTGCCGAGAAGTTGTCCCAATGCTCCGTTCACTCTATTTCCCGCATTCACTCTTCTTTCTACATCAGTGGTGTACCTTCCATCCCGACTGAATCCACATCCAAGATATACAAATTCATCCACTTGTTCTAGCACACCATTTCCTATTGCTACTCTAACATCTGTTCTGGCTTCTTCTCTTTCAAAAACCATTATTTTGGTTTTGCTCACATTCACACGCAGGTCCCTTTTCTTACAATCTTCTGCCATTACGTCTACTAGGGTTTGCGGGTCAGTCGCAGACTGCGCTAATAGGACCGCATCGTCTGCATATAGCAGCGAGTTAACCACTGAGTCGCCCATCTGAACTCCCACATTAATTTTATTCAATCTTTGTAGACATTTATCCAGATATATGATAAACAGTCTGGCTGATAGAATGCAGCCCTGTTTAACGCCGATATTGATATCAAACCAGGGTGACATTCCATCATCCAGCCGCACACAAGCTCTGCAGTCCATGTTGTTGGGCTGCACCGCTTGTAGCAGTCTACTGTTAATACCATACTCCGGCAAAATGTCCCAAAGTTCCTTTCGTACAACAGTGTCAAATGCTTTCTCCAAATCCACAAAACTGCAGAAAACACTCTGGCCTACAGCTAGATGCTTCTCCACAATGTTGCGCAGAGAAAACACTTGATCCATGCATCCTCGTCCACACCTGAAACCTCCTTGTGCCTCACACAAACATTCATCAGACACCATCCTCATTCTCCTTTCAATAATCTTACCATACACTTTGGCTGCCAAACTGGTCAAGCTTATGGCCCTGTAGTTTGCAGTCATAACGTGAACCCTTGTTTTTAAACAAGGACACGATGACTGCGCTTCTCCAGTCCTTGGGAACCATTCCTGAGCTCCAACATAAACTGAGAAGCATCAGGAAGGATTCCCAGACACATGAGCCTCCAAGCTTGATCATCTCAGCAGACACCATATCAATACAGCGGGTATTACCATTTTTCAAACTTCTAATCGCCCATTCAACTTCATCCATACTAATGTCATCAGAGGATGCCAGAATCGAATGCTGATCTGTTAGACCACATGTGGCACCAGCATCACCCTGAACATCCACATACATATCTCCAAAATATTCACTCCATCGGCTTAACACATCTTGTGTTTGCGTAAGAATGTCTCCACCTTTAGACCTTATTTTATTCATTCTGAAAGCCGACCAACCACATCCGAGATTTCTTCACCTCCCTCCAGAAAAGTTTGGTGTTGCTCTCGAAGTTTTTGGTCAGCCTTTCTTCTGCAATCATATTTGCTCTATCACGCTTCTCTTTCACTAAGGCTTTGGTGTCATTCTTACGTTGCCGGTATATTTCTTTCTTCTGTTCTTTCATACTTGCACTCAGGTTCAAAGAAGATACATAGTCCAGCCACGCTTTTTTCTTTTGGTTTACGGAAGCTGCTACTTCCGTATCCCACCATGCATCACCTTTCACTTTCCTATGCTTCTTTGAGCATCCACATACTTCTTTCGCTGTATTTACCATACTATCTTTCAATACTCTCCAGCTTTCTTCTATGTCAGATCCCGGCTGTCTTGCCATTGTCAGCCGTTCACGGACACCCTCTACATACTTTGCTCTTACACTCTCTTCTTGCAACTTTTCAATCTTTATTCTTTCAAGTCCTCCGAAGTGGACACGCTCTCGCCAGTGTCTCCACTTTCTGAACAGACCACTAAATCTCGCAATAACGAGATAGTGGTCCGTGTCGACAGTGGGACCCCTGTAGGCTCTTGTATCCAGGATTTTACTTCGGAGGCGACTGTCTACCAGAATTAAATCTATCATACTTCTCTGTTCATTCCTTCTCCATGTATACATATGGATGTCCTTATGTTGAAAAAATGTGTTTGACACACTAAGGTTTCTCTCCATACATACATCCGCAATGAGCCTACCTGCATCATTCACTCTCTTATCACCAAATGAACCAAGCACGTCCTCGAAGTCTGGACGCTTGGTCCCAACCCATCCATTCAAGTCTCCGCATACGGTCACGCGTTCACTAGCTTCTGCCAAATTCAGAACTTCCCTAACATTATCCCAGAACTTCTCTAGATCCGATGTCACCGAAGAGCCTACGGGAGCATAAGCTGCGACCATGAAGACCCTGGTGACACCTAGTTTTATTCGGACCCATAGAAGTCTGGGATCAAACAATCCGTAATCTTTCACACCTGAGGCCAAGCGAGCGGACAGCAACACCCCCACTCCCATGCTGGCCCGATCGCTCTGCGGTACACCAGACCACAGAGCTAACCCGCCACCAGGAAGATCACAGGCGTCGCTACCCTTTCGCTTGGTCTCTGTTACACAGAGCACGTCAAGCCGTCTGTCCGACATGACGGTTACCAGCTCGTGTAACTTACCTTCTACACCACCTCTTACATTCCACGTGCCTACTCGACACTCTGATCCCCTCGACTCGCCAAACTAGGCAAGGCGTGATGGGTGGCGGCCCCCATCGCCGCATCTGCCGTTGTTCGTAACGACGGGGGCGGGTCGGTACGCGTCGCCTCTGGCGCACGCCCTAACCCGCACTGCGGTACACATTCGAGCCGGATTGCAGCCTGTGATGCTGTATTACTGTCATATATTATATTATTACCCCTCTCCACCCATGGGAGTCGTAAGAGCCGACTAAGGGAATACCGGGGGAGTGGGCAGCAGCACTCCCTCGAGTATTAACAACATCCACTGCGATCGCCAACCCGCCTGCCAAGCGTGGTGATTACGGCATTATCCCCCATGACGGGACCGCTCGTTTTGGCGTTCTCTTGGAGAGGCCTATGTCCAGCAGTGGACGTTGAAAGGCTGATGGATGGATGGATGGATTATATTATTAACGTTATATACTCGTTAGACAGTAGATATCTGTGAATATTTTTATCACAATGGGCAAAACTTTATCTTACACTAGCAGCTTCACACGTCTGATTTAAATGACTGACAAAAAAAAACATTTTTGAAAAGGATATTAAACTATAGAAAATTATAACTTTTTAAAGTTTTTACACGCTCATATAAACTTTTAACACTCATTTTTTTCCCTTTTAAATGTGAAAATCAAAAAATCCGTCATTTATTTGTGATAACTACAGAATTCCTTCAAATCCCTGCCTATAATAAAACAGATATAATGTACTTTCATACCCAATTTAACACCCCACATCCCCCCATTAAATATGTAAATATGCAAAAAAAATCGAAGTGCGTCGTTATTTATTTATACTACGTAATTTCAAATGTACACGCTTCTATCTATAAAGAACAAAGACTTCTATACTAAGTATCTCCCCTCTATTTCCTCCCCTTTAAGTTAGAATTTCCACAAATCCTTTCGTAGCGGATGTTTACGTTATAAAACAAACTTGCATTCCTAATTTCGGCTCTGTGGTCTTAGTAGTTTCGGCTGTGCATTAATCGTCAGTCAAGATGATCAATATTGTTCGGAATCCAGTTTAATACTAGTCGCTAACTATAAAGTCGTAACAGAGCTGTGTCTGCACATTTAAGATATTTCAGAAAAAAATACTGTATTAGGCTGTATAGGCGTGTCTGAACATAAAACAATGGTTTTTAGATTTTATGTCTGTTTGTTCGTTCGCGCATCACGCAAAAACTACTGAACGGATTTTGATGCAACTTTTTTTATTTTATAGCTCTATTATATTTATAACTATATTTTATCTCGCTACTATATCGGGGACCTGAGATATAACCTAAAAACTAGATTTTGGCTGCAGCGGAGCCACGGGAGAAGGCTAGTAAGATATAAAGTTATATCTAAGGTCACAAGTTAACTCAATAAATAATGAAAATGTTCACAGGAATGCTGTGACATGAAGTACAAGTGACATTCAATTTAAAGGTGACGAACCTTTTTCATTAAGACAGCTTGCGAACGACAGAGAAACGCAATTATGTTCTGAAGTGATTTGCGAATGAACTGAGACACTTATATGAGATTCTGCACGCGATGGCACCAATACACATATATAAAAAACGTCAGAAATAGCGCCGTTTCAGATAAAAGTAACTATTTTTAAAACGAAAGTCATGATAAAACGTAAAGGTTACTGATTTTAGATGTTTAAAACTCAAGTGGATTATTCAAATTCGTAATTAAGCATAAAAAAGTACGATGGCAGGTACTCTTAATCTAGATAACATAATTCGTATGGTAAGTGAGAGTGCTGGGGCCCAATCTCCGTCCCTATCCTCTCCTTATTATATTTCTGCTCCACCTCCTGTACCTCTACTTGAGTTGGCTCGAGGGATGCCTCTGTTATCAGAGTCGGCTACGGTAACCATTTACCATCAGAAAGCCGTATACTTGTTTGCCACCCACATTGTATAAAAAAAAAACACAATCTATACTATTATATAGCTGTAACAGCGCTATGTCCTGTACATTTAAGATATTTGAGAAAAAATGGCTGAATTAGGTTATATTATATATAGGCGCGTCTAAACAACAAACGATTTTTTTAGATTTTTGTCCGTTTGTTTGTTCGCGCATCACGCAAAAGCTACTGAACGAATTTTGATGCAACTTTTTTGTTTGATAGCTCTTGATTAGAATTAACAACTGGTATACATTTTATCCCGCGGGAACCTAAGATATTATCCAAAAACTAGCGTTATTAATAAAATGTTACTTATATGTAATTTGTACTTTTTAGTAAGCCTAAACAAGCTAATATTAAGCAATACCGAAAACTCATTTATTCATATTAGATTCACCATGGATTGCTAATGACATAATATAATGAAAAATCTATGATGGATACAATTTTCGTAAAATCCTACAGTATCAAAGAAACCCATATTAAATTTTCAGATATCTCGGAAACTTATTCGACTGATTTAATTTTTTTGGCAAATTCAGCTAATAGTTTTATATTATGTATTTCCATACATCACATAGATTCGACAAGACGCGTGCGTAAAGTGGTATCGGTTGTACACATACATTTATTATTACTATCCTGGTAAAAGTATAACGGAACATTGGCTACATTGCTGCAGACAAATGAAAAGGTTTTATTGTATGACAGTACTTTATCTCTGCGTATTCGACTTGAGCCGTTATAGAAGAAATCATTCGTGCCGCTTTGTATCCATATGTGCAAAGCGACGTCGAACGGTGGCGTTATTAGTGTGATTCTTAATCGGATCAAACTTATTCCGCATCAATTATAGCCTTTTAGTTGTTATAATTATGTACAAATCCTATGAGAACTGATCGATTCTTAGGTCAGTATAAACATGCCGGCGGATCTCTGAAATAATGTGTAACAGTTCCAGTGGGCCGTCAATAAAGGCGGAGAGACGGCACACGGCGGGTTTATTTAGTGGGTGAAGGCCTCACACTACCCTGTTCGTTGTTCGAACAACGGGGTGTGCGGCTAGGTAAATTTTTTCCTGCCTTAACAAAAAAAAAAGTTCAGTTTAAACATGTGAATAACATGCGAACAAGTCAACTAAATTACTTAAGCTAAAAGACTTAATGTCTATAATTACTACCTAACTTGGTTTTAACCTGTTAAATGTTGGTAAATATAGTTTAAGAATAGTAATGTATCTGCTAATTGTTTCTACAGTTCAAACTTGGGTTACATGTTCAAATTTAAACTGCCTTAACAATAAAAAAAAAGAAATGATCTATTAACAGATTTATGTCTTTACATATAGGATATTTGAGAACAAATGACATGAAAAAGTTTCATCAAAATCTGTTCAGTAGTTTTGCGCCAATCCCGAACAAACAAATAGTCAAAAACTAAAAAAAAAACATTGGTTTGTGATCAAAGACGCCTAAATACCTGCCGACTCGTTAATAACTTAATTAATAGCTCTGTTACAGCTTCGTAATAATATAGAAACAATGTTTAAAGGCATTAATTGTTTAAAATCATAAAACAAAAACAAGCATATTATAACTTTTAACAGGTAATAATAATTACACTACATATTTTCTAGTAAGTAATTTATTGCTAAAGTTAATTAATTTATATGTTGCTTTTTGTTATTTATTTCAAAGGTTTTGTTAGCTTGTAATGATTATCATATTTTATTTATTGAATATTAAAAGGCGTATAAAATAGTACTTTATTTGTGCATCACATAAGCAGACTGCATTAATTTTGATGCGGTTATTGTGATTTAATCTTTTCAGGCTGTAACTACTGAATTCACCAATAACTACAAAATGTTGCATACATAATAGCTTGGAACCTTTTTTTTTGTTAAGGCGGGAAAAAGTGTTCCTAACCGCACACCCCGTCGTTTGGGGCAACGAACAGGGTAGTGTGGGGCCCTCACCCACTAAGGAAACCCGCCGTGTGCCATCTCTCCGCCTTTATTGGCGGGCCACCGGAACCATATTACATTTCTTCAGTGGTTGCATATATATATATATATATATATTATACTATATAGCCATATATATATATATTATATAGCCGTGTGTCCCACCACTCTCCACCCATGGGAGAAGCTTTTATCCCGTAAAATAGAGGGCTCCTGTGGGAATTATTTTATAACTTTGTGTCTAGTGACGTAATTCTATTCTGAAGTCCACGGTGATGGAGTCGCGTGAAGAGTGATTATTAAATAGAATACTGTATCACATCAGTTCATAGGACGACTATGATCACTTCACCGTTTATTCTCGGTATAGTTGAGTCCATGAGCGACGGTTACCATTTACCATCAGATGGGCCATGGCTCGTCTGCAACTACAAGCCATAAAAAAATAAATAAACAATAAATAATGCATAAATTCTCGTCCATCTTGAGTTATATTGTTCTAAACTATCAAAAATGTACGTCACGCATCAGAAAGAGATCTATTGTCCCCTTGTCCCCCTGTCCACCAATACTGTTGTTCTGTTGTTGTGTGATTGTCCCGGTTATTTATCATTATGCACCTCAAGCCCGTCACACGCGTACCTATAATATAAATTATGGTATATAAGTTAATGACAAATTTGTAGAAAATATATTGTAATATGCCTTGCTATGATTTACATTCAGTCAAGAAAGTATTGGGAATGGATGATTTGTTTATGGTTCCAAATTCAAATTTTTGTTTTTTTTTTTGTTGTTGTTAGATTGGCACAACTGTTATCCATTTTGGCGCGGAGTTTGAGTTGCATCTGTTATTTATATTAAATACAGTGCTGTTTTTAGTTATATCCACGGAGTACGGAAAAATAGCGGAGATGCCGCAAGCCGACTAGGTCATGTCGCCTTCAAATAGGTCAGTGACGTCACAGTGGGCGGGGCCTCAGACCGCAGTTTCGAGTGAACCGTCATTGCGTTCGGTTCGAACGCATCTTACGTTTAAATAAGTATTAAATTATTTTAACCATGAAGTGCGCTCTTGATGGGTGTAGAAATGGCTCAGGATCAAACTTAAAACAAAATGGCATAACATTTTATGTGTCAGTAGTTTAAATTTGTAAATATATGCATTTTAAAACACATTTTCTTGTTTCATTACAAAGAGACATCTGTCGTCGGATAGTTACGTTCTGACCACAACTCACCGATATCGTCATTGTAATATTATAAAAGCATATTATAAGAATTCGGCACAAATAAGTAAATTTAGTTTAATTTCTTTATTAAAATATTAATTATTTCAAAGATTTATTGCTTAGTTATTAGAAATTTGAAAAAATAATAATTGGAAAATGATGTGTCATCTGTCGGTGAGTATTCGAAAATAATTGATAACAAAAGAGTTTACGTGGTACCAGCGAACCCATCATCGAATATATTAAAGACATGTTATGTATGTCTTTTTTTCTTCTTGTTATTTGTTATCATTTTAGATTCCCGGTTTATACAGAAATTAGAAACACATGAATACGTTAGGATTGCATGACGGAAATTATGGATTAATTTATCCCAAGATGCGGGCGTCAGCGGTGGTAGTAGTCCCTTTTTTTTTAGTTTTCGCTGTGGATATGCATTTACGCATCCCCCCCCGGTGAGAACGTGGGGTTATGTAGAGCTCGCTGAGCGCTCGGATCTTACTCTCTAAAATCTCTAAATCTCGAATACCCACTAAAACAGTGGCCCTTTCCACGCCTATTAGCGGGGCGCCGGAGGGTCGTCCATTCAGATCAGACATTCTACTCCGATGCCCCAGGCGGATGGCCTACTGGCCACGCCCTGATATCATCAAGGCGGTGGGAGGAGGCGAGCATAGCGACGCGCGCTGTCTCCTCCGGCAGGCCAGCAGAGGTCTGTTTGACGACTGGGGCAGCCACAGTGGACCGTGCAGCCGCCTTCATACGGGGTGGTTCAGTTGGTCCGATCGCCGCCAGCAGCATAGCCACCTCAAGCCGCGTGAGCTTGGCCTCCAGCTCCGTCACCTGAGAATTGAGGCGGCAATTTTTTGCCCGCATTTCTGCCACTTCTGCCGCGAGGTGGTCGTTAGCCGCCTGTAGATGCTGTGTCTCCTCATTAGTCGAGCGCCTGGCCAGCGCCCCACCTTTTTGTTGTCGGCGACCACCTCCTTTGCGGTGCGCACGAAGGTTCCCTTGATGTTTGTGGACTTTGTGGCCACACTGTTAGGGATGGCCGCGTGGTTCTAGGCTCTCTTTTTCAGATCCATAACTCAACAGGGACTTAACGTCCTCCTTGGACTCGCGGATCTTCAGCGAGAGCTGCTCGACTTCCTCTTCGGCTTGCAGCTCACCTTTGGCGCGCTTCGCTCTACGAGCGGCAGCCTCCGACACAATTGGCCCCGGTGTAAGAGGCCGCATAATTCCTCGCCCTCTGCGGACAGTGCGTGCCTGCGGCGTCGGTTTTATATATAGAATTGTAGTTTTTTTTAGACTAGAATTTTTTAAATCGGTCCAGTAGTTTCGGAGCCTATTCAATGCAAACCAACAATCAAATCTTTCCTGTTTATAATATTAGTATAGATCTGGTCCAGCCATCCTAACGCATATAGAATGTTCTGGAACAAACTGTTTTGCTTGTAACGCTGTAGTGGTAAAAAGACAAACTAAATTAAAGAAAAATTTGCTCTATTACGCTGTAAAATACTTTTTACCGCTAGATGGATTTTGATCTAGGGGTGGAGCTATAGTTGTACCTCGTCCCCCGAACACCAGCATTTAGCGACGCTTCGTTCTAAAGAGATTTTGCCTTGAAACACCTCCGCTATTTTTCCGTACATAGCAACATGTTTCCGCTCGGCTAGTCCCAAAAGACCTGAATTTTCTCCAAAAACTCAATCGCATGAGAGTCGCTGAGGACATGCTAGAACGAGTCAATTCCGACCCAACATTCATGAAACACATTGTTACTGGTGACGAGACGTGGGTTTACGAGTTTGACATGCAAACTAGTCAACAAGCTTCGGAGTGGCGACTTCCAACTGAACCGAAACCGAAAAAACCACACCAAAGTCGATCAAAAGTCAAAGTCATGTTGACTGTTTTCTTTAACTATCGCGGTGTTGTGCACTCGGAATTCTTGACATAAGGTCTAACGGTAAATAAAGAATATTATTTGAGCATTATGCGGCGTTTAAGAGAGCAAATTTGACGAACAAGGCCAGATTTGTCGAAAGAAAATTCTAGGATTTTGCACCACGATACTGCGCCTTCGCACAAGGCCATCATTGTGAATGATTTTTTGTCCAAACACTCAACAAATACCATCGAGCAACCACCATATTCACCAGATATGGCTCCAGCAGACTTCTTTCTTTTTCCTAAACTCAAATTACCACTTTGTGGCACCCGTTTTCAATCGGTAGAAGACAATAAAGGAGAATTCTCGGCGAAAACTGAACTCAATTCCGGAAAACGGTTTAAAAAATGTTTTGATGATTGGATTATTCGTAGGCGTAAGTCTATCGTTTCTGAAGGAGCATACTTTGAAGATGATAAAATAAATTTGGATGACAAAAATGTTGTGTATTATTGATCTTTTCCCGGTACTTTCTTGACAGAGTAGTATATTATAGCTACCGTGTAATGGGCTTCACTTGTTTTATGTTCTTAAACTAGTAGTCAGATCTGAGTTCTAAGATGTACTTAGAAGTCATCATAGAACTTGGTGGTGGTCTTTCGTCTCGACACCAGAACGACACGCACGCCTTTCCTTTTTAAAGCGGGAAAAATGTACCTAACCACACAACCCGTCGTTCGGGGCAACAAAAACAAGTTAGCGTGTGGCCTCCACTCACTAAATAAACCCGCAGTGTCTCTCCGCCGGTATAGGCGGTCCACTAGAAGTGTATACCATGACATGAGTGGTCGACACTCGTGCTTGTCAACATCGGTTTATTGCAAAAACCAAGTAACATTTTAATTTTACACCTGCGCGCTACAATTTGTGTCACAAGTAAAAAGCAATTCGTCGTGATTATTTCGTATGCATTGATCATTTTTATGTAGAATTATAATTCTACATAAAAATGATCAATGCATAATGCAACGTGCCATTTATCAACTAATAGGTATAAAAATACATGTGGCATGTCACGTAGCGCGTAATCCTCAAGTGCACACGAAGCAAACTTCTTGGTGCTGGGGTGGATATTAGTAACTAATAAATCGTGGCGCCACTATTAACACATCGCATGAAAAAAATTACAATTTGGAGACGATTTTTCTATTAAATAACAAATATTTTAGTATAGATTTTAAACTTACGACTCCGGCGCATGTAAAAGCTAGTTTTCAGTAGTATATTATCTCAAGTTCCCGATATGGTAGCGCGATAAAATGTATAAAATAAATCTAATCAATAATCATCCAACAAAAAAGCTTCATTAAAATCCGTTTTGTTGTTTTTGCGTGATGCCCGAACAGACGAACAGAAAAACCGTCTAAAAAATGTTTTGTGTTCAGAGATTCCTAATATAGTTCTTTTTTTTTTCAAGTATCCTGTATTAAATTCTGCTCACTCCGCGTGCACTTCAGAATAATTAAATAGCACTTTACGGCACACAACGATCTCTATGCAATAATTTCTATCGTGTAGGAGCTAATCATTTTTCCGAGATAGCAAAGTGCGGGATGGCAGACACGCATTATCGCGTCAGCGATGGCTCGTCTGCCACCGACACCAATATTTTCTTTTTTATTAGGTAGGTATAAGAAGACAATAAATGCATAATATTCTAGTTAAGTACAAACCATTCCCCGACATCTTGCAGAAATATAAATAGCACTTTGTTTTTCTATGATTGATTTGGCATAGAAACAGATGGTAACATTATATTCTAATCGGAAACGTTATTATTATAAGGAACGAATATAATCTAAAAATAATACCTACAATTATTGCAAAACATGATAGAAAACGTTCACGCGACAAAAACTGCGTAAGTAAATATAATGTTTGCATTGTGTAAATCATATGAAAAGAGGTCACAGACCCTAGAGCAGTCGGAGTCACAAACGTGACCTAGTTTCGTTCCGTAATGGAATGTACAGCAATAGGTAAGTGCTTATATGTAAACTAGGTAATAAATAACAATCGCAAGAAGTTAAGTTTCATTTTGAAATTGCTACTGTCATACTCTTAATTGTTTAATGGCTTTAGTATGGAATCTCATAGTGAAACTATGCTAAGGAGTGTCTTAACTCTTAAGTAAATAAAATTAATGACCGAGTGTGGTACTTAGTATGAGGTACATAAGTCTGGAAAGGAGTGGTTATAAAGCAAGTTATTCCTTCATAGGGCAAAACAATAAGAAGCATCAGGAAGAAAATAAAAGCCTTTGGAAAAGTGCTTCTAAATTAATTTGCTTCAAGAGATCTGGTCTTCTTTAGCTTAACAGTGACAAATTACCCTGTTTGAAGCAATAGCAGCGCCCTTTTTATACTTACACGACAAACTGGTGACCAGGCAGTTGATTGGACAGATGACAGGATTCACTATTTCTATTAGGGGCATATATATACACAGGGTATGACTTCATTTCTCACAATTTCAAATGAATGATTTGCAAGTTTCAATATTCCCATGCAATAATTAGAGTAAGTACCCTACCTATATATTTTGACTTTGGACAACTTTGATGTACTTAACTATTGTCAACCAGTAGAAGTTCTCAGAGTAGGTTTTTCAAGTAGCTTTACTCAGATAGGTATGTATTAAATATGTACATTATGGCATGTAAAAAAACTATAAATATGTTATTACAATTATGGCAAAAATGGTCGAAATAATATTAGAAATTAACAGGCTATTACTGCTACTGATTTCTTTTTTAATTTTTACTATGATGGCTATTGTTTTTATGTCGGCAAAATAGGTATAGTAAGGTCTTAAACTTCATGATGTGACATATTATGTCCTTGATGGTAATACGCCATCTGAATGAGGACTTCATATATGTAATTAAATTAGGCCATACGATAAAACGTAAATATGTAGGTATTTATGAATAATGATACCAGGAACAAATTATTTGTGAAAGTGTAAATAGATAGTTTTACTGCAAATAATACCATTAAAATATTAATAAAACAAATATAACGTAATAGTACAGTAATTAAATTCAACTTATACGAGGAAGGATCAAAAAGTAGTGAGAATGAGATAGAATATAATGACTATTGATAATATTTAGATATTTTTATATATATTTTTAGCATTTGACATGCTTAGCACTATACATTAAACACAAAGTGAAAAATGTGAAATCGAAAATAACAGTCAGGAGCAGGATTTGAACCTGCATCTTCTGGATACCGTCCAGATGCTTTACCAATTCAGCATTCAGCTTTGTTATCGAAATTAGCAGTCACAGCAATTGTCAGGATGGCTGAATTGGTAAAGCATCTGGACGGTATCCAGGAGATGCAGATTCAAATCCTCCTCCTGACTGTTATTTTCGATTTCACATTTTTCACTTTGTGTTTAATGACTATTGATAACTTAATAATTTATTTTTCTACATAGTCTCCGAGTCTCTCTACACACAGAGTCCAACGCTTTTCCAAGGCTTCAATCCCTTTCAAAAAAAAGTTTTGTCTTGGTCCTGCAAAAAGCTCTCCACGGCATCCATCACCTCGTTATCGTCTTCGTACCTGTTTCCCCTTACGTATTCTTTCAATTTGGGGAACAGATAAAAATCGCTAGGCGCCAGATCTAGTGAATAAGGGGGGTGTTAAGCCAATTCGAAGCCAGCTTGCTGAATAGCAGCCATCGCAACAGCCAACCTGTGCGCGGGTGCGTTGTCGTGATGAAACAGTACGCCCCTTCGAAGTTTCCCTCTCCTTTTCTCTTTGATGGCATTCCTCAACTTGGGAACTAAAGCGGCATAATATTGGCTTGTAATAGTGGTTCCACGCTCCAGGTAATCAATCAACAATATCCCTTCTGAGTCCCAAAATATTGAGGCCATAACCTTGCCAGCCGATGCCACGGCACGAAACTTCTTCGGAGTCGGTGATGATGGCTGTTTCCATTGCGAAGATTGCTGTTTTGTCTCGGGATCAACATGATGGACCCATGTTTCGTCCATTGGTACGAAACGAGACAAACAGTTTTCAGAATCTTCTTGAAACTTGTCCAAAAATATCTTCGAAATGTCGATTTTGTTTCTGACTGTCGGTTAACATTCTCAGCACCCATCTTGCGGAAACTTTTCTCATATTCAGAGATTGTTTCAATATGGATTGAATACTTCCATATGAAATGCCCGTTTCTTGAATTAAGTATCGGATGGTAACTCTTCGATCGCTCAATACAATTTTCTCGACTTTTGCAACATTTTCTTGGGTGACTGACGTTGATAGACGGCCGCAACGATGTTCGTTTTCCGTGCTCTGTCTGCCTACTCGAAGTTGAGAAGCCCACCTTGCAACAGTGGAATACGGCGGAGCAGACTCTCCTAACGTTGCCTCCAAATCGCAATGAATCTTTTGCGTCGTTAACTTTTTTTAAACAGAGGTATTTAATAACGGCTCGCACTTCGTTTTTCTCCATTTTCGAGAACACGTTCCGACACGAAGCAAACAAATGACTACATTCAGAAAAAAACAAAAGAGAATAGAAATTTTTTTCTTTATTAATATTACAAATATGTATCTGAGCTATGCCTGCCAGTATTTTTTTTTCTTACCAAGGAGTATGTCGTTCTCACTACTTTTTGATCCCTCCTCGTATTAATGAAGAGGCAAAATCTTGTAATAAAAGCATAAAATGCAGCTAGGAGGTACTAAAGAATTTCTAGGTAATGTTATGTTGAAATCAATCAGTCAATAGTATTATCTATGGAATGTGACTGGTTTCCATATTGATAACTGCCTGTGACCTTGGCATGGGTGTGCTCAAGGAGTTTTAGCAACTGATAATAATTTGGGTTAACGACATCTGACATTCTATTGTAAATATAATGAAATGATAAGATAGGAAAGTTCTGTTCCCTATTAGATATAAAATTATAATAGCTGTGTATTCTTTCATTTTTTTATAACTTTTGTTTTATACTAAAAGAGTATAAAACAAACACATGGTTTGCCTAAAGGGTGAATGGCCACTATAATCTATAGACACCAGCAACACCAACATCATCAACATTAGCATTAGAACACTAAAAATAATTCAACGCCAGTTGCTGGTGGGTCATGTCACGGGGAGCGGTAGAAATCCTGTCACAAATGCCAGAAAATTTAGAAATGTATAAAATATAATGAAAAGTTCCTGTGTTAGCATAGTTTTGATGGTGAAGAAAGCTGCTCTAGATACAGCCATAACTTTAGCACCATTGGGATTCAGTTATGTATTGATAATGTTAGAGATCAGTAAGGGAAAGGGAAGGAGTATAGGAAAATGGAGAGAACTTGAAAGCGGGCCTCCTGCACTCACTTAATGAACAAAATGCTACAGTACCTTTATTAAGCACCAACATTCTACGAGAATATCCGAGTTTAGTATTAGTAAGACTTTCTTCTATCGAATATATCTCAAATTAGACATGAACCTCCTTTAAATTTAGAAGGGAGAATTTTTTTTTTAGAGGGGAAGCAACCCGGCTGTATCACACAAGAATTCTCACATTTTTTGGTTAATAAATAGCTCTTGATTAGCCTTAAGAACTGGTGTATATTTTATCATGTTACTATATTGTGAACTTGAGATTGGTGTTAGTAGCTATGTGCCGTGTGGGGCCAGCATCAAGAATAGCTCCAACCCATCTCTTCCTATGGGAGCCGTAAAAGCCGACTAAGGGATTATCGGGGGACCGGGCAGCAGCGTTCCCCTGTGTACTAAAAACATCCACTGTGATCACCAACCCGCCTGCCAAGCGTGGTGATTATGGCAATTAACCCCCCTAGGGGAGGCCTATATCCAGCAGTGGACGATCAAAGGCTGATAGATAGATAGAACTTGAGATACATCCTAAAACTAGCTTTTAAGCATGGCGAGCCACACGCAAATGCTAGTAATTTTTTAAATTGTTGGTTAGATATAAGTGCTTGTAAACATTTGTATGAATTAAGTAAAATGCTAATTTGACATTTCAAAGGGATATTTTAATTTTATTTATTGGTATAGATAGAGGTATTAAAAATTACCTGCATTAAGATTTAATAGATAAGGACAGGTAAATATTTTGTAGCCTCAGTAAATAACGAATTTGTAATGTAAAAAGTTAGATATATTGAATATAATTTTACCTATATTATATCTATGTTATGATATAAACTTACCATTAGAACTCTTCAAGTCTCTGTGTATGAGGGACATGGGTGCACCAACATGTAAGTATGCCATGCCCTGTGCCACCTGGATGGCCCAGTCAACCAGGATATCCGGCCGTATCTTCCGACCAGACAACACCCGGTTTAAAGGTCCCCCACGCGCGTATTCCATAACCAAACATAAGTTAGGCTCCTCCAAACAAACGCCCTTTAGAGACACAATATTAGGATGCTGCAATACCCAAAATAGTCTCGCCTCTTGCAATACACTTTCTTTAATAACATCAATATCTTCATTGGCGTCTTGGCGGGCCGCCTTCACCGCTACCACCTCATCGTTCCAGTAACCGCGATACACCTTCCCGAAGCCGCCCACTCCGATCACCTCCTCTAGTTTCAACTGAGAGAATGACACCCGGGGCGGCTCCACGGCTAAGGGATCTTCCTCCGTAACGTAAACAGCGGGGAATATGCCGACGCGGTCTCCGATCTTCCCCGTCCACCAGCCCTCGTCACCGGAGATGTTGGCGTCCTTAGATAGCACCTCTACGATCTCGCCTCGGCGCAGGGAGAGCTCGTCCTCTCCTTGTGCGACATAGTCGTACACGGCGGTGAAGAGAGCGAGCGGCGGACGATCGTTGTCGGCCGACATGGCCGCGCGGCCGCCGGCAGGCCGCGGCGGCATCACCCCGGCCGCGCCCCCATCACTCCTCTCCTCCTCACTCACGCGCCCCGACACTGCTGCAGCCGCCACCCACTACAGCACATAACGCTACACACGACAAAACAACGCGTTTGATTATCACCGTATTATTCCGCCATCTTTGTTTCTAACATCGATCATGGCGGTGTTGTGGCAAAGTGATCACTATTTTTTTTTTTTTACACAATTTTGTGTTATAACACACGCGGCGTTATGTTTCGAGGAGTGCGAGAGATGACTTCGCTGCGATAAACTTAATTATTTCACATGCATCTATCACGCTATTTGATAGACGGACGAAATGACAACCATACCGTAGCGAAGTCTGTGACAAACTGACGTTTGGTGTTGCTACTTGCTAAATATTAAAATTTAATCAATGGGTAGACTATGGCAACACTTCCTAAATAATAATTGTAATAGTTATTTCTTTTTTAATATAATGTATTAAATCTAACTAACTTTTAAATACAATTTACTACTATACTATAATTAAAAAAGAAGAAATAAGTTCTATCTCAACACCTACAAGTTTACGGAATAAAAATTATTCAATTGGTTCTGATAATAATATTATAGTAACAAGATAGATGGCTCTGTATACAAAAATTATTACATTGAAATTCTGAGGGCAAACAGTGTTGGGATTGATTATTGTATCAAAGTTATTTACTATCTTTATATGACCTCAGAAATGTATATAAGTTGTTTGTAGACTAAAAAATAACTTATTATTGAATCTCGTTATTGTTTAAAACATAGAAATATATAATTTCTCCTAGCTCTCTGAGCGGTCCCATGGTGTAATGGTTAGCACTCTGGACTTTGAATCCAGCGATCCGAGTTCAAATCTCGGTGGGACCTGTGAACTTTTTTAGTTTTGCAATTTTTTTTTTTGATTTTAAATTGAATTTGTTAAAATAAAAATTCTTCACAAAACGTAGTTTCTAATACTATGAATACAAACTTTTATAAAAAGAGATCAAAATAGAACGATAGTCTGTGGGAACTGAAGGGATGCTGGGTAGGGAGCATTATTGATCGTGCGAAAATGGGATAGTCGTATCCATTCGCGGCGACCACCCAGTCCGCGGATGTGGGACCGGTTTTTTCACCACAAATACACGTATATTACTAGGAAAATATCCGAATTATTTGTCATTCAAGCTCAATCTTTGTAATTTAAGTAAGTGACAGCAATAAATGAATAAAAAATGTAAAATCCCGGCCGCGCTTACTCCAAACACCTTAACGTGACATGAAGCTGGGAATACGAAGATGAATCGTCTTATAAGCCGACAATACGCTTAAAAATCATGTAATAAACGTGCATTATTTCATGAATTTTTTGTGATATTAAATTAATTTAAATATGTGATCAGTGTTCGTTTGTTGGCGAGTGAGGTTCGTAAATAATAATGGCCGATTTACTATCACCCGGCTAGAATTATGTGGAAAATAATAAAAATGAATAATTGTTTAAAAAGTGGGCTGTGTCTGAAGTGGCGATGGCGTAAACGCTGGCATGAAATTAAAAAAAAATACTATTATTTCGTGTGAAGGGGGCGTGAATGGTCCGTTTTCGTAGCTGTGCTTAGACTTAGGAATTTAATTAATTATACAAAATGAATACGTTTAATGCACCAACTACGCAAATAAATGCGATAGATAAAATGACAACTGTGAAATGTAAATCTGTGGATTTGGAGGGCTACGTTATTATTGTGGTACAGACTAAGGATAATAAAATTAAATTATATGGTGAGTAAATGCTTTTCATTATATTTATTCGTATTCAATTAAGGAAATAAACGGCGGATACGATTGAGCCTATTTTCATATGTAATTTTGTAATGCGGTCTTGCACAGGAAGCAATGTTAGTTCACGACTGGCTAAGATGTTACAATACCTATTAATTATTGCCAACGGTGGCAGAAGAAATTAAGACCCACCTGATGGTAAGTGGTAACCGTTACTCATGGGAGGATTGGGTTTCATAAAAACCATCGTCCCTATCGAGAATTAAAATTAGCTTTGGATAATTTAATTTATACTATAATGCCTAATTCCATAAAGAGGAATCACCACTCCTCCCTCAGTACTTTGCCTGGCGTCTTTGGCAATAAAAAAGACAATTCTGTAATTACTGCAGCATCAACCACCATGTCATTTGTGATCGTGCTGCATTAGACGGATCTAGCTACCTACATCCTATTTAAAAATAAAACTAAGCATTTTTTGGAGTAAATAAAAAATCAAATACCTACTTGGCTGAAAGGCTTTCTTTAGTCGTTTCTCACGATATTTGCATTAAAAAAAATGTAAGACCATCATAAGGAAATGAAATACCTCGGCAGCTAGGAGAGAATGCATTTGACAGTTGACATCAACGGTAAAAAAATAATTCCGATTTATATTAGCTGGTCATGTGAACTGTTTACAATTAGTTGCAAACATAGCGACGTGAACACTAAATTAATAATTCAATTTAGGTCTTTACCATTAAAAAATTTAAAATTAAACGTGTCAAACATATTCTCTCAGCAGCCCATAGTAGCTGATATCTCTCGATATTATCTCAAGATAAAATAAATAAAATGTCATGACGTGAAATCAACTCGGAATTTTATCACTGATATTTGTAAAATTAATGCTGTATCTTTTTATAAATATTGCAATGTAAGTCTATTATAAAGATTGCAAGCTGAATTATTACTATGGTCAAGTTGCTATGATATAGTATATAATATGCGATATCAGTAGTTATGGCTATTAGGCCTGTGCCGATTGTGCCGAAGCCTACAAAAATGGTAAAAATTGAAATAAATCTGAACAGGATGATACCTTTTATAATTTTTTTTTTTTGCATTTGACATGCTCCGCTACTTTTTAAGTACAAATTATTTGTGATTGGAACGTACTAAAAATCTCTTTTTCCTTGTTCACAAATAATTTGTACTTACTTAAAAAGGATGATACCTATTCGAAAAGTTAGAAAATATAACAAAAATTATTGAGTCTATGTGGTGATGGACTAAGAATACAAGTGTCACCGCCCCATTATTTCCCGCGGATGTCGTATCAGACGACTAAGGGAAGTAAACATTTATCACCCATTGCATTACTGGTGGTAGGGCTGGGTACCAAGTGAGAGTACTCCCTGAGAAATGAAATGGTGCGCAGCGGCTTGGCAATATTCTCGGTATATTTGAGTCCATGAGCGACGGTTACCACTTACCATCAGGTGGGTCGTCTGCCATCACTAACACTAAAAAAAATAAAAAAGGAAAAATAATTTACGTTGATTTGAGGTCGGAAAGTGGGAGGGGTTAAATAGGAAAATTGTAGGTTATATAGTAGAAATTGTAGATAATATAAAGATCTACAACTTTTGTATTTACGCTTTTTTCATATAACCTCAAAATGTGTGCAGAAAATCCAAAAAACCGACATTTTGGTTTTTTATTTTTATCTGCCACAAAAAAAAAACAATTGTTTTTCACGAAATCTAGTAGATCACACAAAGAGTTGTCCTGTGTGGGAATCGAAGCCACAACACTCGGGTGGGTGGCCGGTATCTAAACTACTCCGCCATTTGTGCAGTTGCAAATTAATATTTTAACTACCCCGTGTTGAAATATTAGGGGTGGAATTATTATAATCTTTATTTGTATATAAAAGCATTACTAATTTAGAATGTATTTCAGGATCACCATCTGCCGGCAATTGGGATAACCTAGAGCTAGCTGACGAGATCATGGACGTGAACGAGACGAGACTGGAGGACATGTCCCGAACTGAGGTGTTGGGGCATATACATGAAGTGAGAAATGCTTTTTAGACGCTTAAAGTGATAAGTGAACACGGGCTTGTTTTCCGCAACTAGACGTTTTTCAATGCGCCTATTTTGTGTGACGGTTTGGTGGGCACTATTCTAGCGAACTCAACCCTACCAAGAAGCCCGGCAGACCCTTGATGTTGTCGACAAACTCTGGGAATGACCTCGATAACGAAGGGATCGTGCCCGGTATTCCTCCACCTCTGGGCATTCAAGGATGACATTGGAGGTTCTTTATTCTGCCTCCGTGCAGGCTCTGCAGAGGGGGCTGTCTGTAACACCCAGTGTAAATAAGTGTTTATTCAGTAGGGAATTTCCAGTTAGGGCTCCGACTATAAGTCATAGCTGAGGCCTATTCATTAGCCGTAGCTTACGTGACAATCCGAGGCTGATTGTCGGGAGGGCCTCTCTAGCTTGCCTGCATGTACCTAGATTAGACCAATACTGTTGATTTTTTTATTGCTATTGATGGCAGACGAGCCACGGCCCACTTGATGGTAAGTGGTAACCGTCGCTCATGGACTCAACTATGCCGAGAGTATTGTCAAGCCGCTGCGCACCATTTCATTTCTCAGATATGAAATGAAAGAATAAACGGCTATCTTCTGTTACAGCCAAAACACACTGACGTGCTTCATGACCGTTCACACAGAAGACTGTGGTACCGACTCGTTCGCGCCCGATAGCAAGTGAATACTCTCACTTGGTACCCAGCCCTACCACCAGTAGTGCAATGGATGATAATTGCTTTCTTACCTTAGTCGCCTTGTACGACACCCGTGGAAAGGGTTAGGGTGGTGACACTTGTATTCTTAGTCCGTCACACGGATTAAATAGTTGATGTTCTACCTGGTGTTGGTAGGGTTTTAAACTCTTATATCAGAAATTAGTGATAGAGTTGAGTACAAAGTGGAAGTACGCACTTGTTATGGGGTCAGGGAGCAGGTCGATACGACCGTTTGTTGTGTTTCCAATTATGATAAATAAATAAAAATAAAATAAATATTCACCGACATTTTCACACAACGTCCTCTGCTCCCAAACTAAGCTTAATGCTTGTGCTATGGGTACCAGATTACGGATATAATACATATACTACTTTTTTTTTGTAAATACATACATATCATAGATAGAAAACACCCAGACACAGTACAAATACCTGTGTTCATCACACAAATAATTGTCCTGAGTGGGAATCGAACCCACGACACGTGCACGGAAGTCGGTTACACTACCGACTAGGCCACGAGATCCGTCATGACACATAGGTGAATTTTAGTTATAGCGGAAGATAGCCGTCCTTTCACCTGCTATATTCTTAGTAAGTACCCGTAAAACTAAGGTCTGCTTCTTCAATCCCCCATCCGAGGTCTTTGCACGGTACACACATCTGACTTTTCCAGAGTTTTCGAAATCATCTTGTGTTTGTTTACAAGTTGTTACTGCTCGGAGAAGGAAAACATCTTGAGGATATCTGCATGCCTGAGAGATTTTATCGACGGCTTGTCTTCCCTTGGGAAGTCTTGCGAACCCGCACTGGGCCAGCGCGGTGTAGGTACTGCGGCCTAAATCCCTCCCACTATGAAAGTACGGAGACGGACATTCGTGCCCAACAGTAGTAGTCCGTGTGGGGATAGACTAATAATACAAGTGTCACCACTCCATCCTTTCCCGCGGGTGTGGTACAAGGCGACTAAGGGAGGGTGTTTTGGCTGTAGCAGAAGATTCATTTCATATCTGATAACTTAACAATACTTTCAGTATAGTTGAGTCCATGAGCGATGGTTACCTACCACTTACCATCAGGTTGGCCGTGGCTCGTCTGCCATCATTAGCAATAAAAGAAAAGTAGTTCTTTCTAGTCTGCCACCATATGCAATTAAATAACCTCGTCACCTCCTGCATGTCATTGAAGATGAGATGCGTATATAAAATTTGCACAGAATGAACCAAATATTTTTTATACTAATTGGCACTTATTGCCTTAAGCCTGAAAGAAATGTAACATCGTCTTGTCCTTTCGAATTAGAGTTAAGGGTATTGGTGATTTCTGAAGTGGAAGATTGCCAATTCTATATCCATTCCTCTTATTCATTATGTTCAATATTCCTCCAGCCATATGCTACCTCTTCAAAAATGTAATTAACAGCGCCTACACTGTACCTTTTCAACCGAACCATTCATTGCCTACTCTGTAAATACAAATGGCCGATTACCCTAATATGCAACACTCGGATAGGAACCGTCTTTATGTGTTTTCCTTGTCCTTAAATAATGAAGTGACCCTACGTATATCTTCTTTCATATTAGATGTACCACACACGGAAAACATGTATTTAATTGATTGGCTCTTAACCCTCAGGTTAAAGTGCCTTTTAATTATGACAGGTAATTTTAAAGTGGCAACTGATAAAGTTAAATTAACCCAAAACGTTAAGTATGAATGTGTTATCGCAATTAGCAGTCAGGAGCAATTGTCACGATGGCTGAATTGGCAAAGCATCTGGACGGTATCCAGTAGATGCAGGTTCAAATCCTGCTCGTGACTGTTATTTTAGATTTCATATTTTCACACTTTGTGTTTAATTAAATTAACCATACAATAATATATAGAAGGAAACTAAGAAAATAAAAAGGCAACTAATGCAGTCAATAGTCCTATATTAAGAATCTTCATTTAATCTTTAACTTGAAATCATATGTTTCAGTGATTGATTTTTTAACCGTGTGGTGACGGACTAAAAATACAAGTATCACCTCCTCATTCTTGTCCACGGGTATCGTACAAGGCGACTAAGCAGTGGAAGTAAGCAATTATCACCTATTGCATTACTGGTGGTAGGGCTGAATTTGAATCATCCATCATCCATCCATCCATCAGCCTTTCGAAGTCCACTGCTGGACATAGGCCTCCCCAAGAGAACGCCACAACATGTGTTTCGCTCATATGGGGGATAGTGCCTTAATCGCCACGCTTGGCAGGTGGGTTGGCGATCGCAGTGGATATTGTTAATACTCGAGGGAGTGCTGCTGCCCACTCCCCTGGTATTCCCTCAATCGGCTCTTACGACTCCCATGGATGGAGAGGGGTGGGACAATTCTAAAGCCGGCCCCACACGGCAATGAATTTGAATCGGCAAGTCCTAAAGTGAGTGCGTACCACAATTTGAGATTTGATAGTACAATTTGAGATTTGATATACATTTACGAGTATGCAAAATCTCAAGATGGTTGGTTAAGTAGTTACAGCGTGAAAGCATAACAAACAAATAAACTCTTATATTATTAATATTATTCATGATATTGGCAAGGATTAGCGACTAAGCTTGATTACATTATTGCTTTAAAGAAAACTATCATTATTTTTTTGTTGCAGTGCATTTCATCGTGTGTCATAAAACTACGTGTGAAGAGACGGAGCGAGACAAAACTATGTAAGTAGCTATTAGGAAACAAGTCATTTAAATCGAGGCGAGCAGAAAAAAAAACAGCAGTCACAGCCAGTGAATTTTAGCTAAAACGTCCATTCTTAAGAACCCATTTCGTTGTCTCTCCGGCCAACAATCCAGTTGGGTACATTTTTCTACATCATATACCTACATATAATAATGTCTTGCTTGCTTGACCTATGATCAACATAATATCATCTATATCCTTTCTTGAGATTGATAATCTAGCGAGCTTGAAATTTCTTGAGTTTGTGGAGGGTAATCTGTGGTACAAGGTAATGTGTATACGGTACACGTTTAAAGAGTTATAGCTTATATTTTGCCATTCTCCCATCTTTACGAAGAGTTTTACCTGATATACCATGGCAGGGGAATAACAATAAATGAGTTATTGACTGTGTAAGTACTGATACTGGCGGACTACTAGCACTGTGTGACTAGGGCTGCCAACTTTTTTTTGGAAAAAATTACGTTCCATATTTATTAAGCAGAAAAAATAAAGTATTTGGAAGAAGAAAAAAGTATTTAAAAAAAAATATTAATTATTTATTTATTCAGTTTTATTTAGTTTTTATCACCCTTGAATTTTAGAAGCTATCTTCACAATCCCAATTTAAATTTAAATGAACAAATAACTCATTTTTTATTAAATTTATAAATGATGAAATAAGAAATCATTTTCTTTGCCCATTGATGCATTTTTAATTTTATATTGCCATTATTTTGTCAATAGATTTTTGTTGAAAAATCTTTATAGTAGTTAGTAGAATTCCTTTGTATTAATATTTTGGCGTTGGTCGTAAGGACAAATGTGATAAGGAGATTGGGATGATCGAAAGAATGGTACGATAGCTCAGTGGCTTAGAGCACTTCCCCGGATTGGAAAAGATGCGGGTTCGATTCCCGCTCGTACTAAAAATCTCTTCTTCCTTATTTACAAATATTTTGTACTTAAAAAGTAGCGGAGCATGTCAAATGCTAAAAAATAAAGATTAAAAATCCTTTGTATTACTTCAATCTTATTGACTTAGAAATTAAATTGTTAATATATATCTTGTAAATATTTTAGATCGTGTATGCTTTCGCGTTCTTTCAGCTTAAAAGTATCGATAATAGTTCAGTTATTTAAATAAGTGTTTCATTTTAAGCATCACAGTAAAGATTGGAAATAGAGTATTTTTACATACTTTATTTTTATGTAAAAGTATAACGTATATTTACCAAAACTAAAGTAGGGTACGTCATTATATAAAGTATAGTTGGCCACCTCACCTTGCCGTGTGGGGCCGGCTTTAGAATTGTCCCACCCCTCTCCACCCATGGGAGTCGTAAGTGCCGACTGAGGGAATACCGGAGGAGTGGGCAGCAGCACTCCCTCGAGTATTAACAACATCCACTGCGATCGCCAACCCGCCTGCCAAGCGTGGCGATTACGGCACTATCCCCCATTCTTGGGGAGGCCTATGTCTAGCAGTGGACGTTAAAAGGCTGGTGGATGTATGGATGGATGGCCACCCTATGTGTGACATTACTTCAGTGGTCAAGGAATTTAGAAGGCCTAGCCCTCGTTCATTAAAAAACGCTCAGAATTCAGCCAACTCCAGCTTGGTTTTAGAATTTGTACGAAAAGAAATGAAGTATGTGTTTGTTGGAGTAACAACCTGTTAGAGAAGATAACCGCTTATAGTCCCATTTTTGACCATATTCTTTAAAACGCTAGATGATTATGTTATGTAATGTTGTTGGGATTTTCACGTGACGGGGGATTTTATAAACACACAATGAAAGAAACTATAATACTTACATAGCTTTGGATCATCCAAATACGTATTTGTACTGTGTGGAATCGAACCTGCAACGCCCGGCGTTTGTAAAATTAGAGTATAAAATATAACGAAGGTACATACTCGTTACGCGCGCATTTTTCTGTAGTAATATGATTATAGTTGGAATAGGTAGTACGGCTTTGAACCAAAACTTTTATTAAAGCCTTACATCTAAGCAATAAAGTTAAAAATCGTTTAACCAATAAATTTCAGTACATTATTCGATTACTAGTGTTGTGATTGCAAAAAAGCGAATGTATGTTATTGTGACATGGTTTCATTTACTATAGTTTTGTTTTGCTGTAGAACTCTACGATAGTTAGTAATGTAACTGTATCGTACATTCGTGGTTTTGAAGGCGCACGCCGCGTTTTCGTTCGGACATGGAAGCCTTTGAGGTTATATTTTTAGTGTTGCCTTATTTAGAAATGTTCCTTTAAATGCAGGTAATTTTAATTATCAATCACTCAGTTTGAGGATGGGTCTCAAGTTAATGTTATTATGACTACATACTTTCAACTTGTATATTAAGGTGTTAGAACTGGGTAATACGTTAATTTCAATTTTATAATTAAGTGATTTGTATATTACGCGTTTTATTTCTAGACTTTGGGTACCTAGTAGAAATTACTATAGAAATATGAATACATTTTATGATAAAGGTACTTATTAATAAAATTCATAGATCATACGAGTACATAGCGATATATGTAACAACTGTTCATAGTGTGACTGTATTGTGTGACTGAACCTTTTTCAGTACTAATACTATTATAAACACGACATTTAACAGATACAAAGTACACCAAGACTTAGAACAATCCGTTGTGGATAAAATAAAGAATATTGTGCTATGTGAAAATCAAACCCACGACTCTCGGCACAGGTATCCCCCTGGTTTATATAGATTTAGAAAAAGTACATGGTCTAAGTATAACAAATATGGGTTTTTATAGATTCAAGTGCCACTCTGGCTTCACCCGATAGTGTACTGTTATTTTTTTAAAATAGTAGTAAAAGTAAAAGAGTACCTAGTATCTTGCCTTTACACTTTTTTTTAACACTGTTTTTCAAACGTGTGGTGTTCTGATAGATCGTTAATTGAGTTTAGAATTAACGTAGATATATCTGCCTGTTCAGTAACCACACTACACATCCTTTCATAAAGTGACTACACTAAGCTTATTTAGGTCTGCATAATATTGATTTATAATCAGAAAGTGAACAATTTTTTTTCTACTACAAGAACAATTAATAGTATACAATCGTCATTTAAACCTGGCAACATTAACGTAGAGCGAGATAGAAACTAACAGGTTTGCTCACAACTTACGTGTTCTTGACGAAACATCACCAAATATTCAACAACATTTAATTAAACAATCTGTGCCCTATTTAGTGTCAAAGTATTGTAGTGTAAGTGGTCAGTGTTACTGTGAACCAAGGGGTGACTGAACTTGTGAAGGCTACTGCCCTTTTGAGTCCAGCCTCCGATTGGCTGTACCTTACTGATGTGTCAGTGCTGTGCTCTGAGGATTTGATTTTTAAAACATAGGTAAACTAATTTTAAAGTTATTTTTACATAAAATCTTACAAATAGCTCCTGGAAAAGGTAATTAACCCTGTATTAATATCCTAACTGTCGCCATCTATTAGTCATTTTTTGAAATACTACCTATTTAATTTTTATTTGTATTCTATATTCCAATTTTAATGTTAAAAGTTGTTATGTTTTTTTTGTAATTAAAAAAGTAGGTACATTTTAAATATGACGGCGATAGTAGTATTATCAAATAATTTAAAAAAATATAGGTAAGTATAATTACCTAATATTGAGTAAAAATTAAAATTAATCTATGCCGAGGTTCTCTTTGAGCCTCTCTGAAATAAATTATACATTTTGAACTATCAACAATCAAAAGATTTTTTGGAATTTCGTTTGAGAAAAACAAACCGATTAGGCTTTTCGGCAAAAAAAAAGTGCTGAAGGGAAACCTCAAATAGAAATTGAGCATTAAACACAAAGTGAAAAATGTGAAATCGAAAATAACAGTCACGAGCAGGATTTGGACCTGCATCTCCTGGATACTGTCCAGATGCTTTGCCAATTCAGCTATCGTGACAATTGCTCCTGGCTGCTAATTTCGATAACACATTCATACTTAACGTCTTTGGGTGACGCCGATTCGATTTCACATTTTTCACTTTGTGTTTAATGTATAGTGCTGAGCATGTCAAATGCTAAAAATATATATAAAAATATCTAAATATAGAAATTGAGCATTACATAACTTCAGTTATGCAAAGAACTTAAGTTCGTATGCTAATTCCTAATAATTTACGCATAATCTATGCGAATTTTAAAAAAATATGCCGCGTTTGCCCAAGCCTTGGTAACGATTACTAATGATTGGGGAAGTGACATCATTAAAAAAAAAAACTACAGACCACAGATAAAATTCAAAGCAAATAGTCGTAGTCATTAAAAAGTACTTAATACACTTTAGATCTATAAGTTATACGAGTATTGCTTGGTACCAAATTATGTACCTATTAAATAATTTTTAAACAATACATCGCTCATGATACCCATTTTGTATTTACTAGATATTCTGCAGCTGGATTTTTTATGTCTTACTGATATTTATATGAATATTACACATCTATACCTACTAGATATTACATACTAGCCTTTGCTCGCGGTTCCACCGCAGCCAAAAGCTTTTGTAAGTTATATCTCAGGTTCCCGGTAAAGTAGCGGGATAAATTATGCCAGCTTTTAAGTCTAATCAAGAGCTATCAATTGCAAAAAGTTTAATCAAAATCTGTTTAGTAGTTTTTGCGTGATACCCGATGAAACAAACATACAAAAATTCTCAAATACTCTGTGTATTTGAGAATTTTTAAATATAGAGACAGCTCTGTTACAGCATTATAGTTAAGACAATATATCTTATTTTATTATTTCTCCTTTCATTGCTGCTTTTAAAGATACCATAATTGTTGGTACAGTATTGTTGGATTACTAGATGGTGTTGTAAACCTGTTTCTCAAGAATCAACTATTTGACCTTCGTAGGCGAAGAGGCAACTAGACTTTTCATACCTTGCTCCCCATATTGGTTCAGTGGTTTCTAAGGTACTCTCAAAGTCGAGGGATGTTAGTTCTCATTCTGTCATTCTTAAATAGACTAACAGTAGTGTTATACAAGACTAGTTAAATTAATATTTAGATTATTACGTTTCTTTTTATCTCACTCGTATTGTTTTACACATCGATTTTCCCCGTTCTAAATTCTCGCAAGACTTTTCTAGATTCTCCACAATGATGTGAGTATTTATTTACATATTATCACTGCTCGGTGAAAGAAAACGTGCATGCCTGAGGGATTTTCTCGTCTTTCAACCCGCACAGGGTCAGCGAGGTTTATTGCGGCCCGAACTCCTCTCATTCTGAGAATAAATGGTTGCCAAATGAAAGCAATTATACCTACTTCACATTTATAAAAATATTGAAGGTTATTAAAAACAAATTAAGTACACGTCAGTATCTATGTGACGTATTTAAACTCTGTGAACCTTATCAAATAAGCTAGCTTATTCTATTCTTCACTAAGAGCAGAATGTAACAATAGAGTTAAAAAAAAAGTGTTAAAAACCATGAAGTTACACTATTGGAAATGGTTCTGATAGTACGAGGAGTTGAGGCCCACTAACTAACCACTACTGCCACCCACTAACTATAATTCGTGTCCGGGGGATTAAGAATACAAGTGTCACCACCCCATTCTTTCCCACGGGTGTCGTATGAGGCGACTAAAGTAAGCAATTATCATCCATTGCACGACTGGTGGTAGGGCTGGGTACCAAGTGGGAGCACTTGGTATCCGGCCCAAGCGGGTTGGTACCCCCATCTCCCGTGTGACCGGCCATGAAGCACATTGTTGCGTTTTGGCTGTAGCAGGAGATAGCCGTTTATATTTCATTTCATCTGTGAAATGAATTGGTGAGCAGCGGCTTGACAATACTCTCGGTATAGTCGAGTCCATGGGCGACGGTTACCATTTACCATCAGATGGACCGTGGCTCGTCTGCCACGACATGCAATAAAAAAAAACTAAGTTAGAAAAAAAAACCAATATGTTTGCAATTCACACACGACAGAAGTAAAACTTCTGAAAAGTACCCTACGAGAGATTGAGATGGATATAGAGTATCAGGAGTATTAGGATAAAATGTGTAAGGTTTATTATTTTTACCAAGCTTAAAATGACCTCTCATTAATTAAATTTAATGGAGCATTAAAATTAATTTGAATTTTGTTTTCTGCAACGATATAAAGGATCCCGTAGGAATGGGACAACTTTGGTAAAAGATCTTGTGAACCTCACCATAGCAACATAAATAACAAAAGTATATGATTCACTTCGGGGGTAGATGAGAAACATACTTTTTTTAAATTAGTTATAACTGGCATGGGAATACCAAGTGACAATAGCGAAACAGAGATATTAATTTATTATTGATGCATAGCACTATTTCAAACATTAAACCGTGATCCTATGGCTTAAGTATTGATCTCTATTGACCACACAAGCCGGAGGACTGAGGTTTCAAATCAACTACCAAGGAATACTTTTTGTGAGAAAAAAATGTTTCAAATATTTAGATATTTTTATATATATTTTTAGCATTTGACATGCTTAGCACTATACATTAAACACAAAGTGAAAAATGTGAAATCGAAAATAACAGTCAGGAGCAGGATTTGAACCTGCATCTTCTGGATACCGTCCAGATGCTTTACCAATTCAGCCATCCTGACAATTGCTCCTGACTGCTAATTTCGATAACACATCATACTTAACGTCTTTGGGCGACGCCTGCGCCATCTGTCGGAAGTATTTTCATACATTATACCGAGGTAAACTTAATTTTACAATTAAGATTTTACCTAATAATGACGCAAAACCTTTAAATATTTAGATATTTTTATATATATTTTTAGCATTTGACATGCTTAGCACTATACATTAAATGTTTCAAAGTTAATTAAAATAAATTTAATGGACTTTTCTGCAACTGACTGTTAATCCTTACATTTATGTGTTTTTTAGTCCGTAGTGTAACCGACTTTTGTGCATGAGGTTCGATTCCCACTCAGGATAATTATTTGTGTGATGCACACAAATATTTGTACTGCGTCTGGGTGCTTTCTATCTATTATAGGTATGTATTTACAAAAAAAATGTAATATACATATGTATTATATCCGTAATCTGGTACCCATAGCACAAGCGTTAAGCTTAGTTTGAGACCAGAGGACGTTGTGTGAAATGTCCGTGAATATTTATTATTTATTTATTTCTTTATCGTGACGCATTTTCGTTTCATCGAGTTCAAATCACAACTATTCTAAAGAAGTATTCACTTCCAAAAAACAATCCAAATAAGACCTTCTTCTAAACAATACAAAAACCATTGAAATAAAATAATATAAGTGCTATGTTTTATATAGGTACCTACTAACCTACTGTTTTTATTGATTAATGTGGCAGAGGAGCGACTACCGCCTGATAGTAATTGGTGCCCGCCGTTCTTGGACCCAGCAGTACTAAGAATACTGGCAGAAGCCGCCACTCACCAACATCATCATGTCAAATCATCCGGTGGAACAGCCATAATATTAAAACAGCATCTTCGTGCACAAAAAAAAATAGTTACAAAAAGCTGATAGCCTTGTAGCAGACTTCGATCATGACTCATAGAGTTTATTTATTAGTATATATTTCTATTAATATAGCCACAGACCATTCTAGGGTTTAAAACTTAGAGGTCCTGGGTCCGATTAGTGCATAGTGCCTCGCAATAGACAATTATTTCGCCAGAACTATAATATGTCCTCTTTAAAAGAGGTTTGTGTAGGGGAGGTTTTACTCACGGTAGGCGGTAATTTGGCTGCGTCCCTAGTGTTTCTTAAGTCCATGAGGCTGCTACTGTAGAAATAAAAAAGCGCAGCAGCGACTGCGAGCTCCCGGCGTGACGTTGAGCATTGAATATTCTCGAAACCCGGGTCGATGTACTCGATCCTAAACGTGAGCTACTTGCTGGTATAACAGATCTAATTTTTGCGAAGCCCTAACCTTTTGAATATGACTTGTATAGTAATGAAATCTATGTACCTACAGTCTATGAGAAGAGATATACTGGAGCTAAGTAACCTAGATGTTCTCTTTAGATATTATAACAAGCGGCAAGGTGACGTAACTAGAGCATTTAACAATGCACATATCGGTCTGTCGCGTATGACAATGTTACCTTATTTACTGAACACATTACTTCTATGATAATGTTAAATGTGTGGCTTCACTCTACATCACAACGAGTTTAAGAATATAACCGTTTTTTTTTTCAACCCGTTTTGTGTCCCACTATTGAGCACGGGTTTCCTCCCACAGTGAGATGGATTAGGCCGTAGTCCACCACGCTGGCCCAATGCGGATTGGTAGACTTCAAAAGCCGTCGAGAAAATCTCTCGGGCAAACAGGCTTCCTTCACCGAGCAGTGATAAATTGTAAACAAAGACACACACTTGTAATTTCGAAAAATCTCGAAAAGTCAGAGGTTTTTCGTTTAACATTAAAGAAATTTCGTTGCCAAAATAGTGCGCCCATACGGCGTCATGCTGAGATCCTGAGCAAGCAGATCTCGTTGACACACTCACGGATATGTTACAGTAATAAAATGTATTATTTTTATTAACAATCGTTGAATTGTAGGTCAAGACTGAGAAAATAAAAGAAATATTTCTTTCATATTTCAAATGCGCATAACACACTATCAATCTGTGCTGGAACACCCACTAAATCCAATTTCAGTCTCTTCCACATATGTCGGTGTTAAAAGATCCACTTCACTGTTTACCATAAACATAATAAAATCTCGTTGGCATATGCAAGTCATGAAACCTCTGAATATTTGTTGAATTCGAACCAATAGATATCGCCGCCTCGATGAATTGCGCTTGTAGGAGAAGCTAAATCGTATACTCCTCAGTTGATTAATACGTATAAAGAAAAAAATTATCATCGATCCTAGTCACTATGGAGTGCTGCGATTATGGCGTACCGTTGAGTATCACAAGATGACGTGCATTGGCGCCGCTAATTGTTCTTATAATATGCAGGTACTCTTGTAATTGCACATAGTTGCGTAATAACTACCAGTTTTATTGTTTTTTTTAACATCATGAGAAAAACAATGATTTACTTTGATGTTAAGCTGTTACCTATAGACGCAACACCAGAGGCATCACGCGCACGTTGCCATAGCCAAAGAAAGTTATAGAAGGGTATGAGGTGGGGTTTAAGTGTATGTATGTATGTTACATGTATAGTTTGGAGCCCGGAAAATGTGAAAATAGTAAACATATTTGTTAATTGATTGAATGAGGCGACACTTGGCGGAAGTCCATTGTTATTATTATAGAATGGATTTTTAAGAGGAGAGCCCACCACTCACTCTCGGCTCATTTGTTGTCGAGCGTTCTTGAGGATGCCTCGTTTAGAGGCGAAACACGTGTCGAATTTGTGTTCGGATTTTTGCGGAATATTGCAATATTGTGGTTCTGAGAGTCCTGCCGTATCGCATGGTTGTGTCGCGTTGGTGAGTTTCTTGTCATTATCGTGCATGCTACTTTGCTATTATCACATTCTCCTCTATCTGTGAGAGTGCGGATTGTCAATCTTAGGTTATTTTGTCCAAAGATAACCGGGATTGACAATCCGTGGATGAGTAGTGGGCTCTCTTCTTAAAAATCCATTCTATAATAATAAACATAATTGTAGTTTTTTTTATTTTACTTCCCTAAACCCTACAATTAAAAGTCGATCTTCTTACAACTTCACATCAGGGCTACCTCCAATTAACGGGTTATCCATTATGTACGACACACCCTGTATAGGAGCTATGAAGAGAGAAACTGGTAATAGAGGTTTATGGACCGCGGAAGTCTATCTTGATTTACTTAAGTTTTTAGTATTTAAATAAACAGAGACTATATTTAGGACAATAGAGAATTAACTAGCGACACGATTTACTAACAAGAAAATCTTTAGAATATTTAAAGAACTACCACAAGCTCATCCCTTTGAGTTGAGCCGTTGAGCTCTAAGTGTAACATATAATGACTGTATATATTTAGAGAAATGTATAGATACATATACAAACCTTGAGTCTAAAATATCTACACTTACAATGAAAATGTATCAAATAACGCTACGTCGTTTTGGAAGTAAGTGCGAATATAGACAGACGGGTAGAGCGACTTACCTTTTTTTAATAAGGCGGGAAAAAATGTTCCTAACCGCACACTCTATCGTTCGGGGCAACGAATAGGGTTTTGTTCACTCACACCTCACTCACTAAATAAATCCGCCGTGTGCCGTCTCTCCGGCTTTATTGGCGGGCCACCGGGACCATATTACGTTTCGGAGACTCCACCTTCCTCCACCACCATAAATGACTTGGTCTTAGTAGGTTAGTCTCGGTCACCCCCTAGATCCTTCTCCTTTCGCATTGTATATCTTCTTAACCAATCGCTCGTCCGGCATTCTTTCTATATGACCGTACCATCGGAGCATTCCCTTTCGCATCTTTATACTAATACTCTCTTTTAGACCTATTCGCTCACTTACGTCGTCGTTATGATTGTGGTCAGTCAGTCTAACTCCACAGATTTTCCGCAGAGATCTACATAGGTATTTACTCATTATTTTTCCTTCCAGCTCTCTTACATCAGACTATTGGCCACGAGCCTCTAAAAAGGAAAGAATGATTTACTATAGTGCTGGCTAGATTTATATAGGCCTAGGGACTTAGGTGTATCTTATGTCGTAAGTAGTGATGCCTCTCATTAGATAGCCTGATAGAGCAAACTGCTGCGCAGTCCATTGCCTTGAGTAATGTTGTACGACAGGGGCTGCCGGGCTGCCGAGTACGGGCAACACAGGCGCACGGTGGGTTATTTAATTTGAGCACCACGCGCAGGAATTACATAATCTAATACCACCAACACCTTTCCACCATCGGACGACCAGAAGAACTGCAGGCTTCCATTCATATGTTGTGGAAATCCCATCTTTTCGAACAAAACGATTCGCTTCATACGCATAGGAATGGAACGGAATAAGTTGCCAGCTTCGGTATTCCCGTCCTATTACAATGTGGGTGTCTTCACGGCTCGATTGAATAGGTTTTTACTAAGCTAGTGCGTCTTGCCATCATAGACTATACATTCACTTGCCATCAGGCGGGGTATAGTCAAGCACTCGTTTAGACCACGGAAAAAAAAAACTACCCCGCGTATGATTTGCATGTTTTCTTTCGTCAACCCGGCTACTTATTTCACTGATTTTATTCAATATTTCGATAAGATAATATTTCCAATAAATAAATTAGTAAATACATGTTGAGCCCCATCAGCGATTATTCACAGTTACGACACTGTTCGTGACTCAGTATGCGCTCTATTCAATTGTTGGTGAATATAAGCACGTAACGTAAACTGGCGTTTAAAATAATTGAGATGTAGCACGTTTTGGATTTGCAACTAGGCTTTACACATCCACAATAAATCCCTACAGACCAATTATATATACACATTAAAATTAAATTAATAAGAGTCTTTGGGGTGGTTGAATAGATTTCTATTTAAATACCCTGTGAAACTTTAAACTAGGTTTTCATTTCAGCTTCATGAACAGTGTGCGACGCACGGTGAATTTTTTCTCTGTTCAAAGGTCATGTGGTTAGGACGACGATTTTCACTGCTGAATATTAGGATCGATTCGAATAAATGTCATAATAATATTTGTGTGATTTAGTAATCGCTATATATAAATATATTAATTCACAATCAAAATTAATATTTAGCATTTAAAGAGATTTTTTCCAGTCAGAGAAATATGTTAAAGTTTGTGTTTTCTTTATAAATATTGATAATTTTATCGTATCTATAAATTTTTAAGAAACTTCATTTTCCTCCTCCCTTTATTATCCTTCCTATCCACCTCCTATCCCTTTCCTTGGAGTAGTAGCGACGTGCAAGTAATTCCTCTAGTGTTGCAAAAGCGTCTATAAGCTACAGTAACCGCTTACCATCAGGTGGGCCGTATGCTTGTTTGCCACCCACATCCACGGAGTATAAAAAAAAACTTTGATAGACAGACCGTTGTTGATTGTGATAAATAAACTATTGCTAGATTATAATAAACTACCTCTGTGGTGCAGCGGTAGTGTAAGCGACTGCTGATCATCATCAGGTCTCGGGTTCGATCCCCGGGTCGGGCAGTGTTATTGAGCTTTTTCGTAAAAAGGAAAAATTCTCAGTAGCAGCCCGGAGTTTGGAAATGTGCCCGGTAGACGTCAATAGGCTCGCCCCCTATTACGTGGGACTTAAACATAGCTGGCGAGTCGTGGTGTGTAATACACCTCTGCCTACCCCTTCGGGGAAAACAAACGTGATGCTATGTTTTTTTTTTAGATTATAATAGGTATATGGCATTATTTTCTTGTAGTAAATTTGCGTACACCAAGTATAACTCGTCTACGTAACATATAACTTTTTTTGTTAAGGCAGGAAAAGATGTACCTAACCACACACCCCGTAACGTACATACATTTATACTTTTCTCCAACCCTTTTTCTGTCCCATTATTAGGCACGGATCTCCTCCACCACTTTCATAATGTATGTAGTAAATACATTGCTGTTATTTGGTCATTAAATTATTACAAACACACACTTGAATTGTATTTATTTCTTTAGATATACGTTACATTTTAGAAAAAACGAGTGTGCTTTAGACCACACGACTGAAGTAAAACTTAACTATAAATATATATATTCACTGTATTCACTTGTTTATATCTATTAACAAGTGAATACAGTTATGTGAAAAAACTATTTCGTTAATTTTATTTAAACTTATGTGACAATCGACGTACGACCAATGAAAACGTCGCAATTTACTTATCGTTTCTGAACATGTATTAAATAAACCATACAATTGACATACAGTATTAATGAATTGTTGATGTTGGGGCTTATACATTTCACTTCACTAACGTAAGATCGTTCCCGAGTTGTGCCAGTTGACTTTTTGAGAAATATTTAATCAACATATAATGCAATGTTTTTTCGGCAAAATTGAATATTGATAGCATAAAAAAATATATAATAATATATAACGAATACTGAGAAAGAGAGAAAGAAAATGTGTGCTCGCACCTCTCTCTCTTGCTCCTACAGTAATGGACGAAACCTAACTCTCTCTCTTTCTATCTTCACTAACTTAATCTCCCTCTCAACTTCCGTTCGCCTCGCCCGATCAGCACTTCCGTAACGCATTCGCCAGCTTACTCCGCAAGTCAAGCGTGCATAATAGTGCATTGTTACCCTAGGGGTGAAAGTAACTTATTTAGTCCTGAGACGGGGTTTGGCGCCAAATAACTCTTTAACCCGAGGTAAACACTGTGCTTTTCATTACGAATACAAGGAAAGTAAAAATGAAAACATGCAAAAATGAGTGAATTTTAATTTACATCAACTGCTGAGATAATTATTTATTTAAAGTTTTTTTTTTGTGGCCGGCCAGCATAACTGCCATTATTTTTCATTTTCAACGTTGAAAAAATGGTAAAATATTTTACCCAAATCTATATTATTTTAAAGAAATATTTGAAAGTAAGTAAATTATAATAGGTGGTCGTTAAAAAAAAATCTTTATTTAATCCTTAAATTTGTTATTTCAATTAAACATCGCGCTGTGATTGAGTGGCTGTAGTAAGTTAGAATAAAATTCAATAGAAATGTGAAAATAGAACTAGTTTTTTTTTATAATTTGACAGCTGTCAGTTGAAAACGATTCTCCCTATGGCTGAAAAGTATTACTTTCAACCCGCTCCTCAGGCAACTTCAAACCTACTTTCCGAGTATGAGTAATGAAAAGAAGTATTTACTTCAAAAAAATATGGCGTATTGATAAAATTCATGAATATTCTACTTGTGAACCATAATTTATAAACCATAATATAAAATGATTTGATGACCGGTTCGGATTATACGCTAGTAGTAATACTCTATTTGATAAATAACCAAAATGTCGGACGACATACGCGCACGTTTTTGTTTATACTTTTACGTATTTAGATATTTTTATATATATTTTTAGCATTTGACATGCTTAGCACTATACATTAAACACAAAGTGAAAAATGTGGAATCAAAAATAACAGTTACGAGCAGGATTTGAACCTGCATCTCCTGGGTACCGTCCAGATGCTTTGCCAATTCAGCCATCGTGACAATTGCTCCTGACTGCTAATTTCGATAACACATTCATACTTAACGTCTTTGGGTGACGCCTGCGCCATCTGTCGGAAGTATTTTCATACATTATACCGACCAGGTAAACTTAATTTTACAATTAACATTTTTACCTAATAATGATGCAAACCCTATAAATATTTAGATATTTTTATATATATTTTTAGCATTTGACATGCTTAGCGCTATACATTACACAAAGGGAAAAATTTGAAATCGAAAATAACAGTTACGAGCAGGATTTGAACCTGCATCTCCTAGATACCGTCCAGATGCTTTGCCAATTCAGCCATCGTGACAATTGCTCCTGACTGCTAATTTCGATAACACATTCATACTTAACGTCTTTGGGTGACGCCTGCGCCATCTGTCGGAAGTATTTTCATACATTATACCGACCAGGTAAACTTAATTTTACAATTAACATTTTTACCTAATAATGACGCAAACCCTATAAATATTTAGATATTTTTATATATATTTTTAGCGTTTGACATGCTTAGCACTATACATTTAACACAAAGGGAAAAATTTGAAATCGAAAATAACAGTTACGAGCAGGATTTGAACCTGCATCTCCTAGATACCGTCCAGATGCTTTTCCAATTCAGCCATCGTGACAATTGCTCCTGACTGCTAATTTCGATAACACATTCATACTTAACATCTTTGGGTGACGCCTGCACCGTGTGGGGCCGGCTTTAGAATTGTCCCACCCCTCTCTACCCACGGGAGCCGTAAGAGCCGACTGAGGGAATACCGGGGCAGTGGGCAGCAGCACTCCCTCAAGTATTAACAACATCCACTGCGATCGCCAACCCGACTGCCAAGCGTGGCGATTACGGCATTATCCCGCATGACGGGACCGCTCGTTGTGGCGTTCTCTTGGGGAGGCCTATGTCCAGCAGTGGACGATGAAGGCCTGATGGAAGGGTTGGATGGATTATAAGAATTTAGTTACTATAAAAACATGATGGGATTATCTTCTGTTAATACCAGAACATTATATTAGTCACTTTGCGGCACTCTATGTAACACAGCTATCACAGTAAACCCGCCTATCATCAATAAACCCGCCGTGTACCGTCCCTCTACCGGAGCACTAAAACTTTGTGTCATTACTTTAGTAGTCCACCGAGGGTTTACGTTTTTTGGTACCCTCTTTGAGCGACGTTTCTACACACCAGAGCGACGCACTTTTACGGGAAGTATTACAGGTGGCGAACGTACTTGCGCCTGCGTCGCCTCACTCGCTGGTGGCGGCTCTTTGGGTCAGCGGAGGGATCTTCTTTCCTGGCCCTCTCCATCACTTTTTGTGAGATGTCGTCCCGCAGAAGACCGCGGCCCAATTCCTGTCGCTGCCGAACATGCCTTTAAAACGACGCTCTGCGAGATGTGTTCACAGGCTATTCGGCCCAAGCCCGACACAATTAGAGGGTGTGCTAACGCATATTTTTGAAAAATGGTCCTAACCACATCACCTGACATTTAGAGCAAGTGATTTTAGTGGATAAGGCTCAAACTCATTAAAATAATCCGCCGCATTTCGTTCTTCTACCAGTATTGAGGAATTAACCTTTAAACATTACCTTAACAATCGTTAGAGTAAATATCTTGTGAGCCCAGGTGGGTGGTGCTAGAAAAAAATCAGTCTCGATCTTGGACTGGAAATGTATTCGATATCCTTAGTCTTGACGGCTCTAAAAACAACCAATTGCTGATCCTTAAAAATGCATACTGAAAACAAGTACCTCCAAACTCTATATTACCATAACGCTATATACTCAATCAAATATGATCCTTAAGCCACAATATTAAACTCCATATTCCTTTAAACCTCTACTAATGATGATATATATCGGCCATCAGAAAGCGATTAAGTTTTAGCACTTGAAATTCAACCTTATTTTGATGATACAGAGTGTAAAATTTATTTTAGTTACACTTTAACTTGATAATTTAGTGCTAAGTACGGATCCAGTTTTACTTCACATTCCAGTGCAATCGGATAGGATAAACGGTACTTACCATATAACGTATAGATTTTTAAAAGGATGTAGCATTTAATTCCACTGTTGGACGCGCTTCCCAACATGTTAGGGATTCACGACGTAATCTAACACGATGGCCCATTGGTGATGGTAAACTTTTTTTTATATACTACATGGGTGCCGAATAAGCATACGAGGCCCACCTGATGGTAAGCGGTTACCATAGCCTATAGACGCTAGCAACACCAGAGGCATTACTCGCGCGTAGCCATCTTCAAGGAAATGGATTGGAGGTAGATAGGAAGAATAATGAGAGAGGATAGAAAGGATAATAAGGAGAGGATAGGAAGGATAATAAGGAGAGGATAGGGAGGATAATAAGGAGAGGATAGGGAGGGGGGTTTGGGCCTCTGGCACTCTTACTCACCATGCGAAACACAACGGTAGGTACCGTCGTCACACGCTGATCTTTTTTGAGAGGGTGGTACTTCCCCGATCAAGTCGGCACATTCATGCTGGGCTCTACCACTAGAAAGTCATCGGCAATCAGACGTGCAGGCTTCTTCAATCTACCTGCAGTGATAATAAATTGTGATCAAATAAGTGCGGCATATGGAGTGATATCACAATCGTTGCTTATCCGCAACCAAGCGTCGTGTAATAGTTGCTTATCCTAGTACCTGACATTCTTGGGATTCCATAATAGTGATTGCCTTTAGTAGGTTTCTAAAAAGCGTTAGAACACATCGTTGTCGCACGCAGAAAACACGTCTTTACGCGAACGCAGTTAGCGGGCAACTAAGCAAACGAGTGTGTATGTGTATGTGAACAGGCGCGGTCTCGTTATATCGCGAGACTCACCGAGACCCTTTGATTCGAGCACAAAAAACCGACACCCTTCCGAGACATAGAACGAGAGCCCCGAGACGAGACGAAACTACCATGTACACACTCGCCCTCGGCCTGTCTCGGGGTGTCTCGACGAGTGTGTACAGCCGCAGTTTGTCCATCATCGCAATGAATAAAATAAAAGGAAATGCTTCGCGTCGTCTTTATAAATGATAAACCTTTATTTTCATTTGCAAGCTTCGTCTAGTAATAAATCTATAATACCTAAATTTCTTCATTACCACACGGAAAAGCGATACTTACAACACAATTTCATTACAAACTTGTAAATACCATTGACGATACACAATAGCATGTTATAAGACATGATCAAAGCGTTATTTGTTTAAAAAATATGCAGTGTGTTTACTAAAGATTGCGTCTGCTGTGAATATCGTGCAGCCAAATAAAATGACGTATATCACAGCCAGACATCATGAAATAAAACTATATATATATTTTTAATATCCGTTTATCTAATTATATTTTTAACTTTTCACCAAACAGTGGAACACAAGTGCAAGACTTAGTATTTATTATGTAGATCAAATTCACAATTATTTTTGAATGGGGATGTTTACTGCCATCATTTCACGGCAGATGGCATATTATCGACATGGCCATTGAAAACTGACATTTCCAGCAACCTGTAATTTGGTAAATTTCAATTTTCTCGTAATGTGCCTCTGTGTGCTGTACCAGAATGTAATAACCCCGATGTACATTTATTTTCCAAAGATCCAACATAAAAAGTAAGAACAGTCTCAAGAATTTTTCTGCTATAAAGTATAGCTTCTCTCAATTCTTTAATCTTCCAGGTACAAGACCTACATTTTAACAATATCTCTGATCAACCGAATTAAACACAACACATAGCAAACAGTTCTCACAAACAAAGCAACTACAATTTAGATATTTTTATGTACATTTTTAGCATTTGACATGCTTAGCACTATACATTAAACACAAAGTGAAAAATGTGAAATCGAAAATAACAGTCAGGAGCAGCATTTGAACCTGCATCTTCTAGATACCGTTCAGATTTTGCCAATTCAGCATTTTTCACTTTGTGTTTAATGTATAGTGCTAAGCATGTCAAATGCTAAAAATGTATATAAAAATATCTAAATATTTATGGGGTTTGCGTCATTATTAGGTAAAATCTTAATTGTAAAATTAAGTTTACCTGGTCGGTATAATGTATGAAAATACTTCCGACAGATGGTGCAGGCGTCACCCAAAGACGTTAAGTATGAATGTGTTATCGAAATTAGCAGTCGGGAGCAATTGTCAGGATGGCTGAATTGGTAAAGCATCTGGATGGTATCCAGGAGATGCAGGTTCAAATCCTGCTCCTGACTGTTATTTTCGATTTCACATTTTTCACTTTGTGTTCAACTACAATTTGACAGTGACCATGTCGCCGCTAGCGCCATCTGCGCTCAGCTTTACCCGTGGATCCCTAATAGAATGTAATTTGAATGTTAATAGTGTTTAGCCCCGCTAAAATAAAAAAAAATCGCTGTGGTATTTGCAATGGAACACTTTGAAGAGTTTTAAACAAGGTGGAATTGCCTGTTGGCCGCAGACCCCGCTGATGGAGTACACATCTGCTGCCTCGTTGTTACCTTACCTCCTAAATAACCTGCCATGTGCCGTCTGCCGTCTCTACGACCCCACTTGGTGTATCACTGGTACCGCGTTTCACTTCACTTATTCATATTCACTTCGACAAGATTATTTTCGAGGTAAAGAAGGCTTATTTCTAACTGATGATTTCCAATCAGATCTTGAATACATCTCAGAGGTCTTTCCTGACAAAAAGTTTATAATAGAAATAAATTGTAATAGTACCAGTTAACATGCCCATTCAATTTAAACCTTACAAAAGTTGTAGCCGATACCGAGGAATATGATACCTTTTTCAGGCCCAAAAGGACTGCTTAGTAATTTGAACTTTGGTGAGAAACCAGCCGAAAATTGCTACTTTAGCTTGTGACAACATGTGAACAAAATAACCAATGTCTCACTCATCACTCACGTTTAAAACCACGAAAAAGAAATTTAACAATAATAAAACAATTGACAAAATAAGAAACCCAAACCCCCTCCCTATTCCCTCCTTATTATCTTTTCTATCCTCTCCCCATTATCCTTCCTCGCAACCTCTTATCCCTTTCTTGGCGATGGTGACGCGTGAGTGATGCCTCTGGCGTTGCTGGCCTTTATAGGCTTCGGTAACCGCTTACCATTCGATGGGCCGCATGCTTGTTTGCCACCTATCTAGTATATATTAAAAAAAATCTGGAAAGCGGTTGGCCCGCTAATTTGATACTTAAGCGCCCAAAATTGCACTTGTGACTTTTGAGCTCTTCGACTTTAAAAGTAAAATTTTCGTGTCATTTTGAGCTCTCCGAGCTCAAAGAGATAACTGTTCTATGCTTCTGAGCTCTTCGAGCTCAAAAGTCTGATAGAGATTTAATGAAATACTATTCGTTGAATTTTCAAATTGCAAAACTTTTGAATGAATGAACCGATTTTCTCGTAGTTTACGGTCTGACCAGTTCGAGCTTTAAGATTCTTCAAAGAGCTCAAAAAAACTGCGTTGAATGTCGTAAACTACAAAGAAAATCGGTTCATTTATTCAAAAGTTATTGCGATTTGAAAATTCAATGAATAGTTGTTTTGTTAAATCTCCATCAGACTTTTGAGCTCGAAGAGCTCAAGTTGTATCAAATTAGCGGGAAGTTGCAGGGATGGCCTTTAAGGTTAACCGTTTTCCAGATTTTTTTATAGAGATCAATGGACCGCAATGTGACGTAGGTATTTATATATTTCACTAAATTTAGAAGTATACGCAGACGAATACGCAGGCAGAACTTAGTAATTTATAAAAAAACGAAGGAGGTTGTAAATGTTTATCATGTATCTTTTTTCTTATATATGTACAACGATTTCTCTCCGATTTTTGTTCTGATTTAATAAAAATATTCCTGGACATTTCACACAACGTCCTCTCGTCCCAAACTAAGTTCAACGCTTGTGCTATGGGTACTAGATTACGTATATAATACATATATTACTTTTTTTGTATATACATACATATAATAGATAGAAAACACCCAGACGCAGTACAAATATCTGTCAACAGACAAATAATTGTCCTGAGTGGGAATCGAACCCAGGACCTCGTGCACGAAAGTCGGTTACACTACCGACCACGAGGCCCGTCAACGATTTTGTGTAATTCTTGTTTTGTTTGAGAGAGTATACTATCAGAGTAGTCCTTTAAGGTGATAAATAATCTAATAATGGGATCCGGAAAGCCGGCTTTTATGTTATTTTAACAGTTTAAACATGATCAAAACACACACACAAGTACAAGTCACAAAGAATCCGTTAAAAAATAAAAGTCTTTTAAAAATAGTTAGCAACAGATTTTTTTCTACTCATTAGTGTTCCATTTTTGGGCCCGAATCTTCATTTAAAACGAGAGGTATCCAAGCCATAGTCTACCTAGCTTCAATGCGGGTTGGCAGAATTCACAAGTCCTACATAAAATCTCTCAGTAACGCAGGTTTCTTCGTAAATCGATATTTTCCTACGCGTATAACGTCAAAGGTACGTAATCGTATATAGTATATCTATATACCCATTCAAAGTAGATGCCATCGGTGATTAAGGATTATGCCAGTTCAATGAGCATAAGCCTGCCACGTTTCTATGCCACTTTAGTTTGGTTAGTTAGACATAATGGCTGAACGAACTTATTTATTTATACAAATAAAAATGGAATGACGGTCGTTTTAAGCGCATCACTCGAGAACAGCTGGACCGATTGTCTATTGTTTTTAAATATTCTGTATAGTCAAAATGTGGTTTAAAAAAATATTAAGTATTATGCTTCCTGGAATTTTTTTAATCCGGAAAATATATTTCTATGTTCTATGGAATTTTTATATGAACTCAGACACGATTCAAACAATACACCTATATGCGTGTTTTTTTAATTGTTTGGTTTACTGTCATGAAAAAGTAATAAAAACAAAAATATAATGTATAACTATTTAAGTTATCGTGTTTTATTATTGTATTAAATGAAATAAATATATAAATATTCACAGAAATGTCACACAACGTCCTCTGGTCCCAAACCAAGCTTTACGCTTGTGCTATTGGGTACCAGATTACGAATATAATACATATACTACTGTATTACTTTTTTTTGTAAATAAATATTATAATAGATAGAAAACATCCAGACGCAGTACAAATATCTGTGTTCATCACACAAATAATTGTCCTGAGAGGGAATCGAACCCAGGACCTCGTGCACGGAAGTCGTTTACACTACCGACAACGCCACGAGGCACGTCGGGAACTATTCCAAAAACCTGTAAAAAAAAGGTTTTACCCAATAGACACATACCTGTATCACAGTCGAAGAACCATTCTTAGACTATGCCTGTATTATATTTCGTGTATAAATAGTAGGTATAGTAATAGTATATAGTCGCTGTCCGCGTTTGACTGTACTGCACAGATCGCGAAATGGTTAAGTTACCGACCTCCCATGCCGAGTTTTGTTCGATTCCCACACAGGACAACTCTTTGCATGATCCACAAATGGTTGTTTTGAGTGTGAGCGTAATTTGTGTCCGTTAAAGGCCTGAAGTCCAAGCGGACGAAGTCGCGAGCATAATCTAGTTTTATACAAAGTTTCAAACCACTGTAATTACAGAATGTGTCTTATGCCTGCTAGTAGAAATTCTTAATCCTTAGAGTAGCTACGTCTCTTCTGTCGTAAGTGCTTGTGGAGCTTTACTCAGACTTAATCGGTCATTGGTTTTACCACTAGTCTAGTGGAAAAATCAAGGATTGCAAAGAATGTGGTGTTTCGTTTGATCCTCAGTCCAAGGTCCCGCACGGCACACATCTCGTGACTGCGGGGTTCTATAAAATTATGTCCATATTTGTTAACAAATTATCCCTGCTCAGTAAAGGAAAAAACATCGTGAGCAAACCTGCTTGCCTTTTTTTTGTTAAGGCGGTTAAAATGTATCTAACCGCACAACCAAGCGTTCGTGGTAGCGTGGGGTCCTCACCCACTAAATAAACCCGCGGTGTACTATCTCTCCGCATGTACCGGCGAATAACTGGAACTGGAAGTCTAAAAGTAAATTAGGTTAGAATGAAAAATTGCAGCCAAATTCCTTAATTTTTACTAAAGATCTCTCTCCAAGGCAAAGGTTTACTACAAGGCCTACTTTCCTGATTCCACTTTTAGGCTATTATCGACATGAATACTTACACTGTAATAACTATGTACAGTTGAATTCGAAGCGTATTATTGTACAATGTACATTCCAGCCAACCTCTAACTAGTCTGCAACATCGTGTACACAATGATCTGACTCATCACGCTTGATCGCTATCTGCATATTAATTATTATACACAAATTGCATTCCAATGATAACATAGACATGTTTATTATCGCTCCTGGGATTTGAAATATCTGAAACCCCTTCCAATATCGTCACACTTTGTCACAAATTTTGCGGAACCTGGTAAATACTACGCCAAAACCTAGACTCCTTCCCCAATGCCTATTTTATAGTGAAATTGAAGTTAGCAGCGAACGTAACCTTTGTTTACACCCCACGTCGGGGATGTTATCTTATCACATATTGTCACACCAAGCGATAATCCTCTTGTAGCGAACGTAGTTTTTGAAAAGCCCTTAATTTACAGTGGTATCAGTCGCTGTTATCGATTCTATACCCTATCATTACTTACTATCTGTACAGAGATGTGTCGTGGGTTCAATTACATTCGCCTTTTTTTCTTTTTCACAATGATTTATCATAGTAAGGACTAAGGAGCTGAATAAGTCAAGTGCTTCAAAATTACAAAGACTTGACAGTTATGTCTTAAATCTTCATAGTTCTAATAGTCCTAAGCAAATATTAAGTTATTATGGTTAACTGTTCTTAATGCCAGCTAGATAAATTGTTACAATAAAAAAAATATTAAAATTAAATATAAAACCATAAATGGAGGCCCGATCCCCCTACCTATCCTCTCCTTACTCTTTCTATCCACCTCTTATCCCTTTCCTTGAAGTAATGCAATGGGCGACAACTGCTAACTTTACTTGGTTGAAAAAATAATGTGATGACACTTGTATTCTATTAGTTCATCCTATAAAAGTTAGAAATGATGCGTGATTTTAAGACAATGCCCTGTAGAATATTATTTATACATTTGGTTGCAAATGTAAGCACTTGAATCGTTCATTCTTGCAATATAAAATAAATAGTTTCATAGTTACGAGGGGTGATCCAAAAGTAATGATAATTGGTTACTCCAGGTCCACATAAAAATCCAAAAAAAATTTTTTTCGCTAGCCTATACACTCACTACGTCAGCCTAAAAAAATCATATAAATAGGTCAGGATTTCCGGGAGATACATTCATTTGAATACGAACTGTCGAAGAGATAACATCAACATGGAGAAAAACGAAATTAGAGCTGTGATCAAGTACCTCTGTTTGAAAAAAATGTCTACAAAAGACATACACTGTGACTTGGTGGAAACATTGGGGGACTCTGCTCCTCCATATTCTACAGTTGCACGCTGGGCCAAGGAGTTTAAGCTGGGCAGAACATCCACTGAAGATGAACATCGCGAAGGACGCCCATCCACGTCCCTCACAGAAGACAACGTGAAAAAAGTCGAAGATGTTGTGTTGGCAGATCGAAGAGTGACCATCAGGCATGTAGCTGAGGTCACAGGGATCTCATATGGAAGCGTTCAAAGAATCATTTCGAACGAGTTGCATATGAAAAAGGTCTCTGCGCGTTGGGTTCCCAGAATGTTAACCGACGAGCAAAAGAAAAAACGAGTTGACATTTCGAGGGCCAATCTCGAAAAGTTCCAAGCAGATAAAGAAAATTTTTTGTTGCGTTTTGTGACTATGGACGAGACCTGGATCCACCATTTTGATCCTGAAACAAAAAAACAATCGATGACTTGGAAGCGAGCCTCCTCACCGACGCCAAAGAAATTCAGTCTCAAGTTCGGCGGGAAAGGTTATGGCGTCTGTTTTTTGGGACGCTAAAGGAATAATTTTGGTGGAATATTTGGAAAAGGGAGCCACTATTACGGGCTCTTACTACGCAGACCAAATAAGAAGATTACGGGAGGCCATTAAGGAAAAAAGACGCGGCAAACTGCGAGCTGGAGTACTGTTTCACCAAGACAACACACCAATTCACAAAGCCGCAGTTGCGATGGCTGCCATTCAAGAAACGGGATTCGAACTGGTCGAACACCCTCCCTATTCACCAGATCTGGCTCCTAGTGACTTTTACCTCTTTCCTCGGCTCAAGGAACACCTCCGAGGCAAGAAATTTCAAGACAATAGCGAAGTTATGGCCGCTGTTGAGGCGTTTTGGGAGGGTCAAGAAAAGGAATTTTTTTCAAAGGGAATCCTGGGTTTAGAAAAAAGATGGAAATGTATTGATTTGTTAGGAGACTATGTAGAAAAATAAATTATTATTTTAACTTTAATTACCGTGTTTTATTTTCATTATCATTACTTTTGGATCACCCCTCGTATGTAAGTACTTAATTATCAATACCAGTATACAAATTGTAAAGAAGGGAATACTCCGTATTAGGAAACAAAATCCACACACAGACTTTACAAATATTCTTTGAATGGACACAAAGTATTTCTAGAGTCAAACAAACTTTGGTCACACAATGTAATTATATAGGACTAGAATTTATAACGCTTGTCAGGAAAGGTGGGTCTTTAAACCTCATCATTTACGCATGCTAGTCAAAATGTTACGTTAAATATGTATTGTATATAATTGCCTCCGATTAATAAAAGCGTTGAAACAACTGATATATGAAATCTGAAATTACTTTTAAAAATAACATCTGTGCTATTTAGTAATATTTTTTTAGTTAAGTTTGTAGGTTTATTGGATACTAAGTTCAGTTTTATAGAAAAGAAACATGATAGGTATAATTTACTTTTTAAAATATAACAGGAATTTATTTTTATTTTTATTGTGCATTTTTCGTGCTCTGCTGACACACTTTTGTGTATGTTGTCATGTAATCGCAAAATCGAACTGTGGACTTTGAGCTTTGATTTTGTTTACCAATCGGTAGCATTTGAGGGGTATTTACATTTAATATTGAATTACATTTGCCTTAAAATATATAATGTGTCGTAACAAAGTAATACCTAAATGATTTGTAACAAGATTTAAGTATTTTAACAATCAAAGTCTTCTCAGTGTGCTAAGTAGCGCTGCTGCTACAGCGGCTGCATTACTCTAACAAATACTCAAACCTCGGCATGGATTATTAGTTGTAGAACCGACACGTGACCAAAATGCTGGCTTTTTTAGATCTCGGCCAAAGGATAAGCCGCTTGATGGCTTAAAAAAACTTCATCCTAACTATATAAAGCTGTAACAGAGCTGAGTCTGTACATTTAAGATATTTGATAAAAAAATACTGTATCAGGCTACCTATATAGGCGTGTCTAAACACAAAACATTTTTTTTAGATATTAGGTTTGTCTGTTTGTTTGTTCGTGCATCACGCAAAAACTACTTAACGGATTTGATGCAATTTTTTTCATTTGATAGGTCTGGATTAGACTTAATAACTGGTATACGTTTTATTCCCCTTACTAAATCGGCCTAAACCTAAGATATAACCTAAAAACTAGCTTTCAGCTGCGGTAGAGCCGCGGACAAAGGCTAGTTTTATCTAAACTTATTTTTAAGTGTTCATATCAATAGTGACAGTGCGACCAAGAAGACGTTGATCCAACCAGGTATTCTTTAGTATTCTATATAGGGTTGTCAATAATGTGAAGTAATTTTGTCAACAGTATCTGACATTGGGCACAACATCATCCAAGATGCGTTCCTCATCGCCGTGGAGGAACAGGCGCGGCAGCGCTTGCAGCGGCTGTCAGCGCTCAAGCGGATCACGCCCGTCGACATGTCCAAGCTTTCTGTCGAGGTAAACAGATTTAAAACATATCTATAATTTGATATTATAAATACTATAGAATTATGTTACTCCCGCGTCTGTCTCTTTTCCTTCTTTTAAGTCGAGTAAAATATTTTGAGAAGATACAAATTATTTGTGAATGAGGAAAAAGAGAACTTTATTACGAGCAGGAATTGAACCTGCGTACCTTCCAATCCGGGGAAGTGCTCTAAGCCGCTGAGCTACCGCACTGACCCTAGGCCATACCCAATCTCCTCATCACTTTGTTTTTACGACCAACGCCAACTATTGGATGCATTTACATGCATTAATCCAATATACATAGTAAGTTAATTTTGCAATTCAAATTCATACTATTTGATGGCGCGATGATCTGTATTTTAGCACTTGACATGCTCAGTTACTTTAAAGTACAAATTATTTGTGAATGTGGAAAAAGAGAACTTTAGGGCAAGTGGGAATCGAACCTGCGTCCCTTCCAATCCGGGGAAGTGCTCTAAGCCGCTGAGCCTGAGTAGTAAAGACAAATGTGATAAGGAGATTGTGTATTAGGCCATACCCAGGGTCATTAGGTCAGTGCGATAGCTAATTTTGTTTTAGTTTAGTGTAAAATAGTATTAAAAGAAGACCCTTGTTCTTTTTTTTCGATAGTACCGGTTAATATAGGAAACACTTGTTAAATTATTGTATTGTCATCGGTCCTTGATAAGTGTGCAAAGTATCATTTTAATCCAACATTATGAAATGGATGAAAACTTTTGGAGATGTGCTCAAACAAACTGACAGACTGTCTAAAAATCCAAAAGTGTTATTTTGCCTTTTATAACCTTTTTACACGCTTTATATTAGCTTCACCCGTATGTTTGTTTGTGCTCGATATTATATATACGAAAAAGATGGCACAAAGCGCCCCACACTTTTTTCACAATAATACTAAGGCGATTAACACACTGCGCTGCATGTTGCATGTCGACGCATCTACGCGCGTACCTGAGGGAGTGCAGATCTGCATCATCGTTCGGGTTTTTTACGCACTCACGCGCGTTGTTGCGTTTTGTGGATTCTCGGCAGTTCTGACTCATTTCATTCAATGCTGTTGGCTGTGGTGATAGTGCAGTGCAGAGCACGACACTGCGCCGGGCAGGACTTGGTGTGCCATACCTTGCGCCTCGCCCCGCACCCACGCGCGGGGTTTCATGTTTTTCCACTTGTAGGCGCGTGATGTGCATGAACGTGCGTGGATGCATTTTCTGTGTGTTGAACTGTGCGTGTTTTCTATACAAACGGATAAACTTACAAACAACGTTAGAACACGCATTCACTCGCTACGCTGCGTGGTGCGTGGCAGTGTGATAATCGCCTAATATTGCACGCCTCATAAGCGAAGCGTTGAGGTGTGTATTTTTGATTTATTATTATTTTTCTTCCTATATTAAGAATTATTTTTAATTTTTTAGTTCAATGTGCGTAAAAGCTCGTTTTTTGGTCTTTTATACTATTTTTATTTATCATACCTTCCCCATTTTTTTATAAATATTTTCTATGTGCAGATACACCTCGTTGAACTTTTTGATTACAGATGTAGGTATACATTTATAGATTAATCTCGTGACATTGACACTAAGGAAATGCCCTCACAAGTTTTGGATGTTAAATAAACTATTTGACTTTGAATTTGAAATTTGATAACCTTGACTAATTCTACCGTCTTTATATCTATTTACAGTACCTATTATAAATTCATGAAAGACAAGCTCGTACTTTTGAGCGGTGAACTCTGAGTCAAGACCCGCCCCCTCAATATTCGTCAGTAACCTTTCTAATCAACACAATCATATTGTAATTATTATTTGTTACATAAAGTGTATTGGGTGCATATTGTATAGACAAAGTGTGGTCTGATAATATCAGTTAATGGACCTTGCCCGCGGCTCCGCTGCACCAAAGCGAGTTTTTAGGTTATATCTCAGATTCGGGATACATTGTACTTAGGTATATCAGTTTTAAGTATAATCAAGTGAAATAAAAATAGTTTCATGAAAATCAGTTCAGTAATTTTTGCGTGATCTGCAGACAAACAAACAGACAAAAACAAATATGAATTAAAAAAAAATATGTTTTCGGTCCAGAAACGTCGTTAAAGCCTAATAATATAAACAATGTTTCTCAAACTTTTTGAATGCACACCTCTGTTACATCTTTATAAATATTACAGACTGGAACACCGTAAGTGCAAAATGTGAAATAGAATATGATTGCCACGAGCAGGATGTGAATCTCCGCCTCCTGGATAACCATTCCAGACGCTCTGCCAACTAAGCTATTGTGACATTTGCCCAGGACTATAGATTTAACTATAGATTTTCCATAAAACATTCCTTTTTAATATTTTGAGTAACGCACGCGAAATCTGTTAGATTTAATTATTACAATAAGAATCATACCAAAAGATAACGCGGCATGAAAAATAATCAGTTGGCAGAGCAAAACCAACCAACGGGTGTTTGGTTCTTCTCACAGATCCATCCATCCATCCACCAGCCCTCCAACGCCCACTGCTGGACATAGGCCTCCCCAAGAGAACGCCACAACGAGCGGTCCCGTCATGGGCGATAATGCCGTAATCGCCACGCTTGGCAGGCGGGTTGGCGATCGCAGTGGATATTATTAATACTCGAGGAAGTGCTGCTGCCCACTCCCCCGGATTCCTTCAGTGGGCTCTTACGATTCTCGTGGGTCGAGAGAAGTGGGACAATTCTAAAGCCGGCCCCAAACGGCCTTCTCACCGATAGATGGGAAATAATATAAAATGAAAAAGCTCATGATGATGTGGAAGGTACCCCAAAATCCTGCAATAATCCGAAAAATACCAAAAACACAAAAGTATAAATAGTCATGTATGTATGAGCATCGAGCCACTCGGCATATCATAGTCAGTATATAAATAATTCCGCATAATCGTATATTTATTTTGTGTAGGTAGCTATCGAACTAACACTATTCATCATAGGATATGTTATGTATGTGTGGAGAATAAACTGAAATTGTCGAAGTGTAGTTTGGGCTATAAATTAACAATTCCAGTATTGAGAGTGGAGGCAGCTTGCCTGCATTCAGTTCAGCACTTCACTCGGGAAAGCCACTTCAGCTACGATGTGGTACAAGTTAAAAGATGAGCAGTTTAATAAGATAATTATTTTTTGTACATATATGTTTGTATCATCGAAGCTACAATTTCATTTCATATTCAAATTTATTGTAAAAATAGACAGATCAGCATGTTTATCACTTAATAAAAATATGTCATTTGCCGGGTGGGGCCGGCTTAAGAATTGTCCCACCCCTCTCCACCCATGGGAGTCGTAAGAGCCGACTGAGGGAATACCGCGGGAGTGGGAAGCAGCACTCTGTCGAGTATTAACAACATCCACTGCGATCGCCAACCCGCCTGCCAAGCGTGGCGATTACGGCACTATCCCCCATTCTTGGGGAGGCCTAAGTCCAGCAGTGGACGTTAAAAGGCTAAAAACACGAAGTGCGAACATGCGAAATGAAAAATCTTAATCCGAGTAAGATTTGAATGCATCCGATAGTTACGAGCGAATATTACAATAGTACAGGTAGCAGAGCCTCTGGAACGATATTCCAGGAGACGCATGTTCAAATCTTGTTTGTAATAATTTTCTATTTCACATTTCCTCACTTCGTGTTCTGGTTAATGGCCGAGCATGGCAATTGCTTAAAATATGTATAAAAGTAACAATTTAAATATTTTGTCACAATGCTTGAATTGTCAAAGCATCTGGGACTGGTTTTCCAGGAGATACAGGCTCAAATCCTGCTTGTGACTATTATTTTTGATTTCGCATTTTAACACTTTGTGTTCATCTCATAAGTTTCTCACTTATACCAAATGATGCATTGCTAGAGCGATTCGTTACTTCAATTTGTGAAGCACTCTTGATTCACTCGTCCCTCGGCATCTCCAGTAGATTAGTTCAATATTGTATTTCTATTTAATGAAGAACTACATTTTTGGGATAGGTATAATTTTTGATATAACTAATAGTTTGCGCGCACGTCAGTAAGGCTACAAGTCGGTATGATTTTTTTCATTATCTGCAACAATTATTATTATACTTTGGCTAATTTACCCAAAACTCTTATGAATTGTATATTTAAAACTTTCTCACTACATAAATTGATGAAAACCAAATGAAACTCCGTTCAGTAGTTTTGAATTTATTGCATTCTTACAAAAAAAGACAGACGCGGCGGCGAGACTTTTTTTAGTATGATATAGATTACTAACCTAGTTATTCTTAACTATAAAATTCCAACATGTAAAAGCGGTGTCCCGGGTGTGAATCTAAAATCGGAGGATCAGAGCTGCGAAGTCTAGGAGGATCGGAATCGTTGGTTCTGTCTCATAAACTATAACACAATTTTGGAGCAAGTGTCGCTTAAGATTTGTTGCTCTAAAAATTTTTTATTCGTTCTCCAAAATATCATGCTCTCACGGAATGGTTGCGCTGATAATTGCGACATCCAAGCCACTCCAAACGCTCAGCACTTCCTGCCTTTCACGTGTAATGCCACACTTGACTGGTGTTTTTGTTACTAATTGGGGTCGCCACTTTACCGCACTCATTGTTGTACACCATTAACATTTTTAATAAAAACGTGGTGCCATCTGTTTCGCATATTAGGAATTAAATTATGTCAACATGTACTTAAATGTAGGTTGGAAGAAACACACTACACTTTATTAGAACAATATTGGGCACTTAATTGGCGAGAGATGTATGCAAGAATATAGCCTCTTGGCACTCTGTTCTCTCTGCCTACCCCGCAAGGGAGATGGCGTTATGATAAGTAAGTAAGTATATTGGGCACTTAGAATGAGAGCAGCATTTAAATCTATGTACGTGCTGGTTCAATGTGGCTTGGCAAATATTACAAACTGTCCTTGGTGTAAACTGGTATGTATCATTTGTCTGGTCACTGACTAGGTGCCACTAATTTGTGATTAAATATTATTTTTTTAAACTACCTAGGTGGCAAACAGACATATGTATTCACCTGGTGGTAAGCGGTTACCGTAGCCTATAGACGCTTGCAATACCTGAGGCATCACTCGCGCCTCGCCATCTCCAAGGAAAGGGATAAGAGTTGGATAGGAACGGTAATAAGGAAAGGATAAGTGGGATACTAAGGAGAGGATATGAAGGATAATAACGAGAGGATAGGGAGGGGATTTGGGCCTCCGGCACCCTCACTCACCATACGAAATACAACCATGCTGTTTCACTGTAATCTTTTGTAAGAGGGTGGTACTTCCTGGATCGAGGAGGCCTATTCATGCTGGGATAAGCATGGTTTCTATCACTAGAGAGACTCATAGTTACGAAAATTCAAATATTTTTAACACTAGTTAACATAGGTATAAAGCTTAAAGATTTTTTTACCAGCGACGGAACGGAAAGGGTATTGCGCTTGGGGTGTGAGGTTGTGCGCAAAACCAATGTTCGCATTTATCTCGAAAACGGTCTGTGATTCAAATTAAAGTTTGATAGATACCATCACTTCGACAGCTGGTGATGATTCATCGGTCTAAGGAATCATCCCTGAGGTAACGAAAACGTTTTTGTAAAGTATACAAAAATATGAATTCCGTGTAAAAATCACATTTAAAGTACTCGTCACGAGATGTTGCTATCTAATACCACTATCTGTGAATGAAGATTACATGTGAATATTAATAACTGAGTAAGAGTGGATTCGACCAAACTCGAATATATACAAGAATAACTATACCGAGAATAGTCTATTCCACGATTTTATTCTCTTAGATAATCAACAGTCATTTTTCCACGCCATCTGACGTATCGCTTATACTTGGAATAGCTATTCGCGAATAGCGAAGTGAATGTAATACCCAGAAAAAAGAAGTTGTTCTACAAACGGGACAGTGTATAGCATAACTTGGCAGGCGGGTTGGCGATCGCAGTGGATGTTGTTAATACTCGAAGGAGTGCTGCTGCCCACACCCTCGGTATTCCCTCAGTCGGCTCTTACGACTCCCATTGGTGGAGAGGGGTGGGACAATTCTAAAGCCGGCCCCACACGGCAAAAATGTATTGCATATAGCATATATAGACTTAGTTGCTTATTTGGAATGTTCTGAACCAGTGTACAAGGTTCGTTTGTAATACAACGACTGCAATTTCCCCTTCCGCTTTGTTTTTGAGTGTATTAATTCGAACTATGTATTGCTTTGTGCAATGCCAATATTAAGATTATTGACAAGTACAACATGTATATGGATTTTGATTAAACTTTTTTGTTGATAGTTCTTGATTAGAGTTAAAAACATAGCATCACATCTGTATCCCCGAAGGGGTAGGCAGAGGTGTATTACACACCCACGGTTCACCAACTATGTTTAAGTCCCACGTAATAGGGGGTGAGCCTATTGTCGTCTACCGGGTACAATTCCAAACTCAGAGCTTCTACTGAGAATTTTTCTTTTTACGAAAAAGCTCAATAGCGCCGCCCCACCCGGGCATCGAGCCCGGGATCTCAACTGGTGCGGTAATGTGAGAATTAAAGATTAAAGTACAAATTTATTTGTGAATGAGGAAAAAGAGATTTTAGTACGAGCGGGAATCGAACCCGCATCTCTTGCAATCTGGAGAAGTACTCCAAGCCACTGAGCTACCGTACCGACCTTACGGTCGTCCCAATTTCCTCTTCACATTTGTCTTTCAATTCAATTCTCATTCACAAATAAATTTGTACTTTAAAAAGTAGCTGAGCATGTCAAATGCTAAAAAATATAGATCAAAAATTAAAGATTATTTATTATTACATTTTTTATCCCGCTACAATATCGGGAACCTGAGATATAAAGTAAAAACTAGCTTTTGGCTGCAGCGGAGTGTTGGCAAAGGCAAAGTAATTAGATAAAGTTGTAAAAGAAAGAAACATATTTATTTGTGCCACAATTATACATTGCAAGAATAGGAACATACAAGATCAAAAATACTTTAAATAAAATTTAAAAAAAGAAACATTAAAAACATAAAACCAGTGATATTGTATATAAAAAAGAAGAGGCTTAAAAACTATTTTTTGGCACAAAAAGGAATAAATTCAGCTTTTGCAACTCACAGAGCACCTTCCTTAGTATCAAACGTCAGTTTATTGTTATTGTTACTTAATTGTATTTATGTAATTGTAGTACTCGTATTTTGAAATAAAACTACGTTTACGGAATCTATCGCGTTTACTTGATTTTACTACTATCCTGACGTTTCGAATACTTTACAGCATTCATGATCACGGGTGGACTTAGATGATAGACGTCCACGGCTGATATGTTATTTCAACGGTTTCATCTACCCACAGTATATGATTTTACAAAAGTTTTGTTTTAATTATTTTAACCCACCTAATATTCGTTTAGAAACAGTGAAAATATCTACTTAAAATTTTTATGCTTGCCATGTATGAGACTTTAAGTTAGTATATTAAAATGAGTATAATACTCCTCTTTAAATTGTAAAATTTTTATTTTTATTTAGTGCTCAAAAATTCTACCACAAACTACCAATTACTACCAGTAAGAAGACAATCTTGGTTATTAGTTTATAATATTAAATATATTGATTTTGCCAAAAGCTAAGACTAAGAAGCTACCACCGGATCGGAACGCGGCCTGACTGAGAAAGATCCGGCCAGAAAACTCAGTAGGCAACAACTGTTATGGATTATTAAATTTTGTACGGAATTACTGAGAGCTAATAAGGTTTAAATATTTTTTTTTTTAAAAAGGCAAAGACTAATCACTACTGTTAGTTTTATCTACACAATAAGCGCTAACTGTGTCTTGCAATCTTGTGGTGTGCCTTCTTGTATTCTGTTTGGTGAGGCCTATCACAGGATTAGGACACAGCTTGATGGTAAGACCCAGCTGTCTTCTCTATTGAAATTGGGATGTTTCTTAATTTCAATAGTCTCACGTATCATTCTAGGGCGATATCGATGTTCTTTTGCGAGGATTTGAGGTTTGTCAAACCTAATGTAATGGCGGGTGTGGTCCTGTGTGTGCTCACAAATTGCAGACTTTATATAGCGACTGTGCTTCACATCAGCTATGTGTTCTTTGATCCGAGTTGTTATGGATCTCTTTGTTTGCCTAATGTAGGAGAGACCACAATCACAATCCAGCTTATATACTCCTGCATCCTGAAAGGGTATATGGCACTTGACTGGTGGTAAACATTGACTAATTCTTTTGAGTGGCTTATAGTAGGTTTTAATTGAAGCTTTTTTAAGAATGTAGCCAATCTTGTCAGTGATTCCTTTAACATAGGGCAGTACTGCAGGGAGGCGCTCAACTGTGGGTGGCTTCACTCGGTTTCTGTGACGGCGTGGAACCTGCAGCTTATTTGAGGTAAAACTTTCTTTACATGCTGCAACTCTCCAACTTCTGTAACTCTCCACTCTCCTGTCTTCTTACTGGTAGTAATTGGTAGTTTGTGGTAGAATTTTTGAGCACAAAATAAAAACAAAAATTTTACAATTTAAAGAGGAGTATTATACTCATTTTAATACTAACTTAAAGTCTCATACATTGTAAGCATAAAAATTTGAAGTAGATATTTTCACTGTTTCTAAACGAATATTAGGTGGGTTAAAATAAATAAAACAAAAATTTTGTAAAATCATATACTGTGGGTAGATGAAACCGTTGAAATAACATATCAGCCGTGGACGTCTATCATCTAAGTCCACCCGTGATCATGAATGCTGTGAAGTATCCGAAACGTCACGTCAGGACAGTAGTAAAATCAAGTAAACGCGATAGATTCCGTAAACGTAGTTTTATTTCAAAATGTGTAACATTCGCGTAAATATCAGAAAGTATTAAGTTGTAGTATTTTCATAAATGGTTATAAAATCTGCATTAATATATTCGTGTTGCTACTTTCTTTATTGTCTGGGAAACCATAACATTACAATTTGTAGGACAATATGGCCTATATTTACTAAGTAATAGTTAAAGATCAGCTGAATAGTAATAATTTTTACGGTCTCGTTATTGGTACCTACATTGGTTGGTAATGGGACGCGCTTCGTCAATCCATTTATTTTCTAGCACAACAATTGTATCAATTACTTTATAAAAGTATCTGAAGATTGAAGTAAAAAATTACCTCATATATTTTCTTGTTAAATGCGAAAGTGCGTTTGTTTGTTTGCTTTTATTCCGGAATAATTGATGGTTCCTTTGGTAGCAATTTTTGCATAAGGAGCATTACATCCACAGTACTCATAATCTGAAGTCTACGCCGACGAAGTAGCGGGTAATATCTAGTTTATAATGTTAGCAAGGATTGTTATTTGTAGATATAAAGTTGGGCGTCTCCTCAAAACTCAGCTACTCACGAAATTTCAGCCTGATAGTATTTATTTTCGTATTGAAACTATCATGAGATTGATACATATTAGAAATATATAACCGGCAATAACTTACGTTATGGATCGACTTTGTCGATCCGGGTTTCTGTCGGGACATTGTCGATCCGGGCTCAAAGAGATAACTGTTCTATGCTTTTGAGCTCCTCGAGCTCAAAAGTCTGATAGAGATTTAATAAAACACTATTTGTTGAATTTTCAAATCGCAATAATTTTTATTTTCCAGCTAAATCGTCGAAAACGGACTCAACCAGAGAGCAAACCAGAGTTGAATGGCTACATCTCCACTTCAACCGTTTACGTCACTTCAATCAACGAAAACGGGGCCATAGAGAGCAAGCCCACCATATCTTCCCCGAAAGCCCAGCCTAAATCCCTCCAAGCTAAACCAGCGCCCGTCATCGCCAACGGCATAGACAAGAAAACAGAAGTGATAATAGAAGAAAGAGTTGAGCCGGAGAAACACGAAGGTGACCTTAGTGCGAGTGAAAAGATATTAGTGCAAGTGGAAAGTGATAGTGTAGAGAAAGTAAGAGATATCAGTGACGCGTACAGTGTAGTTAGAGAACATCTCAATAACGGTAGGAGTGAGAAATTGATAGGCGAACAGCCTGACCACAGGGTCAGGGCGACAGCTATCGTTGAGAACAACAAACTCACACCGGGAGAGAATAGGTAAGTGCTTTATATTACTTTACCTTTTGTCATTAAAGAAGTAAATAGTTTCCAAAAGTTGGGCTCTTCTTGGGAGAGATTGCCTGTCATTCTGAGGAGAGGCCTGTTTTATAATAGGACATAAGGGTTTATGAATGTACATTAAAAAAAACTGTAGTCCCAGGGGACCCTGAGCGTACCACTGAAGCAATGTAACATATTTAGATATTTTTATATTAAATATGTGAAATCGATAATAACAGTCACGAGCAGGATTTGAACCTGCATCTTCTAGATACCGTTCAGATGCTTTGCCAATTCAGCATTTTTCACTTTGTGTTTAATGTATAGTGCTAAGCATGTCAAACGCTAAAATATATATATAAAAATATCTAAATATTTATAGGCTTTGCGTCATTATTAGGTAAAAATCTTAATTGTAAAATTAAGTGAGTAGTTTTACTACAACTTTATCTAATTACTTTGCCTTTGCCAACACTCCGCTGCAGCCAAAAGCTAGTTTTTACTTTATATCTCAGGTTCCCGATATTGTAGCGGGATAAAAAATGTAATAATAAATAATCTTTAATTTTTGATCTATATTTTTTAGCATTTGACATGCTCAGCTACTTTTTAAAGTACAAATTTATTTGCGAATGAGAATTGAATTGAAAGACAAATGTGAAGAGAAAATTGGGATGACCGTAAGGTCGGTACGGTAGCTCAGTGGCTTGGAGCACTTCCCCAGATTGCAAGAGACGCGGGTTCGATTCCCGCTCTTACTAAAATCTCTTTTTCCTCATTCACAAATAAATTTGTACTTTAATCTTTAATTCTCACATTACCGCACCACCGAGGCAGTTGAGATCCCGGGCTCAATGCCCGGGTGGGGCGGCGCTATTGAGCTTTTTCGTAAAAAGAAAAATTCTCAGTAGAAGCTCTGAGTTTGGAATTGTACCCGGTAGACGACAATAGGCTCACCCCCTATTACGTGGGACTTAAACATAGTTGGTGAACCGTGGGTGTGTAATACACCTCTGCCTACCCCTTCGGGGATACAGATGTGATGCTATGTTTTTAACTCTAATCAAGAACTATCAACAAAAAAGTTTAATCAAAATCCATATACATGTTGTACTTGTCAATAATCTTAATATTGGCATTGCACAAAGCAATACATAGTTCGAATTAATACACTCAAAAACAAAGCGGAAGGGGAAATTGCAGTCGTTGTATTACAAACGAACCTTGTACACTGGTTCAGAACATTCCAAATAAGCAACTAAGTCTATATATGCTATATGCAATACATTTTTGCCGTGTGGGGCCGGCTTTAGAATTGCCCCACCCTTCTCCACCCATGGGAGTCGTAAGAGCCGACTGAGGGAATACCGGGAGAGTGGGCAGCAGCACTCCTTCGAGTATTAACAACATCCACTGCGATCGCCAACCCGCCTGCCAAGCGTGGCGATTACGGCACTATCCCCCATTCTCGGGGAGGCCTATGTCCAGCAGTGGACGTTAAAAGGCTGATGGATGGGGTGGGACAATTCTAAAGCCGGCCCCACACAGCAGTGGTAAGTATGAATGTGTTATCGAAATTAGCAGTCAGGAGCAATTGTCACGATGGCTGAATTGGCAAAGCATCTGGACAGTGTCCAGGAGATGCAGGTTCAAATCCTGCTCGTGACTGTTATTTTCACATTTTTCACTTTGTGTTCAATGTAACATAGTTCCAGTGGCCCGCCAATAAAGGAGACGGCACACGGCGGGTTTATTTAGTGGGTGAGGGCCCCACACTACCCTGTTCCGCCTGTTCGTTGCCCCGAACGACAGGTAGGTTAGGTAGATTTTTCCGGCCTAAACAAATAAAAGAAAAGGGGGATCCTGAACGTGATTACAAAAGGATGTTTCTAGAGTCACATCCAGAACTCTGATATAATAAATCATCATAGTTACATTTTGCCCTTGCATCGTCAAGATCAAGGGTACGATTGAAGTAATCTTATGCTTCTTAATGTATGTGCTGACATCTAGCGGGTAATTGCAAAGATAATGCGCCTCATAATTGGCGCTAACTATCGTTAGCAAGATGTGTCTGCCTCAATCATCAGACGGGAAAATTATCTTATAATTTACTCCAAGTCACATAAATATCTTTAATTAATATTTGCCTCTAGTAAATTATTGTGCATATGCAATAATATAATATATTCTTGGTACTCGCTCTAAGCCTGCATTTTGTATCCTGAAACCCTGGACCTAGTTGGAAAAGTTGGTTCAAGTTATAAAATGATTATATTTTCATGAGTTTTTATACATACTGATTAAGGTCAATTAACCAGAGGTCTGGAAGTTGGTGAAAGTTAGATTGAAAAACTCTACACATTCTATTATACATTGATAAACATACATACATAATTACATACATTCAGGTAAAGCTAAGAAAAGATCAATCAATCTAATCTAAAGGACTATTTCCTTTCATAAACAACCTTACATTTTATATAATGTTTCAATTGCAATATTGACCATGGTCTTCCGTAAGGGGTTGGGTTTATATCCACGGTGTTTTAGGCAGCAGCCTTTAATAGAAATAAATGTTTAGATCTTCTAGTTACAAGCCTATTAAAAAAAATATTCAGCAATCTTTATTCACAAATAATTTGTACTTTAAAAAGTAGCGGAGCATGTCAATTGCTAAAAGAAATAGATCTAAAATGTTTGAAAAAATCGCGCCATCAAATAGTAATTTTAATAGTAATTTTTTAGTAATTTTAATTGCAAAATTAAACTTACTATATTTTTTTTTTAAACGGCCCGCGAATTTTCCCTATCGTTGATAAGGCCATTGTCTGGAGTTACAAGTTTGTTTATCATTATAATATATTAGTTTTTTAATTATTAAATTCCGATTCTCATATTATACATTACATTAATTCTTTTCTTACCTTCATCATCTTAACATTCTTTATTCATTTGTTTCATTTAACAAATTTTTTTTATGTTTCATACCTTATGTTTTATTTCTAGAAATTATATCATTTGCTATTTTGTAGCAAAAGTTTAAAAATACTGGCCTTTTATTATTGTCTGCCATGATGGTTTTAATAGTTTCATTTTCTATTTTAGTGCATATTAAACACTCCATGTTGTACCGCTCAAAATCATACTTAGGACATTCTACAACTAGATGGGGTATGGTTTCTTCTGCATTTACATCACAGATACATGAGGGGCTCCCCTTGCACCTAAAACGAAAAAGGTACCCTGAGAACCCCCATGTCCCGTGAGTATTTGTGTTAGAATCTTATCAGTGTGGAGGGTGTTGACTATCCGATATGCGTCAACAATATCGGGCAGGAAGATTTTAGTGACCCCAGCAAACTCCCCCACCTGATACCTCCGGTTCCACTCCATGAGCGACTCCTTACGGATTCGCTGTCTGATGTATGAAACCGGGCACTTATCATAGTGGGGGCTAATCTTGGTGCGCAATGCCGCCTCTTTGGCCAGATGGTCGGCCCTCTCATTCCCATCCACTCCCGCGTGCGCCTTAACCCAGCAAAGGATCAAGTCCTTGCCTTGCTCATTAAGATGTTTGAGATGCCGGCGTGATTCGTCAGCAAGCGGATGGGTGGAGTTGTTATTAGTGACTGTGTGCAACGCCGACCTTGAATCGCTTATGATGGCGATCGGGGAATGGCTCAGTCGCTTGGCCTCCTCCACCGCTCGGCATGTCGCCTACAATTCAGCCTGGTAGACTGTGCAGTAAGACGGCAGCTTGAGTTTACGGGTCTTGGTCTCGACCCCGTCTATCCATAAGGATAGCGCGGCTCCAACCTTTTCCTGAATCTTACTGCCGTCCGTATAAATTTGTACTGCACCGCCCAAGGTCTCCATTAGCTGTGCCTGATTGCTTACAGTTATAAAATTGCGACTAATATGCTCCGCGGGGTGAGGCCTCGCGGCGAAATCCACTGGTTGCTCCAGCTCTCGGTCAGCCGGTATTAAATTGGTCACCCCTTTCCAGGCAAGGTATAGGGAGGCATTTTCCCTAATCCTCACGTCCAGGGGGAGAATTCCGGCAATAACCAGAGCCGCGTTCAGCGAAACCATTCAGTACGCCTTTCTGATTCTTTGTGCACGCAGTCTTTGGACGGCATCCAGTTGTTTGCGCACCTTGACTTTTGTCGTCACCAGGGCCCATACGCCGGCTGCATAGAATACGATGGGTACAATCGCGGCATTATAGATGGTCTTAATAACCTCAGGGTGGAGGCCCCAACTGACCCTGGCAGCTTTTGAAAGCTGTTTGTAGACCCCCAATGCCTTCCTATAAATATTTGCAGTATGGGCATTGAAAGTCAACCCACAATCGATCGTCAGCCCCAGGATTTTAATCTCCTTGGCCATTGCAATACTGACCTCGTCCATGCTCAATCTTGGTGTGTTGAAATTGAGCTTCTTGGTAAGCACCATCGCACTCGTTTTGTGAGGTGCAAACCACAGCTTATTATCGACACCCCATTCTCGAACATGTTCGAGGGCAGCATTGCCGCGGCCCTGGATGTCCGTTGCTGTGTCCCCCGAGAAGACCAGGACCACGTCGTCAGCAAAAGCTTGTACGTAGTCCCCCCTCCCCGTAAGACTCTTCAGTAGTGCATCCAGTAGGAGATTCCACAGTATGGGACCCCCAATTGAGACCTGCACGCAACCCTTATTCGTTACCCTTGAATGTTCGCAGCCGGCATATCTCACCGTGACCTCCCTTTGGCTGAGGTAACTGGATATAAGTTTTCTGATCCCCCATGGACAGCACTCATCTACCACTCTAGCTCTGATGGCTGGCCACCATGCATTGTCGAAGGCGCCCTCTATGTCTAGGGACACCATCGTGATTAGCTTCTTTTTGACAAGTTCGCCTTTCACGTGCGCCACCAAATCATAGAGGGCGTCCTTTGTACTGCGTTGGGGCATAAAGCCATACTGGCGATGGCTGATTCGGGGGGCCAGATGCCACGTTAACCTTTTCACCATTAATTTCTCCAGTATTTTACCCATTATGGGCAGGAGGCCTATCGGTCTGTATGATAGTGGGTTGGTATAATCCTCCTTACCGGGTTTGCGCAGAGCCACCACCACTCCTTTCTTCCAAGGTTTAGGGAAGTGCCCCATATGCCAGCACTTATTAAAAAGGGTGAGATAAAATTGTTTGTTTTGTGAGATTATCTGCTCACAGATATCAGCTGTTAGGCCGTCCCAACCCGGTGCCTTCTTGGGGTTAAAGCTCCCTGCCACCGAGTCCAGCTCAGCCTCAATGAATTCAGGCTCACATTCATCATAATGCGCCCACGCTTGTGAATTTTGTGCCCGTACTCTGACTCGGCGGTGGGATTCACCTTCGCCCTCTGTGGTGTCTCTGTGGGAAGAATGTTAAGGCCAACTCTTTTGCAGCATCCTGTGCAGATAGTTGAACACCATTTTTAATCAGTGGAAGATCTTCTGTCCCTTTCCCCGTGCTTTAGATTACGCGGTAAACTCCTTCCCACACACTTTCCCTGTCCTGTCTCTCACAAAATGCCTTCCAGCTACTTGTTTGTGCTCTCTTTGCCTCAACCTCATACTCGTTCTTCTTCTCTAAGTACGCTGCTACAACTATTGCTCTCCGAGTTGGCGCTGCGTTTCTAATCCTTCTCCGTCTGGTATTCACCTCACGCCTCATCCTGTCCAGGTTTTCGGACCACCACGGCACAGAAAGTTTATGCGTATGTGTGATTGTAAGTATGGCCGTGTTACGTTTATAGTGATGTCAGTGAGTTTTTGTATGTATGAGTAAAGTGTTTGTGTAGTTCTGATTGTGTGAATATGTGATGTATCTATTTAGTGTTCCAGTTTTCTATATTGGATGCATAATGCTTGCCGGTAGATGGCGTTAGTCGTAAGACAAATGTGATTAAGAATTTGGGATGATCGAAGGATCAGTGGGGTAGCTCAGTGATTTAGAGCACTTCCCCGGATTGGAAAAGATGCGTGGTTCGATTCCCGCCCCTACTAAAAATCTCTTTTTCTTTATTCACAAATAATTTGTACTTTAAAAGTAGCGGAGCATGTCAATTGCTAAAAGAAATAGATCTAAAATATTCAGCAAGATGCCAAACTAGTCTTTAACTACATAAAAATCCTTTACTATTATAAATGTGAAAGTAAGTTCGAATGTTACATTATGACGCCGTAACTACTTTACCGATCAACGTGCCTGGAATCTAGAAAAGGACATGGCTATCCCGGAAAAAAAAATACAGGACCGATCATTATTATATTTTGGATCCATATATTCTAAGCCCAGAAAAAAACATACAAGTAAGCTACTATTTGTCTCGGAAAAATAATATATGATGGCAGTTTTTTTATTTTTTTTATTGCATGTAGTGGCAGACGATCCACGGCCCACCTGATGTTACCACTTAGGTAACCGTCGCTCATGGACTCGACTATACCGAGAGTATTGTCAAGCCGCTGCTCACCATTTCATTTCACAGATATGAAATGAAAGAACAAACGGCTATCTCCTGCTACAGTCAAAACGCAACGATACGTGCTTCATGGCCGGTGACACGAGAGATGGTGGTACCAACCCGCTCGGGCCCGATACCAAGTGAGTGCTCCCACTTGGTACCCAGCCCTACCATCAGTCATGCAATGGATGATAATTGCCCACTTCCCTTAGTCGCCCCATACGACAACCGTGGGAAGAAACGGGGTGGTGACACTTGCATTCTTAGTCCGTCATCACACGGACGCGAGTTTTTGCATGGAAATAATGCCCCGTAAAATGACGTATTTATAAATAATTGATACAGTAATAGGTAGAATCTAGTAAGTAATGAATTACAATAAATAATGAATTATAAGTAACAAAATATCCAAACTTTCATATTTTTAATATTATGTATCTCAATAGATCCAATGTATGCAGAAGAGCAATTTATTCATAATTTCACTTGGTATCTGGCACACCTAAGCAATTGATCATTGCTACAACACATTAATAGCAATTACGAGTATATCTATATACGAGCCTTTACGAGTTTTTAAGTCTAATCAAGGTCTTTAAAATAAAAAAAGTTGCATCAAAATCCGTTAAGTAGTCTTTGTGTGATGCATGAACAAACAAACAGACAAACAGATAAACAGACAAAAATTCTAAAAAACATTGTTTTGTGTTTAAACACGCCTATATAGCCTATTTATTACAGTCATTTTTTCTCAAATATCTTAACTGTACAGACACAGCTCTGTTACAGCTTTATAATAGTATAGATAAGTATTTAGAAAGAAAGAAAAAAAAAATGTTTATTGCAACGAAACAAAAAAAAAACAATATAGTTTTATAAACAAACAGTATCTAAACAAATTACACAAAAAAGTTTTGTCACAAATTATACGTCACTACTCCGCATGATGCAGGTTAAATAAACCTGCGCTGACGTTCCGTTAGTGCGTATGTATGTGATGGCGACACAAATGCTGATCATTTTAATCATAATAACAATAATATGACAAATACACGACAACAGTAATTACAACTAAGTATTAAAATCTTATTTACTATTAATAACTCATTATGTATGTGGGGCATATAATGACAATGCATATGCAAGGGTTTTACTCTTATAATATAGGGTTAAACACAAAGTGAAAAATGTGAAATCGAAAATAACAGTCAGGAGCAGGATTTGAACCTGCATCTTCTGGATACCGTCCAGATGCTTTACCAATTCAGTCATCCTGACAATTGCTCCTGACTGCTAATTTCGATAACACATCATACTTAACGTCTTTGGGTGACGCCTGCGCCATCTGTCAGAAGTATTTTCATACATTATACCGACCAGGTAAACTTAATTTTACAATTAAGATTTTACCTAATAATGACGCAAACCCTTTAAATATTTAGATATTTTTATATATATTTTTAGCATTTGACATGCTTAGCACTATACATTAAACACAAAGTGAAAAATGTGAAATCGAAAATAACAGTCAGGAGCAGGATTTGAACCTGCATCTTCTGGATACCGTCCAGATGCTTTACCATTCAGTCATCCTGACAATTGCTCCTGACTGCTAATTTCGATAACACATCATACTTTACGTCTTTGGGTGACGCCTGCGCCATCTGTCAGAAGTATTTTCATACATTATACCGACCAGGTAAACTTAATTTTACAATTAAGATTTTACCTAATAATGACGCAAACCCTTTAAATATTTAGATATTTTTATATATATTTTTAGCATTTGACATGCTTAGCACTATACATTAAACACAAAGTGAAAAATGTGAAATCGAAAATAACAGTCAGGAGCAGGATTTGAACCTGCATCTTCTGGATACCGTCCAGATGCTTTACCAATTCAGTCATCCTGACAATTGCTCCTGACTGCTAATTTCGATAACACATCATACTTAACGTCTTTGGGTGACGCCTGCGCCATCTGTCAGAAGTATTTTCATACATTATACCGACCAGGTAAACTTAATTTTACAATTAAGATTTTACCTAATAATGACACAAACCCTTTAAATATTTAGATATTCTTATATATATTTTTAGCATTTGACATGCTTAGCACTATACATTAAACACAAAGTGAAAAATGTGAAATCGAAAATAACAGTCAGGAGCAGGATTTGAACCTGCATTTTCTGGATACCGTCCAGATGCTTTACCAATTCAGTCATCCTGACAATTGCTCCTGACTGCTAATTTCGATAACACATCATACTTAACGTCTTTGGGTGACGCCTGCGCCATCTGTCAGAAGTATTTTCATACATTATACCGACCAGGTAAACTTAATTTTACAATTAAGATTTTACCTAATAATGACGTAAACCCTTTAAATATTTAGATATTTTTTCACTTTGTGTTTAATGTATAGTGCTAAGCATGTCAAATGCTAAAAATATATATAAAAATATCTAAATATAGGGTTTTTCAACAAGAACTTTGTTTTTTAAATCAAAATAAAACAATAAATTTTGATGATAATGATTCAAATTTTTATTGTATTACAATAAGTAAGGTTTGGCAATTATGAATTGCAAATAATATGCGATAAATGCCCACCACGAACACGGTTACAGCCACCGAAACAATTAATTTATTGCAAACTAATTTTTCCGATCGCATAATTTCACGAAATTCAACTGTTAAGTGGCCAGCTCGAATATGTGATTTAACACTGCTGGATTATTTTTTGTGGGGTTATGTTAAAAGCAGAGTCTATACGAAGCCAATCGAATCGATTGCTGCCTTAAAACTTAAAAATCGTGTAGTGATTAACGAAATAAACCCACTATTTTGTAAAAAAGTGATTAAAACCTGATGAAAGAATCGACATTTGTAACCGTGGTCGTGGTGGACATTTATCAGATATTATTTGTCATTCATAATTGCCAAACCTTACTTATTGTAATACAATAAAAATTTTAATCACTATCATCTAAATGTATTGTTTTTTTTTATTGTTTTAACTGCCTCTGTGGTGCAGCGGTAGTGTAAGCGACTGCTGATCATGAGGACTCGGGCTCGATCCCTGGGTGGGCTAGTGTTATTGAGATTTTTCGTAAAAAAAAAATAAGAATAATTCTCAGTAGCAGCCCGGAGTTTGGAAATGTGCCCGGTAGACGTCAATAGGCTCGCCCCCTATTACGTGGGACTTAAACATAGCTGGCGAGTCGTGGGTGTGTAATACACCTCTGCCTACCCTTTCGGGGAATACAGGCGTGATGCTATGTTTGTTTATTTAAAAAACAAAGTTCTTGTTGAAAAACTCTATATTTGTAAACATTGACCCATATCGTAGTAGGCAGCGGTCTCCTATCGTCATGACTTAAACATTAACCCCCTTACTAATAAACATTGTATAAACTCCGAATAGTTATTCAGTGCTTTGTTCCGTTCTTTCAATATCAAACTGTCATATTAGTGACAAAGACATAACACTGTGTAACTATTCAAAGGTTATACAACGTTTATTAGTAAGGCAATAAATTTTCTATTATGAAGGAAAATCTTTCATTTGATACTTGTAATTTATATAAGTACCTTTATTATATATACTTTTACATATAATTTTTTATTTCGTAGTAAAACATGCACATACAGGGTGTGAGCTGGCTCTCGTAACTCACTCGTATACAGCATGACATGTTTTATAAACAACCCCCAATAAAAAAAACATACTATAATAAAACTAAATTAATGAATATAAACTAAATTATCTGAATTGAATGGTTTGAAAGATCAATTAAACGGTCGAGGCTTAGAAAGCAAACGTGGATATTCAAGGTTGTAGGAACTGTCACTGTCGCTTGACCATTGTGTGAGTTACCTTGTCATTATGTCTACTTTATATTGATTAATTTGCAATGGTTAAATCTGCCTACTAAATCTTAATATTTCTCAATGAGGGTAACATTTTCCTCAAATAGGTATATATAGTCGGTTGTTTTATGTTCTCGCGTCGTCGTCTCTCTCCATTTTTGATACATACCTTCAACGAACAGACACTGTTTTATTATTATATAATATATACATCGATAAAACCCAACCTGCAGCCCGCAGTGTCACTGTCGTATACTACAACAGCTAATCATGTACTTTTTATATTTATTGAGCGTTTTACAAACCCCGTTGCTAAATAGAGTTTTCGACAGCATAATAAGCCAAATATCGTCTCAATAATATGGAGGAAGCTATTTTCTGCCATTTCTATAAATCACTAGCTTTTGCCCAAGGCTCCGCTGCAGCCAAAAGCAAATTTTAAGGTTATATATCTCAGATTTCCGCTAGAGTAAAGGGATAAAATGAAAGTATACCAGTTTTTAAGTCTAATCAAGAACTATCAAATAAAAAAAATCCGTTCAGTAGTAGTAGATGCGCGAACAAGCAAACAGACAAAAAATCTAAAAAGATAATGTGTTCAGACACGCCTATATAGCCTAATACAGACATTTTTTCTCAAATATCTTAAATTTACAGACATAGCTCTCTTTAAGCTTTATAATAGTTAGGAAGAAAACAAGGAAACGGAACGCAATAATTAAAAAATAATATGAATGTGCATGAAACCTGTTTATAGACACTAGATACGTATTGTCATTGATAAACATTCAGGATTGACATTATAAAAACTTAAAATAAATCTGCGGGTTATTCCAACCTTCACGAGAATCATGAACCGTGAAATTTTTTGTTCGCCATTAATGAATTTGATATAATTTAATCTCATAATACAGAAGAACTGAATTAAAATATACTGTTTAGATATTTTTTTAATAAACTATATATAATTTAAGTATACAGTTTAACTTTGTATAATATTTGTGTACGTTATATTTTAAGCTTTTTTGAGAGTTTTCATCAAAATCTAAGGTGTGCCAACTCTACAGCCAACTATCGTGACTCTGACGTAAATCCCTCGCACTCGGAGAAGTGACTGCTGCCCAGGAATAGGGCAGTTATGTGTTGATTAAAAAGTTACAATGTACACACGGCTCGACAATACGAGTGATAAGGATCTGATTACTTCGAATGCCACAAAGTTGAAATGTTTAGTACATTCATTTCAATGTTGTTTCGCAACATATAGGTATTTTTAATGAGTATCGAGAATGTCTTAAAAAAATTATAAACAAGAATCATCACCAAAAAATTCTACACGTGTTTTTAGGAATAACTCAAGTTCTCCATATAGTCCATCCATCCATCCATCAGCCTCCCCAAGAGAACGCCACAACGAGCGGTCCCGTCATGGGGTATAATGCCGTAATCGCCACGCTTGGCAGGCGGGTTGGCGATCGCAGTGGATGTTGTTAATACTCGAGGGAGTGCTGCCGCCCTCTCCCCCGGTATTCCCTCAGTCGGCTCTTACGACTCCCGTGGGTAGAGAGGGGTGGGATAATTCTAAAGCCGGCCCCACACGGATAACTCCATATAGTAGCAAGATAAAATGTATACTTACAAGTTTTAGCTTTAATTAAGGGCAATGTCCATTTGTAGCTTTTACGCGAAGCACATGCACATGGTCGGTTATCATGTACAACTGAAACACATAAATGTTTGCGTAGATGGGTCCTGCCAATTGCTATGTGAGTGCCTCTCAGATACGAGAGCATTTTCAAGAGGCAGCACTCTATATTAAGTCTTCCATTGTACTCTATAACTATCAAATATAAATAGGTATTTAATAACATCATCTATATGCACCCACATATATAATCAGATTCCAGAACGAATGGTTTCGGTTCAATCGTTCGATACACTTGGATCCCGTTTTGCATGGGTGGATGTTACCCTATCTGTGCATCCTATTTCAATTACTTCCATATGATAATGTAAATTCAAGTTTAACACGTCAGGGATTACATATTTGCAATATTTACCTACGTTAAATTTACACATTTAAGCCTTAAATTCCTTACTATATACTTAATCTTTAAGTTTAGGGACTTTATTGCATTTACTTCAGTTCACACTAACGTTTCCAATATATTTAGCACATTTTATAGCGTCGCAAGATTGCAGAATCATAACGTCATAAGTATTTAAGTTAAAACCACAGGATAATTAGAACGTCAATGGGTATAAAATTATGTAGAGCAAAAGTTGTCATACATAAACGTTGTTAATGGTGAGTAATCTTTATAATACACTATTATTCATCATGTTAGTTAGTAACTTAGTAATGTATATGTATTTGTAATCGTAAACAATTTCAAAAACACCTCAACGCTTCGCTTATGAGGCGTGCAAGTCAATGAATTTTAATAATTTTATTATTTCACCATTATAACTCACTAGATACTGCCCGTGACTTCGTTACTAATATGGAAAATTTCACGATGATCGGTTGAGTAGATATTATGGCGAAAATAGCAAACTAGCAAACGCATTTTTGCATCTCCTCATCATCCTGCCATCGTGACTGTTATTTTTGATTTCACATTTTCACACTTTGTGTTGTTCAATTCAATGTTTCTTGTCTCAATCACACAAAAACGGCTGAGTGGATTTGGAAGATATTTGGCACACAGATAGTGGACATTAAGGATTCTTTTTATCTTGGAAAAATGTTAGGTTCCTGTGGGATAGTTTTTTTTTGCATGGAGATTAACGTACCATAGAGTACTTCTATGTATTATAGTGACTCGACTCACGCAGACGAAGTCACGAGCTGTAGCTTGTTTATAATATTAGTAAAGATAACGCTATGACCAAGGGGAGGGACAGTGAAGTTAACGCCAGTAAAACTGCGCTGAAGAGATCGTTTTTATTGTGCTTGAGTTTTTTATGTTTCGTGAACGGGCTAATTGCTAGTCTCTACAGTTACCAGCCGGAATTATAATATTTTTTTTTTATCCAGGATGGCTATAGGCTAACCTAACCTAACTGCGTGAAAGGCGCGTGAGCGCATAAGTATTTAGTTGACTGTGTACCTATATCAGTAATTGAAATTTAAAAATTGTAGGCATACCGTTGAAAATCTTTTTAATCATCAGTTTAAAAATATCGATGACAGGGACATATCCTGTTGTTTCATCAATCAAAACACAATGAGTAGGTACACATTTAACCACAAACCTAATAATTCTTGAGGAAAAATTCAAAATTTCTATCCGTTAAGTTTTATACGTAAACACAGCATTGAGCATTGCGCCCGCACAGACTGCAGTACGACAGGTAGATCAGTCATTCAGTCACTCGCCGGCACTTGCCGTGTAAGCACTTGTCGAAGGCCGCTTTGGAATAAAAGCGTAGGGTTGTTTAATGGTTACCTGCCCCACCCCACCTGTTATTCTATAGATATAAAGTGTACTCTCCGCTCGGATGCGTCTGCGCGTCCCAAACCTTCTATTAGCATTTAAAAATTTTTGTCATTACCGGTCGTGAACGCGGGTTTCGTGTTGAATGTTTTGAATACTTGTGTTTTGTGTTGTGTTTGTTTTTTGTGATGTGTTTAATGTGTGTATAGGATGCATTACAAGCAACTGTTTAAGAGGTAATTACTGTAATTAAAATCTTAACACAATAACAAGTGACGGTATTAAACGTCGATCAACAATCATTGTTGATTGAAAGTTTAATAACATAAATTGACACATTATGGTCAAGAATTAAGATCGGGCACACTTTATTGAAAAGAATATTAAATCGTTAGAAAAATTTTGTATAGTTTTAATATTGATAGGTGCTTTAAAAAACTTAGGCTTTATGAAGTTTATTTCTCTCAGGTGTTATACTTAGGTAACCTAAGTATTGAAAAAATAAATAAGTAGGTAATTAACTTTTTGAAGTAGACGCTTCATAGAAAATAGCATCTAAAGTCTCTTTAGCATGTTTTACCACAGATACGAAAAAGTTTTGTGGTGACTAGGTAGTTTAGCCGGCTTTCGTCCATTTAGCGGAGTTGCCAGCTTAAAGGGCTTAAAAATTATATGTTCTACTTGTCCAGCTCTAACAAACCAATTTTATATTGGAAGCTAATATAGTCTATTTTAGGTTTATATTAAGTAACAAATAATTAGAGTCAACATGTTTTTTATATAAAATGTTTTAGTGAAAAGTACCTATTTCGTTAGTTTTCGTCCAAAAATCTTAGTTTTCGACCTTGTAAAGGCTAGTTTTCGTCCACGATGTTTAAAGAGGCAATATAAATGTACCCTACTTGCTAAATTAAAAGTCAGTGTTTCAATCATATTTTCTTATCAACTTCAAATGCTTCCCAATGCGTTTTAATAGAATAACATAAAAAAGTAATATAAATACAGAACAAATTATTTGAGAATAAGGAAAAAGAGAACTTTAGTGCGAGCGGGAATCGAACCTGCGTCCCTTCCAATCCGGGGAAGTGCTCTAAGCCACTGAGCTACTGCACTGACCTTTCGGCCGTGCCCAATCTCCTCATCACATTTGTCTTTACGACCAACGGTACGCAGACGTAGGTTCGATTCCCGCTCGCACTAAAGTTCTCTTTTTCCTCATTCAAATAATTTGTACTTTAAAGTAGCTGAGCAGGTCAGGTCAGGTCTAAAATACAGATCATAATATAAATACAATGTGCAGATTTAAAGATAATAATTAAAACTTGCCGTGTGGGGCCAGCTTTAGAATTGTAATGGGAGTCGTAAGAGCCGACTGAGGGAATATCGGGGGAGTGGGCAGCAGCACTCCCTCGAGTATTAACAACATCCACTGCGATCGCCAACCCGCCTGCCAAGCGTGGCGATTACGACGACGGGACCGCTCGTTGTGGAGTTCTCTTGAGGAGGCCTATGTCCAGCAGAGGACGTTGAAAGGCTGATGGATGGATGGATGATGTTATTTATAAACATACTCTAAGTTTAGTGTACTGTAGTAATATAATCTTATATGACAAGCTTTTGAGAGCCCATAACTTCTTACTGTGAAGTGTTAAGTTTAAACCTGGCCTGCGTAATTTTGTCTAAACGATCCAACAATGAGAGGTTACTATTTTTAATGTGAATTTGTAGATATCAATATTTCACGAATTGTAATAATCGTATTGATCAGAAACACAGTAAAGTGATTAATTTTCACTTACTAAGTAGGTATCCCTCCCTCTCACGATGAGAGGAGACTCTTTGGGTATAAAAAAACTAGACGTCATGGGACGTCTACCAGATGTGAAACATCGAAATTATTTTATAGAAATAAAATGATCATAACTTGAGAAAATACTCCTCAAGACGAATCCAACGAGTATAAACTCGATAGGGTTGCGTTGTTTCATTACAGAGTTACTGTGGCCACCTTTCAGCTCCATCATCAGACCTTGGATACCATCTAGAGACAAAGTACTCGTCAAGACGAATCATACGAGCCCAACTCAATGGCGCTATGTCGTTTTATAACGGAGTTTCTATGGTCACCTTCTAGCTCCGTCATCAGACCCTGGATACCATCTAAAGATAAAGTTCTCATCAAGATGAATAAAACGAGTCCAAACTCGATGAGGTTACGTCGTTTCATTATAGAGTTACTGTGGCCACCTTCCACCTTCATCATCAGACCGTGGATACCACCTAGAGACAAAGTACTCGTTAAGATGAATCATACGAGCCCAAACTCGATGGGGTTACGCCGTTTCATTATAGTGTTCCTATGTCCACCTTCCAGCGCCATCATCAGATCAGCTCCATGTCATCATAATATTGCGTTGTCACGCGATATACATATGCGTGTAAAATTTCAGCTCAATCGGAAACCGGGAAGTGTGTCAAATTTAACTTTCATGATTTGAATGGGACAAGTAAAATAAAAGCGTCGCTACGCTAACAGCCGATTTTACCCTACCTCCGCATTAGATGTTTCACATCAAAAAGTAGATACCTATAAGTAGATAGGGCTATCTAAGCTATTGTTTAAATGTGATAAATAACACATAACATACATCAACTGTTTTGTGATCAGTGGTGCGCAGTGGCAACACCAAATTGGCCTTGTTCTTGCAATTTGCAAGATCAAGACTCAGCCTTGGTCTTATTTACTCATCACTAATTGTCTTCGGCGGTAGAAATAAATACGAGCATATATACTTATTAAATAAACCCAATTAGGTACGTGCTTATTAACATTAACTACTACCTGAAGCCAGCAGACGTTATCCTATAAACGCACACCCTTTTTTTTTTTTTTTTTTTTTTATTTTAGGTGGGCAAAAATGTCCTACCGCACACCCCGCTGCCCGGGGAGACAACGGGGTGAATGGGGCTCTCACCCACTAAAAACCCACCGTGCGCCTACACCCGCCCTTGCTACGGCGGATCACGGGTACCGCGTCGTTACGACCGCGATCCGCAGGCGGCAGCCCCTACGGGCACCCTCTCTTGAGCGACGCCTCGCGCACTTGGGCGTCGCACCTTCGCGGTAGGCTTCCGCGGACGGCAGGGTACTCCCCGACCCCACCGTCCGCAGCCTCGGCTAGGGCGGCATAAGGCGCAAGTAAGCGCGCGCACGCCGCCCCTCGCGCCGGCGGCGAATCGGGTCCGCGAAGGAGGATTCCTCACGGGCCCTCTCCGCCACCTCCTTCCGCGAGATGACAGCCTCGCAGAAGGCGGCGACCGCGGTCCAGGCCCTGTCACTGCCAACCATCGCTCGCGCAACGGCCGGCAGCGACAGGTCCACGCCTATGACTGCAACGAGTTCCCGGCGCTGCACATCCCAGGCCGGGCACGACTCGAGCGTGTGCTGCGCCGAGTCCTCGTCGCAGTCGCAGTGGTGACAGCCTGGGGTCGTCTCCCTCCTTGCGATCGTGTGCAGGTATTTGCCGAAGCAACCATGCCCCGACAAAACCTGCACCAACCGGAAGGTGAGGACCCCGTGCTGCCGCCCTGCCCATTCTTCCAAGATCGGCCGGAGCGCCCCAACGGTCCAGAGACCGGCCCGGGGCGTCTCCAGCCGAGACTTCCACTTTAGGACAGTGGCGCGGCAGGCATCTTCCCGCCACGATGACATTGCGCTCGGCGAGGGGCGGCTGCCCCCCGCCCGCGCCGTCGACGCCCGCCGATAGACGTCGGCGAGCACCTCCGCCTCCAGATCCCACGGGGGGGTTCCGGCCAACGCGCAGGCTGCATCGGTCGAGACCGTGCGGTACCCGCGTATTGCCCTGACCGCTACGACCCTCTGTGGACGCCACAGAAGGGCCCTATTGCGAGCAGCCAGGGACTCCGCCCACACGGGCGCGCCGTACAGTGCCATCGACCGTACTACCCCCGCGTAGAGTCGTCGACACGCAAGACTCGGTCCGCCCAAATTCGGCATAAGTCGCCCGAGGGCGGACGCCGTGTTGACGAGCCTTGGCGCAAGACGGCGGAAGTGCTCGTCAAAGTGCCACCGTCCATCCAATACCAGGCCCAGATATTTGATGTGGGCCTGGATTGGGAAGCCCACACCATTGACCGTTATCGAGGCGCTGGCGGGCGGGCCCCGTCGGCGCCCATGGAAGAGTAGGGCCTCCGACTTTTCAAGGGCCACCCTAAGCCCCAGCGCCTCGATCCGCCTGACCACCTCCGCGGTACCTGAGGTGGCCAGCGTTGCCGCCTCCTCGAGGGTCCTGCCCCGGGCCGTGACGAGCGTATCGTCTGCGTAGCAAATTACGCCCAGCCCGGGGGGGAGCCGGCCACGGAGGACCCAGTCGTAGCCGATGTCCCACAGGAGCGGCCCAAGAACCGAACCCTGCGGGACGCCGCACGACATAGCCCTCCTTACAACGTCCCCTTCCCGGTCCACGAAGAGGACGCTGCGGCCGTCCAGGTAGTCTGCCACCAGCCGCCTTAGGTAGAGGGGCACTCCATGGTACCGGAGTGCCTCCTTGATGCAGCCGAATGGCAGACTATTGAAGGCGTTGGCGACGTCGAGCGACACCGCCAACAGCACTTCCCTCGAGGTGACGGCCTCCGCAGCCGCGGCCTTCAGGCGCAGAATGGCGTCGACCGTAGACCGACCCGCCCGATATCCAAACTGGGCGTCGGACAGGTCGGGGCCAACCGCTCCTAGGTGCCGGACGATGCGGGCAGCGACTACCCGCTCGAGGAGTTTGCCCGCCTCGTCCAGCAACACGATGGGCCTGAAGGCCGAGACCGTATTCGGAGGCCGTCCCGGCTTCGGCAGGAGCACGAGCTTCCCCTCCTTCCAGCAGTCAGGGAACCGTCCGGACACCAGGCAAGCGCCGAACAGCTCCCCGAGGCGGGGCTCAAGGTGGTCGAGGACCAGGGCCAGCACTCGGGCGGGAACCCCGTCCGGCCCGGGGGCGGCGCCTCTCCGCATACGCGCAGCCGCCGCCCCCATTTCCGTCGTCGTCACGGGCGGTACCTCCCCGTCGTCGGCCTCCCGGTCACCATCTGGCGGAGCCATGACCGGGGGCGTGTGCACCGCCCGTGAGGGGAAAAGTCCCTCGACCACCTCAGAGAGGAAGCCCGGCTGGAGGGTCTCCGTAAGGGGGGGGCCCTGGGCGCGGAGCTTGTTAAGCGCCGCGCGGTACGGGCGTCCCCAGGGGTCACGCTCGAGACCCTCCAGCATCTCCTGCCTTTTTGCGTCTTTGGCGCGACAGATGGCCAGCTTTAACGCGGCGCGCGCACTGCTATACGCCGCATACAGCTGGTCCTCCCGCTCTTCGTCGCGGATTCGGCGACGTCTGCTGCGGGTGTAGGACCTCCGGGCACGAATACAGGCCGCACGGAGGTCCGCCAGCTCCGGGGACCACCAGTAAACCCCCTTCCGTCGAGTCGGGCGCCGCACGCGGGGCATGGCCGCATCGCAGATCTGCGTAAGCATGCCGCGAATGCGGCCAGCCTCGGCGCCCACGTCTTCCGTCAGGGGGGGAGGCAGCCAAGATTGAAAAATGGCCGCCTCCACTAGCAGGTCCCGGTCGAGCCTACCCACAGCCCATCGCGGAAAAGCGGGAGTTCTGTCCGCCGCGTGACCCCTGCTGGCGCCCTGAAGGGTCCGGGAGACCTCTATCTGAATGTATCTGTGGTCAGATAGGGTCTCGACCTCCTCCAGGACTCGCCAGCTCCTTACGCGTGCGGCGACACCGGGGCTAGCGAACGAAAGGTCCACTATCGACCCGCCCCCGCGCCGCACGCACGTTAGGGCGGACCCTCGGTTTAGCAACACGAGGTCCGCCGCTGCCGCCCACTCTTCGACCGCCGCACCTCGGGCGTCCGTCCTGGGGGACCCCCACGCCGTTGATTTGGCGTTGAAGTCCCCCAGCACGAGCACAGGGCTCGGTGCTATACGCCGTATCGAGGTCTCCAGATTGTGCAGGAGGACCTCGAAAGCCGCCAGACTACGACTAGGGGAGAAGTACACGCCATACAGCGTGACCCCTCCCCATTCAGCCGCCACATATCCCGTGCCCTGGTCTTTGAGTGACAAGGGCGGGGAATGCGGCGCCGCCGAACCGACGACCGCCACGGAGCCATCCCCGCTACCCGCCCAATTGGGGCGATCCGGGACTATGTAGGGCTCCGCGGCTACGGCAACACCGATCGACCGCTCCGCCATGGATTGCAGGAAGAGGTCCTGCGCCCTGGCGGAACGGCCGAGATTCCCTTGGAGGAGGATAGCGTCGTGATCCGTTATTGGACCACGATATCCTCCTCCATGCGCTGCGGCGGTCCAGCCGCGCCGGGTTGGGCAGCCGGGGCCGATTGGCTGCCCACCCCCCTCTTAGGGCCTGACTTGGCCGGAGGCCTGCACCCCACTCGCCCCATACAGTGGTTGGCGGGGCGATTGCCCGCCGCGCACGCGGGGCAGTGTGGGGTGGCAGAACAGGCAGCCGCCTGGTGCCCTGCCTGACCGCAGCGGAAACAGAGCCCGCTGCAGTCGAAGCAGTTAGTGCACAGCGGCCGGGTGTGACCGACCGCCATGCACTTATAGCACCTGGCAGGCCGGGGCTCCAGCGCGATTACCCGCGCGGCGCTCCAGCCCACCAGAAGTCTACCGGCGGCGACCAAATCCTTGGCCGCCGCGACAGGGCACGAGACCCAGACGGCACCCACACCACCTGGACCTGGGCGAATGGTGCCCACCCGGACGGCGCTGCTGGGAGACCCGGTTTTCGAGACGATCGCCTCCCGGATCTCTTCCGTCGTCACGGAATCGTCCAGCCCGGAAATGCGCAGTTCGGCGCACTTCACGGGTCTGGCGACCCGGACACCACTCTCTTCTGGGAACAGGCCCAGTAGCCTCGCGGCCATTGCGTCGGCCGTCTTGGCGCCCTCTGGCCCCAGGTACTCGAAGATTCGAGCACCTGTCCGGGCTTGGCGGGATCGAGCGGAATAAACGCACACCCCGTCGTACGAGGCTTTTATTTGTATTTTCGATATGAAAGTCGTCATAAAAGAATTTAAAAAAATACAAATGTTTGTCAATATTATTGACGGACATTTTGTATTCTTATACTTAGTTAAAATTCTGTTACACGTTGGCAGCGCCAAATATTCCAATTTTAAATCTAAATTAAACGTTGACCCACTCGAAAACGCGTAAATTTTCATAGAAATTGGTTAAATCGGTTGTTTTTGAGTTTCCGAGCCTCACGACACAAACTGTTACACAAACAAAAGTCTGTACGAGTTTCATCGTCCACACGACGCAAGAAATTTATACAGTACTGACGTAACACCTACATGAACACACACCATACCTCAATATTCATTCTCGAAACTTTTAATGTATAAGAATCTATTGCTTTTAATGTCTATCTAGCTGTTCTCTTTCATAGTTAATCTTGAAATCACAATGGTCACAGAAATATAGATTGCATTCAAGGCATTTATTACAACAGTATTTGTAAAGAAAATGTGAAACTGTGGAAACGAATAAGTTATTATCAATATATTATAACTTACAATGCTTTTATGAGCACATACAAAGTCAGTTTTAATTTGTGATCACAGGTCTTCGTTGAGACATCATCCTGCAACACTTAGTTACTCCAGCCATTAATTAAGAGAACGAAACACTAAATTTGCATAAATAAATAAAAAATGCTTAATTTTACACAGTAATTATCAACGACGTAGATGTTCATTCAAAATATTCGACTTCTAATTTAATTGTACTGTTCAAACATCACGTCAACGACTGCAAAATGTAGGTAATTAACTAAATAAGCTTGACTATTTTTTCAAGAATACCTAGCAGTCAATACGAACACAACAATACTCGTTTCTATAGTCTGAGCTGTGATGTGTTTGTTGCGCGCTGCAAACCTAACGCAACAAACACATCGCGCCTCTTGAATTTTTTCGAAATTATGTGTGTATTTGTTTACTAATTGTGGCGAAGAAAAACATTGAGACGATGGATGATGGTATAGAGGAGGAACTGCAGGCCTGACAGGTTTTCTCGATGACTTGCGAAATCCACCAATGCGTACTAAGCCAGCTATGTAAGAATACGGCTTAAATCAATCTCACTTTGAGAGGAGACCGGTGCCCAACAGTGGGACAGTAATGTTCTAAAATTTGAAACATGCTCACAAGTGGCATAGGATCACTATGCTCCTCAGCCAAAAAAATTATAAAAAAAAACAAATTGAAAGCTTAAAGACTAAAAAGATATTCTATTTTCAAACATCAGGGTTTTTTTTACTTACGAGAATATCTGAAGAATGCAACGTTTACGAATGAAGCGAACTAAGGGAAAAATATCTTGAGATCCTACGTTATTTATTGACGATAAACAATCTGCAAATAGTAAAAGGGCTATCGATAGTCTTAATCGATAGTTTCCTATACAAGGACGTGTAAAGATAGATATACATTTAGGAATAGTGCGATGACAAGTTCGTTCGTTTCTATACATATTATTGTGTTTTTGTTATTAACTGAATTGAGAGAAGGCAGCTAAATCGTCACACATGGTGTAAAGAAATTCGCCAGACGTTTCCACTTCAAATATAAGATTGAATTTTCTGTCTTTAAATAATAGTAGTATTCTACATTTTTTTCTAAGTCAGACAATAATTGTGTACAAATCCATTGATAAAAAAATTACTATAGAAATGGGAACGAGTTGTATGTAGGCTAAATTTTAATGTTATTGAGAAAAACAATTGAGTTTCGTGTGCTGAGCGCACCGCGCCGTTTGTTCAAGTGTAATATTGTATCTACTTGTCTTGTAACGCTGTTTACTTAATATATACCTAGGTACTTTTATTTGTATCGTCTAGTAAATTTAGTTACAGTAAGTTCCAAAATGCTACTTACTAAGTAAAGTACTCAGGCACTTTTTGAAGTTGTATAAATATGATACAAGAGGGCTTTATCACTAAGGTAATGGATGCACTCATTGGAGAGAACATAGCCTATGCAACATACTTACTATTTATAAATTTTGCCACTCAAAATTATAGGCATCACTCGCGCGTCGCAACTCCAAGGAAATATTTGAGAGGAAAGATAACAAGGAGAAGATGAGAAGGGGCTTTAGGGCCTTCGGTGCTCTTACTGACAGTCTCTTTTTCACATTATCGTTTCTTTTTAACATTATAGAATCTTGTGTTCTGATAGCATGCATGTCGAGTGCTAATAACATGGTTTTATATTAATTAATACACGTGTACTCCGTGGATTAATCTGATATCGAAATTGGCTATTCTAATTTCACCAAATACAATATTGATTTTACAAATATTTTATTCGGATTGGGCTCGAGTTTTGATCAAAGCTTATGTGATACCTATGTATTAGGCCGAGGATTACTCTTTAACTCTTTAAACGAGTATATTTGTACGTATAGATTGATCGCAATTTCAATTTGGGGTAACCCATTTAAAGCCCTCGTCCAGATGGTGTAATTTGTAGAGGTCAATACCAGCTTTAAGACTAAATTGATTCACATTTTTCAGTTGTCATGGTGAAATTCTGTATTTCATTCGAGACCACGTTTCTGTCGTTTTCTTTAGTTACAATCCCTCTAAAAATTGTCTCATAGACATTGTTTCAGCAATGACAACGTTTAATGTGCATTGCATACATAATCGGATTTAGAGTTTTTTTTTTTCGTTGTAACTTCTTTGAGAAGAACTTTCTGGTACCTCCGAGGAATGAATGGAGTGTGCGTAATTATTCAAAATTTATCGTCGCACAGCAAATACAGGGTGTGGGTGCTTACATTTTATCGCGCTCCAGTGTTTATTTGTGTGTTACGCTCTCACGCTGCAACTAATGAACCAATCATAAAACGCACATATACTCTGGAGATTAGAAAAATACATTTTATCCCGGATAAATGTATAGCTACTGTGGGATAGCTACAAAGAGATAATTAGTGAGCCCTAGAGTGACATATTTGCTCTTTTGGGTAAGGCGGACGTTCCCCGGTCCATCCACCTGTGGCCTCGTACCGACTGAATCCTATCAAAGCCGCAGCTGCTGAATGCATGAAAATAATTGCTCATTGTGATGTCCAATTTCGGAGAAGCTTCTTTCAATCGTGGTATTTTTTATTGTAGCGTGTATGGAGGCACTTAGAACGTAATCGTGTACCAATTTTACAACGCTTGTTGGTGAATTTCTTTGTAACAGTGATTGTGATTGTAACGGAATTAGCAATAATTGTTTTTTCTCTTATATAGTTACATGCACAAATCTCGTGAACATCTCACAGTTCTGTTGATCATGAAGAGGTTCTGTAGAAGAAGTTGACTGGGATCAGTAATGCGAAACTGTACGAGTAGTTGAAAACTAGTGATTTTTTGGGATTAATTTACTGTTTTAGAAACCACGGCACTCATAACAAGGGATCGGATATATACATTATTTATACTAGAAACTGCATCTGTGGTGCAGCAGTGTGTGAGCGACTGCTGATCATGAGATCTCGGGTTCGATTCCCGGGTCACGCAGTGTTATTGACCTATTTCGTAAAAAGAAAAATTCTCAGTAGCAGCCCGGAGTTTAGAAATGTGCCCGGTAGCTATTACGTGGGACTTAAACATAGCTGGCGAACCGTGGGTCTTGTACTACACCTCTGCTTACCCCTTCGGGGAATACAGGCGTGATGCTATGTTGTTGTTGTTTATATAATGGGGGAATGATAAGTGGTTACCTTAGCTATTATATTCTTTGAGAGTGCGGTGGGTATTTAAACGGTCGAGCCAGTCTATTTTAAGTCAGCAGAACTAATTCTTTCAATCGTTCTCCTTAGTAGCAGAGGGCGAACGGCGGGTTATTTAGTAAGCGACGGCTACTCACAAAAAGGAGCACATATTTTAATGATAACAATAACTTACCAACGTCCAAATCTCATTGATCGCATTTTCTCTGGACTATTCAGCTCCTAAAGTACCTCAACAATTATTATTAATTTTTCTCTGTATTGAACATAATATTTGAGAAAAAATGCCATCTCTGAAACATATTTTAGAAGTTTAAACCGATAAAGTTTGTTTGGTCGCACATCAGAACACATACATAACATAAACTACAGAACCCATTTTGAGAAAGATTCTTTATTTGATAGGTAGCTCTGGATTAGACTTGAAAATATTTTTTACCGCTGCCACATCGACTAGAGATGTAACCAAAAAAACTAGCATTTGCCTGCGGCGGAGCTAGTAACCTCAAAGTATATTGTTAGGAGCACGAACAATTGAAAAGAATCCACCGCCGGGAAGGATGTTATTAATCCGTATTTTGTTCAAAATATCTTACAAAATTTTTTAAAACTTTCACAGGGCATTAAGGCCGAACAATCACGATGCCTTGGGGCGGGCCGGGAATATAAAGCTGCGTACATAGAAATATATAAATTAATTGAGTTCTGTATACTGTTCAAAAAAAAGGTTATAATCTAAGACAGAAAAAACTGGTTACAAAAATTTTTGAGGCTATTTTAGAAAAAAAAAACATCAAAAGAAAACGCTCGTGATTACAGAATTTAAAAAGTAAAGCGTAAGTAGATGTTTCTTATAATTATAATATTTTATGTTAATGCCTTTGCCCGCGGCTCCGCCACATATATAGTTTTTAAATTATGTCTCATGTTAGTAGCAGGATAAAACCTATACCAGTTTTTATGTCTAAGAAGAACTATTAAACAAAAAATGAAATACCCTAATACATTAATTTTGTCTTCAATATCTTAGATGTACAGACATTAGTTCTATTACAGTTTTATAATACTTAGGTATGGTATAAAGACTTCAGATTAGTCGTATATTAAAAAAGTTTTCGATTTCTCGAGATTTTCAAGTGCTTAAAATATATAATTGCCCTTGCCCGCGGCTCTGCTGCAGCCAAAGGCTAGGTTATATCTCAAGTTCTTGATGTAGTAGCGAAATAAAATGTATACCAGTTTTTAAGTCTAATCAAGAGCTATCAAATAAAAAAGTTGCATCAAAATCCGTTCAGTAGTTTGTGCGTGATGCGCGATCGAGCAAACAGATAAATAGACAAACAGATAAAACATCTAAAAACAATAGTCTTGTGTTCACACACGCCTATAAAATATAACCTGATAGTATTTTTTTCTCAAATAACTTAAATGTACAGACACAGCTCTGTTACAATTGTATAATAGTATATAGATAACCAAGTCACTATTTTATTAATTGCGCGTGATAAATTAATCCGTATATTTAACAGCGAGTGGTAGTATTTTTCTACCGTCCTTTTGAGGTAATACACAAGCGTAGTTATGTCTAACACAGGCCAAGTAATCCAGAGTATTGTTGATCGAAGTCTAGAAGTAATGGAAACACACCTTTATGTGTAATGGACGTGCCTGCATGCTTCACATTAGATGCCTCCCACAAGAGTATTAACTAACGTTATATTTGTACCGTGAATATTCGAGTTACACGTCTCATTTTGTTAATGTTCTGATATGATTTGATGTGTTCTGGGAAATATTCGTTATTTTTATGTTACGTATTTATTGTTCAACTCGTATGTAATGTAGATAACATTGAAGTATTAACGCTACTCTAGTGTGTCATGAATACGTGTAACAGTCGATATGGAGAGGATCTTAAATCCCCTTTACATCTTTTCACTTTATATCTACTACAATACGGTACACGTGATAAACAGGAAGGATACAGGGGGAGACCAAGACTCACCTACCTAGAATAAATCGGTTATGTATTGAAGGAAGGTGGAGTCAGGAGTCTCTGAAACCGGCGAGCATGTTTGAAGAGAATTATGAATGTTGAGGAAGCGAGCTATGTATGCAAGAATAGAAACTTTTGGCACTCTGTTCTCTCTGCCTACCCTACAGGGGAGATGGCATGATGTAAGTAACAGGACGCAAACTTAAATAATTACTTATTAAAATTACAAAGCGCCTGACGCATATTTAGGCGCACGACCCTATTCCATAGCTTTGTATTAATGTATTTAAGTACATACGTCACTATCTTTTGAATGTAGTTTTCTATTTCCTTCTCTGACTATTTCTTTCTTTTCCTTACAATGATATATGTAAGTGTTTGAAGTCACCTTCGCGGCAAGTGACGTATTAAATACTAAAGTAGTTGAACAAGTTTTTTGCTCTGCACCTTGGTATGTGCTGCATTATATTTGGGATATCCCATCAGCTTTTTGCTCGTCTATGTTCATACCTGCTGTAAACTAGTTTTAAGATAACTAGTAATGAATAGTGTTGGACTGAAAGTCGCTTTAGAGGTGAAAGGTGTCGATTTTCTGGTCGGAGTTGCCCAGATGTATTTGTTAGTTTCCGCCCGCGATTGCATCCGCATTGAATTCAGAATATAAACACATCCACTATACGGCATGCGAAAATAGTTTAAGCCACGTAGCGAATGTCCTTTTCATCTATCCATCCATCCATCAATATTTAAAATCTCTACCTAAATATAGGTCTTGGATATAAGTATATAAACCTGACTTGAGAAATTTTAAACTACAGTGAAAATAGTTTCATAATTCGTTGCGTGGTTTAGATGAAGAAACGGACAAACAGACATACGTCGATAGTAATTTTAGAATGTGTTACAACTGGGCTAGTGTTATCACTTATCAGGCACAGTTATGACTGATGTCTTCACCATTATTGTAAAATTTAAGAAATTCTTAATATATCTAATGTAAATGTAAGGATATTTCTAATAACTACTAATAAATAAACCAAAGTGCAGAAGAAAGTGTTTATTTATAGTGGGAAGTAACAGTAAGACTTTTCTACATTACTTACTAACGGTAGTGGAAGAGCAGCTGTCCACCAGATGGTAAATGCTAACCGTCGGCGTCGTTCACTCACTCTCTTGCCGTGAAGATTTATTACTAATCTAAAACAAGAGAGGAGGAATGCTGCTTGGCGGGTTGTTTAATGTGTGAGAAAGATACCGTGATAACTGTCTTTCGGGGCAAAGAGATGTGCGGATATACCTATTTTACCCACTTAAAAAAAGGTCGGTATCTCTGTAGTTTTGTTGTAAAAGTACTAGACTCTTTAGACAGCCAGTTGAGGTCGTCTAAGTGTGTGACGACTCTTGTGATAATAATCTCACCGTTGTGATTAGAATCTTGCCGCGACGTGAATGACAATACATGTCTGCCTTTCTCCACAAAAATTGTACGCTCAAATATTTTAGTGTACAAAAGTAAATATGGAAATGAAATCTCTCTTATCCACATTTGAGATCTGTATTACGAGTGTAGCTAAACTATTGTTTTAACACCGCGAGAGCGGCATGCCATTGCTCGACAGTTGATTTATTTCAAAATCAGGTGTATTTTTCTTTTTTTTAAATGTTTTTTTTTAGTAACGCTGCGTCATATTCAAATGCCTATCTTAAGAACTGCAGGAAATATTAAAGGAATAAACTTCGTTTATTTAGTACTCTCAAAAGCACTAAAACACTCCATATAAATATGAATAAAATACTAAAAACTAAAACCATATTTATTATATTGGTCATGCTACTTTACCTTACTTAGACATAACGCTCAAATTAGTGGCCACTTAAAGCTATTTTAAAGCAGTAGAAATTTAAAAACCCTAATTTATTTGGCATTACTATGATATTAGGAAAATATTAGTATCTATCTGCGGGAGTCGAACCCAGGATTTCTGGATATACGTTTTAAACAATTTTTACTACTAATATACACTAGATAGTAGTTTTCTGTTGTTTCTACCTCACATTTTTGTTAATTATTGAAAGACGCCCACGCTGATTTAGTAATCGTATGTATTTACATACATTATTACGATTCCAGTCTCTAGTGTCTCATGTCGAATGAGTTCAATGAGCAATTACTAATACTTATACAGAGACGACGATCCATTGACGACACGAGTAACCGCACATAAGCCCCTTTTATAAAAATAGCACGCCATTATTTTGTCCATTCCCTATTTGGACGTATTGCCAATATATCCGTAGATACCCTAAAGGATTTTGTCTGTTTGATTTTGACTGATAGTGCAATACTATGGTATTTAATAATGATAGAATTATAAAGAAGTATCACCGTTCTAAGGCAAAACTCTAATAACCGTCAAAAGATGTACGAATTTCAAATGTTTGTAAAATGGCAGTAAGTTGTTAATGGCGCTTCGGCAAATACCGCCAATATCACTAATTTAAACTTTGCAGTTCGAGGAAGTAGGATAATATTAATATCTTTTAACGTTAAGTGTTATCTATAGTTTTGTGGAATTTTAACTAATGTTGGCCCACTATTAAAACTAGTTATGACTCATCAAACGTAACAGCGACAAGAATAGATTCGAATTACAAATTGATGTGTTTTAGCGTAATACAATCAGTTAGAGTAATTGCAAAGGGAGAGAGAATGGTTATAAAAATCAAAGATATGTATTGTATGATCTCTTGAAGCGGAAGATTACTTGAAACAATAGAGAGTGAGAGAAATATTTTACACAGAGCGTATCAAGGTGGAATAGTTAGTTCTTCTATTATATAGACTAACCCCTAAGTTGCAGATATTCGTGTGTGTTAATTTGCGGGTGCCCTGGTGAACGAATACTCGGACACATTACGCATACTTACCTAATTGCGACCGGGAAAGAAGACGACCACTTTTTTAAATAAAAATTTAATTGTTTCCTTGTTCTTGGTTTTGCTAATGAGACCTTCTAACCACGTGATATTAACTTGACATTGACAATTGTAGTTATTACACGTGGGAATGTCAACAGTACGTGATTGTTACTGTTAATGAATACATTGTAACAACGTGGGGATTGATCAATGTGTTCATTGGAAAATATTTATGAAAACTTATCAAAATAATGGAGTTTAAGTTACACTGTCCACACGTAATACTTATCAAGTACTAGTATTGTTGTTTCTGATTGGCCGGAAATCAGCGATGTGATGTTGTGTTGACAATATGCTAAGTCCTGTTTCTGCTGAAGAGGGTCAGTAAAATGTAATCACAATATTTGTCTATAATTTTCTTTTTTCGTTGTTTCATTTATGTATTCATAATAGGTTAATTGTTTTTAATATTCTCCATATTTTTAAACATTAAATACATCATCATTTTTTCACTTTTTAACATATAACATAGAAAAAGAATTAAGGTGCTACTTATGAATTTATCGATTAAAAACTAGGTAGGTATACTGTATATTGAATTATTTATATTTATTTTATAAATTCAACTATAAAACTATTAGCTGCAGACAACATACCAAAAAGAAATAAAACGTCTCCACAGATATTCGTAACGCTCTACTCCAACCATTAATCTTCATTTCTCAGTACGAAAAACGCAACCAAAAAAACTCGCGAAATTATCCCTGTCAGTTAGGACATCGTTTAAAAACGGTTACTCAATGAGCATCCGAATTCCTTACCCATAATCCAATACCTAATTCGAATATTAAACGCGGTATCGCGGGAAACGGGCACATCCTCGGAATACTGAGCGATGCTATTGTCTCGCAACTCGGTTACAAAGCATTATATCTCCTTTCAAACACGCACAATAATCTACTTTAATGTTCAGTTCATAAATTTCATTTTCTGAAATGGCAAGGTTAAATATGCCGACGTGGAGTTATGAAAACACGCTGGTTCCCTTAAGAAACGTATGGCGCGTCGTAGTCAGAACGTAGACAATGACAAGTCTTGATACAAAATATCCTGTGGTGGAATTCTGGAAAGGGCATCCTTTTTTTTGTGTAATGTATACTTACAATAAGCGGATGTTGTAGCATTATATTACATATTTTAAAATAATTTTCAGTAATACTAATAACATATGTAGCTATAGCTAAAACGTATAGTACCCATCGCAATATAAATTAATAAAACCTCTGCGTTTCGGTTCTAAGTGTTAGCACGTAAGCCTTTTTATTGTTCATACATTTTTTCTTCTTTTTTCGGAAACTACTCAGTACCTAATCCTATACATATTCCTGTGTGCATGTGTCAAATAAAAATATTTTCTTTTTTCTTTCTAATTTGATTGTTTGTTACTTATTATAAATGAAAATATAATATACTGTAAAATTCAAGAAAATATAAAATACTGTAAAAAGCTTTGTTGGCTTATAAACTACATATTATATGTACATATTTTCAGGATTAGAGGATGATATACATATAACTATGTATTATTAAAATTTATAATAAATATTTAAGAATATGACATACAAGGGTATACATATTATACTTAAGTACTCTTTAAGCACATATTTCTGGTACGGTGAACTATATACATATGAAAATAATTGTAATTGAAAATTTACTTACAGGTAGTTTGAAAGCGTAACCAAAAACATGTTCACCAACTTATTCATTCCTTAAATTCCTTCATACCTTTACGTTTGACGTACGTTTTTTGTAAACGTATAAAAAATGCTTATCTAAGCTTTTAACCGATTACCGTGAGTAGTTAAGATTCTTTAGATAACGCTTTGTTGCACTCGTTTACACTATAAACCTTTAGTAAATATGTGTATTCTTGATACTTTAGTGGACACTAAAGTATCAAAACTATACACATATTTACTGTGATATGAACTTAACAGTTACCATATCATATTTGGGTGTAAATATTGCGGCACGATTAATATGCTTTTATCGATTACCGATATTTCATTCTAATCAGATTTTGTTTGCATTTTCTTCGATATTATTTACTATTATAAATTCTATGCATCTCAGATTCATAAAAAAAACAGTATATTTTATTGGTTTGTTTGTTCGCGGATCACATAAATACTACTGAACTTTTATCTCGCTATTAGGTATAATATACTACCTAAACGGCGATATATTCTATAAACTAGGTTTTGCCTACGGCCATATAAAAATCGGAGTACTGAAGTTTGTTTAAATACTCTCTTGACTAGTAGTTACGCTTAGAGGGGAATAGTTTCCCCATAAACGTTTTCGAAATCTAATTTAAGAAAGTATGACCAAACTTTTTGTGAAGGCGCATATAAATTAAGCTGCTTAATTTACTGCAACGTGAAAGTAAATCAAACTATTGAATTAACTATCTAAAACATAATATACTGAGTCATGGTGGAATTCTTACGAACAATGAAATAGACAATAAACCCCGTTACACTATTATTTAATTTTGCACGTGTACCAGGTAACAAACACCAGAATATTATACTTGTTTATTTTTCATGGTTATAAGACTTATGAACCTTTTCTTGAATGCCTCAACGGGGATTAACGATTCTTAAATAGCATTATCAAGTCATAAAAATCTTATTTATTTTTATTCTCATTCATGTCGTAAGCGCATCATTCCACAAATTATAAAAGATTATGGACGGTACGGTAACCTTCCACTTTCGAACGAAATTGTCTAAAATCCAGTGTGACGACAAATAAATTTTCTAGGCTTTCGCCGTCAAACGTAAGTCACGATTTCCGAATGGTGTTTGAAAAAGCAATTTTAGGCGGGTTCCTTTGTAGAAAAAAGTATCTTTTATTTTTGGTAAAGCCGTGCCAAATGGAGTTGATTTCATACCGGGAATCGAAGGGTTAGATTTTTATGTGCTTACTTGAAAAAATGTTACGACGGTAAAATACCATTTTTGTGACGACAGATCGTTTTATTTTTAACAAGTTTTCTTTATTGTGTTACCATTACGTGAGATTCTGGACGTTTTGTTTACCTATACATTACAGGTCATTTGCTTTGTGCACAGGTGAAAGTGAGCAGAACGAATTTCAAGGGTTCAGCTTAGTGTTATGGTTTTACGACCAACTCATCCTCGCATTTTAAATTAATTAAAGTAATTATTTAAGGCACTAGGTCGTATTATCCCAAGGCCGACTCAAAGCTATTGCGTGGGGGCTGTTATGACCCCGTGGATACTATTTAAATTGATAGCATCGTCACTAATAGTTAATTCTTCTAACCATTCCATCCGTGACCATGATGTGGGGAGGGGGTGGGGTTATATTAAAACCACCCACGCAGTCAAACCTTCCCCGAAGATGCAACTCTTAGTAAAGCGTAAAGCATCATAATTATATCTCCCCACTAATACGTATCTAGCTTTATTACCAGAGACAATTTGTTTTTTTACTATTCCGTGTCCATTCCTGAATGATTATACCGTATACCTTGTATAATAATTCGATAATAAAATGTAAAAAACATTATAATTTTATTAAGGCGTAAGTAATACAAAATATTTTTATGAACTGTCATAAGCCAAGTCGTAATTGAAATAGGACAGCGTAAATGAGAATTACTCAGAACGGAAACTCTATCGAGCTTCATAAAGTACTATTGGATAATAATTTCATAGCCCAACGTTAAAACTAAAACTTTGAAATATTAAAAAAGAACAACGGAACGTTATTTTGAGTTATTCGAATTTGGAACTCAGGTTACATCATACATAATTTGTTACCTGTATTTTTTTCCTTCACCAAATTAACTCTGGCATCCGTACGGTATGTATATTCGAATTTCAAGTGGACCTTTTGTCAGACATTTAATGCCAATAATTTTGTGTGGGAATTTCGTTCGGGTAAGGCCACGTTTCACTCTTATTTGTTATTTCATTTCTCAATATATTATATTTTTTTTTAAGTTACAGAATGGCCAGTGACATTTAGTACATGTTTGGAAATTAAATATTTGTTTTTTAATAATCTCTGAATTGCGAAATGCGATATCTGCGGATAATAATTGGAGTGAGGCTTACTGACCGCATTCGTAACGACGACGTAAGAAAGAGAGTAGGTATGAAAGAGAGTATTGATGTAAAGATGCGAAAGGGAATGCTCCGATGGTTTGGACATGTGGAAAGAATGCCGAGCGAGCGCCTGGTTAAGAAGATATACAATGTGAAAATGGAAGGATGTCGGTACAGGGGGAGACTCACCTACCTAGACCAAATGGGTCATGTATTGGAGGAAGGTGGAGTGAAGGGTCTCCGAAACCGCCAAGCGTGTATAAAGAGAACTATGAATGTCGAGGAAGCGGGAGATGTAAGAATAGAGTCTTTAGGCACTCTGTTCTCTCTGCCTATCCCGTAAGGGAGATGGTGTGATGATAAGTAAGTAAGTATCTGAATTACCAACACCAAATTGTGGTACTTAATTTAGACAACCAGATGTCAGACCTTTTCTTTTTGAAATTTCAAGTTTCAAAATTTAATTTTAGTTAGGTATTCGTCTCGCTTGAATCGTATGCGAATTGATCCATCATTTTTGAAGGAAGCACATAAAATCAATATTATTCATAGTCATGTCCTCCAAAACTTGGGCTTGGCCTAGTACACGCGTTATTAAATATAGTTCCTTTGTAATAAGTATACTTATCTACTAATCAACGACTCACTGATAAAATTTTGCCGCTAATGCTCAACAATCATGTACTGAAGTGGTAGTACTATAACGACCTTTCGACCGAGTAGGTACTGTGGCTTTCATTTCCACAAGACAAATAATTGTCTACATCCGTGAACTGAAGGTCTGCAATGCTAATGTATGCCTTTCAATTAATTCGCTGGTCTCTGGCTCTTACTTACAAAAATATAGGACCTGAAGAAGTCGTAGCATATTTATGCTCTTGCAATTCGAACATTCGGCCAGGTTAAGCAACTTTAGCTTGGCTGGAAGTCAGATGGGTGACCAATAAGTGGCACCTATTTGTGGACACCTGACCTCTTCCGTACTTCGGTTAAGCAGTGGGTCCCGGCTGCCAAATAACATCAGGCAGTCGTTGTAAGTTGTCAGTCCTGAATAAAAATCTGACTCCGGTCTTGTTCTAAGATCGCCAGTTGTCCTCTTATTGGGTCGTGGAAGTCAGATGGTCAGTCGCTCCGTTTAAATAATGCTGAATCAACTGAAACCGAAAGATCTGAAGCCTACCCCAATAAATGATGACTTAAAAAAGGTTAAAACATTTTAAGTTTGAAAAATCAGTTGTTATGTGTGAAGTGATAGTAGTACCCACCTCAACGTTTCGCTTATGAGGTGTGCAATAGAGGAATAAGAATTGACTCATTGTTCTAGTGCTTACGTGAAGTCACGCATTCACCCTTATTACAACAATAATGGTAACTGGGTGACTTAATTTTGGACTTTTTCGAAGTAGATATTATTTTAATATTCAGTAAATAAAAAATCAAAACATTCACTAAAATCTATATATATCAAAATGAATGTTTGTCTGTATGTACTCGCATAACTTCCGAACGATTGCACCAAATTCAATAATTCTTATTTTATTGTGTTCGTTATCGTAAAAGGACAAGGTTTTTATATAAAAAAAAAATCGGAACAAATTTTAAAAAAGTCTCATTATTAAATATGAAAATTGAGTGAGTGAATGAGACAGAAGACTGTCAGTTACTTTCGATACATCAAACGTGTCAGGCATTATTGATAATCCGACTGATTTAAATTTACTGGGAATGTTACATTTCCTTAGTCCGTAACTGTATACCGTCTTTCAGGATTTTAGAAAATATATCACGAAAAAACATTATAGCGGCACAAAGTTCGCCGGGTCAGCTAGTAAGAAATAAAAAATACCGCTTTACATACAACTTACTTACTATTTATCATTACGCCATTTCCGTTGCGGGGTAGGTAGAGAGAACAGAGTGCTAAGAGGCTCTATTCTTGCATACATCGCTCGCTTCCTCAACATTCACAATTCTCTTCATACACGCTCGCCGGTTTCGGAGACTCCTGACTCCACCTTCCTTCAATACATGACCGATTTGATCTAGGTAGGGTAAGTCTCGATCTCCTCCTGTACCTAAATCCTTCCACTTTCACATTGTATATATTCCGTACGACGTTCTTTCCACATGTCCGAATCATTGGAGCATTCCCTTTCGCATCTTTACACCAATATTCTCTTCCATACCTACTGGCTCTCTTACGTCGTCGTTACGAATGCGGTCAGTCACCTTCACTCCACATCTTTATATATAGGTACATACAAAGAATTTCATTTTATTGCATTTCGCGAATGGGACATGAATGAATGGACGGCTGTTTCTCGCTAAAACCGAAACAAACTGGTATTTCATGGTTCACACGGTCACCAAGAACTGGCAACTCAAGAACAGCTGGACTGAAATTTGTAATAAAGTGCCTATATTTATAGTGTCCTTAGATTAAATGCTGTTTCCACCAACGTATTTAATTAAATGATGACCAACCAAGCAGGCACAGGCACTGCATGAAAGTAAAAAAATCAGCCCTAGTTGCGATTGTGCGAAGATGTTGCCACAATCGGTACCGAGAAAAGTGAAACAAGTTAGCAAAATTATTACGTGCACTTTCTAAACATTACATCGCGTCGGCACATATGTGAGCTATTGTTTTTAAAGACACGGTGAATTTTTAACAACGATTACTATAATAATGTGATATTATATATATTATACTCTGTACTAATATTATAAAGAGGAAACATTTGTTTCTTTGTAATAGATAGCCTTAGAAATTTTATTAAGTTTGGACCAAAATCATATAACACTAAACTAACGCCTTTGCCCGCGGCTCCGCCGCAGCTAAAAGTTTGTTTTTAGGTTCCCGATATAGTAAAATTTATTCCAGTCTTTAAGTTTAGTCAAGAGCTATCAAAAATATAAAAAAGTCGCATCAAAATCCGTATAGTAGTTGTTGCGTGATGCGCAAACTAATAGACAAAAAATCTAAAAAGTATTGTTTAGTGCCTAGACACGCCTATAGCCAAATACAGTCATTTTTTCTCAAATGTCTGAAATAAACAGACACTGTTACAGCTTTATAATAGGATAACGCTATGACACCACTGAAGCAACGTAACAAAGTTCCAGTGGCCCGACAAGAAAGGCGGAGAGATGGCACACGGCGGGTTTATTTAGTGGGTGAGGGCCCCACACAACCTTTGTTGCCCCGAACGACGGGGTGTGCGGTTAGGTAAATTAATTCCCGCTTAAACAAAAAAAATAGAATAACGCTATAACCTACGAGGGTGGAGTACTGACGTTCACGTGGATGAAACCGCGCCGTACACCAGCTTGTGAATAAAAAAACCGGCCAAGTGCGAGTCGGACTCGCGCATGAAGGGTTCCGTACCATTGACTAGGTAAACAACATTCCATCCATCCATCAGCCTTTCGACGTCCACTGCTGGACAAAGGCCTCCCCAAAATGAGGGATAGTGCCGTAATCGCCATGCTTGGCAGGCGGGTTGGCGATCGCAGTGGATGTTGATAATACTCGAGGGAGTGCTGCTTCCCACTGCCTCGGTATTCCCTCAGTCGGCTCTTACGACTCCCATGGGTGGAGAGGGGTGGGACTATTATTACTTATTCTAAAGCCGGCCCTGTTTGGCTGTTACCAAATTTTTAAGTAAAATTTGACTCATTTCGTGGTTTTCAACTTAGACTTAGATGCGCATAACGAAACAGTTTTAAATGTAAGGAATTATGTTACCATTAGAGTCATTCAAGGTAACTGTGCGCAGTGGGTAAGCGTGCGCAATCGCATATGTTTAGGACTAAAATGAATGGGTTTGCGCACTTTTACCCACTGCGCACATATGACTCTAAGTAGGCGCCATCGTGGATGAATTTTTATAGTGTTAATTCCATCAGCTTTTTAAACTTTTATTATTATCTGTAAGGGCGTAAGAATTAGGTAAGTAATATAAAGAAAGTGGTGTTAACAATTACTTGATAGGTAGGTATGTAGGTAGTAGGACCGCCCACTCTTGTTTATGATTTTCAATTAAGTACCTATCTACTTACTTTTCAGACAGAAAATATGGGAGCCTCCCTTAAATAACGGTTTTATTTTAATTTAATTCTTTATTTTTAAAGTGAATATATAACTAAATATTCTGTGAATATTTCAAGCATTTAACGGTTGCCGTTATCAATATCGAGCAAAAACGAGTAAAAAAATCACGTTTGTTGTATGGGAGCCCCCCCCTTAAATATTGGTTTAATTTTCACTTAATTATTTATTTTTAAAGTGAATATATATAACTAAATATTCTGTGAATATTTCAAGCGTCTACCTGTTGTCGTTATCAATAGCGAGCAAAAAGGGGCAAAAAAAATCACGTTTGTTGTATGGGAGCCCCCCCTAAATATTGTTTTTTTTTTGTTTTTAGTATTTTTTGTTATAGCGGCAACAGAAATACATAATTTATGAAAATTTCAATTGTCTAGCTATCGCCGTTCTTGAGATACAGCCTGGTGACAGACGGACGGACAGACAGACGTTGTATGGGAGACCCCCTTAAATATTAATTTTTTTTTGTTTTTAGTATTTGTTGTTATAGCGGCAACATAAATACATCATTTGTGAAAATTTCAACTGTCTAGCTATCGCCGTTCTTGAGATACAGCCTGGCGATAGACGGACGGACAGACAGACAGCAAAGTCTTAGTAATAGGGTCCCGTTTTGACCCTTCGGGTACGGAACCCTAAAATCATTATGACGTTGGTATAGTAGTAAAGTATGTACCTAATGCCTAAATGGTCTGACGGTAGTATATCCGACTGGATATAATAGGTTTTGGAATCCTAGGTCGGACCAAATAAAAATTATTGGGTTTTCGGTCAAGAAATTCTTGAACAGTAATTTTTAAATAGAGGTAGATCTCCCGCGGACGTGGCTAATGTCCGTAGACACTAGCTGCCATTACAGAAATGACTGTCTAGAGATCATTAGCAATATTAAGTACGTAACTGCTCGCTCGGTTCAAATTCTGGTCGAGATTTTTAAAGCTCACGTATATACTATAATGAAATAAAGTAGTTGAGTTTTTTGACTGCACAGGCGGAATGGTTTAGATACCAGCCTCCCTCCCGAGTGGTGTGGGGTCGATTCCCACACAGGACAAATCTTTGTGTGATCTACAAACGATTGTTCTGAGTTTGGGTGTACTTTGTGTCCGTGAAATTATATGTTTGTACAGTCCCCCGCAATAAAAAGATTATATCGTAGTGCTCAACGCGCCTAAAAATGTTTACTCTTTAAAAAATGTTGACTGTATCGAATTTCTAGTATCGTAACTTTTCCGTAAGTTTTCTTGTATTCGAGGTCACGGGAGAATCTTTTCCAAACCATCTGGTCCTTGATGTTTTTGTTGTTATAGAAAGGTATTGTCCGTGTGGTGACGGACTAAGAATACAAGTTTATTTCCCACGGGTGTCGTATGAGGCGACTAAAGGAAGTACGCAATTGTCACCCATTGCATGACTGATGGTAGGGCTGGGTACCATGTGGGAGTACTCACTTGTTATTGGGCCCAAGCGGGTGGGTACACCATCTCCCGTGTGACCAGCCATGAAGCACATCGATGTGTTTTTGTTGTAGCAGGAGATAGCCGTTTATTATTTCATTTCATATCTGTGAAATGAAATAGTGAGCAGCGGCTTGACAATACTCTCGGTACAGTTGAGCCTATGAGCGACGGTTACCATTTACTATCAGGTGGGCCGTGGCTCGTCTGTCACCATACGCAATAAAAGAAGGCAGTTTAGTTACGGAACCCGCTCAGACTTCGTAGAAATATACTTAGATATACCACACAATATCTAGTAACTAGCATTTGACTCCGTTCCGTTACACTGCTAGACCGTACCTTGAAAGTTTCCCGTTGCTCTGCCTTAATATACCAGCTATTGTTACACGCAACGTTAACACTTATTTCTGAGTGAGCTACGTATGATACATACAGTTACAAGTACTGATTTCACGTAATTATGTTATGCCAATATCTTTTTAAATCTCTCCTAAAATGAGAGGGACTAAGGGCTGTCATCAGCAGGTTGGAAAAAAAATCCAAAATTTTGAGAAAATCTTTCGAACATGAGAATTTCCCTGTAGTTGAGAGCATGTAAGACTGCGCATAATTATTATTTGCGGTTTAGATACCGACCTCCCGCCCAAGTGTTGTGGGATCAATTCCCACACAAACAGCTCTTCGTGTGATAGACAAATGGTTGTTCTAAGTCTGGGTGTACTTTGTGTCTGTAAAATTGTATGTTTGTAAAGTCCCCCGCGATACAAAGATTATTCGTTAGTGTAGGTGCAGACTATTGTCTTTAAAAAAAAACATTATATTTTATATTCTTTGCTGTATTCCGGACCGGATTATTATTTATGGCAAGTATCATGACAATCGGTTACTTACATGTTTACGTTGTTAAGAGGTAACAAACAGACTCACTTTCACATTTATAATGTTACTAGTATGGATTAATAACGTTATTGGTGAAATTGTATCAAAATGTCGAAATTTTACTAGCTGAAAAAGAGAATAATTTTATTTTTGGTGTAGAGCGCAACGCCGCGCAAAGTTTCGCAATAATTTCTCAGCGTTCCAAACAGTCGTTTGTTGAAACTTCCCAAACTCAATAATGTCGTGCGTTATGTTAATTTAGCCGTTTTAATTTCTTCGCTGTGTTATTCACCAAGCAAATTAACATAATTATTATCTCGAAGGAAAACTCTTCTTATTTTAGTAGATAGGTTCTACTCTATTCAGCTTAGAACAATAAACCCACTTTAATGCTCTAAGGCTAAGCTATCTCTTCCTCCAAAATTTTCTCATGTCATGTTGTATATTGTCTTCCTATTTTTATCTACTACTACTTATCATTGCGTCATTTCCCTTGCAGAGTAGGCAGAGAGAACAGAGTGCCAAGAGGCTTTATTCTTGCTCACATCTCTCGCGTCCTCAACATTCATAATTCTCTTCATACACGCTCGCCGGTTTCGGAGACTCCTGACTCCCGACTCCACCTTCCTTCAATACGTGACCGATTTGGTCTAGGTAGGTGAGTCTTACCACTGAAGGGATGTTACATAGTTCCAGTGGCCCGCCAATAAAGGCGGAGAGACGGCACGCGGCGGGTTTATTAAGTGGATGAGGGCCCCACACTACCCTGTTCGTTGGCCCGAACGACGGGGGGTGCGGTAAGGAACATTTTGTCCTGCCTTAACAAAAAAAGGAGGTGAGTCTTGGTCTCCCCCTCCATCCCATCTAGATCCTTCCACTTATTTTTATATTGTCAGTAAGGTCAATTATATTATAAGAATTATTGCAAAGTGGATGGAACTATCAATACTGCCAAGGTTTCGACTTCCTATCCAGTCTGTGATCTCGATTTCGCAAGACGAATACAGAATTTATTATGTGATAGCTGATGACGATAACTTATATACCTATCTACCTATTTTATCGGTTTATTATGTGTTCTGCCTGCAGCTTGCATTTATTCACTGCCATAAATGCACAGAAACATATTTCAGTTCCACTTTTTCTAAAGATGTACCTGTGACAACCGGGTCATCGATGCGTGATAAGTTTTAAATAGATAAGTCTATGAAAAGTTAGTACAATTATATGATTACTACCGGGCTTTCTCTGACCTATATATATCACACACAATAGCTTTGCTCATAAGTCGCCGTATGGTGCTATCTGCTAATTAGCTTATAAACTCTCCAGATAAATACGCCATAGAAACTTATTATTTTTAATCATTTAACATGCTAAGATACTTTCTTTACTAGGAAAATCATCACTTATTATGATTCTTACTAGTAATAATAATAGTGAGAGTAAATTTTTACGATGCGCGTGCACACCGTCACGCAAAACCGACACCCTGAAGTTAGACACCCTGAAGATAGCTATAGTCAACATTTTAGTTTTTTTGTGATATTTAAATAAACTTTATTTAACGAGATAATGCGTTATAATAAAACTTTTAATGTATTAAATACCTTTTTTCTATTGTTAATGTCGTTTTTTCTACAAACGCAGAATAAGGCGAAAGATAAAATTTTTAAAAAGATTTTTATCTTGTTACGCCAAAGAAGTATAACTTCTAACACGTGTACATAAATACACACACACACTTTTTTATATATACATATAGATTAACCTTAACTCTCATAATCGTGAGTTCGTGAGAATAGTGCAAGCTTCTCTCGTTACAGTCCAGACGCATCGGTCCACAACAGTAATCCTACACTTAAACCTGACTCTTGACACTGATATCGAACGGGTGTAGATAAGGCTGTGGAAAGCCTACTAGAATGTGGTGATTCGTACATCGCGAAGAATATGTTATGACAGCAATATTTATTAGTGTTTGCTTATTATCAGCATTTTTAAGAGAATGCGGTTTTTTTAGTTATTCGATAGTACAGAAATCATGGCGTATGTCAGTGATCATCCCTTGCCGATCCTTGTGGGTTCAGTTCCCTCGCAGGACAACTCTTTATGTAATCCACAAATGAAAAATTTTAAAATGGTTCGGTCATGTGGTTAGGATTTCGGACGTTCCACTGGTTAAGAAGATATACAATGCTAAAGTGGAAGGATGTAGACACAAGGGGAGACCGAGACTCACCTACCTAGACCAAATCGGTATTGAAAGAAGGTGGAGTCAAGAGTCTCGGAAACCGGCGTACGTTTATGAATGTTGAGAAAGCGAGCGATGTATGCAAGAATAGAGCCTTTTGACACACTGATCTCTCGCTGCCTACCCCGCAAGGAAGATGGCGTGATGATAAAAAAATTAAAAAAAACCTTAATTTTCGGCAACAGAATTCACTACAATAATATAATGTATATACATCAAATTTATGTACTCATATTCATGCAAATAAAATTTTCCTATTGTTATTCTTAAAAGCGATACTAAATATCCTCAGTTATTTAAAAAATATCATAATTGTTATTATATATATTATTACGATTGCCTATTATTTATCTTAAAAGGTATATACAATAATAAATGAGAATAACATATTTTCTTAATATTATATATAAATGAACTAACAGAGAGATGAGGTTACACGGGAACAGACGGACAATCCCATCTCCAATTTTGAAAATGACCTATTTAAATTAAATACTTATTTTACTTATTTGTATACACAAAAACTTCCAAAAATTCTCTTTGGACCGACACGACTTTTCAATTAACATACAATACATTAAAACTCATTAAAACATTCGCGTTATGACTATCAAATGTAATATTCCCAAATATAAATATTTTTGATATATTAGACGTAAATTATATCAGTAATAATCAACTTCGTTCATAAAATAATAGATTAGGCCCGCAACTTCGGCTGTGTGGACATACATATATACATAGCCACGCCTATTTCCCAGAGTGGTAGTCAGAGACCATGTATTTCTACTTGCTACAATCCTTGCTTACCTTTTTTCCTTCATTCACTCTCACTATACTCTTCATACAAGCATGGCGGTTAAAGTACCTGGGCCCATAGAATATAACCCACTAAATCTTATCGATATCGTATCGTCTCGCTTGTGATTGGTAGAGAAACCGACGCGTGATGTCGCAATAATCCCTCAGCCAATCATGGTGATCTCTCAACCAATCACAATGACACAATGCGATGACGATGCGATACGATTTAGTGAGATACAGTCAGGGGGGCTGACCTTTTTCGAGAACGTCACCAATGGCCTTCCTCTCCCAACTGCACCATTCAGATTCGCCATATATTTTTCCTCCATCCTTCTTTCATCCATCCTCAACACACAACTGTTCTCGACTGCTAATATACATATAATAGATAGAAAACACCCAGACGCATTACAAATATCTGTGTTCATCACACAAATAATTGTCCTGAGTGGGAATCGAACTCACGACCTCGTCATGGAAGTCGGTTACACTACCAACTACGGCACGAGGCCCGTACTATATATGGTACTCGTAAATTTCAAAATAATCGATTGAGTAGTTTGTACGTAAAAGCGAAACAAATAAACAAACATACGCACTTCTGCATTTATATTAATAAGGTGACAATTATGATTAAAATGTTCATGAGTGAGTATTGTTCATATTTCTGTAAAATGTCCGAAACGTTGGGGGAGAAAATCAATTAAAGTAATCGGTTACCGTAATTTAAAGATGCATACGAGTGTCAGCACTCGTGTGTTGCCGACCTGAGAGGGCGTTTGTAGCCTCCCTACAACTCCCGCGAGAATGTGGTTAGGAAGTGAGTTTCATATGGTGAATGAGAGTGCCAGAGGCCCAAACCCCCTCCCTATCCTCTCCTTAGTATCCTACCGGTCCTCTCCTATCCCTTTCCTCGGAGATGGCGACGCGCGAGTGATACCTCTGGTGTTGCTAGCGTCTATAGGCTACGGCCGTGGGCCGTATGCTTGTTCGCCACCCACGTAGTCCATCCATCAGCCTTTCAACGTCCACTGCTGGACATAGGCCTCCCTAAGAAAACGCCACAACGAGCGGTCCCGTCATGGGGGATAATGCCGTAATCGCCACGCTTGGCAGGCGGGTTGGCGATCGCGGTGGATGTTGTTAATACTCGAGGGAGTGCTGCTGCCCACTCCCCCGGTGTTTCCTCAGTCGGCTCTTACGACTCCCGTGGGTAGAGAGGGGTGGGACAATTCTAAAGCCGGCCCCACACGGCTTTATGTAGAGGTATTTGGATAGAGAGTACGGAAGGTCTCATCCAGTGCTCTCAATTCTTCGTTAAATCGTCCTCTTGAATATCAAATATCACAGATACGATGCAGGTTTCCTCATAGGTTAGAAGGTAATTTAAATACTTTACTGTTATATTAGGTCTTTTTGATTTTTTTTTCTATTGTACTTATATCTATTATGTATAACGAATTGGTTTACACTGTAATGTTATGCATTAATTTCCATAAATAAATGATGTCGATGCACGTCACATAATTTAAAAATCATCTATATTCGCTCAGGTCATACAGTCGGCATTTCTATTCCTGCTTTAGACACAAACGGTCTGCCTGTATGTGGAAAGGTCAGTCAGTGCCTGTCTAATTTAGTGTGGCTAATTTTAAAATTGAGTGATATAATTTGGAACTACAGCGCTGGTCCGACAACATTTATTCTACACACATTCATTCTACGTCAAAATGTGGAGTATGCAAAAAACCTGAAACTCATCATTATTTATTTATACTCGGTAGCTAATATTGCATATTCCATATTAATGTTTCCAATTCCGAAATGCCCAAGAACCAAGAATATAATTTTTTAATTGATTTTGTTCGTGATTTTGTACCCGTGTACTTCTGAATATAAGTGCATATATAGGACTCTACGCCTCATTTATAATCTCAACGTAATAATTACTATCCCACAGTAATCGTCCATTTGCCAGGATAAGAAGTAGTCTGTCCTTTGCTGAGTCTGTACATGTACACAAATTATATGTATGTTTTGTGGTAAGCAGTTGTGTAGTTATGGCGTGAAAGCTGAACAAACAAACGCACTTTCGCATTTAGATGAATGAGATTTCAAAAATAGCGCTTTACTAACGGTACGCGGCGGCTTGGCTGTGTCCCTCGCGTTGCCAAAGTCCATGCTCGACTGCTATCGTCGGCAATAAAAAAAATACCATATGGATTTTGATGAATCTTTATGTTCTGGCATCTCTTAAATAGACTTAAAAACTGGCATATTATATGTTCTGTCTAAGGCTAAGGTTACCTAGCTTTAAAACTAGCTGCGACGGAGCAGGCAAGGATAGTTTAAAATACAAAACAATCAGTACTAAATCTGTTCTTTTGTCCTGTACATGGGTGTAAATGACATCGTACCGATTATTGACACCATGGGTCCAGTACTCAATTCTGAACACCTAGATGACGGAAATTTGCATTGCGGTCATTTCATGAAAAACTACAATGGGTGACCTTCATGTTTTTAGTCGCGTTGTTAATGGTTCGATGGCGGCAAAAAAATTGCTAACTTTGTAATCATAAAGTGGTTTGGGGACTTTTTAACAGTTATTTGGTGATATATTTGCTCGGAGTCACCGTTATCTTTATAACGACTTTTCCCTGCTACATAGAGATCATTATTTGCTGTAGGTACGTATTTATAAGGGAACCAGTTCGAAATCAGATAACGATTGCTAATCACGCACGTGAACTTGAATCACATTCTTTAGTCCAACGTACCGATGCAAATGAATACAATGGAACAAACTTCAATAGGACGCGTCACGGCGCACCCATCGGGCCTGCGTGGGAATGTGAAGCATAATGAGTACTATTGGATCGACTGCGTATATGGCACGATAGCTTAGTAGCGACTTTCCTCAAAGTGTCTTAAGTAGGGTTGCTTACTTTACTAACAAAAAAAATTACGCTATTTTGGGTAAACCTATTTTATGCTAGCTGTTACATGGTCCGTTTCTGCGCGGAATCCTGATAGTTTTTATAAAATACAAGTAGTCTAAGTTACTCCGTAGAATATCAGCTATCTGACGGTGATAGTCTGGCCAAGATCAGTTTACCCGTTTTCGAATATTAGTCTAAACAAACAGTCAGATAGTAGGCCCCCTCAATCAGGATCGTGATGGCATCGACAAAATTGAACGCTGGATACTATCGGTTTGAAACATAATCTATTATCATTCTAAAAGTTTCAAAATACCTTTAGCTCATGAAATACACCATAAAAACGAGTACACGCATCGGACTAAACATTTTTACCAGTGTTAGTAGAAGCAATAATAATTATTTATATTGCAAACTCAATACTCAACATTTTATTTTCAGATGTTGTACCTTATAATCTATTTTTTTTTGTTTTTTTTTTCTTCACTTAAGTATTTATAGTAGTATGTTTCCACTAAACGGCACTGAGAAAAAACTACACAGAAACGCGCTGCTGCTGCCAGCCGACACGCACTCTTCTGAATTTACTTTGTTGATTCAAAAAAAGGTGCCATCCCTACTCTTAAGTTCCATTATGTACAGATAGAAATCGTAAACCACGCCCAAATAACAGCGGCACACTCCTGTATATCGGTTGTAGGTATTTCTGTAATTTTGAAGGGCGTACTAACTCTTTGAATGTGCATATCCTCTTGGAAAAAGCGCCAAATAAAACCTTAACCAGGTCCCCTGACATGAGACCGTCTGTCCGGATGTTTAAGGACTCTCTTAATTATTTTTAAAAACAATTAGGGAGTGTATTTTCAAAATATTTCTAGTTACATTTTTTTTTTCTTTTGCCCTATCTCCCATATGAGCGAAACACATGTTGTGGCGTTCTCTTGGGGAGGCCTATGTCCAGCAGTGGACTTCGAAAGGCTGATGGATGCATGAAATTTTTTAAAGTGGCTTAAACGTACAAGATGAAGTTTAATTGATGTGGGACAAACTGCTGTTTTTGTAGATTTTTCTAGAGGAAATAATCTGTCATCAACCAAAATAATATTATAGAAAATCATTAAGGTGTTGAGTTGCCACCGAAATATAAAAAAGTGCTTTTATAATGGCAAATAAGTCCTTTTGAAAATACACTCCTCAATCATTGATATAAACCAAATATAATGAACTGCGGCAAAAGCATTATAGCGAATTACCGATGTTATAATAAAAAGTCTAAAAATAAATTATTGTTTAGATATTTTTATATATATTTTTAGCATTTGACATGCTTAGCACTATACATTAAACACAAAGTGAAAAATGTGAAATCGACACCACCCAAAGACGTTAAGTATGATGTGTTATCGAAATTAGCAGTCAGGAGCAAGTGTCAGGATGGCTGAATTGGTAAAGCATCTGGACGGAATCCAGAAGATGCAGGTTCAAATCCTGCTCCTGACTGTTATTTTCGATTTCACATTTTTCACTTTGTGTTTAAAATAAATTATTGGTTGAATTTAAAAGTCATCTTATAAATTCAACCAATAATTTATGAAACCATTCAATTACTGTCGAGAAACCTCAAACAATCAGATTGCCCATTTAAATCTGCTATTAAAACAATAAGCCCTTTAATAATGGCGAACCATAATTGATTTAACGAGACAATCCAACTGATTTTGAAGTTAACACTTGGTTGGGTTTCATACGTAATTGATAGGATTGTGAACCCATCTTTGTCTTACCTGTACAATATCTTTGAAGAGGATGGATTGAAGGTTGATTTACTTCAAACGAGAAATATTTCTCATCATTACTCTTTAGCAGCCAGTTGATTAAATCTAATATGATCCCCTACTTAGTACTCTCGTATTGACCTATGGTTTCAGATGAGCCACAGCGCTCGTGTTTGCAAATGGTAACCAATGTTCAGTGACTATAAGAATATCGTCAAGCCGCTGCTCACCATTTCATTTCGCGAATCCTACTAATATTATAAATGTGAATGTATGTTTATTGTGTTTCTCGAGAAAACTACTTAACCGATCATCATGAAACTTTGTACATATATTATTGGAGGTATTAGGAGTAAGTAACATAGGATACTTTTAATTAAAAAAAAAAATGAAATTCCTCGCGGAGGAAGTCGCGGGTAACAGCTAGTATGATATAAAATAATAGCTGGTTACAACCCGCTACAACCAAAACACACCAGAGGTGCTTCATGGCTGGTCACATGGGAGACAGTGGTACCGATCCGCTTGTGATAAATTGTTTACTTCCCTTCGCCTCGTATGACACAATTGGGAAAGAATGGAGTGGTGCCACGTGTATATAGTTTGTCACCACACAAATATTACACACATACATACATAATTGGGGTCACGATTGTATTTAATCGATTAGCATCTGAATTACATAACAAAAGGGATGACGGTATTCAAAGATAAAAATTATTACAAGTATCATAGACAACTAGACCAAAACAAAATACTTCCGGGATTTTATAAAGAGGTTTTCCGTCCCCGCCTAGAGTAAAACAGGTGTTGGGGAAAACGATGTACATATTTCTAATCTTTATTAGGAGTTGCCAAGTTAAAAACCCACAACACGCTATCACAAAATATGTGTAGAATTTTTATTACACCCGTCTATTTTCACTTTCGTTGGTAGTTCAATGCTTTCACATTGAGGCACTAAATGAAAGATAGTCGTCATTTTGATCGTAGACGAGGTTTTAAAAACTTACTTAGCCTCAGTACGGAGCTCGGAAGATTAGAATCTTATTAGAATCCTCATTCGTTTTGTGTCTAGGAAACACTTAAACTGCTTATTAAAATAGAAATCCAACATAGTTACCTAAACCGTTTGGATATCACTAATATACTCGTAATGTTTTCAGTCTCGTAATTAAGTCCTAAAAATTTGAATCTCGCTACTTATAGAAGGAATTAAATATAACCCTTATTGTCCCGAAATTTTAAATTTGCGTATACTGACACAATAGCGAATAGAAGAAATTAAATACAAGTAAGTACTCACATAATGTTCGGTAATTCAGTTAAAAATCTTTGCATATAGCGAGACGTTTACATCACCAAAGTTACATTCATATTTGTTTTATTTTTGTCTAACTAATATATAAAATTCTCGTGTCACAGTGTTGTCGTCATTCTCCTCCAAAATGGCTTGAACGATTCTTATGATATTTTGTGTGTATATTCAGTAGTTCTGAAAATAGGATGTAAACTATTTTTCATATCCCTAAGCGATAAGGGTGGTACACCAAAATTTTTTTTTTTTTTGTTAATTTTTTTTAATTGTTTTTTGATTCGGCATTAGAAAATACATACAACCGTGAATTTTCAACCTTCTACTGCCATTCCCTATTTTTAATAGCGATATTAGTATTGTTATTGTTTTTATAATCCGTCATCGTTCACAGCGCTCCATGCCTCTTTCACTCATATACCACATCCTCTCACACTTACAATAAGTTAGTTATTTTTTTCTACGCTAGAAATTTCCTAAAAATACTCTAGAAATAATTTATATGGCAAAACAACGTTTGCCGGGTCAGCTAGTATCAATCTATAAATGTATTCAATATATGGATAAAGAAAAGGGAATGTATTAATATGCTTTAAGACAGAAATTGTAGTTATTTCGATTTTGAAAAGGATTTAATTTTTTTTGTAGGATGCCCGGAGCATTAACCTTAGCTAGGTCGTAGTCGTTCTGTCCATTCAGTATTTCAGGGTTGATGGATTAATTCATAACTTACCTAGTTTTCTTTTATACAATACATCTATAGTCACTTTGTCTTATAAAGAAATATTTAGCTAATATTATGTTGAAATAATAAAAGCGACAACAGAAATCGATACGGCATGTGTTACAATACAAATCCCAGTAAAATTACATTAGCGCGTGACGTCAGAGCAGAGACAACCCACCTATTGGCGCATTTTGTTTATCAACGTGTTATCTGTGCCCGGCAATTAGTCACGGCGATACATACTTCACGCGTGTACGTTCGAACTTCGAATTCGATTGTTATTTTAATACGAAACACCCTATTTTCTAATTTTCTCTAGAGAGTTCGGGTTTTAAATTTAAAAGCTTAAAACGTTTTGTGAATAATGAGATGTACCTAGTTCTTTTTATAATTAGAATGGTCATGTACCTTTTTGATGTTATTGTTTAAATGCCTAATATAATTTGATGTCGTCATAAACTGCAACGTCTATTTATTTTTCATGTTTCAAATGATTCACATCCTTATTCGTTCCAAATTCAAGTATTTTTTTATTAAAAAAATACGCGAGTGTAAAAGTTTTGTTATAAGTGAATATTAACTATTATTATATTATTACGTATTTTTATAAGTGGACATAATGTTTCGTAAAGTGTTGTTCTGTGATGTCTTCGCGACGTCGCCCGATTTGGAGCAGAGGTTATTTTTTCATCACATTATCTTTGTTCTTACTGTTGGTATAACTGTGATTTGCAGTTACTCAATCTACCTAAAAAAATGTTAAATGGGCCGTAACAAGGTTCACATACAACCAGGGAGTAATATAACTTACCATATCCAGGTTACACAAAACTGCAATATATAACTGCGTCAAAAAAAGGTAAAAAAAAAACTATTTATTAGAAAGCGGATATCACATTGCTATTAGTGTGGCTTCTCAAAGAGTTTCGTATCCAATTAGGTACACGTCTAATAATCCAATTTGACGCAATGAGAACGACAAGTTCAAACACATGACTGATTATAAAACCTGTTTTGTACGATAATACACCAGTAACGTGGATATTTGAAACAAATAATTAGACTTCATGGTTTTTATTTCTAGCATTTGACATGCTTAGGCACTTAACAAAAAACAAAGTTTAGGGGAAAGAATATCTTTGAGCATGATTTCAATCTTACCTGCGAGACAGTATTTCTGAAGGTATAAAGCTTAAATTCCCTTGAAACAAAAAGGAACTGATGTGTGTTTAGTAGCAGTTTTGGCCGAGTAACAGGTAGAAATACCCTCCCTATACAAACACTGCTCGTCTGTCTTGACAGTCAAATAACAGCCAGGCACTGAAACATTACTTACTTAATTTTATGTATAGGTTATATTACCTTTTATTTTTTTAATTTTAGGTGGGAAAGATGTCCTACCGCACACCCCGCTGCCCAGGGAGACAACGGGGTAGTGTGGGGCTCTCATCCACTAAAAACCCACGGTGCGCCTCCACCCGCCCTTGCTACGGCGGATCACGGGTACCGCGTCGTTTCGACTGCGATCCGCAGGCGGCAGCCCCTTCGGGCACCCTCTCTTGAGAGACGCCTCGCGCACTTGGGCGTCGCACCTTCGCGGTAGGCTTCCGCGGACGGCAGGGTACTCCCCGACCCCACCGTCCGCAGCCTCGGCTAGGGTGGCATCAGGCGCAGGAAAGCGCGCGCACGCCACACCGCGCTCCGGCGGCGAATCGGGTCCGCGAAGGAGGATTCCTCCCGGGCCCTCTCCGCCACCTCCTTCCGCGAGATGACAGCCTCGCAGAAGGCGGCGACCGCGGTCCAGGCCCTGTCACTGCCAACCATCGCTCGCGCAACACCCGGCAGCGACAGGTCCATGCCTATAACTGCAACGAGTTCCCGGCGCTGCACATCTCGGGCTGGGCACGACCCGAGGTGAGGATCCCGTGCTGCCGCCCTGCCCATTCCTCCAAGATCGGCTGGAGCGCCCCCACGGTCCAGAGACCAGCCCGGGGCGTCTCCAGCCGAGACTTCCACTTTAGGACGGTGGCGCGGCGGGCATCTTCCCGCCACGATGACATTGCGCTCGGCGAGGGGCGGCTGCCCCCCGCCCGCGCCGTCGACAGGCTGCATCGGTCGAGACCGTGCGGTACCCGCGTATTGCCCTGACCGCTACGACCCTCTGTGGACGCCACAGAAGGGCCCTATTGCGAGCGGCCAGGGACTCCGCCCACACGGGCGCGCCGTAAAGTGCCATCGACCGTACTACCCCCGCGTAGAGTCGTCGACACGCGAGACTCGGTCCGCCCAAATTCGGCATCAGTCGCCCGAGGGCGGACGCCGTGCCGCTTCAGTCCGCCGCGTGATCCCTACTGGTGCCCTGAAGGGTCCGGGAGACCTCTATCTGAATCTATCTGTGGTTAGATAGGGTCTCGACCTCCTCCAGGACTCACCAGCTCCTTACGCGTGCGGCGACACCGGGGCTAGCGAACGAAAGGTCCACTATCGACCCGCCCCAGGGCCGCACGCACGTTTGGGCGGACCCTCGGTTGAGCAACATGAGGTCCGCCGCTGCCGCCCACTCTTGGACCGCCGCACCTCGGGCGTCCGTCCTGGGGGACCCCCACGCCGTTGATTTGGCGTTAAAGTCCCCCAGCACGAGCACAGGGCTCGGTGCTATACGCCGTATCGAGGTCTCTGGGCTGTGCAGGAAGACCTCGAAAGCCGCCAGGCTACGACTAGGGGAGAAGTAAACGCCATACAGCGTGACCCCTCCCCATTCAGCCGCCACATATCCCGTGCCCTGTTCTTTGAGTGACAAGGGCGGGGAATGTGGCGCCGCCGAACCGACGATCGCCACGGAGCCATCCCCGCTACCCGCCCAATCGGGGCCAGTCCCCGTCTGAGGACGTTGCGGTGGCAGGGGTGGGGGCAGGAGCTCGGGGTGCGACCGCCGCAGCCCGTGAAGGTGCGATCGTTTGTCGCGGCGTAGCATGACGCGGAGGCACAGTGGCGCTCGGCAGAGGCGGGAACTCCTCTCGGGGCTGACCCCTCGGGGCTTGTCCCGCCTTGTCCTTTTTCTTGGCCTTTTTAGTTTGGCCCTTTCCTTGGCCTACAGGAGCCTGCGAAGGTTTTGGCCGCTGATGGTTTGGCCGCCGGTGTTTTGGCCGCCTTTGCAGCAAAGGACACATGCTCCCCCTGGCACGGCAGGGCTGTCGGTGCCGAGGACGCTGCAGCACCTCTTTTGTCAGCCACAAGCGGCGGCCGAAGTCGGGGCTCCGGCGGCAATCTCGCAGCTAGAGCATCGAACCGCGGACCAAAGACCGCAGCAATGCGGTCAATGATCACGCGGAACGATTCGTCCTCCAGTTCGGGTCCAGCGCCTGACTGGGCAGTGGACGAAGCCGGGGCAGCCGCAGGGAGCCCAAGCTCAACCCGCAACCAGGCCTGTCCCTGCTCCAATTCCGCCATCCGCGCCTCGAGGCAGCGGTTAGCCTCGTCGAGGCGCTGATTCTGCGCCTCCAGACGAGCGTTCCGAGCCTCGAGGCGCTTATTTTGTTGCTGGACCGATAGCGTGATCTCGTGCGCGACGTCTTTGAGGCCACGTGCGAAGCTGCTTTTGAGGTTCCGCGAACCAGCAGCGACCGTCTCGACTATGGCCAGTCTGGGAGGCGGAGCTTTTCAGTTAGGAGATTGAGATTCGGAGTAATTTTTTATAGAGGTTGTCTTCCTCGCGGTCCGGGCGATTAAGCCAAGACCCTCTTTCCTGTATGCCCGCGAGACGTAACCACAGGCACGCGCTCAGGTTTACGATTTGGGACGGTGGGGGGCCGCTGTGGCCCCACTATTCCCCCTCTCCAGAGCCCGGTGAGCCAGTCTGGCCCCACCGACTCCGACGCCTGGTCTATCTGCCGTGCCCTCTGCTGAGTCAGAGGGACACGCGGAGACCCGTCCAGTCCGGAATTTTAGCCGCCGGCGACTGCCAATGTTGCCCGGGGTGCACCACTAGGAGGTAAACCGGACGAATTAGCACCCCATGTAGGTTATATTACCTACTTTAGAATTCAGTATCGACGTTATTTTGGATTCTTACTTCCCATACTATTCGAACTTAGAAGCCCTGAAATTTAATGAAGTTTGCTTTCTTATTGACCTTCTAAATTCAAAAATTAGACAAAGTAATAATGGCAAGTATACTTAAAAAGTTGTGTGGATCCATTTTCGATAGAGCCAATCGACGTCATAACTAGGGTTGTCACCTTTTTTTTGTGGAAATAAAGTATACAGGTTATTAAAAGTAGGGGAAAAAAAGTACATAGTACCAAAATAAAGTACGATTTATTTTACTCAATCTTTTTACTTAATTGCATTACTTTTAGCAATTTTTAACAGTACAAATTATTTGTGTATAAGGAAAAAGAGATTTTATTGTACGAGCGGGAATCAAACCCGCGTCTTTTCCAATCCGGGGAAGTGCTCTAAGCCACTGAGCTATCGTACAGACCTATTCGGTCATCTCAATTTCCTCATCACATTTGTCTGATAAATGGCGTTGGTCGTAAAGACAAATGTGATAAGGACATTGGGATGACCGAATATGTCTGTACAATAGCTCAGTGGCTTAAAGCACTTCCCCGGATTGGAACTGCCTCGGTGGTGTAGCGGTAGTGTATGGGACTGCTAATCATGAGGTCTCGGGTTCGATCCCCGGGTCGGGCAATGTTATTGAGCTTTTTCCTAAAAAGAAAAATTCTCAGTAACAGCCTGAAGTTTGGAAATGTGCCCGGTAGACGTCAATAGGCTCGTCCCCTATTACGTGGGACTTAAACATAGCTAGCGAGTCGTGGGTGTGTAATACACCTCTGCCTACCCCTTCGGGGAATACAGGCGTGATGCTATGTGTGTCAAAAATGTTTAAGAAAAAATCGCGCCATCAAATAGTATGAATTTTGAACTATATTGGATTTATAGCATAAAAACTCATTTTGAAGTTAACTTATTATTACTATTTTTACTTTTATTTTGTAAATTGCGCGTTGGAGTTACACGTGAATTCTTCCTCAAATCAGCGCACGCCTGCACGAGCGGGGTACCCTTTTGTTTATGTTAGGGAGGGAAATAATGTACCTGACCGCACATCCCGTCGTTTGATACTAACAAAAACGAACAGTGTAGCGTGGGCCCTCACCCACTTAACAAACTTCCATATGCGGAATTATCCATCCATCAGCCTTTCGACGTCCACTGCTGGACACAGGCCTCCCCAAAATGAGGGATAGTGCCGTAATCGCCACGCTTGGCAGGCGGATTGGCGATCGCAGTGGATGTTGTTAATACTCGAGGGAGTGCTGCTGCCCACTGCGCCCGCATTCCCTCAGTCGGCTCTTACGACTCCCATGAGTGGAGAGGGGTGGGACAATTCTAAAGCCGGCCGCACACGGCAAGCCTGCGGAATTATACATACAGGTATTTCAGAAATGTTTAAAAATTGTGCGTCGTTCACTTTTTACTCGCTTTGTTTTGGAACGGAATGGAAATCATTATAATATTATCACTGTCATTGAGTCGAATGAATGTACTTTCAAATGCAACACTGTCCATTGTCCATAGTATCTATATTGACAAAATAATAAACGTGTATTTTTTATAAATTACATACAGGAAGGTACAGACCTAATAGGTACTAAAATTGTTACTTATGCTTTGTTGGCGTAGTGGTTTAGACGAGTTGTGGAAACGAGTATTATCAACTAAATTACCTGTGATACAATTATCTTGGCCGTGTGGGGCCGGCTTTAGAATTGTCCCACACCTCTCTACTCACGGGAGTCGTAAGAGCCGACTGAGGGAACATCGGGGGAGTGGGCAGCAGCACTCTCTCGAGTATTAACAACATCCACTGCGATCGCCAAGCCGCATGCCAAACGTGGGCATTACGGCATTATCCCCCATGACGAGACCGCTTGTTGTCGCGTTCTCTTGGAGAGACCTATGTCCAGCAGTGGACATTGAAAGGCTGATAGATGGATGGATAGATGGACAATTATCTTCTCTATACAAATGCGGAAGAATCTGTACCTTCTGTAAGAGTTATGGCGAAATTTTTTAGTATAGTTGTCAGCTCTTATCTACATGATGGTTGTAAGCTGGTGGTAGGATTTGCTACCAAGTGGGAGAATTCACTTGACTTGGTCCAAGTAGGTCGGTACCACCGTCTTTCATGTGATCATGGAATTTCTTGGTGTGTTTGGTTTGTAGCGGAAGATAGCAGTGGATTCATTTATTTCTCTTTCTTCTTAATATTTTGATCTATATTTTAGCACTTTACATGCTCAGCTACTTTAAAGACCAAATTATTTGTGAAAGTGTAAAAAGACAGCTTTACAGCTAGCAGGACTTGAACCGGCCTCCCATCCAATCCAGGGAAGTGTTCTGGACCGCTGAGATATCGTAGTCACCTAGCATTGATACCCAATCTCCACTTCACATTTGTTTTAGATGTCTTTCTGAGGTTCGAATCCTGCTCGCAGCAAAGCTCTCTTCCATTTTCACAATTAATTTGTTCTGTAAAGTAGGTAATCTCAGTATTGTTAAGTCCATGGATGGTGCACTTATCATCAGATCACGGCTCGTTTGCCACCATAAGCTATTAAAATAGCATGATTAAATAAAAATATTTTATCTGACACAACAAAAAATTATATCTATCACTATTCACAGTCAGGTGAATACTCACGCTTTTACATTTTATGAGGTCAGTAGAAATCATACCGGAAACTATGTACTGGATTAACGATAACCAATCTATGCATAGACCTAAGTGCAATTATGCAATGTTTGAATTTCACTGCTAAGGTTAAAAATTACTGAAATCGGTTAAGTACGTTTAGATTTTATTGATAAAAAAAAACAGGTCTCTTTATTAATATTAGTGTAGATTACAAAGATGGAGGTGCTCATTTATACATTAGGAAGCACAGATGATAAAGTAATTAAAATGTTTGTTAATGTCTGATATTCTACTCTGGATAGTAGGGACGAAGTTCTAAATAGAACAAATTATTGTTAAAGCTCGAATAAGATTACTATTGTCAGGGTAAAATGTACTTAACCGCACACCCGCATTTCGCACTGCAATGGTTCTGCCTGACCAGCGCTGCGGCGTTTTCACGCAGCAGCATATGCTTAGGTAAGACCTTTTTTGGCTTCTATACTATTATTTATTATTAAGTGCTTAGTTAATAAATATATTTACTTTTGTTTAATAATATTGTAGAGACAAAAAAAAAAGATTTATTTCTTTCTTGCCCTGTCGTTGGTGGCAACGAACAGGGTAGTGTGAGGCCTTCATCATGTTAATAAACCTATCGTGTCGCCGCCTATATTTCCGGTCTAGGATCAAGAGCGGAGGCCCAAAGACCCCTTCCTATGCTCCCCTTATAATCTTTCCTATCCTTTTTAAAGAACAAATTATTTGTGGATGAGGAAATAGAGATTTTTAGTACGAGCGGGAATCGACACCGCGTCCCTTCCAATCCGGGGACTGCTCTAAACCATTGAGCTACCGTACCGACCTTTTCGGTTATCCCAATCTCCTCATCACATTTGTCTTTACGACCAACGCCATCTATCGGAATGCATTTACATGCATTAATCCAATATAGTAAGTTTAATTTTGGAATTAAAATTTTGCAATTAAAATCATACTATTAGATGGCGCGATTTTTTTAACATTTTTGATCTATATTTTTTAGCATTTGACATGCTCAGCTACTTTTTAGAAAGACAAATGTGATGAAATGAAATTGGGATAACCGTAAGGTCGGTACGGTAGATCAGTGGCTTAGAGCACTTCCCCGGATTGCAAGGGACGCGGGTTCGATTCCTGCTCGTACTAAAAATCTCTTTTTCCTCATTCACAAATAATTTGTGCTTTAAAGACTAGCTGAGCATGTCAAATGCTAAAAAATATAGATCAAAAATCGTTCCTATCCTCTCCTTAGTACCTTTCTCCTATACTCTTGCTTAGAGATGGCGACGCGCGAGTGATGTATTGCTAGCGGCTATAGGCCACGGTAACCACTTACCATCAAGTGGGACGTATTTTGTTTGCCACTCCCGTCGTATAAACATTGGAACTGTATGACATTAGGACCTTACTTCAGCGCAGCTTAATGGGAAAATTATTTCTTTATTTCTAGAATTTAATTTTAAACTTTTACACGTAAACTATCACAATGATATCCAAGCGTTTAAATGACAATTACAGCAAGTAAAATCAGCACCATTGGGCCGGAACCATGCGGGTGATTAATTCCTTCACCAGCTCGTATAATCTGTGGTGAAAATGGTTTTAAATCTTGTGTCAATACGCTATAGTTCTACTTCCATGAAGTGTCAATCACGATAAAAAGTGGGTCATTATATAGGCACAATATTTAAGGTGAACTTATGGTATTCGATCCCCAGTACCATCCCAAGTCCACGGTACCTCTGACCTTCTGAGAATTTTCGAAATTGTGTGTGCATTATTTACTTTACAAGTAATCACTTCTTAATGATAACGTGTAAAATATTTAGGAACGATTCAGTATTAATCGTCTATTAATTGGCGTAAAAATGAATCAAAATATTCCATTATTTAACTGCCAGGTTGGTTTAGTCGTTATTTGGTGGGTGAGGGCCCCACACTACCCTGTTCGTCGCCCCGAATGACGGGGAGTCCGGTTAGATACATTTTTCCCCGCCTTAACAAAAAGAAAGGTTGGTATAGTTGTACAATCAGTCGCAGTAAGCGAAATCTCAAATTCGAATCTTGTAGGTATTGTGCAAAAAGTTTAATTGTATTCTTACATCAAAATCTATTCCAAAGCGGCTAAATTATATACGTATTACTAGTTGCTACTCGCGACTTGTCGTTAATTTTCTTTTTTTTTCCTAAATATTTTATCAGAATAAAAGTAGCTTTAGTAATAATGAGGAGCTGCCTGCCAGTGAAGTCCGTTGCAAATCTGAAATTAACCGGAATAAACAGAGAGACATTAAAAAAATTATGTAGTCATATACTGTCATAAGTACCTTTAGTAAAAAGCTGTTATGTATTTAAAAATTATAAACAGATATTTGACTGTGTGTGGCCGGCTTTAGAATTGTCCCACCCCTCTCTACCCACGGGAGTCGTAAGAGCCGACTGAGGGAATACCGAGGGAGTGGGCAGCAGCACTCCCTCGAGTATTAACAACATACACTGCGATGGCCAACCCGCCTGCCAAGCGTGGCGATTACAGCATTATCCCCCATGACGGGACCACTCGTTGTGGCGTTCTCTTGGGGAGGCCTATGTCCACTGCTGGAGTGGACGTTGAAATGCTGATGGATGGTTACAGGTACTTCTACTTAATTACTTTTTTACAAGATAATAAATAATTGATATGTCTGTATTAAACGAGATAAAAGGTATAGACAACTCCACAATAATTTTATAAAAGCGTAATTGCTTTAACCCAAATTGAAGGTTATATTATAACAGAAGTTGCTAATGAAATACATTATAAACAGGATGTTACAACCGAGACAAAAACTGTAATAATAAATACGTAACGCGGCCAGCACCAGACAAAACAAGTATCAAAGACAATAGGATTACTCTCGATATTTTTATAATCATCTGAGAACAAAAACTAATGAACGTAATATACTTCTATTTATGTATAATGGCTGGTATACATTGTTCTAGTTCAGCAAACCAGTAAATAAGCTCAGAAAAAAAATTGTAAGGTAGTGTTCGCAATTCGAACGAATGGTCGCCATTTACACATTAGCATTTATTGAAAATTTGAGCACAACGGTTGAATTTGCATGTTACAGACTAACATACTCCATGAACAGCATTTATCTGTTACTGTGGCTGACTACTCCTATTAAAATATCATCTATAATATTGGTCAATCTTCTCATTGTTTTCCGGAAATCATAAAAGATTATAGGTACTTACCTAGAAAATTGTTATGACAGTAGAATCAATATACGAGGCTCACAATAAAACAATAGATAATCTCAAAATGTAATAAACAGTATTGAAAAGTTTGTCTATGCAACGCGAGTGGGCGTTTAATAATGGCGGGAGGTACTAGCTGCCGAACGTGATTCGATTTTCGAAATTCGAATGACGTCGCCCGTTAGCAAGCGATAGCGATCGCAATAAGCGATTAAGTTAAATTAAATTGAACACATACTGTATATGGATTTTTTTTAGAGGTATCAATATAACTTAAGCTTTTTCTAACTGGTAGATCATTGATCATACATACATGGTGTTTCTTTTTTCTTGTTTATTTAAAACTTAAAATCAGGCATTACATCTTTGTTACTCATGCGTTTAATCAATATTTTTGTACTTATTTTCTTTCAAGTTTGGAAAAGTAAATAGGTTGTTTCCGAACTTGGAAAGAAAATACATATTATAGCCAAAGCAAGTTTTCTTCTTTTCCCTTGGCAGTTAGTATTTTGCTTTCTGTCTGCATACTAAATATGTATTACTTACTGCGTTTAAAATATTTTACTTCAGAATAAATAAACGACCGGATTTGTAGACTAAACTTATTCTACCTCCGGCATTACGACATTATTACTAAAGATAAACATATAAGTACTATCGCATGAATTTTCGTTTGGTAATTGGCATATTTTTAATGTTGTTGAGCTTTTTCCTAAAAAGAAAAATTCTCAGTAGCAGCCCGGAGTTTGGAAATGTGCCCGGTAGACGTCAATAGGCTCGCCCCCTATTACGTGGGACTCAAACATAGCTGGCGAGTCGTGGGTGTGTAAATACACCTCTGCCTACCCCTTCGGAGAATACAGGCGTGATGCTATGTTAAATTATGTCAGTTAAATTATGAAAATTATGTAAATATCTTATATTAGGTACTTGCATATGAAATTGGCGTTAAGTATGGAAAATTCAAAACGATTATTTTTAAATTAAATTATTTTAATTAATCAATCAAAGTATGTACCATTGTTATCAATGCACTTTCGCCATTTTATCGGTAGTTCATTGAATCCTTTGCTGAAAAAATTGTGGGAGCGAGAATCAATAAAATCTTTGAGGGTGGTTTTGACAGCCTCATCGGAATATTTTTTTTTCCTTGCAACAAGTTGTCTAAATTCCGGAAAAAGTGGTAATCTGTTGGTGCAAGGTTCGAGGAGTACGGTGGGTGTGGGTGGGTACGGAGAAATTCCAATTGCAGCTCCTCTAATTTAGCGACCGTCTATTGTGCAGTGTGTGGTCTAGCGTTTTCCTGAAGCAGCCGTGGCAGCAGCAGTGGGCTAGAGCAATAAATTGACCAGTCTCGGTTGTTTAACGGCTAGCGTTTCCATCATGGTTTGCAATTTTTGACAATACAGATCTGCCGTAATCGTCTGGCTAGATCTTAAGAAAATGTAGTGGATGACACAAGCACTGGTCCATCAGACACTTACCAGTACCTTTTTCTAAGTCAACTTTCGCTTGGGGCAGGATTTGGCCGGTTTACCTGGGTTCAACTATTATGATGAGCGTTTCCGATATTCCGATATCGTACAGGATCCATTTTTCAACACAAGGTAACGATACAATTCAAAATCCCCTCGTTATTGTGACGGTTGAGTAATGTAGCGCAGCACTCGACTCGTGTTTGTTGGTTTGCTTCACTCAATTCATGCGCAACCCATTTTTCGAGCTTTTTCACTTTTCCAATTTGTTTCAAGTGAATTAAAATTGTTTTATCACTCCTACCGAAGCCTGCGCTAACTGTGACGTGAACTCTAATTCGTTAAGTTTTCCATATTGTGAACATAACGATGTCAAAGAAAAATCTAATGGCGCGAAAACAAATAAATCTCTAAATTGGAAACACAAATACATAAGCCTAAATGTGGAAGAAATTTGAAATTAGAATTCCTAACCAAACACCAGATATTTGGTGGCCAGTTTGACAAAACGCCAATTTCATATGTTAAGGACCTAATATAGGTACATAACTTCGATGTACGAACAGACATACCGAGTTCTACTATTTTATGTACCTAGTATAGATTTACCTGATCCTAAAAAAAGTGATTTATTATAAGTATAACGTATTTAATAAAGGTCACGCCCTTGATTGACCCACAGAGTATTCCCGGCACGTGTCGGTTCTTCCTATTTCAGTATTAATAAATAATCTAAAAATAACCGGTTCAGTAATCGGCTTTATCTAGAGTGTAATATTATTATTTGGAAAGAGGCTTACAGTGGAAATGTTTTTATAAATCCTGTTTCGTTGAACACTATAAACTATAATTATTTTTAGATAACGATGAGCCTATCTAGTGTTATCGTCCACTGTTGATTGTTGCCATGGAGTCAGTAATTTCAGGGGTTCATCCAGCTGCCTTCTGTGGAAATTCATGACTGCCTTAGGAAAGGAGAGTTCTGAGAATTGAATTTACATTCATGTGGGTAGTCTGTGGGCCGTGTGGGGCCGGCTTTAGAATTGTCCCACCCTCCCTTCTCCACCCATGGGAGTCGTAAGAGCCGACTGAGGGAATATTGAGGGAGTGGGCTGCAGCACTCCCTCGAGTATTAATAACATTCATTGCGATTGCCAACCCGCCTGCCAAGCGTGGCCATTACGGCACTATCCCCCATATGAGCAAAACAGCACAGGACCGCTCGTTGTGGCGTTCTCTTGGGGAGGTCTATGTCCAGCAGTGGACGTCGAAAGGCTGATGGATGGATGGGTAGTCTGTATTGAGTTGTACTCAAAAAATAATATGGATAAATTTAAAGCGAGATTATTTGATGCTGAAACTTGTTTAACATCGCGTGGAGAATGTCATCAAGAGTTAGGTTTCCTTCCAGATTTCCAAGGTTTTCTACATCACAATTAATTTCCACCTCACATTATCACCGTGTATTCAGGAAATTGTGTGCTATAAATATAGTGAAAATACATTTCACTGTCGTCTTTATATTGAAATCTTGACAGTTAGTTGATTGTAATGAATACAATATATTCTACCGTATCTTACTCTTTAATGACAATTGTACCCGATAGCGTCACACACAACATTCTTACAATACATCGGTTTGCCGCTGTCGGATGTATCATCACGACGTATTTTGTATATTGTGACAGCAACAGCTGTACATATAAATTATGAAAATACAGAGATGATAAACTTGAAATGTTACTATAAATTATGAATTACATTTAACATGAAGTTTAAAGCATTTAATTGATTGTGTACATATTCTATTAGGTACTAGCAACCCGCCCCGGTTTTGGCAAAATATGACGCAAAATTAACAAAAAACGATATTGGGTATGTAATGGTAGATCAAATCCATTTTAGATAGGACTAACCTTTTCGGGCTAGTTTTTAGGTTATATCTCAGGTTCCCGATATAGTAGCGGGATAAAATGTATACCAGTTGTTAAGTCTAATCGAGAGCTATCAAATAAAATAGTTGCATCAAAATCCGTTCAGTATTAAACACAAAGTGAAAAATGTGAAATCGAAAACAACAGTCACGAGCAGGATTCGAACCTGCATCTCCTGGATACCGTCCAGATGCTTTGCCGATTCAGCCATCGTGACCCTTGCTCCTGACTGCTAATCTCGATAACACATTCATACTTAACGTCTTTGGGTGACGCCTGCACCATCTGTCGGAAGTATTTTCATACATTATACCGACCAGGTAAACTTAATTTTACAATTAAGATTTTACCTAATAATGACGCAAACCCTATAAATATTTAGATATTTTTATATACATTTTTAGCATTTGACATGCTTAGCACTATACATTAAACACAAATTGAAAAATGTGAAATCGAAAACAACAGTCACGAGCAGGATTCGAACCTGCATCTCCTGGATACCGTCCAGATGCTTTGCCGATTCAGCTATCGTGACCCTTGCTCCTGACTGCTAATCTCGATAACACATTCATACTTAACGTCTTTGGGTGACGCCTGCACCATCTGTCGGAAGTATTTTCATACATTATACCGACCAGGTAAACTTAATTTTACAATTAAGATTTTACCAGGACCACCTGATGGTTACCGTAGCGTATATACTAGCTAGCGACATCAGAGGCATTACTCGAGCGTCGCCAGCTCCAAGGAATAGGAATTGGAGAGAAGGGATGATAAGGAGAGGATAGCAAGGTTAGTCAGGAGAGGACAAGAAGGATAATAATGAGTAAATATGAAGGATAATAAAGAGAGGATTAGAAGGTTATTAAGGGGAGAACAGAGGGGTATGAGGTCTCCGGCGCTTCACCTTCGTACTCACCATACGTAACACACCGGTAGGTGTACCTACCTGACCTTCTGTGAGAAGGCAGTACTTCTCCGAACGAGTCAGGCTCCCACAAGGGCTAGGTTCTACTCTACTACTACATACTATTTTTTATTACACACTAACTGCCTCGGTGGTGTAGCGGTAGTGTATGCGACTGCTAATCATGAGGTCTTGGATTCGATCCCCGGATCGGGCAATATAATTGAGCTTTTTCCTAAAAAGAAAAATTCTCAGTAGCAGCCGGGATTTTGGAAATGTGCCCGGTAGACGTCAATAGGCTCGCCCCCTATTACGTGGGACTTAGACATAGCTGGCGAGTCATGGGTGTGTAATAAACCTCTGCCTACCCCTTCGGGGAATACAGGCGTGATGCTATGTATTACACACAAAAGTCTTTAGTCTTTGAAACTTAGGTAACGTTTATAAATACATAAATAATAAAATAAATATTTACTGACATTTCACACAACGTCCTCTGATCCCAAACTAAGCTTAACGCTTCTGCTATGAGTACCAGATTACGGATATAATACATATATCACTTTTTTTTTTGTAAATACATACATATTTATAATACATAGAAAACACCCAGACGCAGTACAAATATCTGTGTTCATCACAAAAATAATTGTCCTGAGTGGGAATCGAACCCATGACCCCCTCGTACACGGAAGTCGGTTACACTACCGACTACCCCAAGAGGCCCGTTCAAATCGAATATCTAGTATGTTGAGAAGAACCTGATAAGCGTTGGATGGCTTGCCACCAGATGGTCTCACGACCTTTGCACTTCAAAAGACAATAAAATGCTAATGTATAGGCGAAATTAGGCTGACGCATTTTTTAGTATTTCTAAATAGATTGCCTACCAGATAATCTGTCTAGCTTAGTCTAAGGTGCAGAGTAAAATAGGTCGAACGATAACAAAGGCTTCCACCTTACATTGGACCAGTTTTGTTATAAACCATTCAGGTGTCGCTTCAAATAGCCTTTTGTGCTGTAATGTTACAATAGAACGTTATTTATATATAAAACTATCTGGGATATCGGTTTATTGTGTTGGATCCGGAAAACTCGAACAAGAATATTTTATGGCGGCTCAATACTGAAGTACGGTGAGAATGAACGTCCCATAAAATTCACATGTTCTTCCATTTTCAAATTTAATAAATCGGCTATGATACATTGGGATTGGTCTGTGCTCGTATAGAATAGTTACGTTCCGAATTCTCAGTCGCACGGATGACTGTAACAGTCCGCATTTTATTTTATGTGTTCTGTCGAAATTGTGAGCGCTGCGTACAAGTTGTGGTACAAATTGTGAACTCCTTTTGTATTTATTTCAGCGAATCGTTTCCCTTCCTAGACTATTACAGCCTATATACGTACCTTAAAGTACTGGTCATAAGCCATTCTCCACAAGGAAAGGCAAATACGACGTACGAAATCATGAGGCAAATGGGTTGACGTAAGATTTTGTTTTCATCCACCGAAGTGAACGAAAACGCGTCCAGTGGTCCGTAGAGTACGGGTAGAGACATGTGGGTCCCTAAATTTTTCCTAAAAGGATTTTCTTTCAAGATTTTTTTCTTTTTGCCTGCTTAAATTAACTTCTACCGCAGATTTTTATAGAGATTTAGAAAATAAATAGAGGTGATTGCACCCCAATACTGAAGTAAGTTGAAATTGATTTTTATCCATCACAACTCTAGCAGTAAAAAGGGCAGTGCTAGTAATTATTTTCGTGATTGATTAACGTCATCAATAGTTTTCTATTATATTTATCGTTTTCTTCTTTAAAGCCTTTATTTTTAACTTATATTAGTAGATATACTGCCACGTCTCCCACACTGATGAGACGGTTAGATATTATGTAAGGTTTTGTTTTAGTTTTTCTATTATATTTTAGTGATGTTGTCTGCTTATTTTACTTCCTTAACCGCCTCGTACGACATTCGTGGTGTAGAATCTTTATAACCTCTGACTTTATTATCATTTCATGTACAAATTTATAACTGTTTGGTGGTAGAAGTAATAACTTGTGTTTATTTATTCTATTTACAACATAACCTCTTGTGACATGTTCCACAACGCTAGGCCGTGCGTTTTATTCCCAGGCAGCTCGAAGTCAGAGTAATAAAAGTTAGCGCTGCTCTGGCAAGATTAGTCGCAATAACCACTCGCTTTGTTTCACAATAATCTTGATGTGACGAATTTAAGGATTCTTTCCTACTGAGATTTCTCGTATACTTATAGTACTGACACATCAATCGCAAACGTTCTTAAAGCCGTAATTTTTGTGACGAAAATCTACACCAAGTTGATGAGCCATTACCCACTATATTATATGTAAATTCCTCTTATCTTGGATCTTCTCCCTGGTAAGGCAAAAGGAGTTTAAGTTTAAGAAGTATTGGGTTTCCAAAAAACGAGAATTTTATACAACTCCGTGATAAAGCATATATGTATCAACTCGATGGTGGTAAATGAATCAATGTCATAAATATATATTTAAAATTACAATTCATGTTTAGGTAGGTAATTATTTCATATCTTACATGTAATTGCATATAACCGTCCCATCACATTATATAAAAAAAAAAAACCTTAACATTGCGCCTGTATTCCCCGAGTGGGGTGGGCAGAGGTGTATTGCATCTTATTATATATTTATTCATACTAAATCATGTATAAACTTGATCAGTTAGTGTGCTCTTATGTACGTATGTGTGTGCGTACGTGTATATATATATATGTATATGTACCTATATACTCACTATGCTATATCTAGCAGATTCCAATTATTATTTTGGTTTATGGACAGATTTGTGTTTTGTATGCGCGGCCTATTAGTAAAACGTGCCGTGCATCCAATAGGTTATCCCTACTTGAACTACGTGCACAGTACTGTGTCCGGCTAGGTCTTGTGTTCGACTTGTTTGCGGGTAGATTGAGCTGCGAGCAAGTATGCCGTCCGCAGCGATTTTATAATACCCTTTAATTTTTTAATATTTAATGTTAAGTATAAAAGTGTTTAAATTTACATAATATAGGTATATAATTTATATTATACCCTTATATTAAAAGTGTGCGCTATACAAAGTGCTCCTAGTTTATGTCATGAAAATATTTAAGTAATATAGTTTTTATTAATTTAGGACTTACAAAGTATTGTTACATAAATAGCATTTTTATCAAAAAACTTTTATAGGCGCTGTTAGCCTGATATAGTTACCCTTTCTGGTGTATGTTATACTAAACCCTGTTTAGTTAAAAACATTTGTTATATTTTATGGTAATTAAAGAAATTTTGAAAAGGAAAAAACTCCCACTTGGTACCCAGCCTACCACCAGTAATGCAATGGGTGACAATTGCTTACTTCCCTTAGTCACCTCATACGACACCTGTGGGAAAGAATGGGGCGGCGATATTTGTATTCTTAGTCCGTCACCACACGGACAAAAAAAAAATCCAATAAAAGCAAAACACAACCTTAGCGTAATTAATAATATTCGAGGCTTTGCTCCGCACACAAGAAACCCGGAGAATCTCCTAAGAACATAGATTTTGCAGATAAACGGGTATTTTCTAAATCTTTGGATATTTATTTAATGTATCCATATTTATATGTTTATAATAGATAATATACATATGGAATATGAATAGCGAAGTGTGTGCTTAATAGCGATGCTATGTTAACTTCAGTTTCATTACGAATATATCAAAAAAGGTAACGGTAGTGGATGCCTATTTTTGCTGGAATCAGAAAGGCTTTACCACCATTGAGTTTCCATAATTTAATACCTATAGACAGTGTTTGAAAAATCACCGGTGACTATAATTATCTCCGGCAAAGCCCTACCCGAGGCCAAATGGCACGAAAAGATTAGAAATTAGCTACCCTATTTAATTTAATATAAAAAAATACTTATAGACTCGTAATATCGTGCTAATTTAAGTATATCTAAAAAGTTAGGAAAACTGAAAATCTCTACTATATATAAAATCAATTGCTGTTCGATAGTCTTGCTAAAACTCAAAACTGGCTTGATCGATTTGAATAATTGTTTTTTTTTATGTTCGCTCTAATACAAGGGTGGTGCAAAAGTAAATGAAGGGATCCCTATAATAAAGTAAAAATAAAATAAAAATACAATATTGATAAGTAACTTTATCGGTACCTATGTGGCTATCAGACGACAAAATGACAGCTACTGTCATTCTTTCTAATTCATTTGCATTACAAACAGGTTTCATTTAATAACCTATCAAAATCCAAATCTTAAACAGTGCAGATTGATTAGGATTGACAAGCGCTGATAAAATAATTTGTAGGTGATACGAAGTTACCGAGTTATCTAGTAATATTATAAATGCGAAATTTATGAAGATGTTTGAATGTTTGAACCATAAATCACACCTAAACGACTGAACGAATTTGAATAAAACATCGATAAAACACTGGATTAACATAATATAGGATTAGATATAACTATCAATTCAAAGGATTTTTATAAACAAAATTCGGTATGATACAGAAAAAAAATCGCCTGGAAAGACACATATATTTTTAAACCTAAGTTAGGCGTATCACACATGTATCACACATATCAACATTATAACCTAATTCAGAAACCTACCAGAGGAAATCGTGCGTTGAAGCTAATTTGTTTCTCTGAAACTTTTGTAGAAAAAGATTGTGTTAACCTTATAAAAATTAATGGATACAATATGGCGGCTTCATATTTTAGGAAAAAACGTCAAAAATGGGGAGGCGTTTGCATTCTCATAAAGAATCGCATACAATATAACGAAATTGATATAATTAAAGAGATAGGAGTTGATAATAGTTTCGAATGTTGTGGGATTAACATAACAAACCAAAATATAACTATTATTTGCTTATATAGAACGCCAAATTCCAATATTAATATATTTTTCAATAAGCTTAATGAGATTCTACGAAAACTTGTGCACAGGTGTGCCAAAAACAAAAAGTTATTTTGGCGGGTGATTTAAATATTAATACACTTCTCACAAATAAGAAAACTATGGAATTCCTAGATATTATAAAAAAATTTAATTTGACACTTCATGTTGATAAACCCACCCGTAAAAACGCATGTATTGATCTTATTATAAGTAACATCAAAACAGCCCATGGGGAACTGCTTCACTGGGGGTTGTCAGATCACAACACTGCACAGATGCTTAGTATACCTGTAAAAAGTAAAAACACCATTAAAAGTGTATATTATCTATATATTAGAGATTATTATACAGACAATATCAAAAAATTCAAAGAATGTTTAGGTAATCTATCTTTTCATGTTTATGGGTGTTCTGATCTAAATGCCGCCTACCAATATTATAATGATATAGTACAGTTATTTTATAATTTGTGTTTTCCTCAACTTAAAATAAAGATACGTAACCAATGTTACAACATGAATTGGCTAACAAAAGATTTGCGTAAATGTTGTAAAACAAAGAGAAAATTATATTTTAATTGCTTGAAATAGAACACAATTGCTAAAAAAATAATTTATAAACAATATTCTAAATTTTTAAAACAATGTATATATACATCCCAAAAGATATATAATGACAAAAAATATTATAATAGCACAAATATTTGTAAGACATCATGGGAAATAATAAAGGAAGAATCTGACGTAGCTGTTAAGCAAGATTTTATAAACTACATAAATAACGACAGTAAAATCATCACTGCACCTAAAAAATAGCTAATGTTTTTAATGACTTCTTTATCACGCTGTCTAGTAGTATATCTAACTCCCAAAAAAAAATCGGACACAGTACTAGTAGTATATTTCTTAAGCCTTACTTGCCTTTTGTTATGACATTCATAAAATTGTTATGTCCCTAAAAAATACTATATATGTGGGTCCTGATGGTGTAACCACCAATGTTGTTAAAGCTTGTGCAAATGAACTTGTGCCGGTATTAACTTATATGATAAACCTGTCTTTTGTAAATGGATGTTTTCCAAAATTACTAAAAGTCTCTACTATTAAACCACTACACAAGAAAGGAGATAAATCTTTTTTGAACAATTACAGGCCAATAGCTCTAATCTCAATAGTCTCTAAAATATTTGAATCTGCTACGTATAAACGTATCGCAGATTTTTTATCTCATAAGAATATTTTGAAGAAAGAGCAATATGGGTTCCAAAAAGGGAAATCAACAACCTTGGCTTGTTATAACCTCATGAGCCAAGTTACGGAAAGTGTAGATAAAGGTAATGATACAACAGTAGTGTTTTTTGATATGACGAAGCATTTAATCTTGTATCACATAATATACTACTTAATAAATTAGAAAGATACGGTATACGTGGAACTGCTCTGACTTGGATAGAAACGTTCTTACGGAACAGAAAACAGTGTACTGAAATTAGAAATATAAATAATAGAGGTGAGATAGAGTTATATCAATCCAATTATAAAATTAATAACTCTAGTATTCCACAGGGCAGCGTACTCGGCCCATTATTGTTTTTAATATACATTAATGACTTGCCTGACATCACTGACTATCCATGCATCTTATTTGCTGATGACATATCACTAATAATTTCATCAAAACATATTGACATTCCTAAATATACTGACATTCATACAAATAATAATAATACTGATATGAAAATGTATTTAAATAATGACATTAATTCACATAATTTTAAAATTAATAAAGCAATTGATTGCATCGTAAGTTGGCTTGACGATAATAACCTAAATGTAAATCTAATAAAAACTAAATACATTCAATTTAGCACATATGGTCGGAAAAGGAAAATCCTCGATATTGTGTACAAAGGCGTTAAAATAGAGGAAGTAGATTATAACACATTTCTAGGTATAGTGTTAGATAAATATATTAATTGGAAATGTCATATTGAAAAGATATGTAATAAAGTAAACCGATTTGTCTACGTTTTAGCTAGGCTCAAGAGAATAACCTCGGAAAAAACTGTTCTTAACGCCTACCATGGCTATGTCAGCCCAATATTAAGCTATGATATTATCCTATGGGGTAATAATACATATAAAACCATGCGTTTTTTTGCACAAAAGAAATGTATCAGAGCTATTTGCGGTGTCGCACCCTGGATATCTTGCAAACCCATATTTATAAAGTTACGCCTACTTACATTTCCGTGGTTATACATATTGGAATGCGCTAAATTTGTTAAATTAAATAATAGTTTATTTACACACGCTAAAGATATATATCCAAGAAATACACGTAATCCAAACCGAATTGTCCTAGCCACTATCCCAAGGACCACATTATACAAAAAGAGTAGCACAGTAATGTGTGGTTATATTTATAATAGCTTGTCGGAGGATATAAAGGCCTTACCGTATAACAGATTTGTAAAAGCTTTAAAATACTGGTTGCTGGATAAGGCGTTTTATAGCTTAAGAGAATTTTTTAATGACACCAAATATAATAATAGATATGTGTGAATCATAAAATAGTTATAAGAAATATAATAGATATAGTTGTAAGGAATATTCTATAATATGACACTAAATTTTTAATATTTAAATTAATTAATAAGAATATACATAATCTATAATATTCCATAAATGAAATTTGATTTTTAATATAGCATATACAATAATAAGAATTAAATTGGGTTATTGTCCGTATATTTATGAATTTAATTGAAAATACTAATTAATGTTCATATATTTATTATTTATTTTTTGTAGATAGGTATATTTGCATGTCTTTTATAGACAGAATATGGCAAGAAACAATGTGATACTGTTAAATGTTATCTGGTTGTACCTATATTCTTTGCAAATAAATTATTCTTATTCTAATGTTCCAAAGTAAAAAGTAAAATTATTGGCATTAAACTCCGGTAAATATATTTTTTGTACATTTTTACAGTATTACCATGTGCACATAGGTATAGCTAGTTATCTTTGCCTCGTCATGACTATTTATATATCTCTTTCTAATGAAACAGTGTCCTGCGGTCTCATCGTGTTAAGCCGGTATTATCGGCTATTACGAATATAAGTTTAATACATGTATGAACGAAAACGTATATTATTTAAATGCTCTTCCGTATAACTAATATATAACGTATGTATATGACCACATAAGGAACGGTATTTGTCTTGCTTTCATTTACAACTGTGGTGCTAACCAAACCGTGAAGACGAATTGATAAACATCTTCTGTTTATTTATAACTTATATTATGTAAGTTATTAGGATGCGTATCTTTTACGTAATATTCTTTTTAGAAGAATTACTGTTTTAGAATGCGTTACTGCCTAGACAGAAGTATCAAATTCGACTTCGAGACACCTGTGAATTTATAAGCATCTTTAATCATAATTGCAAATATTAGTCATGAGAACGTGCCGCGTTATCACTAGTATGACAGAAACTCGTCAGAATCTGCTCATGTAACTTTACACTTAAATCGTTGTTTTTGGCGAATATATCTGCGACACCAATTCATACTGTTAGTTGTTTATATTTATTTAATTGAGCGTAATAATCACATATAAACTGGCGAGAATAAAATGGGAAGTCACCAATTACTTTCAAAACGAACCTTCAAGTAGGCAACCTCGGTAGTTATAAGAGGAATATTTATTAGAACAAATTTTTGTGAAAGTTAACGCTTGTGCTATGGGTACCAGATTACGGACATATAATAAATTATACTACTTTTTTTTTGTAAATACATACATATAATAGACAGAAAACCCCCAAACACAGTAGAAATATCTGTGTTCATCACACAAATAATTGTCCTGAGTGGGAATCGAACCCACGACCTCGTGCACGAAAGTCGGTTACACGACTGATTACGCCACGAGGCCTCTCAAAAAAAAAAGATTAATCTTTACATCTGCGAGCATCTCGTTTTCCACGTTCAAAAACATTTTTTGATAAAATAGCAGATCATAATCTCATGCAAATCCCACCTTAAAAAGACTATATTTATTCTTTATTAGAATAGACTAATACGTATACGGTGGCATCTTAGATCGAGCGCTATGTTTATAAAATACAGTGTATGCCTATTTGCAATCTCATTACTATCGATTCAGTAATTTAGGCCAACTCATGGGAACCATGTAAATTCCTCGGGCAAAAATAACTTACGTCACTCTGCACTCGCACCTAAATTATTTCTTTGCAAAACCACGTAGTCCGTTACTCCATTGTTGTAGAAGGACATACCATCAAAATCGAAACAATATTTGTAATAATAGACCTCTTGACTGAAAAAGTAATATTATACTAGCATATAGTTGGGTGACGGACTAAGAATACAAGTGTCACCATCCCATTCTTTCCCGCGGGTGTCGTACAAGGCGACTAAGGGAAGTGAGCAATTATCACCCATTGCATAACTGGTAGGGCTGATACCTTCCACCGACGGAATGTAACATAGTTCCAGTGGCCCGCCAATAAAGGCGGAGAGACGGCACACGGCGGGTTTCTTTAGTGGGTGAGGGCCCCACACTACCCTGTTCGTTGCCCCGAACGACGGGGTGTGCGGTTAGGTACATTTTCCCGCCTAAAAAAAAAAGGCCTGTTACCAAGTGAGAGTACTCACTTGCTATCGGGCCCGAACGGGTCGGTACTACCGTCTCCTCTGTGACCGGTCTTGAAGCACGTCAGTGTGTTTTGGCTGTAGCAGAAGATAGCCGTTTATTCTTTCATTTCATATCTGAGAAATGAAATGGCGCGCAGCGGCTTGACCATTAGATGCGCCTTGGCTCGTCTGCCATCGATAAAAAAATATACGTAAGCGATAAAAAAAAATGCTAACATGTTTACCACGTCCAAGGCAAAGACCTTTGACTCCTCAAAATTATGTGTGTATTTAAATTTATGTAAGTACCTACCAAATCATCACTGGCCAGTGAAATAACACAACATAAGGAAACCTGAGTGCCAGAGGCGTTTTCTCGACGGCTTGTGGAATCCGGCAACCTGCTCTATGGCCTGTATTTATCTTAATTTAAATGGAGATCGATTTGGAGAGAGATTGTACGTGAAACTCTTTGATGCGGCGCTCGCTTCAGATGGCACTAGTTCAACAATGAACTATGAAAGGCGGCTAGAGACAGGCTGGGCTAGGCTGATGAATGGACGTGCAAAACACTGTCACAGTAATACTACTATTACTACTCATCATCACGCCATTTCCCTTGCGATGTAGACAGAGAGAATAGAGTGCCAAGAGGCTCTATTCTTGCACACATCTCTCGCTTCCTCAACATTCATAATTCTCTTCATACACACTCGCCGGTTTCGGAGACACCTGGCTCCACCTATCCTGCAATACATGACCGATTTGGTCTAGGTAGGTGAGTCTTGGTCTCGCCCTGTACCTACATTCTTCCACTTTCCCATTGTATATCTTCTTTACCAGTTGCTAGTCCGGCATTCTTTCCACATGTCCGAACCATTGGAGCATTCCCTTTCGTATCTTTACATCGATACTCTCTTTCATACCTACTCGCTCTCTTACGTAGTAGTTACTAATATAAGGGTTACACAGTAATAAGTTACATAAAAAACAATTCTTATACAGTTTGTTTAATATCTTTGTAAGGTTCAAGATGCTCATAGAGCCAAAGTCGGATATTAATAGTGTAGAGTGAAGGAAGCTCGTCCATCGTGTCGGACACGAGTAGCCGAGTGTGACGAATATACACGTAACTGCTTTACGTAACAGACTGTATAATATACACGTATATTATATTCAAATTATGGATACTAAGCTCGAGAATTACTTAGTATATAGTTATTTTGATGATAAGAACTTCAGAACAAAATAGCAACGGTGATTTAATGGCAGGGTTTATTATATGGCAGAGTGACGTCCGCCGAACTGCCAAGGCCTAGCCCCTTGGAAGGCACGGCTAGAGACGCGCCGGGCTGGTATTTGGATCATAGGGGCGCTCTATCCGATGCTGGAGGAGTGGGTAGGGCGACGGCACGGAGTCCGGCTGGTGCAGGTGCTGTCGGGGCACGGTTTCTTTGGCAGATACCTGCACATAGTTGCCAGGAGCAGTGCCGTGGACTGGTCGCAGCAATAGTTGGGGACCTCTCGATGCCTAGTGTCGAACGATAATCGGTAGCGACAGGAATTGGGTCGCCCTCGCTACTTTCTGCAAGGACGTCGTATTGTAGAAGGAAGCGGCGGAAAGGGCCAGGGAGGAAGATTCTTGCGCTGACCTGAACCACCTCCAGTGACCTGGAGCCTGATGCCGCCCTAGCTTAGGCCGCGGGTGGATGGATCGGGAAACGTCTGCCACTCCTTATGCCTCCCAAGAAGATGCGACGCTCTGGTGTGTGGAAACTCGGGGAGGACACCCGAAAGGGTAAGCTGACGACGGACCACTAAAGTAATGTTACACTGTTCCAATAGTCTGCCAGTACAGGCCGAAAGATGGCACACAGTGAATTACTTTAGCGGGTGAGGACCCCACACTACCCTGTTTGTTGCCCCAAACGACGGGGTGTGCGGTTATGTACATTTTTCCTTTGTTGAGTATATTGGTAACTATCATTGATAATATTCGATCGTTATTATGATAGTTTTTCTGGACAATAATAATAAATTAAAAGTGATAAAATACTTTTTATCTAATAGCTTAGCAGAATATCAGCGTCAGGTGGCTCGCAATCTTGCTTCTACTTGACACTATGCTGAGCTGTCAACCATTTGGCCATTGCCTTAATTTAATCATTGCAGTTATTAAGGGAAGTAACAAGTAGAAGTGACATACTAAGGGAGCGAATTAAGTAGATAATTGGCGACCTTAGAACAAAACTAGAGTCAGTTTTTTCATTCAGGCCTCTGTCAATGTGTAATGAATAAAATAAAAAAACTATTATCCAAATCGGTCAAGCCAGTTTTGAGTTTTAGCGAGACTAACGAACAGCAATTGATTTTTATTTATATAAAAGAGGTTGAAATTTTTAAACGCAGAGGTCTCGATACTAGAACCCATATTTTTATAACTAGTAGTTAAAGAACATAATATGCAAAACAAATACTGCCAATAATTATGCAAGGTACATAATGAAATTGGTATCAAAAATTATTGTTTTTTCAAATAATTAATGTTGGGTGTATGACGTTCCAGGCCTCGCAGACGATCCGGCTCGAGCATAGTGGTGCTGGGTGCCGAAGAGGAAAAACGCCCGCCGCCGGATGACGACAAAGACATGCTCACGATGCTTTCACTATCTTCTGATACTGGTAAGACATACATCAATTCTATGCTAGCCAATTTCCAATATGCTACTAAATCATGCCTAAAACCCGTTGCTACACCCAGGAGGAAAGCGGAAACAGAATGGGTAATCACTATACTCATAGACCGTTATAAATTATACTTTACAAAAACTCCTGACTGCCTGAACTTCCTCTTCACTCCATCATCAGATCCTGGCTACTGTCAATCAATAACATATTGAGACCATTCTAATGAGCCCAAACACGATACTACCATTATTGAAAGTTGGCGAAAAAACACTGATAGTCTTTAAACGACAGAACAGATTTTTTGAAATTTAAGAACACTAGACCACGTTACCTTTTAAAAAAAATAAAAATCCGTTCCGGCGTTTGAAAGCTGTAATGCCACAGACAGGCAGACAGACTACACCCCTCCATTTACATCGAGGGTTGAAAACTCATTTGTATGCTTCACGGCTGGTTAAGAAATGGTACCTCTACGTACCTATATTTTTTCGACCCTTTTTTGTCCCACTTTTAGGCACAAGTCTCCTTGAGACGTTGACAGGGATTCAGGCCGTAGTCCACCAGGAAGCTGGTCCAGTACGGGTTGGCAGACTTCACAAGCCGTTGAGAAAATCTCTCGGGCATGCACGATTCCTCACTATATTTTTCTTCACCGAGCAGTAATAATTTGGCTTTCTCGAAAAATATCGAAATTTTAGAGCTGTATGCCGTGACCTTAGATTGGGAATCGATCGAATACCATTGTCTTCTTACTTTTCTAAATTGCTTTGTTAGGATAAAATGTGTTTCGCCGGCGGGCCACTGAAGTAATCCAACTAATCCAACACAGTACCAGTGGTCCGTCAACACAGGCGGAGAGACGGCACACGGCGGGTTTCTTTAGTGGGTGAAGGCCTCACACTACCCTGTTCGTTGCCCCGAACGACGGGGTGTGCGGTTAGATACATTTTATCCCGCCTAAACAAAAAAAAAAGGACAAAATGTGTCTAAGCGCGCACCCTGTCCTTTGGGGTAATGAACAGGGTAGTGTTGAGCTCTCCCCGTCTGTACAGGCGGAACACTGGAACTGTGTAGCATTACTTTAGTGGTCCGCCGGATAATTTCGTAATCCTAGTCTGGAAAGATAGTCATGTGATATTACCTCTCTTAGATTAGAACAGTAAATAGGGTGGGTGTTTTCCACTAGCCATTATCACCCCAGTGTCATATTTCTATGATACTGTTGATAGTTGGATTTAAACCAAAGGCCACCGTGTTAGTCTAATGCGGGTTGTTCAGTCTTTGCAAGCCATTGAGAAAATTTCTCAAGAATACAGTTACTATTCATAGGCTACACGACTTTATTTTTTACAAAATTCCTTGTCTTTATAAGAAGGAACTCAATTTTGTGAGTTTTATCCCCCTACGGAATTCTGCGGCTCTGCCCAATAATACATTCGTTCATTAATATTTTTTTGATTCTCCCTCAGTGCTTTGTGCCTCGAGTAATTTTCTTGGGGAAGTTAGTTTGAATATTTTTTTGTGATTAAAGATGTAATCTTTTTGCTGGTAACGTTTCAGGAAGATGGAAGGTTTTTTTACGGTACTCTTTATGAATATTACTGCACAGATGGCGTAATTAAGGTTGCAACTTACCATAATAGTTACTTTGGGATCAGTTTCCAAACAGATAAAACATTATGATAAAAAGGGTATCAGGTAAAATATTGTTTGGGTATTTTCTTTGTCCATAGATTTTTTAAGCCTAAGTCTCTTGTGAGGGTAATTATTAGTGCAAGGGAGAGAAACGCAGACAGTACATCTTTTTACATTGATCGCTATCTAAATAATCATCGTGAATAACCTGAAAATTACACAGTTTTTGCTAATGCAAATAACAGATTATTTTCATCGCTTTTTTGCTTACGAAGCGACCTCAAATTGAACAATAGAACAAAAACGCAGGAAATGAGATATATTCCTGTAATTAATTAACTGAGAATAGTTGTTGTTTAATTGTTCTAAAAAGCACACACTTTGACAATTCATTCACAAGTCGGCCATATTGAAATTAAAACATTGTACGTCATTGGCAGAAACAGAAATTATATTACCATAAGTACCTGTGATAGTTGCAAATTCATCGCCAAATTACAATGCGTCTTATTTTATTAGGATTTTAGCATTTGACAGACTATATTACAAGAAAAAAAATTGAGGCAGGCAAAATATGAGGTGGATATTGGGTTGCAAGTAGGTGACTATGATACCTTAGTGGTCTAAGACATACCCCGGAATGGGAATAGACGATAATTCGAATCCTGTTCGTAGAAAATTTCTCTTTATCCACTTTCACAAATAATTGTTTAAGTAAAATGTATGTATTTGTTTGAAATTCTCACTTAACATCATGAAAGAATCACAATAGGGTAATCTGCAGGCAAAAGATTCTTTTTTAAATACAAACCTGTGTTGCCACCGTGGTGGACTACGGCTTACACCCCTCCCACCCTTTAAGGAAATCTGTAGCCAGTAACGGAATAAGCAGATATCACTCTGAGAGGAAAGAAAACTTAGAGGTCTACCACCCACTTCTCTAAACGTTGTATATTTAGTAGAATAGTTAACATATATTCAAAAATTAAAGTGATACACAGCTATGATGAAGATGATTCACAACACATCATGATACTTTTCTTATAATCTCTCTTCGTGTTCCAGGTCCACACCGTGAGATGGCGGTGGATGTTCCGGACAGTTTCATCGCGCGCAACAAGACCCCGCCCCGCTACCCACCACCGCGGCCACCGCAGGTACGCCTCCGGACCTCCAGGGACGACGAACCGCTCCTTTCCTCCGGCGGTTCATCCACCAGCTTCGGTTCCAAGCAATCTGTACTCCACAACACAGCCGCAAGTTCTGACGGATCGGGATCCTTCAAAAACAACAGCACAATAGAATTGCTTTCGTTACCACAAAGCTCAGACGGCTCTGGAAGTTTCGGCAGTAAAAAAAGCAAAGGGTCTTCAGAAACAGCCAAATGTGGAGACTTAAATTCAGAGAGATCAGATTCTGTAGCCTCAAACACTACTCACAATTTAAGTGATCACAAGATCCAATTGCTCATTTCAAACGGAGAAGATTCTTTATTAGATTGCAGAGAAGGGGTCACGTATTCCGCCCGGACAGACTCTGTCCTAATAAGGGAAGCTGTCTACGCGTCATATAAGCTGCCCCCCGGCTTTGACACAACCCCAGTACTCCTCGGCAGAGAAGTAGCTGTCGATGTTCCAGATACTTTCGTTCAAATAGTGAAAACGACACCTAAATACCCTGGTACCGTGGATAGAAAGAGTGGGGCGTTTCAGGTAAAGGGCACATTGCTACGCATGATTCTCATGGGACATTTGGAGACATGGGACGGATGGGTTTTTTATTTTCATCTCAGTTCCTATACATATAAAAAAAAATTAAGTACCTATTGTGATTTGATAATTGTGTAATTAAAAGGCTTATTATTATTACTATCTCGTTATAGGAACTGAGATGGAGTGTAGGAAATTATGGGAGTAAATTTTGGTACGTATTTCCTAGTTAAAATAACAAACTTACAAAACTAACATGTTGGAGTTTATGTAGAATACTAACATGAGACCATTAACACCATTGCGTTAATTGGGAAGCTTAAAAGTATTTTGTATTCATATAAATCACATTTTTGCGAAACCGAAAGAGAAAACCATTTTCTATATTGATTGATAAATAAATATTCACGAACATTTTCACACAACGTCCTCTGGTCCCAAACTAAGCTTAACGCTTGTGCTATGGGTACGGATACGGTACCAGATTACGGATATAATACATATATATTACTTTTTTTTGTAAATATGTACATACATATAATAGATAGCAAACACCCGTACGAATATCTGTGTACATCACACAAATAATTGTCACTGGGTGGGAATCGAAGCCACGGCCTCACGGCGGGACTACGCCACGAGGCCCGTCAAAATTGATGATACTGAATAGTATTTTTTTTACATTAAAACTTCACCTCATCGATAATTTTATAATTTAATATGACCTAAAAGTAAAAAAATCACACCGTGAAATACTCTCCTGGGTATCGTTTCTCTCATCATCAAGTTGGCTGACAGTGCTGACCGCAGCCAAAAATTAGTTTTTTGGTTATATCTTAGCATCCCGATTAGCGATATAGTATCGAGAAAGCTGTTTTTAAGTAAGTATATTCAAGAGTTATCAGACAAAAAAGTTTATAAACTATCCGTTCAGTAAAATTGGAGTAATGCATGAATATATCTTATATATAAAATTCTCGTGTCACAGTGTTTCTCGCCATACTCCTCCGAAACGGCTTGACCGATTCTTATGAAATTTTGTGTGTATATTCAGTAGGTCTGAGAATAGGACGTAAACTATTTTTCATATCCCTAAGTGATGATAAGGTCCACCCCAAACATTTCTAATGATTTGGCATTAAAAAATACACAAACTCAAAATTTTCACCCTTCTACTGCCAACTCCTATTTTTTAGTAGCGACATTAGTACTTCATTGTAACGAAAAAAAAATATGGCGGTACGAAGTTCGCCGGGTGAGCTAGTATGCTACTTAATGTCGGCTTTTCTCTTGGAATACTCCGGATTTTATGAATTAAACATGAATTTTGTATAGTAAGCTAAAATTTATTATGAGCCATAAAACCAAAAAGTGGCATAAGCTTGAAACTTTTAAACGCAAGGCTCTACTAGGTTTAAATCCTGGATGGAACCAATAAAGTCCTGTGCCCGGAAGACGGCTCTTATTGCATAGAATTAAGTTACGTAGGTGAACCTAATAAACCCACTCTAGGAGTTATAACAAATATGATAACACCAGTATGCTAGAGCGTGTAATGCCCTTACATGGCCGGCCTTGTTACTAAAAATAGCCTGTTATCATAATTGCCGTGAGGAAAAGATAATTAGCTCTATCTATAACTGCCTATAAAATTACGCATTTGCATTTGTCAGTAATACAGGTATTGACCTAGTATTTAATAAGTTTTACTACATAATAAATGAATAGAAAATATTTGGTACTTCAGAAAGAGAACGAGGCAGCGAGGATGTCATGTACTACAAAAAAATAATAGTGTATTACATAATTATGTACATACTAATTTTAGCACGCGACTTTTTCTGCTCAAAATTCAAATCCATTCAAAAGTATCTGATAGGGACTCCTTATCGAGATAAGACGTATTCTATGTAAACACATAAGTAATAAACTTTACTAGCCTTTGCCAGCGGCTCCACCGCATCCAAAAGCTAAGTTTTTAGGTTATATCTCAAGTTCCCCAGCTATCAAACAGAAATGTTTCATTGAAATCCGTTCAGTAGCTTTTGCGTGACGCTCGAAAAACAAAAATTCTAAAAAAATTGTTTTGTGTTCAGAGACGCCATTATTTTTTTCTCGAATATCCTAAATGTACCTACAGATATAGCTCAACCAAAAAATGAGAAGTGAGGAAAAAATGTTCCTAACCACTCACCCCATCATTCAGCGCAACGAACAGGGTAGTGTGGGGCCTTCACCCACTAAAGAAACCCGCCGTGTGCCGTCTTACTTACTTATTTATCATCACGCCATTTCCCTTGCGGGGTAGGCAGTGAGAACAGACAGCCAAGAGGCTCTATTCTTGCATACATCTCTCGCTTCCTCAACGTTCATAACTCTCTTCATACACGCTCGCCGGTTTCGGAGACTCCTGACTCCACCTTCCTTCAATACATAACCAATTTGGTCTAGGTAGGTAAGTCTCGGTCTCCCCCTGTACCTACATCCTTCCAATTTCGCATTGTATATCTTCTTAGACAGTCGCTCGTCTGGCATTCTTTCCACATGTCCGAACCATCGGAGCATTCCCTTTCGCATCTTTACACCAATACTCTCTTTCATACCTACTCGCTCTCTTACGTCATTGTTACGAATGCGGTCAGTCAGCCTCACTCCGCAGATTCTCCGCAGAGATCGCATTTAGACCGCATTGATTTTACTCTCATGCTCCTTTTTACATACCCAACTCTCGATTCCATATAATAACGTTGGGACAAGCACTGCGTTGTGTATTGCGACACGTGCCTTCTGGCTGAGGTGGTGGCTGCCGAGAAGTTGTCCCAATGATCCGTTCACTCTATTTCCCGCATTCACTCTTCTCTCTACATCAGTGGTGTACCTTCCATCCCGACTGAATCCACATCCAAGATATACAAATTCATCCACTTGTTCTAGCACACCATTTCCTTTCGTATTTCGTGTACCGTCTTTCCGCCTTTATTGGCGGGCCACTGGAACTATGTTACATTCCTTCGATGGTGGTTTGAATAGACCTAGACCTGGGCAAATACTTCGTATGGGTCATCAAGTAATAGCATCTTAGTGTTCATTTTACAGTAAAACATGATTTTTTTGACTTTATTACGTGTCAAATTCTAGGTGCACGCAAATTGATAATAGAAAAGTAATTCGGTAACCTAGCAACAGTTTGTTTAATATAATCATTTTTTTTTGTTAAGGCGGGAAAAATGTTCCTAACCGCACACCCCGTCGTTTGAGGTAACGAGCAGGGTAGTGTGGGGCCCTCAACCACTAAAGAAACCCGCCGTGTGCCCCACACTACCCTGTTCGTTGCCTCGAATGACGGGGTTGCGTTTAGGTACATTATTGCCTAAAAAAGGAAAGTTACCTAACTATGAAATGGAATAATATGTTGGTTAGATTTAAATTCCTGATGCTTTTTAATTTTTTCGCATGCTTTCAAAGAAATTACATGTAAATTTTATTTTGTTCGTTAGTAATATCGGTTTCATTATCATCTCTATTAGTCTGTTAACGCCATCTATCGGATGTATTTGCATCGTGGAAGGCAACTCACTTGATGCGCGCTCACGTATCAAAGATTTTAATGACAACACTAAGCCACGTTATATGATTAAGTATACCTATCTTGAAATTATAATATGTACATAAACAGTAAAAAAAAATGTAGATATAAGATTGCCAGCGACTTCGTCCGCGTGGAATTCAGTATATAAATACGTCACGGCACACTAATGTTATCTATGGAAATGTCTATTTCACAGGAACCAGCCATTTTTCGAGGATAGCAGCCTAAGTCTTTTTCTAGGGTCTGGACTATACCTATGCAAAATTTCATGATGATCGGTCGAGTAGATATGGCGTGAAAGCGTAACAAACAAACGCACTTTGGCGTTTTATAATATTATATGAAGGATAACGTATGGAGATTGTTGTTTATATTAAATTGTCATAGTTAAAATTATAAAAAAAAAATAGATCACGCCTGTATTCCCTGAAGGGGTAGGCAGAGGTGTATTACACACCCACGACTCGCCAGCTATGTATAAGGCCCACGTAATAGGGGGCGAGCCTATTGCCGTCTACCGGGCACATTTCCAAATTTCGGGTTGCTACTGAGAATTTTTCTTTTTACGAAAAAGCTCAATAACATTGCCCGTTAAATTATGCAAATATATTATATTATTTCTCTAGCCTGTTTTTTGCCGTTCCGCGAGATCTTCCTATTTCCTTTATCAATAGCCATGATTTATCATTCGTTTTAAAGCTTAATATGACGGCTAATGAAGAGTCCAGGGTCTAAAAATGTACCGCTTATCTTAAATTTAAGATTTAGAATCGTCTAAGATGTCCTTTAATCGATGCAGAAGTACACAAGGGTTGGCTCGTCAAATATCTATACTTAATATATACCTGAAGCTGAAGAGTTTGTTTGTTTGCTTGAACGCGCTAATCTCAGGAACTACTGGTCCGATTTGAAAAACTCTTTCAATGCTAAATAGTCCATTTATCGAGGACGGCTATAGACTATATATCGTCACGCTAAGACCAATAGGAGTGGAGCACCAATGAAGAATGTTTCAAAATCGGGTTTTTTCTATTGAGAGCTTCCGCTGATGCGTGCGCGTGTAAACGGTTAAAGTTTCGCAAAAATCATGTATGACAGAATTGTCCCCCTTTAAAAGTTCTAAAAATAAGTCCGCGACTGTATAAGTCTATCTTTGGTTGGCTTACTATAACCTTTTTTATGCTAACCAAATTTGTTCTAAAATAATGCATTATTTTTTATAAACACGATATTAATCCTTATCCAACTAAATATGTTATTCATATATTTTTATCACGTATTTTTTATTAATTACCTAATTGCAAAATATTCACGAAATAAAAATATGGCGGTATGAAGTTCGTCAGGTCAGCTAGTGTTTACATATAACACCAAAATTCAGTTCGTAACATACCAACTCCGTTTCGGCTCCATATAATAAGTTTAATTTTGTATCCCCACTTATAAAAATACAGATATTTGCGTGATCTTTTTCTCACAGATATAGGTATATTGCATATATACTAATCAAACTAAATTATTTGCCTAAAACTTCGTGTGTGTCAATAATGAAATATTAATCACATCACAATCACATGTCATCATCATCACGCTTAATGCACCAAACGCTCTTTCTTAGGGGATCTCAATTTCATTTCAACCACATTTGGCTGATACTGTTACTGATGTTTAGCCAAAACAATCGCAAATGGTAACTGGTAGAGTGCGTTGCATTAACCACGTTTTTTTATAACATCTGCAACAATTCTGCTGTGGACTGGACTTTTTTGTAATCCTTACATTTGAAGAAATCTTGACGAATAAGTATTCAAGTTGATCTATCGTACGTATTATAAAAGTAAAACTACTTTTACTGAATCAAACGTTTTTTTTTTGGGGATAGCAATCATGACATAACTAACAGACAATCAGATATAGGAAGTACAAAATAGATTCAACACCATAATTTCTACACACACAATGCCGAGTCATTGTCACGATGGCTGAATTAGCAACGCATCTGGGATGGCATTCCAGGACATGCAGGTTCAAATCCTGCTCGTGACTGTTATTTTCGATTTCACATTTTCACACTTGTTGATTTATATGGCTAACCATGTCAAATGCTACAAAAATATATCCATCCATCCATTCATCAGCCTTTCAACGTCCACTGTTGGACATAGGCCTCCCCAAGAGAACGCCATAACGAGCGGTCCCGTTATGAGGGATAATGCCGTAATCGCCACGCTTGGCAAGTGGGTTAGCGATCGCAGTGGATGTTGTTAATATTCGAGGGAGTGCTGCTGCCCACTCCCCCGGTATTCCCTCAGTCGGCTCTTACGACTCCCGTGGGTAGAGAGGGGTGGGACAATTCTAAAGCCGGCCCCACACGGCCAGAGGTACGGGTAGAGGTATAAAAATATATAAAAATATCAAAATACCATAAATTCCGTAAAGGCAGTATTATTTCATAATCTATAATAATAAATTATATCAGCAAATATTACGCAGTCCCCTTACAGATAATATTCCATGAAAATATCTAGTATCTTTCTCAATGCGTACCCATACAAACATATTAATCAATTGTGTATAGGTAATACTCCCCATTCCGTAAACGATTCGAATTATGCGGCATTATCCCTCTTATTACGATACTCTACTATTTCATGCTTATCTGAATATAATAATATAAGACCTTATGAATATGTAATATTATAACAAAATTGGTTTATTTCCTATATTTCGTGTTAAAAAATAAATTGTTAGATAATTCGTTATTACTTTTTTCACAATTCGTTACTGCCCCCTTAGAATGAAAAACGAAACGTTAGACGAACTTTCGTTTCGCTATTAATAAATTATACATAAAACAAAAAAATACATAGCATCACGCCTGTATTCCCCGAAGGGGTAGGCAGAGGTGTATTACACACCCACGACTCGCCAGCTATGTTTAAGTCTCACGTAATAGGGGGTGAGCCTATTGACGTCTACCGGGCACATTTCTAAACTCCGGGCTGCTACTGAGAATTTTTATTTTTAGGAAAAAGCTCAATAACATTGCCCGACCCGGGGATCGAACCCGAGACCTCATGAAAGGTACTTTTCGAAATTATACATAATTACGAAAAGTAGCTGATATAGGCGGAGGAGAATACACCCTCAAATTAGACTTATTTCTTAGACTTACAAATAGCTTTTATTTCATATAGGTACAAATAATCCTTTTTTTTCCGTTAAGACGGGGATATACGTTCCCCTAACTTTTTATAGGAATAAGATATGACTAGTTTTCGTGGTTCAATTTGCATCGGACCAGCGTATTGAATTGCTGCTTAAATTACACCTCACACTGAGACCCGTGCCCGTCAGAGGGAAAGTAATGTATTGTGAAAATAAATGCTAAATGAGCGTTAGTAAATTTTGAATATAAGGTTTTAAAAATATGATGTTATTCTCTTGACTGCTTGAAATTTTTGGGCTGAAGAATTACGGTTTTGTGTGTAAAATTTCTATTAGGTGCTAATAACATATTTTCTTTTACAGGTTGTTAATATGTTTTTATTATATTTGTATATTATTATTATTATAGTATATATATATACGAAGCTGCATGTTGGGGTATCTACAAGTTATTAGTTATATGTAGTATAAAACCGCTGTCCGCGTCTGTCTCTCTTCTTCGCTGACTTCATCTAAACAATACAATATTAGGTACTTTTAAGAATGGTTATTATCATTTAAATTGTTTAATACTTTCTGATATTTACGCGAATGTTACACATTTTGAAATAAAACTACGTTTACGGAATCTATCGCGTTTACTTGATTTTTATACTATCCCGTTTCGAATACTTACATCATATGTACATATCAGCCTTGGACGTCTATCATCTAAGTCCACCCGTGATCATGAATGCTGTAAAGTATTCGAAACGTCGGGATAGTATAAAAATCAAGTAAACGCAATAGATTCCGTAAACGTAGTTTTATTTCAAAATAAATTGTTTAATTAGAAAGATTTTTCGTTCAATACAACCATATGATATTTTTGTTGAGTTGGTTCGATAATTTTTAATGAATTCTCTGATTTTCTGATCTCTAACGAATTCCCTAATTTTTTAAATTATACTGAATAAATCTTAAGAAATTAACCAAAATAATATATCAGAGAGTTGTAGTTGTTCAAAAATCCTGGACATATAACACTGAATATAATATTTTGATCTATATTTTAGCACTTGACATGCTCAACTACTCTTAAAGTACAAATTATAATTTGTGAATGAGGAAAAAGAGTATGCTTCCGATAGGTGGCGTTGGTTGTTAAGACAAATGTGATAAGGGCATTGGGTATTTCTAACAAATAGCACGGTAGCTCAGTGGATTAGAGCACTTCCCCGGATAGGAAGGGACGCAGGTTCGATTCCCGCTCGTACTAAAATACTCTTTTTCCTTATTCACAAATTATAATTTGTACTGAATATAATTTCAAAAATGCACATGTACTAGGTAAAAGCCAAATCATTCTTAACTATAGTAGATACGTCTCAGGCACGATGAGATTTAATGCCTAAACGATATAAATAAATTATAGCACAAAACAATTTTTTAGACAGACTTATTAATTCACGCATTCTTTGGAAAGTTCAGAAATGCTTGCCCTTTATATTCTGACGCTGGGGATGCTTCTTCGTGGCGATTATAGTAAAACCTCCATTTTGGGGAGGCCTATGTCCAGCAGTGGACGATGAAAGGCTGATGGATGGATGGATGGGTGCTTCTGTCTTTGGTATCCTTGGTACACTGGGCTCTAAATCCAAGTCCCCAAATATGAATTATGTAGTTGCATGTTTAGATAATTGCTACAGTTACATTTCAAAAAGGAACAGGTACATATAACTATAATATTAACAATGCCAAACTGCATGCATGCATTAAAGTACCATCTGAAACCTTAACTTAAAAACGTTACCGTACATAAACATAGTTTACCCAGAAAATGTAAATACGTATTGTACATATATTGTTTTAAATCTTAGGATCAATTTTTGCAAATGTACCTACTTTATTAGATGAAAATGTAAATGGACTTATGATCTGATCAAAATCGCAGGCAGCCTAAAACGGATGCAGGCATAGGACCGTTCGTTGTAGCACTCTTTTGGGGAGGCCTATGTCAGGCAACGGGTCATAGAAGGCTGATAGATACCTACATATACTCGTAAAATATATATTTTTTAATCAAATCTTATTCAAACTTTTTTGCATAGAATATAAATTCTTTCTATTTGTTTGGTTTTATTTCTTGTTATTTTTATGTCTACGGCTAGACCTAATATTTCGCTTAGGCTTATCAATATAATTCTAGTATGGGAGCGCATAAAATGTTTTTAGTAATCAATTGGAAAGAGCGATGGATTATTATTTAAAGCAAGAGTAGTAATGTAGAAATGCTATTTATTAATTACTTTAAACTGTTAAATAGAAAATGTTAATAACCTATTATTCTTCCATTTTATTTCGTTTATAGATAACCCAGCATGTCAATTATAAAATTATTATTAAGGTCCATTATTAAATAGATCACAAAATAATATCGAACTTGTAAGTAATCAATTATTTTGTGATAACACTCCAAATTACCAATACCTATAACCTAGGTAGACAGTCTCGATCCTATTCATAGCGACATCGGTGTAATACAGAATTAGACTAAATTGCCCCTTACGGTAGTGAGTATGCAACTGGTAATGATCGTCTCGGTGTCAAATCCAAATCGGGTAGAGCCAACAAGAGCTTTTCTTTCAAGGAATTCTCAATAACAGCTCGAAGTTAGGAAGTTGGTGTTGACCCACGTGCACTGGAAAGCACGTATTGCTGTTGGTCTTGTGATGTATCGCCGATCGTGTCTAAATATCGTTCTACGGACTAAGAGAGTGTGAGAACAGAGTATATTTACACACACTCGTGACCTCTTGACTTTGTAGTTGATTATCATAGACTAAATGACATTTTTCTAAATAAAATCGCATAAAAAATTGCTTAAATTGTCTTACCTACATCCATTTCAATCCCATTTGCACCGATATCGCTATAAATATGGAGACTACCGATTTAAAACACATAGTTTGTTGTATCTAGAAATTTCCACTATATAACCGATATGATCACTTACAGCAGGTGAACGGTACTGTGAAAACGGTAGCCCCAGCGGTCCCTCCCCGAGACTCCGGGGGAGTGGCCCCACCGCGGCCTCCAGCTCATGACGTCACCAAAGACCAGATGGATTCCATCAAGAAATACCAGGTTAGTGGAAACATTTAATATGAATTTGATCAATAAATAAAGGTTTACTTAGTAAAGTATTAAGTACATCGATTTTCATCTAGGAATCTAAGTAATCCTTTATATATAAAAATGATTACATATCATAATTATTATCTATAAGGGTCATTCTAAGTTATGAGGTACTAAGTTATCAGAGGTGGCGGCACGACAAAAATTATAGAACTTTAATATAACTGCAGTATTTTTTTATCGAAACACTTATTATCTTCATATCCGGAAAGCAGCCACAAAATTAATTTACTTTTTACTATTTTATAACTGACCAGGGGAGGTACTACATACAGGGAGAGATACGACGTACAGGGTAGGATACTTTCTGAACAGGGGAGAGACATTAATGTTGTTTTATGAAACAAATCACAGTGGTAGTAACTTTTAAAGATTCGCGAATTGTACACATATTTAAAGTAGCATAAACGGGTCTTTTTTCGCGTATAAAATAGGTGAAATTATGAACTACCGTGGTCACGGGACAACTCAACTTGTCCCGTGACCACGGCTGCTGCAACGCAGTTGAAACGTCGGGTAAAAGGTAGTTCATAATTTCACCTATTTTATACGCGAAAAAAGACCCGTTTATGCTACTTTAAATAAATCACAGTGGTAGTTCAAAGATCAACTTTATTTATATTGTTCAATCATATCAATAAAATAATAAAAGTCTGCCGTTGGCCATGCATCGCAGGAAAACCACTGGATATATTTCAAATAAGAGTTTGTTTCTGAAACACTTGGCACCTATAGTAAGATAAATAATAAATATTGTCATAGATCCCACCACTAGATCTTTATCACAGTATTCTAACACATTCTATGTTTCGTGTTTTTATTTTTTGTATTTTTGGCGTGTAAAACATTTACGATTTCTTCATAGAGTCCATCATTATATTTTGTTGGCATTTATTTGATAAGGCGGGAAAAGTATTGCCTAACACCTGGTCGTTCGGGGCAACGGACAGGGTAGTATGCATCCCCGCCTATAGTGGCAGACCACTGGAACTGTGTGACATTACTTAAGTGGTAGAATGGATCACCTTGAGACAGCGTATCTATAAGCTGCCTAATTCAAATTGTTACTGAAAAAATAAACAAATGCTTGTTGACCCGAATGGCTATGTAGCAGTATTATTAGTTGTAATACTTTCTGATATTTACGCGAATGTTACACATTTTGAAATAAAACTACCTACGTTTACGGAATCTATCGCGTTTACTTGATTTTCTACTATCCCGATGTTTCGAATACTTTACAACATTCATGATCACGGGTGGACTTAGATGGTAGACATCCAAGGCTGATATGATGCTGGTCTGATGGCTGGTCTGATGGCTGGTCTTAATTGGTCCTGAATTATCTAGTTATATTTCGGTGGAAGGTATGGTAGCTCATTAAGTATGTAATACCCTACATACTTAATGAGCTACCATACATTCCACCTCCCATACCTATCTTTAGTGTAGTGGTATGGTTTGTTTGTATGACTTTGGTTGTTAGCCTTAGATGGCTATGACAACCTTACCCGGACAATTGGTGAGCGCAGAGCGCTCTCAACTCAAGATCTCAACCAAGGTATGGTATAGGTGGGCTTATATTTATACAATGTCCGGCACACGTTTTATTTCAAATCAACACAGTGTGTATTTGTTATATGAGCATATCAAATGCTAAAAATATATATAAAAATTTCTAAATATTTTTATTTCAGAGTTATTTTTAAATTTTTTTCTTTCTTATTTGTTTCTGGGCATTGGTGAAATGGCGGGAAGGTACTATGACTGATATTAACACCGTAAAACTTCACATTTTTCGAATTAATTCTATGATTATAAAACTTTGGCTCCACATTCATGTACTAGTATTTATAAAAAACAAATTGTACGTAAACGCTGTCGTCAAAATGTTTTAAAGACATAACTCTAGTTTAAAACTTGTTTTCACAAGAAATCTGGTTTCATAACGACAAATGCTTGCAAATTTCGTGTCTATTTATAGAAGTCGTCTTAAAATGATGCCCCATTTAGGTAAAAGTTGGAACTTTGTCGGCTACTTTATATTTGCATTCATATTTTTTGCGCTGCCGAATTTGCTAACAATTAAGTTTAATATAGGTACTAGTGGGTCGAGTCAGCCGGTTGTTACTAAGGTCAGCAGATATACTTTTTATAAATACTGTTTGATTTAACCATCAGCCCCTAGGCGACTTCGTTGTTCCTAGACGTGGGACTCCCCAACATCACGAGCGAATAACACCATTACGAGCATTCATTTATTAATCTATAAGGCCTCTTATTTAAGGACATAGATCTCTCTGAAAGAGCACTACATCGTGCTGTTTTGTGCCGCTGCATTCAAAATAGCTATTAACTTAGGAGCCAAGAAATACAGGGTAATTCCATGTAGGACGCGGTGTGGGAGAATGGACGATTTATGAATAACATTGGTTTAGTGGTACAGCGGTTTATAAGATTGCATTTTCTCTATCGCGGGTTCAAAACATGCTTTGTAAAAAATCGCTTGCATCACAGACTCGCCTCCGATCGATTGTCGAGGGTCTGTCTTCGGGTATACCTCGCACTATTCTAAACGGGTATCTTACCACTTTTAAAAAACGATATATTTCAATCTTGCTCAAAATATATTCACAATATCTCAAAAAATAAAGGAAAATTGTTTCATCTCCAAATTGCACAGAATGTGGGACGATTGTAGATGGGTACCATATTTTGACGGAGTGTGTCCGGATTGAAGCCTTAAGAAACAGTTTATGTTATAGAGTCATTGATATTCCCTAATAATATAAACGGATAAAATAGTATTTTAAGTAATCCCAATTCTGAAGAGGCTAAATAAAGCACTGTATAGGGTCTTCGATCATCAATACCAACTGATCGAAGTATAGGGTAGTTAAGTTAACCCCCCGGGCTGGCGGTCATCTGCTATGCGGATGACACGCTGGTCGTGGCCCGGGGTGGAAACTTCGAGGAAGCGGCGTTCCTGGCCACCTTAGGGACCTCGGAGGTGGTCAGGAGGATCGGGGCGCTGGGGCTTAGGGTGGCCCTGGACAAGTCGGAGGCCCTACTTTTCCATGGGCCCCGACGTTGGCCACCTGCTGGCGCCTCGATCACAGTGGACGGGGTCCAGATTAGGGTGCAGGCCCAGATTAAGGACGGGCGGTGGCGCTTTCGTGAGCACTTCCGCTAGCTGTCCCCGAGGCTAGTCGGCGCAGCGTCCGCCCTTGCACGGATCATGCCGAATATGGGTGGACTCAACAATGCGTGCCGACGGCTTTAAGCGGGGGTGGTCCGGTGGATGGCGCTGTACGGCGCACGCGCACCCGTGTGGGCGGAGTCCCTGGACGCACTGAACAGGGCTCTTCTGTGGAGGCCACAGAGAGTCGTTGCATCCAGGGTCATACATGGATACCGCACGGTGTCGACGGAGGCGGCCTGCGTGTTGGCCGGAATCCCCCCGTGGGACTTGGAGGCGGAGGTGCTCGCCGAGGTGTATCGGCGGGTGTCACAAGAGCGGGTGGGGGGCGGACGCCCTCTACCCAGGGAGGTGGCCAGGTGGCAGGGCGACGCCCGCCGAGACGCCATGGCCAGATGGAGGGCACGGTTGGAGGCGCCCCGGGCCGGTCTTTGCACCGTAGGGGCGCTCCAGCCGGTGCTGGAGGAGTGGGCGGAGTGACGCCATGGAGTCCTTACCTTCCAACTCGTGCAGATGCTGTCGGGGCATGGTTGCTTCGGCAGATATCTGCACATAGTCGCAAGGAGGGAAGCGACTCCGGGCTGTCACCACTGCGGCTGTGACGAGGACATGGCGCGGCATACGCTCGAATCGTGCCCGGCTTGGGCCGAGCAGCGCCGTGAACTCGTCGCGGAAATAGGGGGGGACCTCTCGCTGCCGAGCGTCGTCAGAGCGATGCTTGGCAGTGACAGGATTTGGGCCGCGGTCGCTGACTTCTGCGAGGAGGTTATCTCGTGGAAGGAAGCGGCAGAGAGGGCCAGGGAGGAGGATTCTTCCGCTGACCCAAACCCCCGCCAGCGACCGGGGCGGCGCAGGCGCAGATACTTGCGCCTCATGCCACCGTAGCTGAGGCTGCGGGTGGATGGACCAGGGAACGTCCGCCACCCGCAAGGCCTCCCGCGAAGGTGCGACGCTCCATGTTCGGATGCGTCGCTCTGTAGAAGATACCCGAAAGGGTAAGCTGCCGGCGGACCACCGAAGGAATGTAACATAGTTCCAGTGGCCCGCCAACAAAGGCGGAGAGACGGCACACGGCGGGTTTCTTTAGTGGGTGAGGGATTATTGAATCAACAACCGGTTATATATAAATATATGAAATAAACATTTATTTTCCACAAGCTACGATGTGTGGATGTGAACTTGCTAAGTCTAAAATTAAATACGAATATGGGGCGATCCATAAATTACGTAACACGAATTTTATGATTTTTGGCTCTCCCTCCGTCGTTTACACAGCTAGTCACATTCGTGAAACCCCTCCCTATTGTAATGTCGCATATTTTTTGTTAGAAATAATTTTTGTTCATTTTATACCTGTATCATAAAGTTGAAAATCACATAGTAGAACTAAGAAAACGTGGTTATTCACTCCGCGAATTTAAATTTTTTAATGAAATAGAAACAATGGATACGGCATGGCGCGCGGGTTGCGGCACTTGTAAAGGGCTCATGCGCTCGTTGCTTGACACCATGTACTTAGAGCAAGTATGAACTAACCAAAAAAAAAACAATTTAAACCTTATCTTATAGGGATAATTTTTAAGTGATTCGGTAACAATTCAAATTTCGCGTTTTAATACGTATAATAGGTATATGTATTATGAAATGTGATTTAAACTTAGGACTCCTCTCGTCCTTTGTCACACGAAGTGACATTTCTTCGGCCCCCTCCCTCTTTACGTGTGGCGTAATTTATGGATGGCCCCTATGTGCTTACTCGTATTAAATTTGTTGGCTTTCCTTCTTTTAACGAGTAGATAGATATAGATAGATCAATCTGATTTTTAAAGACAAATAGGCTATTGGATTTTTTACCTTGTTACAATGAACTGCTCCCACGGGATAGATACAGGAAAGTAATTTTATAATGATTGGATATATATAGTCTTGTGTTTAGGGCTCTGAATAGGGACTGTAGTTTTTTTCAACTACATAGCACACGGCCAGAAAGATGCGTTATATTAATTAGAATAACATTTGTTTATAAAAATAAGTATACTTGTATAAATAATAATATAACTCCTACAGGAGTTCCCACTTCCGGCGTACACGATAAACTAGCTAAAAGTCCATTTTCATAATTCCGTGGAAACGCAATGGAGATTTTTAGTTACAATTATCAGATTGGCGGCGTTGTGGTTCGCCACCCGTCATGGCAGAATCTCACGGGGGCGCAAAGTGGGTAGCGGAAGGCCGCTTCATGATAATTGGAAAAATGCTGTGTTAGGCTATAAAGCGAAAAATTAACACAAAACAATATATTTAGATATTTTTATATATATTTTTAGCATTTGACATGCTTAGCACTATACAATAAACACAAAGTGTAAAATGTGAAATCGAAAATAACAGTCACGAGCAGGATTTGAACCTGCATCTCCTGGATACCGTCCAGATGCTTTGCCAATTCAGCCACCGTGACAATTGCTCCTGACTGCTAATTTCGATGACACATTCATACTTAACGTCTTTGGGTGACGCCTGCGCCATCTTTAGGCAGTATTTTCATACATTATACCGACCAGGTAAACTTAATTTTACAATTAAAATTTTTACCTAATAATGACGCAAACCCTAAAAATATTTAGTTATTTTTATATATATTTGTAGCATTTCACATGCTTAGCACTACACATTAAACACAAATTGAAAAATGTGAAATCGAAAATAACAGTCACGAGCAGGATTTGAACCTGCATCTCCTGGATACCGACACCCAAAGACGTTAAGTATGAATGTGTCATCGAAATTAGCAGTCAGGAGCAATTGTCACGATGGCTGAATTGGCAAAGCATCTGGACGGTATCCAGGAGATGCAGGTTCAAATCCTGCACGTGACTGTTATTTTCGATTTCACATTTTTCACTTTGTGTTTAATGTATAGTGCTAAGCATGTCAAATGCTAAAAATATATATAAAAATATCTAAATATTTATAGGGTTTGCGTCATTATTAGGTAAAAATCTTAATTGTAAAATTAAGTTTATCTGGTCGGTATAATGTATGAAAATACTGCCGACAGATGGCGCAGGCGTCACCCAAAGACGTTAAGTATGAATGTGTCATCGAAATTAGCAGTCAGGAGCAATTATCACGGTGGCTAAATTGGCAAAGCATCTGGACGGTATCCAGGAGATGCAGGTTCAAATCCTGCTCGTGACTGTTATTTTCGATTTCACATTTTTCACTTTGTGTTTAATGTATAGTGCTAAGCATGTCAAATGCTAAAAATATATATAAAAATATCTAAATATTTATATGGTTTGCGTCATTATTAGGTAAAAATCTTAATTGTAAAATTAAGTTTATCTGGTCGGTATAATGTATGAAAATACTGCCGACAGATGGCGCAGGCGTCACCCAAAGACGTTAAGTATGAATGTGTCATCGAAATTAGCAGTCAGGAGCAATTATCACGGTGGCTAAATTGGCAAAGCATCTGGACGGTATCCAGGAGATGCAGGTTCAAATCCTGCTCGTGACTGTTATTTTCGATTTCACATTTTTACTTTGTGTTTAACAAAACAATATATTTTAGGGGTTTTATCTGTTTGTCGGTTTGTCTGGTTGTTGCTTTCTTCGCATATCACGCAAAAACTACTTAATGGATTTTTATGGAGCTTTTGATTAGACTTAAAACTGGTATATGTTTTATACCGCTACAATTTCATTAACCTCAGATAAAACCTCAATACTAGCTTTTGTATGCGGCGGAACCACGGGCAAAGGCTAGCCATGAATTTAAAAAAAACTTCAACGTCTTACCCAATATCATTGAGCTAGGCCGCATTTCCGATCTAGTAGTACTCCATATTCAGTAAGTCCTCAGTAGCTCAACTTGCGGAAATGTACCAGGCAGACATCAAACCTCACCTCCTATTTTGTTGGGATTATATTACATACACGCTATTTATGATATGTCGGTTTCTTAGATAAAGCAGTGCGCTATTAACTTATAAGGTAAATTAGCTTGTATTAAATTATGTTGTCGATTGTTCTACTGCTGTCTCTACTACCTATATGTTGTTACCGTTTCACGAAGACCTCCGACAAAAAAAAAAATAATCACCCTATTCTTTTCGCAAGTCTCTTTTCTATGTATTTTTCACGGGTTTATTTATGTTGCAGTGTTTTTTGGACGAAGGCTAAGGTTTTTGTACTAGACCCGACGTCCATTTTCTATTAGGTCAATGTATCTAAGTGTTTGTTGGTAATAAATCGCTGTTAAGTTCCATAGCATCCCATTTGTCTATAAATATTATATACACACATACATAGACTCACGCCTTTTTCACAGAGGGGTAGGCAGAGACAACCGATTTCCACTTACCACGATCCATATTCACCTTATTTGCCTCATTCACTGTCATTATATTCCTCATATATACACGTCGGTTAAGGGTACTTTTGACCTGACCTTTCTCGAGAACTTCTCTGATTTGGTCAGAGAACATTCGACGAGGTCTACCCCTCCCAACTGCACCATTAGCACTTGCCATATATATATTTTTTGTTATCCTGCTTTCATCCATCCTCTCTACGTGTTCAAACCATCTTAACATTCCTTTCTCAATGTTTGTCACTATATCTTCTTTTACACCACATCGTTCTCTCACTACACTGTTTCTTACTTTATCTTTCAAAGTTATACCACACACACTTCTTAGAGCTCTCATCTCCACTGCATTTATTCTACTCTCGGTCTTCTGCCATACCCAACTTTCTCTCTTCTCTCTCGTAAACAATGTTCCCCGTTCTTTTACTTGTTGAACCTTCACTCCTTCAATCACTATGTCACATGGGGTCATGCATTCATCTCTTTCTAGAACCATTACTTTCGTCTTCTCAACATTCACTTTCATTCTTTTCTTTCAACTCAGCAGCCGATGACGCAAGTATAACTTGGTCATCAGCGTATAGAAGACATTTGATGAGTAACCCAGTCATCTCTAACCCATACCTACTTTCTTTCAACTCTTGCAAACAACTATCCATAAATACATTAAACAGCGACGGAAACGCTACGCATCCCTTTCTAACACCCTTTCCGATGTTAAACCATTCAGCGTATGTCCCGTTTATCCTTACACAAGCTCTGGAATCCCTGTAAACGGATTTTAGACCCTGAATCAGGTTACCATCTAACCCATATATGGATAGTACCGAGCATAGTTCGTTCCAAACCACTCTGTCATATAGGCCTTCTCTAGGTCTAGAAAGCCACAATATTATATATTGTGTTATTATCTCTGTACTTACATACCTAAGTAGGTATTTGGCATATAAAATAACACAACGTGTGAAATCGAAAACAATATCCACAATTAGGATTAGAACCTGCGCCTTCTGGCATTTGGCATGCTTTGCCATATAAACCCCCTATAAATATTGAACACAATAATAGGCATAAATCAATGTTCTCCTTCTAAAATATCCATTTTATTATAAATAATCATGAAGCTCACTATATTTAAACATTATATGGTTAGACATTTGTGTTGTACTCTATAAACAATACCTACCTGTATTTGAACATGTAGCTAAACTTTACACAGATTCCAGCGCATTAATTTATTTAACGTTAAAAGAAAAATTTGCTTTCTACAAATTCTTTACCACCTTCAAAGCACACTCGCAAAAGTGGTTTCATAATAAACATGGATCCTAGCATAACGCGGCCAACCGAGTTGTACGTCACTATTCGTACCTATTCACTGCATTCACATCACAAGTTAAGTTACAACACTGCCAGTACGCCTCGTGATTTTGGCGCGAAAGCACGCTCATCGGGAGTGTTAAAACAAACTAGACTACGCTAATTCGAGTGACGTGCTTTTTATGTGAAAACGAGTGGTTATATGTGTGTTTAAAATAAAGTGATTGTTCATTGGGTTCGGAAATGCTTTTAAAATATTTATTCGATAAGTGCAGCATTTGGAATTTGATTGGAATTGACCTAACTGGTTGCCACACAGGTGATTGCACTAATATCCAAAACGTATGATTATTTGGCTGGTGTCTTTGATAATAAGGCATAAAACTACAATAAAGTGTCTGTTTCATTAACATATTTATTTCTTTCATAGCTTATGTTTACAACATTAGAATAAATTCCATTATTGTATTTATATATTTTTAAATTTTTGACATGTTTGTGTTCTTTTACACAAAGTGCGTAAATGTGAAATAGAATATATAGCTATGAGCAGTATGAACCCGCGCGTTCTCAGTACCGTTCAGTTCGGACGCTCTAGAATTAATTCTAAAAAGACTATGTATCGTCAGAGATTAAGACAGATTTATTAGAGGAACAATAAATAAGAATATTAATAACGATTGCCGTCAGAAATTGTTTTGAAAAAAATTAAGCTGTAAACTGTCAGGAAATATGATCATAACAAATATGTTTTAAAACGGAAGAGGAAGTATTTAAGTTAAAATTTACAGAATTAACTGTTTCGAAATCGCAGTCGTAAATAAATTTTATCACACTTTCCATCTTACACAAATGTTGTGTTATTTAACTTTATACTTACCTACTTTACGTTAAGAAAATGTAACCTAACAATAACGTAGGTCATCTGGAATACCTTTTTTGTTGTGGTGGAAATAATGATCGTAAACGCACACCCTGTCGATCGGGGCACCGAGCTGGTTAATTTAGGTCCGTCATCAACTAAATAAACCAGCTGTGTACAGTCTCACCCTGTATTGGCGGACCTCTGGAACTGTGTGACATTACTTCAGTGGTACAGCTAGCCAACTATACTTTATAATAACGTATCTTACTTTATTTTTAGTAAATATACTTTAAATTTTTGCCTAAAAATAAAGTATGTAAAAATACTCTATTTCCAATCTTTACAGTGAAAAACATATGAATAATTACGGAACTATTATCGATACTTTTAAGCAGAAACAGAACGCGTACACGATTTATAAAATATCTATTTTTAAATATATTAACTAACAAAACCTTAGATGTCATTGTCAATGTGATAGAGTCACCTGTCTAAGATGACATCTGTCTCTGACGTTCATTTATCGGCGAAATTGAGTCAAAATGGTTCTTGTTTATTTTTATGTTGTTCATTTGAAGAATTTATTTAATTTAAATCAAACCATTTCAATATTATATACTTAAACTTAAATTTTTAATTGTGATCGTAAAGATAGCTTCCAAAAATTCAAATTCAATAAAAAACTTAGCGTTTATTGTAGAAGCAATCAAAAGTATGTTTTCAAGAGAATAAATAATTAATATTTTTAAATACTTTTTTTGTCTCCGAAATGCTTTATTTTTTCTACTTAAAAAATGTGACTGGTTATTTTATTCAAAAAAGTTGGCAACCCTATGTACAGCGCAAATTTCTTGGGGTAGGACCTTGAAAATTTACTTTGAGGGCGTAGGTACCTACACTTACCACTGAAGGAATGTAATATGGTTCCGGTGGCCCGGAACACAGGCGGAGAAACGGCACACGGCGGGTTTATTTAGTGGGTGGGGCCCCACATTACCCTGTTCGTTGCCCCGAACGACAGGGTGTGCGGTTAGGAACATTTTTTCCCGCCTTAACAAAAAAAAAAGGGAAGTGGAGTCGGCTTTTCGAAACGTGACTAATGGTAGAGCCTTGCTTATCCCAGTACGAATGGGCTGGCTCGATCGAGGATGTACCACCCTCTCACATAAGATCAGCGTGTGACAACGGTAATTTTTCCTACCGTTGTGTTTCGTATGGTGAGCGAGAGCGCCGGAGGCCCAAACCCTCCCCCTATCCTCTCCTTATTATCATTCCTATCTTCTCCTTAGTATCCTACCTATCCTCTCCTTATTGTTCTTCCTATCCACCTCTTATCACTTTCCTTGAAGATGGCGACGCGCAACTAGGGATCGAACTTGATACCTCTGACTTTGGAGTCCTTGAAGTTGCCACTAGTATATCATTTCTATTATGGTTTGTGATTGTAATATATGTTTTGTGTTTCACATTATATGACTTCACACGTTTTATATAACAAGGATACCTACCTGCCTAGTTAGCTGCTGAATATAATGAATGCTTTTCTTATATAATACAAACTATAGACGTGATATTTCAATGTAATCAAGGCCTAGCCAAGTTGCATTCTATGATCGCTAACGCTATAAAAAACTATATAAATGTATGGGAATTATAAATATTTAATGATACATATAACGCTAAGTCACGTGACTTAACGTTAGAACTGTCAAATTTCCATAAATTTTAATAGTTTTCTATAGCGTTAGCGATCATAGAATGCAACTTGGCTAGGCCCGACATAGTATTAATTTTTATTGTATAAAGGTATTGCATATTAACACAAAGTGTGAAAATGGGAGATCAAAAATAACAGTCACGAGCAGGATTTGAACATTTTTTTTCAAATCAGCCGTCGTGACTATTGTTCAGGACTGCTAATTTCGATAACACATTCATTCTTAACGTCTTGGGTAATGCCTGCGCCATCTGTCGTAAGTATTTACATAAATTAGATCGATTAGGTGAACTTAATTTTACAATTAAGATTTTTACCAAATAATGGCGCAGTCCTATAAATATCTTTATATATTTTTTTCCCACTGTTTTAATTTATATGGCTAAGCATGTCAAATGCAAAAAAAAGATACATAAAAATATCAAAGAACGCATATTGTCAACATTTTATTTTTGCGTATCTTTATAACAAGCTTTAGTTTGGGTCGACTGAAACGGTATCTTTGAACGTGATTTTCACCCATTTCAAAACATTGGATTATATTCAAACTGCACACATATCATTATAATTATTATCAGACCGTTGACAATACAATCACTTCCCTGGATTGGAAGAGACGCAGATTCGAATCCTGTTCTCAGTAAAGAACTCTCTCTCTTTCCACTTTCACAAATAATTTAAGCTTGTCGGTTTTTTTTTATTTTGACTCCAATTGGAGGATTGGAGGAGGCTCCAATAAAAAAGTATTAAGGTATTTGAAATTACTGTTGATACTGTTTCGAGACTAAAATAGACGTACATAATTTATTATAGTACATAATAATGACGTTAAAAAGGCGAGGTATGTTTTTGACTAAAAGTATCATAAATCTTGCAAGCGGCTGACCAATCACCTTTTTTAAACTATAATTATGACAAGTCACAGAATAGATACTAGTCCTACGGACAGAAATGTCACATCCATTAAAACTTGTCCAAAATCTCTCTATAATAGCCTACAAAATCTTAATACTAATAGTTCGTAACGAGAAGAAATGTACCTTATTTACACATGAATACAGTTGAGATTGTTTTGCTCGCCGCATGATCCTCGGGCAACCGCATCATTCAACAAATGCGCTAGGGTTGCACCTATGATGATTTTACTACATCACGCTATCTCCCTTGCGGGGTAGGCAGAAAGAACGGAGTGACCAAAAGGCTCTGTTTTTGCATACATCTCTCGCTTCCTCAACATTCATAATTCTCTTCATAAACTCTCCGGTTTCCGCTCGCCGGTTTCGGAGACTCCTGACTCCACCGACAGCAGCAAAGCTGTCGTTTGTAAAACTTAAAAATTTATCAAGCCAAGCCGCAGCTCACCATTTCATATCGCGGATGTAAAACGAAGGAATGAATACATCGAGCACACCGAGGTGCTTCATAATCGGGATACACGGGAGACGATGGTACCGATCTTGGGGCTAATAACAAATGAGGACTCCCACTTGGTACCCTGCCCTACCATCAGTAATGAGTTTAAGGAATTATTTTTCTCTATACAACAATTTAGCTTTTCTACAGGCACCGGTCACTGCATAGCATTATTAGATCTTTTATCCGTGTGGTGACGGATTAAGAATACAAGTGTCACCACCCCATTCTTTCCCACGGGTGTCGTATGAGGCGACTAAGGGAAGTAAGCAATTATCATCCATTGCACGACTAGTGGTAGGGCTGGGTACCAAGTGGAAGTACTCACTTGGTATCCGGCCCGAGCGGGTTGGTACCACCATCTCCCGTGTGACCGGCCATGAAGCACATTGTTGCGTTTTAGGCTGTAGCAGGAGATAGCTAGATTTCATCTGTGAAATGAATTGGTGAGCAGCGGCTTGACAATACTCTCGGTATAGTCGAGTCCATGGGCGACGGTTACCATTTACCATCAGATGGACCGTGGCTCGTCTGCCACTACATGCAATAAAAAAAAATGTCTCCTTGGTTCCTTTACTCAGCACACTGTCAAATAATATGTTACCTATTGGTAATACTATTTTTTATAATATGTACATATTATCCGCCGTGTGGGGCCGGCTTTAGAATTGTCCCACCCCTCTCTACCCACGGGAGTCGTAAGAGCCAACTGAGGGAATACCGGGGGAGTGGGCAGCAGCACTCCCTCGAGTATTAACAACATCCACTGCGATCGCCAACCCGCCTGCCAAGCGTGGCGATTACGGCATTATCCCCCATGACGGGACCGCTCGTTGTGGCGTTCTCTTGGGGAGGGCCTATGTCCAGCAGTGGGCGTGGAAAGGCTGACGGATGATGGATGGTACCTATTATATTTCTAATTCATTACCATATTTTAAATTTGTTTCTTTGTCATGAAAATTCCTTTTTGCAACTGTAAATAAACTCTACTAGAAAAATTACAATAGCAGGCTGACATTACTCATTGAATGATCTTTGTGTGAATGTTTGGATGTACTTGTGACAGGAAAAATTGTAGAATGCTCGTTTGTGCCTTTGTCCTGTCAATTGAGGTCATAACGGGAATAATAATTGATTTAACTAAAGCTTAATTGTTTATGAACAACTTGTACGGTTAAGTCCGGTTGTGTATTTAGTAACCAAGTTTTCTAATTACATCCAGTTTAGTTTAGACCAGATAATTAGTTAACTATTTTTTATAGGCTACGGTGACCACTTACCACCAGGCAGGCCGTATGCTTGTTTACCATACTTGTAGTTTAAAAAAATATTATATTTAAGCACAAACTATTTGTGAATGAAGAAAAAGAAATTTTAGTGCGAGCGGGAATCGAACCTGCGTCCCTTCCAATCCAAAGGAAGTGCTCTGGAGCCGCTGAGCTACCGCACTGACCTTCGGCCATACCCAATCTCTTAGTAAGTTTAATTATGCAATTAAAATTCATACTATTTGAAGGCGCGATTTTTTAAACATTTTGATCTGTATTTTATGGTAGCTGAGCCTGTCAAGTACTAAAATACAGATCAAAAAGTATTATATTTAACACTTACCTGGTCGGAACAATATACCTATGTTACATCCGACAGATGGGCGCTGGCGTCAACCAAGGCATTAAGAAGGAAAGTGTTATGGAAATTGATGGCCTTAACTCAGTTGGTAGACCGTCTGAACGGCATTCAGACGGCGCGTTTAAACCACTCTCATGACTCTCATTTTCTATTTCACATTATCTCACTTTGTGTTCTGGTAAATGGTCAAGCATGTCAAGTGCTTATTATATATAAACAAAAATAATAATATAATTATCATATTATTACGTCGTGCATTATATTCTTAAACTTGGCGGTATGCTACTAATGAAAGTAGGGTGAGGTCTTAGTTGTGTCATACTTGACCTTAGACCTCAAAATGAGGTTATAAAGACCTCCACGCCATTGTAACTAAAGCACGTGCATACTTGCTAATAAAATAAAGGTAGATCTTTGAACCAAGCGTTCGTAGCACTACCGGTGTTTCGTAGAAACGATGGGTCTCTACGGCAGTCCAGTGTTAGAGAATATCTTCTCTTTCATTTCGAATGAGATACATACCTAATACTATATTATTAAGTATGTATCTCATTCGCAATATATATTACAATGATTACAAACAATCTATGGTAAGTGGTTAACTATAGCTTATAGACGCTAGCAACACTAAAAGCATCAATCACGCATAAACAATCCTAGGGAATCGGAGAGCAGAGTTTGAGTAAGTTTTATAGATAAGAGATGACGAAGTGGAGAGAATGATACGAGATGGCACCAACTGTTACTATCCGCCGTTGTCATACTTCCTCAGTAGAGCCAGCCAATTCAATGAGCAAGATTATTGCTTAAAAAGAAACTAGTAACACTAATATTATATTAATAACCAAGCTAACTAGTCTATGATTAAACCCTTTTATTAGTTAAATCGATAATCCCTTTAAGTAATATTTACAATCTATTTTCAAAACATGCAATTAATTACTTTCCACGCACCCTATTTGTAAGAAAATTGGAGCTACATTTACAGGGAATTTTACCCTCATTAAATTGGACAAATAAACAGCAACCGCTCACACTTTCGTCCTCTGATATGTGTTGCTTAACGTAATATATATACTCGTTAAGTAATCTAAATTAAACCCTTATCATTTTAACAATTTGTGGAGTCGTAAATATGGGATGTATGTTCCGAGTTATTCGAGTACTAACTCAAGTAGTCTTGATCCCTTTAGGTAAGTTTCATTTGATATTAAATATGTACTTGTAAAATATTTTATTTACTTACTTTCTTATCATCACGGAACATACACTTGCGGGGTAGGCAGAGGGAAACGAGTGCTAAAAGGCTCTGTTTTGCATACGTTCGCTTCCTCAACATTCATAACTCTCTTCATAAACGATCGCCGGTTTCGGAGACTCCTGACTCCACATTTCTTCAATACATGACTGATTTAGTCTTAAGTAGGTTAGTCTCGGTCTCCCCCTGTACCTGCTACTACTTTTCCACTTTCGCATTGTATATCTTTTTAACTAATCGCTCGTTCGGCGTTATTTCCACGTGCCCGAACCATCGGAGCACTCCCTTTCCTTTACACCAATACTCTCTTTCATACCTACTCGTAATATTTAATAATATAAATAACTAACGACGCGATCGTATGTTTGATTATTAATTTATTCACGCTCAACTGGCTAAACGGATCGAAAGAATTACTTATAAGAAATAGATGGTAAACTCACTATGCTATAACAAATATGCAATTATTAAATATTCTAGCAGATGTGAAAACATCGAAATTCTTTTGTAGAAATAATATGATCATAACTTGACATAGTACTCCTCAAGACGAATCAAACGAGTAGAAACTCGATAGGGTTGAGTCGTTTCATTACAGAGTTCCTGTGGCCACCTTTCAGCTTCATCATCAGCCCCTGGATACTATCTAGACACAAAGTACTCGGCAAGACGAATCATACGAGCCCAAACTCGATGGGGTAGCGCCGTTTCATTATAGAGTTTCTATGTCCACCCTCCAGCTCCATCATCAGATCAGCTCCGTGTTATCACAATATTGCATTCTCACGTGATATACACATGCGTGCAAAAATTTCAGCTCCATCGGAAACCGGAAAGTGTCTCAAATTTAACTTACAAGATTTGAACGGTATAAGTGAAATAAAAGCGTTGCCACGCCAACAGCTGATTTTACCCACCCCCCGCATTAGATGTTTCACATCAATAATATAACTCCAACCAATAACATAAGGGACTATCCGCTGAACAAACTCCCACACCAATTGTACTGTCACGTCACCGGACAGTTACGGAAACAAATATATATGAAATTATTCCTGACAATATACTGTTTGGATATTGAACGGACGTATAAATTGACGTTAATAACAGATGAGATATTTATGAAACAAGAAGTTGTGGAAATAGAACTCCCTTAAAGAGTAACACAACGGGTCGTTTCAGGAAATAAATCTACCAAAAGCTTTGTTTTTGAAGTGAAAACTTCATTAGGCGCGTTGAGCACTTTTTGGGTGAACAAAAATCATGGAACTCGCGTCATCGTCACCGAACGCTCCGATTGTCTTTAGGCGCGTTGAGTACTTTTTGGGTGAACAAAATTCATGGAACTCGCGTCATTGTCACCGAACGCTCCGATAGAAGTGAAAACTAAGTAACTTGTGAATATCTGTCGACCAATATTGGTCATTAACACTTCTTTACAAACCTAAAATAATTCGATAGTAATAATAGCTCGACGATACAATTCACAACTTACTTAGTTTTCACTTCTATCGGCAGTTCCCAAAGACTGCCCGGTAATCATTGCAGCCTACGACTGAAACGCGTGTGCACTCCCAAATACTTGGCAAAAGACCGAATTTAGAGACTCATCATTGTGCTATGTTGGATGGAAGAAATCTTGATTTTTCATTTGCCCCAAAATCCTCTACTCTTGTAAGACTGTGATAGGGATGGAGTGTAATGTGATATTTTAGTAGAGATTAGAGTAGCTTTATATACATTAATCTGTATTCATAACACTAATATAATAATATAAAATTGTGATTGTACTGGCATTAACTTGAAAATAATATCGTGTGTCTTACGTTCAAGGCAACAAAAGTAACCTGGCACACACATTCGAGTAAAAATATAATAAAATTTAAGATTATTTTAATGTTTTTTTGAACGGACTAATATCTAGAATTACCATAGAAATATATTTGTGGTTATATCATTTTTATTGGTTACATTTATAGGCTATTTAACATCACGCTACAATTCTTAGTAGCGGAGCAATAATATAAGCGTGTAAATACGGAAGAGCAGTGAAAGGCCGTACCATGTTTTAGGTCAATAAATGAAAATTTTTAAACCACCAGGGACCGCCTAGTCAGGTGTTGTAACTGCGGAGTGCTCATAGTCATGTATATATTTTTTATGTTTACAAATCCCCGTATGATAATGAACACAAAAACATATCGAGCCTTGACATAATTTTATTTTGAATACGTACACACCATGAAAGTGTTATCATTAGGTTGACAAAAGTATTATCTATCATAGGTATTTCAAATAAGATCTTTGTTTTTTTTAATCTGTGACTGTGAATATAGGTTAGAAAGTAGTCAACTTAAAACCGATATATCTCGAAAATGCCGTTAGCAGCTTCTATTGGAGTGCTACAAAATGTCAGTGTCTCTGCATTTTGATTGCGCTGTGTCGTGGCTACATTATAAGAGCATTCAGCTGCCGGCTGTCAATGCTTTAAGAGGTTTCTCTGCAGCCTCAATGTCGTATCTCTTAACATACTGTGTAGGTTAGAAGAGAACGCGATTTAAACCAATTCACGGCAAGTTTATTGAATTTTACATGTCATATTATTAAAACCTGTAACTGCTTCTGAAGAATCCTTATTAATACGAGTGTTACAAATGCGAAATTGCGCTTGTTTTTTTTTGCCATAACTACTTAACTAATTATCATGAAATAAAATATATAGACTTTTTAAAACTGGAAAAATTAATGGTTCCTAAGTGATACAGTTGTTGTATAGTATGTCATAGAGTCGCGTATTATGAAGTCCACGCACACGAAGTTGATAGAAACTAGTTAACATTCATGAAGCTATCAATTAATGTAAACATAAGTACTTTTATTCATTTGATCTAGTGATGCACTAAATTGGTTAGTGGTGATTCACGTATACGATTATGTACCTCGTAAACATTAAACATAGCATCACGCCTGTATTCCCCGAAGGGGTAGACTGGGGTGTATTACACACCCACGACTCGCCAGCTATGTTTAGGGGTCGAGCCTATTGACGTCTACCGGGCACATTTCCAAACGCCGGGCTGCTACTGAGAATTTTTCTTTTTAGGAAAAAGCTCAATAACATTGCCCGATCCGGGGATCGAACCCGAGACCTCATGATTAGCAGTCGCATACACTACCGCTACACCACCGAGGCAGTTAGCAACATTAAATTGTTATATTTCTCAATTCTCAGTCAATATTAATATATAGGTAAATAAGACAGATTATTTTATAACTGGAAAGTAATTCATATGAGCATATCCGAAGCTTCTTAATCAATGTGATTTCTCCTCCTGGCGTTAGTCAGGGTTATAAAACAATACATCTGATGGGTAGTTCTCCAAATACGTGCAAATCGCATGTCCGTCTAGTCTACGTCAATGTCTGCATTTATTAATATGGTTCAATATAGTCTAAAGCATTTGTTCACAAAGTGGTTTATGTACAACTCCAGTTTTTGCATGAAAAAAACATAAATATCATATCAAATTCTTACTACTTTCTATGTCCCACCGCAAAATTAACCGGACTTTTATATTATAGAAGATGGTAAGTATAAAAATATAAATATGCCGGTGTAATGGCAATATATTGTATTTTGAGTTCAAATTATAATACATTTTTTAAATCCTTTATATTGCACGCCATATGAGGTGTGTATGCATATGAGGTGTGTACTATTCTCGTTTCACGCAGAAAAACTGATTTTTCTAACTAAAAATGTCTCTATTTATCATATATTGCACTTGTAAAATAATATCTACACACACATATAAAGAACAAACACTATTTTTAACACTCATGATATTTTTGATGCTATTTTTGTTATTTAAACAAGTTAAGAAACTGTTTGAAAAAGTTCTGTCTTGGACGTCCGTTGGTTGTAGGTAATGTATGTTAACACGATAACAACCGAAATACTTTACTAATTGAGTCTTTTTTTTCCGTTTACGAATTATTATGATTACGAATAGAGCCCTATCACTTTTCACGGTCTGATTCGATGTGGTTTAATTGTTATTAAGTAAACAATAAAAAAGTGAATATTTACGCTTGACGCGACACTAAAATCAGTGCTATCCTTATTTCGTGAGAACTATTTCTATAGAGCAATGTAGAAGTACTTCTTAAAATTAGCGCTAGATGGTGTATAAGACACGAGAAGGTACTTTTTGAAATTAGCGCTATCTGTGTGATTTATTGAAAACTACTTAGTAAGACCAGTACATTATTAGTTACTTATCAAATAATCAATTTTATTGTGAAAAATGAAGATGGCGTGCAGTTTTGGATTTTCCAAAGTATTTTGTTTTCTACACAATTGAAGTTTTATCAATGTTTTTTTGTAATTACCTTCAGCGATAACGGTTTTTGTCATAAAGTTTTCTAATTCCCATCCCATACGTTTGATACGTATACGTATTCACGATAACTTCCACGCAAACATGATCTGACATTTTTTTTTTCTAAAAAGAACTTCATGCTCTAAGGAATAATCTTTATATCGCGGGGGACTTTACAAACATACTATTTCACGGACACAAATTACTAGGCTCAGAACAACCATTTGTGGATCACACAAAGAGTTGTGCTGTGTAAGAATCGAACCCACATTTTATTTTATTGCTATCAATATTGTGTCTCAATCTGTAGAATTAAATCTCGCTCCATCTTTAAACTCGAAGGCTTTTCTACTGATATATCTGTCCAAAGAATGGGGACATCCGTCGGTTGCATAACATCGTATTACTGCTGGTTTCGTACCCAGCCGTTCTATTCTCGATGGTGAGAACAATGACGGTATATATAGAAAAGGTTGCTGAATTAAAGGGACTTTGGCGACGGGTAATATTGACCCTATATAGGGAGATTATTCCAACAAGGTTGCATGCTTTGTGCTGAATGGGTTTTCTGAAAATTGGTGAGCCTTTGGCGAAATTAGTTGGGTATGCTTATTCGTTCCGCTTTGTATTACTCGGAAGAGTAAATATAATATGCATAAAGTAAATTTGTGTTACAGCGAACCCATTACAAAAGCGCAAACATACTCATACTATAAAACAATTTAACAAACAACGTAATTACCATTAAACAGTAGCTTTTATGTGATGACGGACAAACAGATAAATGGATTATAATCTAGATATACTTAGGAGATCAGATACGAATAAATATACGAGTATGAACTAGTGATTTTTTCTCAAAGTTATAGTACAGTAGTTTGATGGGTCACTAAATAATTAATACTTTTGAATATTTACGCGATTGTTACACATCATGAAATAAACCTACGTTTATGAAACATAAAAACTACTAATAGCATCACGCCTGTATCGCTGAAGGGGTAGGCAGAGGTGTATTGCACACCCACGGTTCGCCAGCCTAAGTCTAAGTCCCACGTAATAGGGGGCGAGTCTATTGCCGTCTACCGGGCACATTTCCAAACTCTGGGTTGCTACTGAGAATTTTTCTTTATACGAAAAAGCTCAATAACATTGCCCGACCCGGGGATCGAACCCGAGACGGGATGATCAGCAGTCGCACACACTACCGCTGCACTACCGAGGCAGTTTATGAAATCTTAATAGTTATTTTACTTTATTTTCTACTACTAACTTTACGGAATCTAGTTGAGATCGGAATTGAAGGTACACATAATATTTTATATACTTTCTTCATATCAGACATGGTAACCCAGCACTGATGTATCATCCTCTATTTCCTCGTCGACCTCTATGTAAGAGCTTTCTTAAAAGTTTTGTCTTTTGAATACAAATTGGTTGTTAATCTATTGCTTTTGAGAAAGAAAGAATACTTGCTATTTGATGATCAATCACGAGTACACTAGAGAAGGCAAACCAATTACCTAATGGGTCTCTTAACGCGCAGTCCTAAGATATCTATTTACTATTAACAGAAGCGGTCATTAGACGCTTCGCCCGACATTTTCTATTCAGTAAACGATCGAAGAGATTAAAGCTATCTCAATCTTGATCAATTAACATTGTACATGACTAAAGGATCCGATATGCACTGGTGATTACATTAGGCTAACTTTAAACAGCCGTGACACATTTTTAATTTGTTTCGGCTTAGGGAAAGGTAACCAACCTTTTTACGCGTAGATATCACGCTTAGTTTTGTGAGTAGAAACATACTCTGTGTTTAATGTTCCCACTAAGCTTATCGTGGACAGAGGATACATATACTCGCTACTATTTTAATACTGAGGATGAAGAAAAGGATGCACATATTAGGTCATAGCAAGAGTTAGCGAGACAGATGTATAAGTTTTTATCCTTTTCGCGTATTCGTTATTTTTGTTTGGACCCAATTTAACTGGGTCCCACCAATAAGGTAGCCAACCGTTCCCATCATCGGTATATAAGCTTTTTTTAAATTTGTGTAAAAAAACGTTCATTAAATACGCTAATGTTATACGTTCTAATACATTTTAAGCAAAATATAAACATAACTGCAATTTATTTTGAAGTTATCCGGCTAAAACAAAAAGTGCATTTTTAGTCTAGAAAGTTATAATCGTAGTTATCTTCTAAAATTATTTCGGTTATCATATGTCAAACTATTGCTATCTCGACACTGCAAACGCTGAGATGGCTGAGAACGTGTATATGTCTGTATCCTCTGTCTACGATACCTACTAGTTTCTTTTGTTATGTAAATGTAGAAGTGCCTAACATAAATCACATTAACTTTTCATAACCGTTTCAGGCTATTTGTTTTTTCAACGCGGACCTGAGTGTATTCACCTTCGCAAATATCAGAGTGTCTTCTTTTTGTTTATTACAAATCCTTTTTACGTGACAGGTAAGACATGATATGTTAAGTTGCCCTCCATTTTTAACGTAATTTAAAGTAGACACCTAATAATATAAACTGTCGGGCGACAGCAACTTATAACGAACAAAAATTGTACTATAAATATAGTTTTTCCGTGATTTTATTTATTAAAAGTTAATAAAATTGTATTGTATGTCAAAATAGAATTATATACTAAGCTATTACATAAGAGAGAAGGAGATGCGGATAGCGGCTTTTTGAGATATTTATAGTTTACTGAGTCCAAAGATATTTGAAGATTGGCAAATTTTAATAGTTTTCATTAGTAATATTTTACATAGAAGAAGTTGTACCGACTGGTTTCTTGTTTGGAACGAATGTAAAGTATTTGGTTTAATATATGTAAATACGTGATGTATTTACATTAAATTAAATATTAATTTATTTTCAAAAACAGCTACTTCACAGGAACCGTAAATTTTTTGGGGTTAAATCGTATGCAATATTAGTTTAATTAGGTTAGGCTCAGGAGTTACTGCGTGAAAGCGTAATAAATAAACAAACAAATGAACTTTCGCATTTATAAGTTCATAATTAAATCGAATTTTATTGATAATTATTTACTTTTAGTTAAAATAGAAGCATATCGTGTTTTTAACAAATCCTACCATATACTAGCTATGGTAGCTATTACATACTATTTTTTTATTATAAGATATTACATACTATTTTTTTTTATTAGAAGCCGAAACTTGAAAGTATCCAACTTGGGAGCTGAAGCGGAGTTTTCCTGAGAATATATTCCTTAACGCAAAACAAGGCAGGGTTTAAGGTCTCGTGGGTAAAACAAGGAAGTTGAAATAATATCTGTGCCATATTTGCCTCACAGCGTGAACAAATCTAATTATAAGCCGTACATACAATCTTTTACAATGTTTTTCCATGTAACTAGGTGCAGTACATTATCTTTAAAGACAAAACTTGAACTGACGACCTATATGGCTGGGGATTTTATAAATAAACTAGCCTTTACCCGCGACTTAATACACGTGGAAATTAGTTATTGTTTTTTTTAGATGGTACCCTAATTATAATTATTTTTCTAAAATAGCTCATGTTATGTCTTATAACATTTGCCAGTGAAAGTCTCCTCTAAATCGGTCCTGCACTTTCGGTTATTAGTCGGAACAAATAAGTATACAGAAGAAAATTTAAAAATAATGTATTTTGTTGTAGATAACGTTAATATATATTAATTTTAAGCTGTTATTTGGCACTTTAATTTTATGTATTTGTATGTTAGCAATCGTATACTACTGGTGAAATCCAATACTATCTATCATAATAAAGATGTATCTTGTAGTTAGACTTGGAAACTTATAGTTTGATAATTTACAAGGCATGTGCGTATTTTTTTAATAAAAGAAAACACCCTGAGGCAACCTGCATTGCCTGAGGAGCTTTTTCACGTCTTGTGAAGTCTGTCAACCCACATTCACCAAGTCAATGATAATGGCCAGGGATGCCTCTTTTTAAAAGCAAAACCTTGCCCAACAGTATGACTTTAATGAGTTGTTAAAAAAGGTACACAAATTAACAGCTTAATATCAAACACAAAGTGAAAATTGTGAAATCAAAAATTTTCGTATAGTGCTAAGCATGTAAAATGCTAAAAATATATATAAAAATATCTAAATATTAACAGCTTAACGTTAACGTACTCTAAGAATGAGTATTTATGTTATGGATCGCTTATAAATAGGTACCTATTGGTACCTCGTGGCGTAGTCGGTAGTGTAACCAACTTCCGTGCACGAGGTCGTGGGTTCGATTCACACTCAGGACAATTTTATTATTTGTGTGATTAATACAGATATTTGTACTGCGTCTGGGTGTTTTCTATCTCTTATATGTATGTATTTAATAAAAAAGAAAATTAATTATATCCGTAATCTGGTACCCATAGACAAGCGTTAAGCTTAGTTTGGGACCAGAGGACGTTGTGTGAAAATGTCCGTGAATATTTATTTATTTATTGAACTTAGGTACGATATTCGCAAATAGGGTAGGAATGTCTTCTTTAAAAAAAATCTGTTGTAATGTACCTACAGCCATTTTAATAGTAAAGCAACAATCAGCTGTTTTTGTTTCAATGTAATATCTAAAGTACGTTATGACCTCAATATGTCGATTTGCCTGGCCGCTCCGTCAAGGACCCCTAAATTATCATACCGTAACGTATTTTTTAATTCAAAACGCCAGAATCATTAATTACACATAGCTTGTTATATTATTTATTATTAAACATGTGGCAATGTGGCATGGTCGGCTACTTAAGATTTTCTTCTGATTCATTACTGTCCCACTGTCGCGCACGGGTCTTCCTATCATAGTAAGAGGGATTTAGACCGTATTTTACCACGCTAGCCTAGTGAGGGTTAGCAGACACAAGCCGACGAGATAATCTCCCAGGAATGGTGGTTTCCTCACGATGTCTTCCTTTACCGAGCAGTGATAAATTATAAATAAATACACACATAATTTCAAAAAACCTCGATAATTAAAAAAAAATCGATTTCAAATCGAACGATGCTACTGTTTTCAAAAACCAGTACAAATGGGTTAATGAAAACGAAAGTGGTACCTAAAATAAAAGTAAGACGTCGCGGGACGTCTGCCAGATGTGAAAACATCGAAATTATTTTGTAGAAATAATGAGTACCTAGAAATAAAATGATCATAACTTTTCCAATGTGCTTTTATAAAATAATAACGGAAATGGACATAAATCATCATTATCAGTCCATTCATCTACGACCGAAGTACTTATCAAAACGAATCAAACCATTCCAAAGTTGATGGGATTGTGGCGCTTTATAGCATAGTGCCCATGGCCATCTTGCTCCATTATCAGACCCTGAATATCATCTAGGACTATGGTACTGTTCAAGATAACTCAAACTAGCCCTAAATTGATGGGTTGCGACGTTTAATTACCGAGTACCCATGGCCACTTTCCAGCTCTATCATCAGACCCTGAATACCATCTAGAGACAAAGTACTCGTCAAGATGAATCATACGAGCCTAAACTCGATGGGGTTATGTCGTTTTATAACGAAGTTCCTATGGCCACCTTCTAGCTTCATCATCAGACTCTGGATACCGTCTTAAGACAAAGTACTTGCCAAGATGAATCAAACGATTCCAAACTCGATGGGGTTTCATCGTTTCATTACAGTTACTGTGGTCTCCTTCCAGCCCCATCATCAGACCTTGGATACCATCTAGAAAGAAAGTACTTGTTAAGATGAATCATACGAGCCCAAACTCGATGGAGTTATGTCTTTTTTTAACGGAGTCCTATGACCACCTTCCATCTCCATCATCAGACCCTTGATATCAGCTAGGACTGGAGTACTAGTCAAGACAATTCAAACGAGCCCTAACTCAATGGATTTGCGCTATTTAATTAAAGAGTTCTGATGACCACCTTCCAGCACCATCATCAGACCCTGGATACCACCTAAAGACAAAGTACTCATCTAGACGAATCAAACGATTCCAAAGTCAAGCGGGTTGCGTCGTTTCATTATAGAGTTGCTATGTTCACCTTCCAGCTCCATCATCAGATCAGCTCCATGTCATCATAATATTGCATTGTCACGCGATATACGTATGCGTGTAAAATTTCAGGTCAATCAGAAACCGGTAAGTGTGTCAAATTTAACTTGCAAGATTTGAACGGGACAAGTAAAATACAAGCGTCGCCACGCTAACAGCCGATTTTACCCTCCCTCCGCATTAGATGTTTCACATCAAAAAATATTACGTGCAAGATTCGAAGCCGTGAAAATCCATTAAGCTTGGCTTCTTAGCTCCTTGAACTTCAATTCAAATATGGAGATTTGGAGTCAACGTTGACTGCGATAGCTTCGCGGGTCCAGATCACTTCACTGGATTGGATCGGACGCAGGTTTGAATCCTGCTCGCAGTAAAGCTATCTTTTTGCACATTCACAAATAATTTGTTCTCTAAAGTAGCTGAGCATTTCAAATGTTGAAATACAATGAAAATATACCACCTACCATTTTCTAGTTTATGGTTACTCATGTCAGTTATAAAATAAACTGTTATCTAATGCATCGGCGCGTGTGTCACTTCGCATCAGTTGTTAAGAATGCATTACTTTATTGCGATATTTAACTTTTACAACTTATTGTTTTTTAATCTTTACACAATTTAATCTAAAGTTAAACGGAGTATTTGGCGGGACGTCATGGCAAGCGGTTGAAATGCTGTCAAATACTCCAGTAAATTTATAAATTTACTGAAAATTACAATAATGTTTAAGGATAATTAAGTATTCCAATGACGTACACATTTTACATTGTGACGAAAAACATTGCTCCAGATACAACATACAACATTTAAAGTTACAACATACAACATTTAAACTGATATCCGACTCATTTGAGGGTGATCGTCTGATCTAGTAAATATTGAACTGTCAATAACATCATCATTCCACCTATTTTGTACATTGTGCGCATCACCAAAACCTGACAAAAGGATTGATTTAGAAATTAAAAATCTTCGTGTTTGTATTGACAACTGTGAATCCTAGACAATCACTGGACGTTTGTTATTAATTATCGGGCCGCAATGATGGGCAACGTCAATGCCCATCATTGCGATAACTATTATTACGTGGCCACAATTTAACGTTAATTTTTTTTACCGCCACTGGCGTTACCGCCTAACGTCAAATGGCAAATGTGAATGCCGTTGTCGAATTCTCGCGATAAGTCGCGGCTACACCAATGTTCAACGTCCATTAGCGCGATAATTAACGGCGTTGCCCATTAGTGTGGCCCGAGCATAGAATGCATTATTCGCTCTAGAGATTCGCGTCAGTTACAGCTTATTTTTTTACAGGAGATATAGTATAGAAGGAAAAAGAAGTCTATATCTTCAAAAAAATTTACATAAAATATGTATTAATACAACGATAGTAAGCGATATTGGATTCTCTCATTCTCTATAAGGATTTCCACATTCCCGATTATATTTTGTGAATAAATCCCCAGACTTCTCATGGCATAGGTACTGCATTATATGACATAGGCACGCAATTTATCAGTTGTCAATTTATATTATTCCGCTTAGGGCACTCCCAGAGAAGCGTCGCGTATGTAATATAGGTATGATTTACGTTATATGATTTATTGTTGTTAGATCATTTAAGCTAACATATATAATAAGCGTGATTGTAAAAATAATTGGGAGTAGGTCAACCGCTGGGGAAAGACTCGACCGGTTTTGTCAAGTTGCCTACATGTTATTGTAAAATGGCTATCACCATGCCTTTAATATTATTGGTACACTGAGGCCTTTGGGCTATTTTCGGTAATAATAAATTTGAATTTAGAACTCCCCTTTGTATAAAATTAGAATAGTAAACTTTTAAATTCAAATCAAAATGAAGTAACGGTTTATGACAAGTTCTAAATTTGAGCAAGGCTCTTCTGTGTAGCGCCAAAAAGTTTGACGGCCCATTGATTCCCTTATTAAATTTAATTATTAAAAGTTTTCGAGAATTCTATAATACGACACCGGCTGTACCGTTTCTTCAGTACAAGTGTCGACAATAATTATATTAAATCGTAATTTTTCGCTGTCCATGTCTTGACTAAGAAATACAGTATCGCCGTCCCATTACATTCACGGCCGTTGTAAGTATAGACTTTTTATACTACGTGGGTAACGTGGGTGACAAACAAGCAGCAAGAAAAGGGATAGGAGGTGGAGAGGAAGAATAATAAGAAGAGGATAGCAAGAATAATAGGAAAAGGACAGGAATGATAATAAAGAAAGGATGGAGACGATAATAAGGAGACGATAGGGGATTTGGTCATCCATGCCCTGATTCACCATACGAAACACAACGCTAGGGGTACCTACAGCTGTTTTACGTTGATCATCCTTGAGAGAGTGGTATGTCCCCGATAGAGCTGGCCCATTTATGCTTATGAAATATGATGAAGTAAAATCAAGAAGAGAATACGTTCTGAATCGTCAAGGAGAATTATTCGAGTGAAAGAGTCATTTTGTATTACAATAACTAGTTAATTATAGTTATTGCCCAATAAATGCTATTTATTCGTTATGAATGCAATTTATTCGCAATTACAGAAATTGAGAAATAGTTTGGTCTTTAAATAATTTCATTTAGAATACTAATCGTTGTTACATTGTGGTTTTCATTAATTTAATTATAATAAATTGACGTAAAATACGCTGAAAATATGAATAACTATTTGATAAATAAAAACCTTTTTTTATTTTATTTTTTGTTAAGGCGGGAAAAAATGTTCCTAACCGCACACCCCGTCGTTCGGGGCAACGAACAGGGTAGTGTCGGGCTGTGAAATAAAAACCTACTCTGTAAGTAATGTACCAAAATCTATAATACGAATTAACTCACTTTCGCATTTATAATATTAGGTAAAGATTATTAATTCTCCGCTGAGTACGAGCTTCCTCTGACAATGACGAAGTACAAAAAACAGATTCGCATACAATTTTGTGTTAAATTTTCCATGTATCGATACCGCATATGTGCCTTACATCATCAGAACTTTCGAACACTTGATTTGATAGTCAATTCGATTTTCTAAATTGAATCGCGTGTCCGCATAGTCCAAGCCTGATTTTCCGGTTTGTTACAGCCCTAGCGTGCGCGCGCGCATATACTTAGGGACGCCATGTTTTGTGATGTAATCAAGTTGTGGAGTTCCATAGGTTGTTTTGGTAAAAAGATATTTCTCATGTGAGAAACGAAATGGTGAGCAGTGGTTTGGTAGTAATCCTAGTATTGTTATATCACTGGCTGTTACCACTTTATATATATTAATAAGTGTCAGAAAAGCGTAAAAAAATCATAATTTCTGTGAATATGTGTGTGAATAGAAATGTTAGTGCGCAGCAGCGCTTGACACCACATATTGAATTGTAATCAACGGTGACTCACCTTGAATCCGTGGTGTGACCTTCAACACGTGTATTATAATGACGTCTCAACAATGTCATAAAATTAACTTCACTTACGATACGAAAATAATTTCATGTGTTATTATTAATTATTTTACGGTGATAGAGCCTTGCTAATTTTTTTTTGCATTACTTTCTTTGGTTGGCGTACCAGGAAATAACGCATTTGAGAGAGTATCGTATCCATAGTTCCAGTAGCTCGCCAGTACAGGCGGAGAGACGGCGCACGGCCGGTTTAATTTAGTGGGTGAGGACCCCACACTACCATGTTTGTAACCCTGAACGACGAACGTGCGATTAGTTACACTTTTTTTCGCTTTAACAAAAAAAATGGTACCTATATCTTTTGTTGCATTTTTGTTAGTTGAGTGAAAGCTTGCTCATTTCTATTTCTTCTATGTCAGTGTTCCTCTCCATCTTCTATCTGTGATTGGCAAAGAGCGCGTGACGTCTCTAGTGTTGCTTAGCATTGAGGAGGCAAGTGATAGTACGCTTAAAAACCATTTTCCCGCTTAATAATATCGTCATGAATCAATAATACTGCACACCCTCGTTTATATGTAAAACGAAGCGGATGATATCGTTCACCAGTATTTTAAACGATATTTTAACTGGTAGTCGAGACGGCTTCAATAAACGAATTTAAATGTAGGCTTTGACAATACGCCCAAAATGAGCATTCATAAATTTGACAATGCATTCAACCACCGCTTGGTTTACTGCTTGCCTTTATTTGTTTAAACCTATCATCAAGTTCTCCTTTAGTGAGGACCTACATTTTTGTGCTCTGGATTTCTGAAGTCCATGAGAGGCACGTTACACCAACAGTTGAGCTGCTGGTCGCTTTTAAAAGAAATTATGGTCTTTGCAGTGAACGGGCAAGTTTCTCAAATGTGCATTAAAATTTAACATTGAAGTTTTGTGCTATTGTTTAAAAATAACACGTAAATGACTACGAAGTTATTGTGGTATTGTGACCGTCGGCCATTGTCTCAAATCTTCTCATGCAAAAGTGAGCATTCAATAACGCTCCATTCATCGGTAGTATCAGCACTCACAAAAAGCAGGAAGCGGGAAGTACGTGACTGCCACACTTGGGCCTCTAAACACGCGGGAATATCAGGTCTTTATAAGAGGTTTACTTTCTTCTGTACCCAAAGTGAAGATTTCAAAGAAATCTTGAATGATGTAATGAAAAATATAAGGCCTTTGTTGACGTTGAGAATTTTATATTGAGATATTATTTTTAGTATTTAATAAGTGAAAATTTTGTCGCACTAAGGTTCTTTCTTGCGCTCAAAGTGGTTGCTCACGATAATCTTAAGTATGGATCTAAGTAGAATCAAGTTTAATCCCCAGTTCAAGGTTTCTGACTTTTTGAAGATATGTGTATTTGTTTACAAATTATCATTTCTCGGTGAAGGAAAACATCGTCAGGAAACCTTCATGCCTTGTGAGGTCTGCGAGTAAGGTCTAAAATCCTTCTCACTCTAAGAGGAGGCCCCCAATCGTGGGACTGTACTGGGTTGAATACAAATCTAGTTTGAGTATGTTAAATACTGTAAATAAATCAAAATCCACTGTGTCTCTTGTATCTATAGAGAAATTATGTGGTCGACCACATACATTATCTATAATAATAGATGATCACATAAGAATACATACGAATACTAATGTAATTTACACGTAACACTGCGGATATTACTACTTTATGTACCCATGTGACTTAATGTTGTGTAATACATATATTGGCATTTATACCAATCGCTAATCGAGTTGCTTAATTTCTACAACTATTTAAATTATAATAAAGTTTTACGTTTATTCGTAAGTTTCTATGTATAATAATTACAATTAAATATATTTTTAATAAACTTATAGGATTTATTATAAATTAATATTTAATTGTTATTTGTCTCCTAAAACTTTTTGATATGCCAAAACTTCAGATCAGTGACATTTTACTGAAATAGAAATTATTTTATAGATGGCAGTGAAATACAAAGCTAGTTTGACGCGTAATTAAAAATTAAACTACGGTAAGAAATAGTTTTTTTTATTGGTCGTGGATTATGATGACCAGGGTGTGATGTCTTTTGGGAGCCAAAACAGGCTGGTAAGTAAAAATTATACTTACATAAGTATATACCTACTTTACACAAAAAGGTTGATAGAAAGTGTTTCTACCCCTTATATTTTTATGAGCGTGTTTGCTGATCTTCTTTACAGATAGCAGATTTAAAGTGCCCACGAAAAGAAAGTAAAGTCACGAGTTTTCCTTTTCTCGTACAAAACGTCTGTGTATTTTTTTTATTTTGGGATTACATTACATCAATGTGTTTTATAGCTCCACGAGCAATGTATTGTCACCATTCACCAAGGCAACCGATGCTCAATACCGGACAGCGTCGATGTCTGTTGAATCGATGCACATGACATCATTCTGTCTCATTCTGTATGCGCTATCATGACAAGGACGGAAACAGCTCCATCGAATGAATTGCTAAGCTGAATGAAAGTGGACAGTTTTTATCGAGGAGCAACTGGTGAAGACGAGTTTAATTCAATGAGTTAATTATAAAAAGGGTGTCCAATGACCGACTGTAAATGCATCGACAACGCATTCCATATCGAGAAGCCATACGAACTCGTCTGGTGAGCAAGTTTAAAGGCGGGAATCTGGGCCTTACCCCATACTTATAGGTACCTAATAATGGTATGGCTGAGTGCTTGATACGTTCATCTTACCAATTGGTGGTTATTTAGCGTTTTTATACCAAAGAGCATTAAAAAGTTGCCAGATTAGTAAATGAGAACCAGGTTCGGCTAGCATCGGTGCTATGCTCTCCCTAATGCAGCTCGGGAACGTAAACAGAAAGCTGTAGGAAAAGTAGCCACCAAGCTACACTCTATCTCAGGGATGCTAAACTTGTGGGTAATTACTAGCGAAGGGAATAGCTTCTTTGGCAGGGGCAAGTAATAAAAGCGCTCATAAAATACGAAGTTCGCCAAGAGTAGCGTAAAATCAGTTGAGTTGGGTAAAATTAAAATTAACGAGACTTACGGTTAGGCCCCGGGTCTAGGGCGATAGAGTGAATTCCGCAAGGTGATCCTCTGGTCCGTATTCGAAGTATACGGACTGTATAATGCGTTATGTATGCGTTAAAGTTTACCGACAACATCCATCAACCACACGGTATTCTCGGAGTTTGGGGACCAGACTAGTAAGACTATTATTTGTCTTTTGGGCTCAATTAACTGGCTACTATGTACTAAACTACAATACACTTCAAAGGTTTTCGGAGTTTATGGGCAGCCTGTCGATCTTGAGAATGCTTTTGTTTGTTATTTCTTGAATTCAAACATTCTGAAGTATCCCTTTAGGCTTAATGCATGGTACCCTAATACTAATTCCTTAATAAATTGTAAAATTAAAGTATGTTTACGGATTCTATCGCGTTTACTTGATTTTTCACTATCCCCACGTGTCGAATACTTTCCAGCATTCGTGGTCACCGGTGGACTGAGATGTTGGACGCCGAACATCTCCGTCTCAGAGCAAGAAAAAAATATAGACGAATCATTACGAACAAGCCAGTGAAGCCATATAAAACCATGTCAAACTAGTAATTAGGTACACGGCCCTCGCACACAAATACAAATAAAACCATGCCAAAACGAAGTGACATAAACCACGAGTTTTACCAAAGTATGATTTAAAATTACCCCAAATGACTTGACAATTTCGTACGTACGTGACGTACGTGACGTAATACGTCGTCAACGCCATAATATTCCCCATATGATTTGATATAAACTTACTTTATACTTTTACTATTCCTTTATGTTTTCAACACAGAAATTTTAAAAATTTACTCAAATCAAAGGGATTTTTTCTTTCCGGTGACAACACTTTCATGCAACATCTTTAAAAAGTGGCTTCCCTTTTTAGTTGACAATGCGGTGTCTGTCTTTATTTTTTTGTTAGTTTGAGATCTCAGTCAGTACCTATAGGAAAAATAGACGACGCGATAGATTCCGTAAATGTAGTTTTATTTCATAATGTGCAATATTCGCGTAAATACCAGAAAGTATTCCTTTAAATGTTCAAACATATAAACATAACATATGGTAAATAAATAATAGTGTATTTCTCCATTGCCTGTGTATCTAGTCAATACGATTGTATAGTTTAATACAGTCAGCATACAATAATTTATTAGAGGTGTGTACATTGCCAAAATGCTAACGTTTCGTTTTAGTAAGTACCTGTATTTTAGTTAAATAAATATTAGTTTGTGTAATTTAGTTGAGCTTATATAAATACTGTAGAATTAAAGGGTGAGTTTAGCACGGCATACAATACATAATAGAAGAATATACTTTTTAGTTCGATATAATATCAACCATACATTTGCGTTGAGCCTGGACTAGGAGTGTCGAGATCACACAAGATGAGAGTCTTAATTTCTTAGTTTTTTTTAATGCTTCACGGGTGGCAAACTTGCATAGGTACGTCCTACCTGATCTATAGTAACTATAAATGCAAGCAACACCAGAGGCATCACTCGCGCATCAGCAACTCCAAGGAAAGGTATAGGATGGAGAGAAAGGATAATAAGTAGAGGCTAAAGAGAGGGTTCGGGCTGCCGGCGCTCTCACTCACCATATAAAACAACAGTTCCTACTATAGGACTGTAGAAAATCCTACCGTTGTTTCCCGCAGCATCTTCTGTGAGAGGGTGATACTTCCCTGATCAAGCCGGCCCATTAATGGCGTTAGATTCGTGGTTTAAAAACCGGTGCGCAGTTAGATTCATGGTTTAAAAACCGTTGCGCATTTTGTCGGTAAAATAAATCGGGCTTATTTTATATTTTGGTTAGTAGCTATATCAACAACCAATAAAAATCAACAGCCAAACGCTCGCCGTGATTTCATTGTAAATTTGAAAATAGATTTTAACCAAGTAAATAACGTCTTTTCTCAGTTCTGTTATTTTGTGATTTTCAACTTTATATTTTGAAATTTACTTTATAAAATGAAAAAAAACAAATTTCCAGATGTAAAAAAAAATTATAAAACGTCACACTAGGGTGGGGGAGCCGTGTGAGGCCGGCTTTAGAATTGTCCCACCCCTCTCCACCCATGGGAGTCGTATTGAGCCGACTGAGGGAATACCGGGGGAGTGGGCAGCAGCACTCCCTCGAGTATTAACAACATCCACTGCGATCGCCAACCCGCCTGCCAAGCGTGGCGATTACGGCACTATTTCCCATATGAGCGAAACACATGTTGTGGCGTTCTCTTGGGGAGGCCTATGTCCAGCATGGACTTCGAATGGCTGATGGATGGATGGATGGATGAGGGTGGGGGAAGCCTCACAAATGTGACAAGGACTAAATAATAAAATTCATTTGACGTAATTTATGGATGACCTCTACTTTTGTAACATTGTAGTTGTTATTACATTGTGAGGACACTTGTGGCTAGTGTGCTAGACTATGACCTAAACCCTTCAATTCTGAGAGGAAATTGTACCCAACCGGGACAGTTGGTTGTAGAAAAAAATAGTAATAATCATGCCACGTTAGCCGCTGTGTCAACTCCATCACAACGCTCTGAACTAGTAGAAAGTAATGGTTATTTATTTACTTTATATGTATATTTAAATGGCTCCAGTAACTGCATTGCGCCAACACCAATAATTAATTCGCACACCTACAATACGAAGGTAGTATATTACATATTTTATTGGATCGATTCAAACATAAAATATTCGTCATTACAACTTTTGTATTTCAGAACAAATTTGTGAAAGTAGAAATATCTGAAGCTGCATTCAAAACTGTTTATCTCATTCCGGTGGGAATGCTTTAGCCCAAAGTACTCTACAGTCCACCAATTTAATGATAATTACTATCTATGCACTGCCTTCGATTAAATATTGGAAGACTTCACAAGCTGTCGTGACAATCTCCCAGGCAAGCTGGCTTTCTCATGTTTTCCTTCACAGACATTGACATGATACCTATTGCCAAAAATGGCTGACGAGTCACCATTTTATTTAGTGGTAGGTTTGCATGTCCCAGCACGAATGGGTTTTCTCTTAAAATACTTATACTTACCTGTTACAGAAGATCAGCGTGAAATAACGGTAGGCACTCTCACTGTAGTGTTTCGTATAATGAGTGAGAGCGTCGCTCAACCCCCTTCCTTATCTCTTATTATGATTCATATCCACCTCTTATCCTTTTCCATAGAGTTGACAAATCGCGAACCATACCCCTTGGTATTGATAGTATTTTTACCATCACGTAGGCTTGTTGGCCACCCGCGTAGTATAAAAAAAAAGATTTTGGAATCAGTATAACCACTATCCATCAGCCTTTCGACGTCCACTGCTGGACATAGGCCTCCCCAAATTGGGGGTATAGTGCCGTAATCGCCACACTTGGCAGGCGGGTGGCGATCGCAGTGGATGTTGTTAATACGTTACTCGAGGAAGGGCTGCTGCCCACTCCCCCCGGTATTCCCTCAGTCGGCTCTTACGACTCCCATGGGTGGAGAGGGGTGGGACAATTCTAAAGCCGGCCCCACACGGCCTATAACCACCATGCTGTCCCAATACTATGGGGTATTTCCTAATAAAATTAAAACTTTTTAAATCCTCGTTACTCGGTCACATAAAAGAAAAGTTACTCTCATATATATTACATTCTTGCTTTGAAGATATTTACGAGTCCTATAAACTACTTACGTACCCTAGTCAGTACTTCGGTAAAGGTCATAATGGCGACCCTTTTTATTACTCAGTTTTTTCGGCAATAAAGTTTCGGACATGCGACAGAAAGAAGTTTAGCTTTAGCTTTTAAAATATTAGTTTCGATACATGTATCGTGTTTACACCTGTTCCAGGACAATTTTTGTTGCCACGACGTGGTAGGCGAGGCAGCATCCCACCCCACCTTGTGGTAACTTATAAAAATTGCTTATGGAATTCGCAACATCAAAGGTACATGCTGCCGCCTAACATAGCAATACAGATTTCAAGAAATATGCGATAATTATGAACTTGTGCGAAACGTCAAAAAATTTGAAACGTCTATAATTTTAAATCCAAAACCTCGTGGTAGTCTTACGGTCTTCCAAACTGACCGCTGCTGCTTTTCGGTGGGCAATTAAGATCGACTAGTAATGAAACACAAATTAATAAGTTTTTATTTTTCTTAAATAATCATATATTTTTCGTATAATGTTATCCTTACGGCTTTATCCTCGAAGGAGTAAGTAAAAGCATAATCCAATACGACTTCTCTACAACCCAAAATTAGGACCTTCTAAACTAGGCTTGTCGGTTAAACTACAAACTCACTAAAACACAGAGTGCGGAAATGTTGAGTGTCACCCAATACATTCAGAAGGGATGTGTTATGGAAATTAATAGTCTTGAGTGTTTGCCACGATAACTCACTTGGCAGAGCCTCTGGAATGATAATCGAGGAGACGACGGTTTAAATCTTGCTCGTGGGTACCATTTTCTATTCTGGTAAACGGCTAAGCATGTTGCCTAAATGTATAAAAATAACAATTTGTATATCACTTACCGTTACAGACATTCAACACTCGTTTCGGATAAATAATATTACTTCGAAATATAATTTAATTCCACAAATATCGAATTTTAAACATACCTACAAAATATCCATAAAAAGCTTTTAAATTGCGTTTATAAAAAACACTGTATTGAAATGAAAATTCAATAGCTGAATATATTGTTGACAGAAATAAAAACCGATTGTGGGTCATGGTGATGCGCGAGGCTAACCAGCGCCATCTCGATGTCACTGGATCTAGTTAGCTTTTACTTGTTGTATAAAAATTGGGTAATGCTGCCATTTTATTTTGTACCTAAACTCCGAAACGAATATTTTGTCACATCGTTTTATAAACAAGGTACTTAACTAAGTATGGCAATGTGCTGGTATATAAGCCAAAGGAGCGATGTTTGTTAAAATAAAAAGCTCCTGTGAATGCTTCGAACCTTTAAATCTTCAGGACGCCCGCCGATTGCATGACCAAAGAAAGGAGGAATTGATTGAATAAAAGCGAAGTATCAGAACCCACTCATTTTATAAATGTGAATGTTTGGATGATTGTTACTCAATCGGAACAAAACGGCTAAACAGATGAAATCTGGCGCGCAGATATTTTATTATCTAGATTAACGCGTAGGATACTTTTTATTCCAGAAAAAAAGTTCCTATAGGATTATCAGAAACGAACTCTGTCCACTTTTTTATTAAACGAGAATGCATAAAAGCATACGGCCCACTAGATGATAAGCGGTTACCGTAGCCTATAGACGCTAGCAACACCAGAGGCATCATTAGCGCGTCACTATCTCCAAGAAAAGGGATAGGTGGTGGATAATAAAGAGAGGCTAGGAAGGATAATAAGGAAAGGATAGGAAAGAAGAGAGGATAGGGACGGAGTTTGAGCTGCCAACTGCCTGCCGTTATTTCACGCGGATTTTCTGTGAGAGAGTACATCCCCGATCGAGCCGATCCCTTCATGCTGGAACAAGCAAGGTTATACCACTAGTAAAGTCCACTTGAAATTTTGTATATGTGGATTTGTTTAGCTTTTACCTGTTTTGGCGGAAGCTAGTGTGCTATAAATTGGTCGAGCCTTATATTCAGCGCTGGGTAAACTAAAATAAATTGGGGACAAATGGGGAAAACTAAATTTGGTAACGCGATACCGTATGCTACATCTAGATTAAATAATTCTAATTATAGGTTTTACCTCGCTGGAAATAGATGTATTGTAGCCCTCATTTCCATTTGTGGATCACTAATGGATTAATGTCATGACGTTGGGTACGAGACGTCTGCGTAATACTTTTTATAGGTCTCTGGAATCCATAGAATGAACAAAGGACATTATGAATTTGTCTCTGGACAGCTGTTTAGACATCTGCAGGCCTAGTGGGTGTTGTCATTCTAAATACAACATTGTTGTTGCTTGGCAATTTCATATATCTATATATCTGTGCTCCATAAAGCTATAGAGCTGGGTCTGTCAGAAAAAATGACTGTCTTTAGGCGTTTCAGAACACTAAACACTTTATTAGAATTTTAGCCTGTTTTTCGGTTTGTCTTTTGTTTGGATCTATATTTTTAGCACTTGATACGCTCAGCTACTTTTAAAGTACAAATAATTATTTGTGAAATGAGGAAAAAGAGAACTTTAGTACAAGCGGGAATCGAACCTGCGTCCCTTCTTTTCCGGGGAAGTGCTCTAATCCACTGAGCTATTGTACTCCCTTACGTACCCAATTTCTTGTTTTATAGCTCTTGATTAGACTTAAAAACTGGTATCCCGCTCATTACATTCAACCTGAGATATAACCTAAAAACTAGATTATTTTTGCGGGCACTGGACGACATTTCAACACGAACGGAGACAGATAAGGCGCAGAAGCAATGGCTTAACGTGCTTTCCGGAGCACGATAACACAACCAATTTCTTTCGTGCTGTTATTGAAAATTTGTTGGTAAAACCAATTACTATTGCTGGCCCGATCTGGGAATCAAATCCGAGAATTCAAGCTCCGCAGTCACATACCATCCATCCATCCATCAGCCTTTCAACGTCCACTGCTGGACATAGGCCTCCCCAAGAGAACGCCACAACGAGCGGTCCCGTCATGGGGGATAATGCCGTAATCGCCACGCTTGGCAAGCGGGTTGGCGATCGCAGTGGATGTTGTTAATACTCGAGGGAGTGCTGCTGCCCACTCCACCGGTATTCCCTCAGTCGGCTCTTACGACTCCCATGGGTGGAGAGGGGTGGGACAATTCTAAAGCCGGCCCCACACGGCCATAGTCACATACACCACCGTTAAACTACCAATGCAATTCAAAACTTAAAACACTACTTGCATCTAAAAACGAAATTATATTTTTGTTTTGAAAACAAAGCCGCTGTCCGCCCCTCGTGTTATCGTCATCACAACAATATCTGGCGTGACGAACTCGAGATAGTTTACCTGATAAGGCCAGTACTAACGCTATTTTCCGACAGTGCGCACCTGTATAGAAAAAAAAACATAAGAAAAATTAAAAGTCATGTTCGAATTTTTGAAAATGAGGTTTGTGTGTTGCTAGTGACAATTATTAGTAAATGAAAACAAAAATGGCGAACGTAATTCAGTCGTTAAACGCGTACCTTTTGGATACGCGCAAGTGCTGTATGAGTGTCGATAGACTGAAACATTTTTGCCTGTGCCGTAAATACCAAGGTGATAATGAGGTAATACTTTGGTATATTAATTGACTTGTGGTAGCTCAAGGTCGGTTTATGTAAGCATAGATTGTATAATTCAGGTGTAATATTGATTTGCTTTTATCATACTTTTCTTTGAGTTGCTTTGACTTAATTTTTTGTTCGGTGAGAGCAAGCATTATCGGCAAACTTTTTTTTTTACTGTTGCATTGTTGTCCACATCGACCTCGCAAAGCCAAAAACAAAGGGACATTTTTTGTTAGTTAATATGCTCATAATTAAAAAAAATCAGGGGTCTACGGGCCTAGTGGCGTAGGCGGTTGTGTAGCCGACTTCAGTGCACGAGGTCGTGGGTTCGATTCCCACTCAGGACAATTATTTGTGTGATGAACACAGATATTTGTACTGCGTCTGGGTGTTCTCTATCTATTATATGTATGTATTAAAAAAAGTAATAAGTATATGTATTATATCCGTAATCTGGTACCCATAGCACAAGTGTTAAGCTTAGTTTGGGACCAGAGGACTTTGTGTAACATGTCCGTGAAAATTTATTTATTATTTATTTATTTAAGTGTTTAATCTTTCTCTAGCTTGCTGTTTCACAATCTTAATGAGCTCTCAGCGCTCTTACGTATTACGATTATATATAACCTAATTAATTTCGTATCTTTCGACTCGTTATCGACATTCTCAAGATTTCACTTAAGATAAATTGACACCAGACTTGTATACTTTAGAATAGATCTGACTCTGAACTCTGGAGTTTTAATATCAAAAAGTTTCTATCTCAATATCGAAAAGTCTATAAAATTTTAATCCTGTCATTTTTCGTTAATGCGAAAACTTGTTGGCGGGTACTTGTATTATATAAGTTAAGATAGATTACAAAATTTGACCACAGTCCCATATCTCTCTTAAATTTACAATCTATACTTATCAATATATCTATACTATATATAGGTAGTAAAGTTATCTACCTAGTTATTTTTATTTACAATTGTAATAGGGATGGCTTTCTAGCCGAATATCAATGACTATTATTTAATCTCCCTAAACCAATAGCATTGCGATATGCTAAGCTTAGATAGACCAAACGTATAGATATACAAGGTATCTGACTATTAAGTCAATTGGTTACACTATGAAGTACATTCTTAACAATATATATTATACTTATATATTATTATTCAAATATATTTTTAAGATATACTTATCTACATGTCTGATATTAAATGCAAATTTTTCTCAATTTTCGTAGTTTAGAACCGTTGCTAAAAATGTACACATGACACATGTTAAAGTTTGTATGTCTAATATATCCTAATTAAACTATCTTAAGTGGAGATATTATATTTTTTTTACTACTTTTGGAGGCAGAAGGGCCACGGCCTGTCATGGTAAGTGGTGCACGCTCATAGACTAAATAAAACTAAGAGTACTGTCAAGTGCAACTTAAGGAAACTAGTCCTCTTTTCCGCAGCAACCAAAAAACACACCAAGGTCCTTCAAGTTCAGTAGCACGGAAGACGGTGGTACCGACCCACTCGAAACCCTAGCCCTTCAGTAACCAGCAATGGGTGATAAATGCTTACTTCCTTCACTAATTCGCTCGCCTCGTGGCGTAATCGGTAGTGTAACCGACTTCCGTGCACGAGGTCGTGGGTTCGATTCCCACTCAGGACAGTTATTTGTGTGATGAACACAGATATTTGTACTACGTCTGAGTGTTTTCTATCTATTATATGTATGTATTTACAAAAACCAAGTACTTAATATATGTATTGTAGGTATCCGTAATCTGGTACCCATAGCACAAGCGTTAAGCTTAGTTTGGAACCAGAGGACGTTGTGTGAAATGTCCGTGAATATTTATTTATTTACTTTGTATATTTCGATATTTTTAGCATTTGACATGCTTAGCACTATACATCAAACACAAAGTGAAAAATGTGAAATCGAAAATAACCTGCTTGTGACTGTTATTTTTGATTTCACATTTTTCACTTTGTGCTTGATGTATTTACTTTGAATTTCTTAATTACTTAGTAAAAAACGAAGTATAAGTCAAAGTTCGCCCTGACTATACTTACTCACTAATTGCTCTGCTCCGAAGGGTCCAGAATGATGTTAGACAGCCTTTCTGGCTTTCCAGTAAAAGGGTATAAAAAGCGAACATTTTTAAACACGACTAGTACTTACTTCCAGAGATAAGCGTGTTCAACCAAAATAGATTACCTTAATAAAACTACAGAAAAATTATTCACCCGGCTTTAGAGAGAGGTGGTTATAAAAATTAGTTGAACAAAAGTTTAGTATCACAAAACAACAGTGGTTTGGATTTGGAGAGTTATAAAATACTGCATGAAACTGTAGTGCCTGGATGCGTTTAATTCGAGTAGTGCCTACGCAAAAAACATGTTCCTCCAATTCCCTCATATTAAAGGTAGAAAATCATGTGGATTATGTCAATAATTATGCACAAGATAAAACTCTTTGGTTAACAACTTGAACAAACAAAAAAACATAATAGGTATCTGTTGGCATTGACAGATTTTTAGCTTTTTTTTTTAATTTTTTTTTGTTTAAGGCATTGGAAGAACCATCAGCCTAACAGTAACTTATAAACATCGTTATTCTCTCATCACACGTAAGTTTAGTTCATAAAACAAGTCATAGTCGAAGTCAGTCATATAAAATTAGTCAGTCAAGTCAAAGTCCCACTCCAGTAAGACGATGGCGATCTTACTGAAGCTTCTATGGAGTTTTGGAGACAACAGGAAAAACACGTTATGTCGCATTACATCACTTGCCAACACTTATGCACATACACAAATAGTTAATAAGCAAAAGGCCACCACTTTTACACATAAATACTTGAAATAACACAAGTTTAGGAAAATAATGCAGAGCGACGACATGATCTTCTTCGTGTTCCCGCCAAAACTCAGATTTTTATTTTTTAATCACAGAGTACTTTTTAATATAGGGAAGTGTCGTGACGCCCCAGTACCAAGGGGTAACTCTCCCGGTCTCCGAGAGTATTGGGATCCTCGGCATCGACATATCCAGCAAAGTCCAGTTCGGGAGTCATTTGGAGGACAAAGCCAAATTGGCGAGGAAGAAACTGGGCGTCCTGAACAGAGTCAAGCGGTACTTCACCCAGCAGGTTCGAGGCAGCGACTTGTGCTGTATAAAGCACAAGACCGCCCTCACGTGGAGTTCTGCTCACATCTCTGGGCAGGCGCACCAAAATACCAGCTTGATCCACTTGACTCCGCGCAAAGGCGTGCTGTTCGGATTGTCGATGATCCCAATCTCACGGATGAGCTGGAGCCGTTAGGGCGGAGGGGAGAGACTTTGGGTCTCACTGTGAGCTCCATTGATTCTTCAATGGGGAGTGCTCTGAGGAACTGTTTGAGGTGGTACCAACATCGCCATTTTACCATCGGACCACGAGACACCGTACTAGGGTTCATCCATACCACCTGGAGACGATCTCGTCCAAGACGGTTCGTTTTCAGCGTTCTTTTCTAGCGCGTGCGTGTAAGATCTGGAATGAACTTCCTGCTGCGGTGTTTCCCCAGCGTTACGACTTGTCCCTCTTTAAACGAGGTTTGAGAAGAGCACTTTACTCACGGTAGGCGGCGGCTTGGCTGTGCCCTTGGTGTTGCCAAATTCCATTAGCGGCGGTTACCACTTACCATCAGGTGGGCCGTCTGCTCGTCTGCCACCGTTAGCAATAAAAAAAAATTACTAATTCATGTATTTTATTGAACACAAGCAAAAAATCTTCGAAAATCTTAAAAAAAAAAACTTCCGGGCTTACTATGTTTATACATAGTAATTGATAATGATTTATATAAAGTAACGACTTCATAATTATAGTATAAAACTAATGAGTTATTAGATATTACTAAAATATACTTATAAGAAATTGCATTACCACCTCATTTTTATATACAATATCATTTTGATTGTGGCGTAAGCTTTTAGAACGGAAGTCTACAAAATATGTTTATTTTAAATTAACTTCTGTATTATGCTTTACATATTGGCAATATTGCCGGTGTACAAGTTCTTTATGTATATACATATATATTATATTTATATAAAAGTATTCTGTCACCGTGTTTGTCCGTGATGTACTCCGAAACTTTTTCAAAATGATTGATTCGTTCCAATGTAATAGATAGCATAGTTTTTATCCAAATTAAATCCTTTTTATATTGCAAAATTAACGAACGAATTGCGTGTGCCACTCGGTCTGCTTGTTTAACATAGATTTTAGCTTAGTTAAGTATATAATACCAAAGATTAAAATAATCTTTGTCTAATACTTAATTATCAACCAGGTCTAAATGTTTACATACAGATAGTTTGATTCTATCTTTAGCATCGTCTTAAGATACAGTATCGAAAACCTACTCAGCAACGTTGTTCCATTCTCATCTGATTAAGGAAATGTTTTTCCAATGGTGTTACCATGCCTTCATTTGCTAACTGAATTCGTTTCATTATACAAAGATGTTTACGTAAGTACAAATTGAGTTAATTCATTGCACGAATAGTGGTTGCTTGCTTATTATGCCCTAACTGTATTTCATTTCAAACCTACTGATCGTACTAATATTATATAAGGGAAAGTTTGTATGTTTAGATATTTGGATATTTATTGCTACTCAATCACGCAAAACGGCTAAAAGCATTGAGTTATATACATCAATGGCTAAAACGATTTGTGTGAATCTTAACATGTATATACTTATAATTAGGATTACAGCGTAGAATATATTGTGTAGACGTTTTTGTACTTGTTGGCAATGCATAGATGATGCTTAAGATGTTGCAAGCGTCTGCAGTTCACCCTTGTATTGAAAATTATGTATTGCCTTTAAAATATGTGATACACGTAAATGTTAATAAGTATTATAATCTGTATCCGTCTCTCGGCACAAATTTTGAGAATTCAATTGATATGAGATAAGTGATAAAGCACCTGTATCTATTTATCTGATATATTCGTTGATAATCCGTATTCTTGGTTGTCATCGTTGTGATAACATTCGAGCAGCTGATAAAAGTAATACTGATATTGATGTATTTTTTTTCACAACACATTTCTGTGTCGCTGATGAAGATCATTAGTCTCCTCTCAGAATGGGACTAGATGATCAATGCGATAACATTTTTCAAGCATGCAGGTTTTCTCATGATTGTTCCTTCATTTATTTTTGATATGTTTAAGAAACTATTGTAAACTAGCTGATGCCCGCGACTTCGTCATCGTTAAAGATTTACGCCCCTATTTTAACCACGATTTTAGAAAACCATTGCAATGTATGTGTATCCTATGTTAATTATTAAATAAATTTAACATTTTTAATTCAAAAGCCTAAATATGTGTCTTCCTATCTCTAAATTAGAAACTTACCAAACCACCTCCTCATTCCCTCCTATTATTTTAAATGTCCACTTCCTCATCTCCTCTCTATCATCATTCCTCTAAGTTAGCATTACAACCATTGACGTATAAATATTGGAACGATATGTTGTAATTGTTTATATGCCTTAAAGAACAAATTATTTGTGGATGTTGAAAAGGAGAAGTTTAGTGCGAGCGGGATTCGAACCTTTTTTTTTTTTTTTGTTAAGGCGGGAAAAAATGTTCCTAACCGCACACCCCGTCGTTCGGGGCAACGAACAGGGTAGTGTGGGGCCCTCACCCACTAAAGAAACCCGCCGTGTGCCATCTCTCCGCCTTTATTGGCGGGCCACCGGAACTATATTACATTCCTTCAGTGGTCCGCCGGCGGCTTACCTTTTCGGGTACCCTCAACTTAGCGACGCATGGAGCGTCGCACCTTCGCGGGAGGCCTTGCGGGTGGCGGACGTTCCCCGGTCCCTCCACCCGCAGCCCCAGCTAGGGCGGCATTAGGCGCAAATACTCGCGCCTGCGCCGCCCCAGTCGCTGGCGGCGGTTTGGGTCTGCGGAAGGATCAGCCTCCCTGGCCCTCTCCGCCGCTTCCTTCCGCGAGATAACTTCCTCGCAGAAGGCAGCGACTGCGGCCCAATTCCTGTCGCTGCCAAGCATCGCTCTGACGACGCTCGGCAGCGAGAGGTCCCCCCCTATTGCCGCGACGAGTTCACGGCGCTGCTCGGCCCAAGTCGGGCACGACTCGAGCGTGTGCTGCGCCGTGTCCTCGTCGCAGCCGCAATGGTGACAGCCCGGAGTCGCTTCCCTCCTTGCGACTATGTGCAGATATCTGCCGAAGCACCCAATGTGCCGTGCCCCGACAGCACCTGCACCAGTCGGAAGGTAAGGACTCCGTGCCGTCGCCCTGCCCACTCTTCCAGCACCGGCTGGAGCGCCCCTACGGTCCGAAGACCGGCCCGGGGTGCCTCCAGCCGCGCCCTCCAGCTGGCCATGGCAGCTCGGCGAACGTCACCTTGCCATCTGGCCACCACGCTTGGTGGGGGACGTGCACCCCCCTCCCGCTCTTGCGACGCCCGCCGATACACCTCGGCAAGCACCTCCGCCTCCAAGTCCCACGGAGGGGTTCCGGTCAACGCGCAGGCCGCCTCTGTCGACACCGTGCGGTACCCACGTATGACCCTGGACGCGACGACTCTCTGTGGCCTCCACAGAAGAGCCCTGTTCAGTGCGTCCAGGGACTCCGCCCATACGGGTGCGCCGTACAGCGCCATCGACCGGACCACCCCCGCGTAGAGCCGTCGGCACGCATTGTTGGGTCCGCCCATATTCGGCATGAGCCGTGCAAGGGCGGACGCCGCACCAACGAGCCTCGGGGACAGCTGACGGAAGTGCTCGCGAAAGCGCCACCGCCCGTCCAGCACCAGGCCCAAATACTTAATCCGGGCCTGCACCCCAATTTGGACCCCGTCCACCGTGATCGAGGCGCCAGCAGGTGGCCGACGTCGGGGCCCATGGAAAAGTAGAGCCTCCGACTTGTCCAGGGCCACCCTAAGCCCCAGCGCCCCGATCCTCCTGACCACCTCCGAGGTCCCTAAGGTGGCCAGGAACGCCGCTTCCTCGAAGTTTCCACCCCGGGCCACGACCAGCGTGTCATCCGCATAGCAGATAACCGCAAGCCCGGGGGGGAGCCGACAGCGTAACACCCAGTCGTAACCGATGTCCCACAGGAGCGGCCCTAGAACCGAACCCTGCGGGACACCGCACGACATGGGTCTCCTCACAACGTCCCCTATGCGGCTCTCATAGAGTACGCTGCGGCCCTCAAGATAGTCTGCCACTAGCCGCCTCAGGTATGCAGGCACCCCGTGATACTGGAGCGCCTCCCTGATGCAGCTGAATGGCAGACTATTGAATGCGTTGGCGATGTCAAGCGATACCGCCAACAGCACTCCACCGCTGGCGACGACCGCCGTGGCCGCGGCCTTCAGGCGCATAATCGCGCCGACCGTCGAACGCCCAGCGCGAAAGCCGAACTGGGCGTCCGACAAGTCGGGTCCAACGTCGCGCAGGTGCTGGACGATGCGGGCAGCGAGGATTTTCTCCAGCAGCTTACCCGCCTCGTCCAGCAGCACGATGGGCCTAAAGGCCCCGACCGTATCCGGCGTTCGCCCCGGCTTCGGCAGGAGTACCAGCCTCCCCTCCTTCCAACAGTCAGGGAACCGTCCAGACGACAGGCACGCGTTGAACAGTCCCCTGAGGCGGGGCTCCAGGTGGTCCAGAGTCAGAGCCAGCACCCGGGCGGGTATCCCGTCTGGGCCGGGGGCGGTGTTCTTGGAACGAATCCGCAAAGCAGCCGCCCCCATTTCCGGCGCGGTGACGGGCGGTACACTGAGGTCGGCCTCCCGGTCACTACCTGGCTGTGCCATGACCGGGGGCGTGTGCTCAGCCCGTCGTGGGAATAGACCCTCGACCACCTCGTTGAGGAGGCTGGGCTGAAGGGTCTCTGTGAGGGGGGGGCCCTGAGTGCGGAGCTTGTTCAGCGCCGCACGGTACGGGCGACCCCAGGGGTCACGGTTGAGACCATCCAGCATCTCCTGCCTTTTCTCCGTTTTGGCGCGGCAGATGGCCAACTTGAACGTGGCTCGCGAAGTGCGGTACGCCTCGTACAGTTGGCCCTCCCGCTCCCCATCGCGGTTGCGCCGCCGACTGCGGGTGTAGGACCTCCGGGCACGAATGCACGCCGCACGGAGGTCCGCCAGCTCCTGGGACCACCAGTAGAGCCCCTTCCTTGGGGGAGGACGCTGCACACGGGGCATGGCCGAGTCGCACACCTGCGTAATCGCAGCGCGAAATCGGCCAGCCTCAACGTCCACCCCCTCGGTCAGGGCTGGTGAGGACAGCCACGATTGAACGATGGCTGCCTCCGCCAGTAGGTCCCTATCTAGCCTGCCTACAGCCCACCGCGGGAACGCGGGAGTTCTGCGCGCCGCGTGACCCCTACTGGGGCCCCGAAGGGACCGGGAGACCTCCATCCGGATGTACCGGTGGTCGGACAAGGTCTCAACCTCCTCCAGGACACTCCAGTCCCTTACTTGTGCTGCGACGTCAGGGCTAGCGAACGAGAGGTCCACTATCGACCCACCCCGTCGCCGCACGCACGTGTTGACGGAGCCTCTGTTTAATAAACAGAGCCCCGTCGTCGCCGCCCACTCCAAAACCGCCGCTCCGCGGGCGTCCGTCGCAGGGGACCCCCACGCCGTAGACTTGGCGTTGAAGTCCCCCACGACTAAGACATGGCTAGGTGCTAAGCGCCGTAACGAAGTCTCCAAGCTGTTGAGGAAAACCCCGTAATCAGCCAGACTCCGGTTGGGGGAGAAGTAAACGCCGTACAGCGTGACTCCCCCCCAGTCGGCCGCAACGTATCCCGTGCCCTTGTCTCTGATCGACAAGGGCGGGGAACGAAGCGCCGTGGAGCTGATGATTGCCACGGAGCCATCGCGGCTGCCCGCCCAATGAGGACGGTCAGGGACACAATAAGGCTCCGCAGCTACGGCTATACCAATCAACCGCTCCGCCATGGTTTGCAGGAGAAGATCCTGCGCACGGGCGGAGTGGTTGAGATTCGCCTGGAGGAGGATGGTCACGGTTGAATTTTAAGCCGTAACCATATCCTCCTCCTCCCGGAGCGGCAGCGAAGCCGCGCTTGGAGGGGTAGCCTGGGTCGATTGGCTGGTCCCCCCCTTTTTTGGGCCTGTCGCCGGGGGTCTACAACCCTCCCGCCCCATGCAATGCTTGGCAGGCCTATTGCCCGCCGCGCATGCGGGGCAGTGAGGGGCGGCGGTGCAGGTCGCCGCCTTGTGCCCTGCCTGACCGCAACGGAAACAAAGTCCGCTACAGTCAAAGCAGTTAGTGCAGGTCGGTCTGGTATGACCAACCGCCATGCACTTAAAGCACCTCGCGGGCCGGGGCTCCAGCACAGTAACCCGTGCGGAACTCCAACCCACAAGGAGTCTGCCTGCGGCAGCCAGAGTTTTGGCTGCCACGACAGGGCAACTCGCCCAAACGACACCCACACCTCCGGGACCGGTGCGAATGGAGCCCACCCTGACGGCATCTGAGCATCCGGTTTTCGAGGCGATAGCCTCCCGGATGTCGTCAGCCGTCACGGAGTCATCCAAACCGGAAATGCGCAGTTCTACGCACTTCACCGTTCTGGTGACTCGGACTCCACTCCCCTCCCCGAATAGACCCTGCAGCCTTGTAGCCACCGTGTCGGCCATCTTTTGACCATCCGCCCCAGGGAACTCTAGGATTCGAGCCCCTGTCCGGGCTAGGCGGGTCCGGGCGGCGATGACTCCAATATCGGAGACGTCGATCTCCTCCCGGGCCCTCCTCAAGATAGCCTGGTAGCTCAAGCCCTCCGCCCCCGGCAGCATGGTTATCACCACCGCTGCCGTTTTGGGCGTTTGGAGTTTGCGCAGCTTCTTTTTAGAGCCGGGCTTGCCCCTTGGCGTTACAGGCTCTACGGCTTGGGCAGCAGCCCCAGTAGCAGCCCCCTTCTTCTTCTTACCCCGGGACTTTTTCCTCCCGCCGTCTACAGTCTGCCAGCCCTCGTCAGAGGGTGCAGGGTCGGACATGGCGGGTGGTGGGACTTGAGAATAGCGGGATTCGAACCTGCGTCCCTTCGTTGGACGTCTAACATCTAAGTCCACCCGTGATCATGAATGCTGGCAAGTATTCGAAACGTCGGGATAGTAGAAAATCAAGTAAACGCGATAATATCCGTGTCGAAGCAGCGGCGTTAAATTTAGTTTTTTTTTCTCATCTTTGGTCACAATGAAAACTATAAGTAAGCAAAGAGTATATAATCACTATATTTAGCCCATTGTAGAAAATGGCGGAGTTCCAAACCTAATTTATTAAAAAATCCTTTTAATTTAGGTTTTTATGAGTTTTTCGATATTTTCATAGTTATTCTGCTATTCGGGTTGAAAACAAATCTAAAAAAATCAAAGATTATAAAAATCAGTCCAGCCGTTCTTGAGATACATGTTGTAACTAAACCGACTTTATTTTATATACCTATATAGATATAATTCTTGTTTCAGAAAATTTAATCTGTGAACGCGTATGTTTATTTAGATACTTCTACTAATTCTTGTGTAATGAATTTAATTACATATTGCTTTAATCGGGAGATCGGCAAATACTTATGATGCGGCCGAAGTTTCGTATGACTTTTGGCTGAAACTAGATACGCGGTCGGTCACTATAATATTAACATAGTCTTATCGCTTTGACCTTTATCGTCAGTGTCTATTTTACCCATCTTACTAATACCCTTCTTTGTAATCGGTTCGTACAGCGCCATACAAAACCAACTCTGCGGTTTGATATAAGGTCTGTTATCACAGCTTTGCGTTGTTACATTTGCGAAATGGACCGACCTCAACATATATATTTGTGACACACTTGTACCTCGCCCCTTCAACGTTGACACTATCAACTACCTTTTTATGACATACGGTTTGAAGTAAATTTTATATCATTTTTTTTATTAAACGTTGCCATGTATTTTTTAAAAGGAATGTTTTTTAGAATCCGTTCAGTTTTGGCAGAAATTAACTCCTACAAATAGAATATACCTTTTTATTATATTACTAGTCTTTGCCAGCGATTCTGCCGTAGCCAAAAACTAGTTGTTAGGTCATATCTTAGGTTTCTGGTATAGTAGCTGGATAAAATGTATAATAATTAAGCCTAATCAATAGCTATCAAACAAAGAAGTTTCATCACAATCCGTTCAAAAGTTTTTCCTGAAGCTCGAACAAAGAAACAGATAAACATTAAAAAAAATGTTTTATATTCAGAGACGCCTAAATAAGTAAATAATACCTTCCTTTTTTCTCAAATATCTTAAATGTACAGACATAGCAGTAGCTCTATTACAGCATTATAATAGCATACATTAATAGGTATATAGGGATTATACTTAATTATATTATTATCTTGCCGTGTGGGGCCGGCTTTAGAATTGTCCCACCCCTCTCCACCCATGGGAGTCGTAAGAGCCGACTGAGGGAATACCGGGGGAGTGGGCAGCAGCACTCCCTCGAGTATTAACAACATCCACTGCGATCGCCAACCCGCCTGCCAAGCGTGGCGATTACGGCACTATTCCCCATATGAGCGCACAGGACCGCTCGTTGTGGCGTTCTCTAGGGGAGGCCTATGTCCAGCAGTGGACGTCAAAAGGCTGATGGATAGATGATATTATTATCAATTGAGGAGTTAAAATTGATACGTCTTTTACTATTTGGCAGTAAGGAGCGAAAACGAAATAAAATATTTATTTTTCTAGTCTAGTGTACGATATCCTTGACAAAAGAATGCGGTAGTGACACGATTTATTTAAAAAATATTTTCTTTGAGTGTAAAATAATATATAATCTAACTACAAAATTTTGGCAATAATTTTAAGTAATATTTTGATATTTACCATGAATGAACGGATTCTAGATTTATTAATAACTCTGTTGCCTTTAAAACAGTAGTATTGAGTTTCTTAATCAAAATTTATAGACGTCTCGCAATGTTGCTAACATAACGAAATAATATTGCTATAATTTTTAATTTAAAACAGCCGGCAGTCATTAATTTTCCCTCAATTTTAATTAGAGGTACGACAAGTAGTCGATAAGGAAATTCGAGCGTGACTCAATCCCCCGAAGGATTCATCTTGGAAACTTTCACAAATATTGATATTCATTGTGCTTAATTAACAATTATTTAAAGGACAAATATATTATAATACTTAAATATTCTTCTGTCTTGACTCATTCTGTTTTCAATTCTACAGTTATTTTTGACGTGATAACGTCTTATAAATCAATGAACGCCGGCAGCATGCACAAGAACCACCGACCGACATCACATTCTTCGCCCGAACGCGTCCCGGGCGACATGCGTATCTCAATTATTGTATATCAGCACGCGCGATCGCACCATTTTAATGGTACACATTCGATTTCTATGAGTATTACATTTTGTGAAACTCAAAAAAAATATATGACGTTATCACGTAAAATTATCGTCTGTAAACCGACTTTACAGACAACCATATAGTTTTTTAATGGTGCAAGTGTGGCTAAGCATAGCATAATGCCTGCACGATGTTAAGCGGTTATCGTATCTACGGTTACCGTAAACGCAAGCAACCTTTAATTTTTAATGATTTCAGACCTCGATTTTACGAGTATAAGCACAAACATAAAGTTAATTACATATTCTTTATGTATCCCTTAACTTAACCTTACTTACACATCCATCTTTAATTCCCAACTCGATTAGTTTAACGGGATGCATAAATAATGATATTTTGTATGAGAGAACATAATTATGTTGTTTCTTTTGTTTTTCTTTGAAAAAAGAGCTTAATATAAATGTTATTATTTGTTTTTTTTTTACTTTTTTTTCCACCCCTTTTTCTGTCCTGTATCCCCCATACAATCCCGTACCATCCCCCGTATCCATCGTCCCGTATCACAGTATTTTAAAGATCCACTTAAAATTTTGCCAGTCCGTGCCGCGAATTAATTTGTAGCAATTTGATTAAAACGTTTAGGAAAACAGTGGATGTATTGTTGTATAAAAAAACAGTAAAATTAGTTGGGTGGTTAAGAAGGAAAACGTGGACATACCGACATAATTATGCTGGTCTATATAGATATTGAAGATATGTTTTTTTGTTGAGTACGAGACTTCTCTCGTACTCAACAAAAAAACATATCTAATCCACATTGGGCCAGCTTAGTGGAGTATGGTCTTAGACCATACTCCACTAAGCTGGCCCAATGTGGATTAGCAGATATAAAAGGTTTAGAAAATTTCCCAAGCATGCACGTTCCTTCTCATATGGTTTTCCTAAACTGTGAATATTTGTGGACAACTGCGTATTTACCCATATGTAGTTTTAAAAAACGAAAAAATTCTCAGTAGCAGCTCGGAGTTCGGAAATGTGCCCGGTAGACATCAATAGGCTCGCCCCCTATTACGTGGGACTTAAACATAGCTGGCGAGTCGTGGGGTGTGTGATAAACCTCTGCCTACCCCTTCGGGGAATACAGGCGTGATACTATGTTAGTTTTGAAAAGTGTCGACCTAAGAATAGCATCCGAACTTGATACCACTATCTTTAAGTCCTAGGCCTTACTAAGGTGAATTTCCCTCCATAAGGGGAGATCCTTCCATAGGGAATTGGAGTGAAGTTATAACGGACAGTGAAAAGTACAGGGGTAAGATATTCAAGGCCCCTAAAGATACTGTGTTGTGACACTATCCTGCTGCCCTGATTTTTAACGTGAATCTCAAATACATCCAGACGTACTTCAGTGGCAGCTTATCAAAGAAGACTGAAGCTCTCAGTAGAAAGTAGAACGTGTTTTATATTTACGTTGCGAAGCAAAATATTCCTCATAAATTGAATTGCAAACACGAGCTTTAGATAAAAGTATCGCTGTACAAAAGTGTCTGAGTGTATTCAAAGCTTTGCCTGTTCCTGGACTAAATAAATGCAACATTTTACGGAGTATCTTTGAGTCACTAGTATTAAGTGAAAAGATTATACTTATGTAGTGCATACAATGTATAAATGGCATAATAATATATATGTATATATATATATATATATGAGTATAGTGACTATAAATCAGTTGGTTTTCCCCACTATTGGGCAGTGCTATCTCTCAGCGCGAGAGGGGTTTAAGTCATCAGTATGGTTTGGCTGATTTCACAAAGCATCGAGAGAATCTCTGAGGCATGTGGGTATCCTCACCCGGTTTCCCTTCACCGAGAAGTGATAATTTGTAAACTAATGTACACATAATTTTGAAAAATCTCGAAGAGGCGTGTGCTGTCCAAGAATCCGGTACTGTGGATCGAATTCGATACCACTCGATGCCTTTTTAGTCCTTGGTTTTACCACTGCACAATTACCTAGGAATTCATTCAATATTAGCCGAATAATCGATTTTGGATTTTACTTTGCCTATATTATATTATCCTGCCATAATATGTATTATTTTAAGAAAGCCACAATATAGTTAATTATTCTCCTTTATGAAATAAACTAACGTTTCACATTTATACTGTGAAACTTTAGTTTATTTCAAATAAAGTTTTTTGCATGATGCTCATAAATATAAAAAACAATACAACGTGAACGTAATTATTTAGGGTAAATGTGACTTCCTAAAGAGGTACCTACAAAATTTTGTAACGAATATTTAGTAACTAGGTACCTATCAATGATTATAGGAACTTTATTAAAATGTCTGTTTCTTCAGATTACTTCTAAACCACGCATTGTATGCATAATACGCCCTAATACATTTTTTTGCTCTAGCAATGACTTGGTTTCTATTCCCACACAAGGTAACTCTTTGTGTGATCTACAAATGGTTATTCTGAGTTTGAGTGTACATTGTGACCGTGAAATTGTATGTTTGTGAAGCCCTCGCGATACAAGGATTATTCCTAAGTGCAGTGTGTGGACTTTAAAGAAGCTTAAGTATATTTTATCAACCAATCCCTGCTGGATCATAAGTTTCAATAGAGCGCCACAAAGGCTCTCTGCAGGTTTGACCAGGTCATTGTAAAAATATTTAAGTACAAGGACAATATTTTTTCATGTCACCTTCTGATGTAAATATTATAATTAATATTATTCATGTTCTAATTTCCTCTGCCTATGTTAATGTCACACACAACCTCAATTTAGCGTAAACAAAATATTAACATAATCGTACCTCTGACCACAAAGGCAGGTAAGTGTTTTATATTTACAAAATGAAATTTATTACGCACAAATTATCCAAAAGTATTTTGAAATGCACGTTGTAATGCTTGGAAGTAACGTTGTCGTTTAAATTCAGAACAATCTATATTTAACCACCATATTTGTACGATACAATGCTGGCAACACAAAACATTTTCAAATAACGAATGCATGACTTGTTAAACGAAAGAATGAGGATGAAATTCGCAGGAGTTTTTTTTTTAAGTGAAAAAGAGGAGTAGATGAGTGAGACGATAGTAGGAGTAGGTGGTTTTCACTTAGGTACCCTCAGGTAGATGTCTTGGCTTGTCTACTGCCGTAGCGATAAAAAAATAAGTAATAAACGAAACATTTTCGCATTTATCTTTTCTGAAGATGAATATACCTACTTGGTAAAAGTAAAATAGTGTAATAGCCTTTTTTAAAACTCCCCCGGGAAAATATGATATCGTGTTCAATATTTATAGTAGGTATATACATATATAGGATATAAACAAAATTGTATGCACTGACAGAGGGGACAGATTGTGTTATAGTTAGTAACGATTTTTCGATGTTGTGGACAGATTGGTTGGCAGTTTGGCTGAATGTTGTTGCGATACACGGATATTTCATCCGAGTTTGACTGGCTTTTCCTGACTCTCAGTTGCGTGTAACGTACCTACACACATAAGTGAAGTATTTAAAAATATAGAATTATATATTTCGTTCTATTAATTAATCTACATAGGATATTATTGGCTGAATTGTCTGGCCTTGAAAGTTTATCGCAATTATAATTATTTTATTAATACAATAGTTCGGTACTAAGTAATTCTAACGAATATTAGAATGTCTGCTTTAAAATCGAATATTTTAGTCACAGCAAGATATCAAGAGAATGTCAAGCTAATTTGAAATATGCCAACATTTCAAATTTTGTTTGCCGTTCGAAATGGAGACGTCATAAATAGAGTTAATGATTTATAGATCATTTTATTAAATTAATTTGAAATACTCTGAATATTCCTGTAAGTAAATTGTAAAAAATAAGTAGGTACTTAAGGTTTTCTATATTTCATACTATACTGACGTACAGAAAACCTTAGGCGCGAAATACACACAAGCGGCGGGGAGTTCGGCGCAGCGCAGGCATGATGCCGCTTCAAAACTTTTGCATACAAAATGTACTAAGGAGACGTATTGTGAATTACACTCAAGCGGCGCGGCACAGGAGCAGTCACAACTGAAGCGTCACGCAAGGAGCGCGTCGCTTGCTATATGGGACGACTATTATTTATCAGCAACAAAAATGTGGGATGATATAGAAACGACGTGATGATATGAAATCGCAACGAAATCAGCCTATATAATGACGCATCGTGCCGTCACTTCGCCTCTTCTATATAATTTAAATCGCGTCCGTGTCGTATCCGTTCCATGCCTGCGCCGCGCCTTAGTCGCGATATACACACAAACGGCGTAAGGCATAAGGCGCGGCGCAGGCGTGGAACGGATACGACACGGACGCGATTTAAACCTGTGCCGCGCCGCTTGAGTGTAATTCACAATACGTCTCCTTAGTACATTTTGTACGCAAAAGTTTTGAAGCGGCATCGTGCCTGCGCCGCGCCGAACTCCTCGCCGTTTGTGTGTATTTCGCGCCTTAAGCCTTACGCCGTTTGTGTGTATTTCGCGCCTTACGTTTTCACAAGCGTTTTATTTATGAAACTTTCATTGAACATTGACTATGTAATATAATACTGCTTTCCAGCGAGATATGTTTGCGTGGTACCCAAATGACCGATATATATGTATATTTTTTATTTTTTTATTGAGTTACATATTTTAATACATTCGTAGGAACCCAATGAACTATTACAAAATTTCCTTTACAAAACTTATTCTATTCAAAAAATAAAGTTGAAAATTATTCAACTAGGAATAAAGTGCATCATGATATGGGGTTCTTTCTCAGTCGGATAAACCGTTATTTGAGCGTATAGATCGTGATCTATAGATCATGGTGTCGTCATCGCCGCGCGCGCAGGCTCGCTCGCAACACGACGTCGACCCAGAAAGAATAAAGGCCTACTCGGTGAGTATACAACTGTTTACTATATTGTACGCGGACTTTCTCTCGGTTATGTCAATAGTTATTGTTGTAATCTGTTTTGGATGTAGCTTGTAACTAATGACGATTTACTATACCTACCTAAGTACTTACCATTCTCGGTTTTGGTTGATCTATACAGTGATGCTTGATCTAGACCAGGGGTCTCCAAACTACGGCCCGCGGGCCGAATTCGGCTCGCCAGTACCATCAATCCGGCCCGCAACAGCTTAACACTAGTGTCATCAATCTGGCCCACGACAGTAAATATCTTATTGTTGTAAATATTGCTGTGATAAGTTAAAGAAGAAACACAGAATGATAATTAAGTAAAACTTAACGACAGAAATGATGACGTAGAATACTTAACTAAAGTATCTAAGCTTAAGCATATTAATAACTAACAAATAATTGAAATGAATCCCACTAATCACAGTAAAACAAAAAACACTAATTAAATTTATGTAAATGTGTTTTGGCCCTTGGAACATACTGAAAAAATCATTATGGCCAAGGCCTCAACGTTTGGAGACCCCGGTAGACTATCAATCTCCAGACTGTAATTTAGGTAACAAAAAAATCCACAAACACTAACCATGTACGCAAGACACATTATTGTGTGACCAACGGCTTTACGTGCTTTCTCAGATAGAGGGGTTAAACATCGCCAAGAGTTATAAGCTCTTGATGAAAAACCTAATAACATTTTGTTGCCTAAACCGGGTATTGAATCCTTGTGATCAGCAGTCGCATACTAGACCACTGAACTATTTATCTAATACGTTGAACTAATATAGAGTTAGGAGACTTCTCCAAGCGGCGGGAAAAATAGTTTAGGCACACGCAGTACGAGTACAAACAACCGTGCTGGTTTACTCGCAATTTGCACTAGGCAGATATGGTTTCGACATCGAAAATTGTAAGCCTTCACCCTCAGACTGGGAATCGAATTGGACATCTCTGTTTTAGCAATCTTTGGTATTAGTACAAAGCTATGATTACAGGTAGTTTAGATCTGATTTAAGAATATTTATAAATCAGATTCAAAACCTGCTATTTATATCTATAAATCGAATAATAGGTTTAGGCATAGTGACGTCTAAGATCTTAATATATTCTACGGTTTCTTAAGAAGAATCCCACGTCCGTAGGGCAATAATATTTTTTAATACACCACAGCAACGACTCGTAATGATCTATTTGTTGTACACTCCTACACGTGAAACAGTTACGAAACGTGTATTCAGAACCTGTTTGGATTTGGACGTTGGCATAAATCGTTTAACATTTTATACACTTGTGTAGTGGCTGTTTAGAAATTATCTCGGAATGACCTTTTTGGATAAGGAATTTCTTTTAAAAAGAGAGGTACTATGGCCATAAGTATAACAGCCATCTGGCTCCTAAAACCATATTGGTTGGCATTGAGGTATAATGTACTATGTAGTACGTAGTACATTATACCTCTTTGTTGGTTGGCTTAGTTTTTAACGCGTATATCTCTGAACAATAACAGGTATCCTACAAATAAAATGCGAAAATTTATGAATCAACACAATGTGCGAAAATGTGAAATCGAAAATAACAGTCACGAGCAGGACTTGAACTGCATCTCCTGGAATACCGTCCCAGGTGCTTTGCCAATTTAACCATCGTGACAATTACTCAGGAATGCGAATTTCGATAACACATTCCTTCTTTGTGTCTTAGGTGAGGCCTGCGCCATCTGTGATATGCTTAAAAAGTATATAAAAAAATGTTGGATCTGTCATAGTCATATGGCGTCGTAGCCCGGTTGATCCCCTTCCCTCTAATATGGTGAGGGGGGTGATTACCGAGTCATGCGTTAGACTCGCTATCGGGGGTGTGGTGGATGGTGCCGTTGAGGGGATCAGTGGCTATTTTAATTTCTTTTTTAGTATGTATACTATTATTATCTTTAATTATTTGAGTACCGTATTCTAGTCATTGACGCTTCTGCTAATTATGTATATGACATACTTTAATAATAAAAAAAAACTATCGCGTTTCCTAGATCTTTTTATCCCATTTCTAATACTTTCTATTGTACGTATTTCCTAATCTAACAAAAATGAATTCATTGAATTACCAGAAAATATTACGGTAGAAACTACAATCATCAAAAGCAACTAGAAATACAAAACAGAACATTACAAGATATTATACCGAATTTAAATATCTACAAGCCTACAAACGGAATCGCCTTGTTGAGTACATCTAATATTTCGGCTTTCATCTCTAACCCCTTCACATCAAGATAATCGCGAATGATCTCTGTAACAGAATGAAAACCCCTTAGGTACTCTCTGAGGTCAAGTGGTAACCATTCCCTCGATGTTAAGGCTTTATCATACCTACAGAAACAAGAGGAAATAGCGATTCATTCACAAAATATCCTTATTTATCTTGGAATTGGTTGAAAACAAAGAGAGGCGCAAAAAAGATAAACAGTAATGATTTTATGTTAACGTGACTTCTTTTATTAAACTATCAATCTTTTATTTTCAATAGGTTTTGTCCGTGTGGTGATGGACTAAGAATACAAGTGTCACCACCACATCTATTCCCGCGGGTGTCGTACAAGGCGACTAAGGGAAGTAAGCAGTTATCACCCATTGCATTACTGGTGGTAGTGCTGGGTACCAAGTGAGAGTACTCGTTATCGGGCCCGAACGGGTCAGTACCACCGCCTCCTGCGTCATGAATCACGTCAGTGTGTTTTGGCTGTAGCAGAAGATAGCCGTTTATTCTTTCATTTAATTTCTGAGAAATGAAATGGTGTGCAGCGGCTTGACAATGCTCTCGGTATAGTTGAGTCCATGAGCGATGGTTACCACTTAACATCAGGTGGCCTGTGGCTGGTTTGCCATCATTAGCAATAAAAAAAAGTACTTACGGCTCTTTATAAACAAGCTTACTTATTTATTGCACATTAGATGTCCATCCATCCATCAGCCTTTTAAAATCCACTGCTGGACATAAGCCTCCCCAAGAATGGGGGATAGTGCCGTAATCGCCACGCTTGGCAGGCGGGTTGGCGATCGCAGTGGATGTTGTTAATACGCGAAGGATTGCTGCTGCCCACTCCCTCGGTATTCCCTCAGGCGGCTTTTACGACTCCCATGGGTGGAGAGGGGTGGGACAATTCTAAAGCCGGCTCCACGCGGCTACCTTAGATGTGATCGAATATATCTATAAGAAAACTAAGGTTTCCTTATTATATGACAAGTTGTTGTGTGTACGGCTTGACAATACTCTCGGTATAGTCGAGGGTTACCATTTACCATCAGATGGACCGTGACTCGTCTGCCACTACATGAAATAAAAAAATTAAAAAAAACATTAAATATTTATTATTGTTCATATACATAAATTAGAGATATGCCGAATGTTATTTTAACCGAATACGAACTTCGGCCGAACATTCGGTAAATATACAAAATTCGGCCTTATATTATTTACCTTGCTAAGCTTATAAGGAATAATCCTTGTGTGGATCACACAAAGAGTTGTCCTGTGTGGGAATCGAATCCACAACACTCGGACGGGACGCCGGTACCTAATCCACTCCGCCATTTGTGCAGTCATTCACACATTAGTCTATTATTGGGTTTATTGATTCGTAGACTCCTGGATTGCGAAAAAAACTAATTAATTTGTACATTTTAATTTATCTATATTTATATAGTGTAACGTACCTACAATTGAACATCATTAAATGACTCTATTCTATAGTATTGGTATATGTGACTTATTTTACAACTATGACAGATTTGATATCTCTAAACTTTAATATGAAACTTACCTTTTTTTTATTCCGAATGTTTGGCATTTTAAACCGAACTTCGGCAATCCCTACTATAAATACATTTTCTCATTGCATAAAGAGCATCTCACGTTATAACGCGAAGGTTTGTAGGTGGGTACTTGTCGATCTTTTCGTATGAACGTTAGGTATGTTTACATAATGTTAACATTACCTACTTATGTACATGTTTATGTAATGAGGTTGTTAGATTATAGTTATTCAATTAATCTAAAATACATTAGACAAATTGCGTCTATAGGTATATCTAACATCGCTATTAGTCGAGAATTAAATTAAATTATTATCGTAATTAAGTATTATATTCGAATTTGTCAATATTTTCAATTAGCGAACTAAAAATATTGATAACATTGATTATACGAAAACTTGTAGCTACTCTTATAATATTTACGATATTTTATTAGATCATAAAAACTTGTCAAGCTAATAATACTTATCTCTATTCTCATCATGTGCAAGCAAGAGGTCCGATAACAAAAGAGACAACACAATTTTAGGAGGAAATAGTCTACTATTAGTATGATGTAACAGTTCGTAAAAACATAAATCGTTCTGAATGAAAGTGATCAAAATAAAGCTGGGCCTCTTATGAGATCTGTTTTGAACAATAAGGTACATTAAATTTTAAATATTAATCAATCATCACCTTTCCTATTTTGATTACTTACACCACAGGCTTTCTAGTCAAACTACATTCGACGCAGTTAAAATTGAGATACGATAACGTCCGTAAAATTAATTTTATTTCCCACAATTATTGCTACTTTCTCATTCATATCGGAGAGTGAAGTCCGATTTCATAAAAAGTATACAAAAATAGCCTAGTTGTTAGACTGGGATACTAAGAGAGAGATTCCGGGTTCGATCCTCTGTCTAATGTTGTCCTCTGGTTATTCGAAGTGATATTTGTTCATACTCGCAAATTAACACTGAAACTTGAAGAAAAAGTTGTGAGGTGACCTGCATGCCTATGTTATTTTCTCACCGGATTATAAAAGTTTACTCTGAAAACCTTCATTCGTCCAGCGTAGCAGACTATGGCTTCATTTTGTTGAATGTTTAGATGAGGCTCAATAGAACAATGACGTTAGCCTTCTGTACGCATAAAAACATCATGATGTCCACTCCGTTAGGTGTGCACTGCTGTGTAATAAACAGGGTTAGCGTCGTGGAAACAGAAGTAATGTCCTCATTTATGACGTTGGTGTAGTTTATTGTTTGACGAGAATTAATTTAAATAGACGGTACATAATAGAAATGATTTCCTTTTGAATGGAGTGAGGAGCGAAATTTGGAGATTCAGATTTCCTTTGCGGCACTTGTAAACCACATTTTTATATGAGACACCAGTAATATTACGTGGTTGTTTATAATTGTCGTATGCTCTTACGATATGTTATTAACTTATTAGACATGCGATTAATGCTATCTTAACTTATTTTAGTATTCGAAGGGATTTTAAACTATGAATGGTACGTGAAAAAGTTAGCTTTGAATCCTTAGGACGCGAAAAATATCAAATTATACTATGTGTGCGATAATGAGCAATTAACTACTTATTAATGTATCGATAAAATATGAATACAACGCACGGGTCATCTAGGGTCTTACATGCGGTAGACAAAAATTCTTAGAAAATCTTTTGTGTTCATAGACGCCTAAATAACCTAATCCAGCATTTTGTCTCAAATATATATCTTAAATGTACAGACATAGCTCTGTTATATCTTTATACTAGTATAGATTTTAAAAGCTCCACGTTTGTTTTCAAGTTAACCTCAAAATTACTCATTCAGAGATAAAAATAGAAGGTACCATCGACAGTCACCGAAAAATAAATGGCGAGCTAAGTGCAGCGCATCCTGCTAATGGACATATTTGAAACGAAATGGCGGTTCCCATTCCCCGATTTAAACTTTACTCGTGAATCGGACAGTTTGCAAACTGGAGCAAATATTTCAACGTTTTATGAAAGACGGTTTCTTGCTGCGCGGAAATAGAATTACTTAAACTATTGGGAATAATTACGTTGTTTTCAAATTGGAAACGAGAATTTAATTCCAGAAAGAGCGCTGCTTACAGTTATTTTAAAACTTGGCTGAAAATCATTCGGAAGCTTCTGCAAAATAATATGAATCGCTAACGTTGTGTTTTGTACCGCGTTCAATTTGGTCGAATTACGAAATTAAGAAGCATTTCAAGGGATGTTTTTTATTGTTATGTAAGTACTATTACGTAGTGGATATTTTTGAAAGCAGAATGCTGTGAGAATTCAAAGACCTAAAAAGCCTTACAGTGATTTCTTTTCTTTTGAATTTTAAGAATATTTCAAATATTCTTAACATAAAGCACTTGCCTTAGTTATTGTTATGATGGTATTGCAAACAATGACAGTAGGTACGATAACAATGAAGTTAATTATAATAAAAGTGAATCATAAATTTCACACTCCACACTCGCAACAGTGTGCATGATGTAATATTGAGAACTTACTCGTTTAGAAACAAGATATTGCGTATATTTTGTTATTTCTCGGTTTTAATGTTTTGGATAATCACTAGGCGAGTAGTTCTTTGATAAATCGGTCATTTTTCCTGCCTTTAATCGTGGTTATTTGCCTTTTCTAAACAAAAATTCTTACTAATGTATATAGCACTTTTACAATTAGCTGTTATGACGAGACTTCTCAAAAATAGAGAAATATCGGACTAAAGCACCATAAAGATTGGTACAGAGTTTTGTTACAAAGTTTCCTTCTCTCATAGTCTTGATTTGTGCTTAATTTTTCTTCCATAGTCTTTGGAATACACATTATTTAGTCCATTCATCTAAGAAAAAAATATCAAAATTAAATACCAAACATGCTAAACATAAGCACCTAATGCTTTTAAATGGGGTATTAAAAACGCACCTGTATTATTATTTGAATGCGAAAGCGGTTATATAAATTAAACCTTCAAATTTTTACCTTATCAAACCACCTTTTTGGGGTCGGCTTCCGGTCTATTCGGCTTTAGCTGATCACCAGTATCCAGTATAGACGGAACGACTGCTGATCTGACCTTAGACCAAGATTGCAGTCAGATTCTGACAACCTGCAACAACTACTAGGCTGCTGGCGAGCTAGGGACCTCCGGTTCTCAAATAGCACATTTAACTTGTTGAACCACAATATTGAAAGAAAGAAATTCATAACTTTTACGGAGCACCCCTACACAATACTATTTTGTAATAACGAATTGAGTGCGAAGTTTGATGACATTACTATTATGCTGTGGGTTCGGAGCGAGGGAATGTGTTTTATTGAATTTCCAGTTCAGATATTGCGATAGAATGAGGTCGTTCCGCGACCTAGCCGTTCGCTAGTTCACATGTTTACAACTCTATTCTTTAGATTATTGTGAATATAAATTTTAAGTTATATTTTTGTATATAAACGCTGCAGAATGAAAGTAGATAATTACTAAAAATGCTTTCTGTAAAACCGAACAGGAAAACTGGCATTACATTAAATTTAATACCAATATCATCACAATTGACTGATCCATGCCACTAATGCCTGGCGATTTCCCCCAAAATCTTTGGGTTCAAGAGCCATCTGATATCGCATGAAAACGTGGTGGACGGTCGCCATTGTATGTTAATGAACCATCTGTGTGTATATGCCATATCTGGTAGCTAGACACGTTTCGGGTAATTTTATATACTATACAATATACCTATCATCAAACTGATTCTAAAGGAAAACATAAAATCCTCATTAAAGATGGCAACTTGTACTTAGCAAAATGAGGGTTATACCAACGATGGCAAAACCAATACACTTTTAAAAAGAATACACCACGCGTAGTCCCTGTACGTCCTTACAAATAAATAACGGACGAGCAACGTACACCTAGATTCAGAACAAGGCTAAAACTCTAAACCATTGCAGCTCCGATGCAATTGTCGTCGGTTGATTCGGTTAAGGCGATGTTTAGTGGATGATTAATCGGTTTCTTTTGGTGGGCGATTGACTGAGCGAGATATCCTCTAAGAGAGTGTATTTTAGAGAATGACGTCCGTAAGAATTTGTCTTTGTACATTAAAATACGTAATTATAGTTTGGTACATAGTAAAAAAGGTATGCAAAAGAAGTACTTTGTAAAGAAATGTGTGGCCCTGGAACCCAATTTGAATTGCCTAACTAATAATTTATTTTTAAATGAGATCTTGTATAAATATGTGTGAGTCTGATACTGTCGCTCTAGATTTAAACTTAGATTACCGCGAATTGTTCTTACATAATTGCTGTACACCAACTTGGGAACAATGTTCTTCACCCGAGTGTATACATTTTACGACACATTTAAGGTTGCCACATATTTGTAAGACAGATCTTTTACTTAAATTATTAAAAAATTTGAACCTACAGCTGCTTCTTCTATAAAAATCTTTATTAATTTTGACTATCTAATAAATATTAAGAATGTGGAATGCTCACTCAGTAAATCGTGTCTTAATGTATTTTCATAAGAGCTTATGTGTTATTTTGGAAAAGTCTTTTATGTATTGCAATTTGGTCCTAACTCCACATTCTCAATAATTATACTCGTATTATTAATAAAAAAAAAGTAATATTATCTACAAAAACGGCATTCTGTTCCGCGTCAAACAAACTTTTTATAGTTTTTGCCTGTTCAATAAGTTTACCTGCACATTCTTGACAAAATAAGCCATTTTGAAAGGATACGCCATAGTTGTTCTACGGATATCGTAACTACAATGAATGAAGAATTTTTTAGCATCATCTCTTTAAAATAACATTACATCAGCCCACATTACCATTACTAACTCCATGAAAACTTTTCCAAACATAAAAAAAACAATAATCAGATTGCTCTGAGCGTTGCATTTCACTGTAAAGCAACAACTGATTGAATAAACATTGTAAAATGTTACAACCCTAGCCAGTTTATTGCATCTCGAAAAATTAATTGGGTTTCGTACTTTTTCAACACATACGTCCAGATGTCTAGACTTGTAGTAGATAGTGCTACCAAATAATTTGTAGGTACTTTATCCATAAACGGTATATCTTGATTTAATTTTGAACAAACCTTGGTACATCGCATATTAATAATATTAAGATATAATATATATATTTGTCGACCCGTGCAGAATTCCGCATCTATTAATGGATCTCTTCTTAGATGATTTTAATCTTTTTTGATAAAGTAATAAGGAAGGTCTCGCAGACCGACTAAAAACAGGCTAGAGAAATAATATATAAGATGCAAATACTAGCTTCTACTTGTGAGTTCGTCTTCGTAGACTCAAATTCTAATCCATCAATTCGTTTACATGTTTCCCACAGGAATTCATTATCTCGTAATTTATTTGTATATCGCATAACGTTTCCATCCATATATTCGTCAGGCCTATATGCCATCAACACTTAGCTATACTACGGAAATAATTATTTTTTCCGGAATAAAAAGTAAACTACCAAATTTCATCCATACCCCCAACCAAGTAAACAAGTCGTTTAGACGTGATTCACGGACAATCATCCAAACATTATCACAAACTTTCGTATTTTTAATATATTAACAGGATTCACTGGCTCATAATATAATCAATAAATAAAACATTATAATCAACTAATGATGTCATCTTTGCTTAATACAAGGAAAACACTATGTTTATCATAATAAACCAAAGTACTAATCACAAGACATATACATTTACTAAATAACCTCGCTAACGTTGCGGTCAAGGTGATGTAATTTTGATCCGATCTTAAAATGTTTCGACAAGGGTAAATACATAACCATGTATATTCGTATCTAAATATGATTATAGGGTTAATGATGGTTAAGAATAAAAGTGCCAATATCTCTTACTATGTATCGTAGTTTAGTCCGTTTGGGGCCAGCTTTAGAATTGTCCCACCCCTCTTCACCCATGGGAGTCGTAAGAGCCGACTGACGGAATACCGGGGGAGTGGGCAGCAGCACTCCCTCGAGACTCACACACAACATCCACTGCGATCGCCAACCCACCTGCCAAGCGTGGCGATTACGGCACTATCTCCCATATGAGCGAAACACATGTTGTGGCGTTCTCTTGGGGAGGCTTATGTCCAGCAGTGGACTTCGAAAGGCTGATGGATGGATGGATGGATGTATCGTAATATTATTATAGAATGGACATTTTAGAAAGGGAACCCACCACTCACTCGCTTTTTTCAATCCCGGTTATCTCTGGACACAAACAAAATAACCTAAAATTGCCAATCCGCATTCTCACAGTAGAGGAGAATGTGATAATAGTAGAGTAGCATGCACGATAATGACAAAAAATCTCACCAACGCGACACAACCATGCGATAGGACAGGACTCAGAACCACAACGTTGCAATATTCAGCAAAAATCCGAAAACAGATTCGACACGTGATTCGCCTCTAAACGAGGCATCCTCAGGATCGCTCGGTAACAAATGAGGATCATTTGATAATCCATGGGTGAGTGGTGGGTTCTCCTCCTAAAATATCCATTCTATATTAATAACAAAGGACTTCCATCAAGTGTCGTCTCATTCAATCAATTATATATCTATTTATCGTATTGCCGAGTACGAGGGGGGGGGGGGGGTCATTATAACCCATTGCGTTAATGGTGGTAGGCTCCATTACGAAGTGGGACTACTCATTATTATACCCGAGCGAGTCGGTATTACTCTCGAAACACCTCGGTATATTTTGGTTGTAGTGGGAGATAGGCGTCTATTCTTCCACATCCCATCTGCGTAATGGAAGTGAAAAAGGTGAGCAGCGGCTTGACAGTTCTCTTAGTATTATTGTCTATGAGCGGCGATTGCGACGTACCATCAGGTGGGTCGCGTCTTGTTTGCGACTATAAGTAAAAGAAAAATATTTGATTGACCTTCAAATGTTTCTGGTTATACGCATTACTCTTTGCTCAAATGTATTCTACTTGTCTAATTGTTTCATCAATATAGGGATAATATCCTTGATTTTGTAGTACAGAATCTCACTATAATATTACGGTTCCGTTTCTACATAACTGATTCCCAGTCTTCTATTCCAGGAACAACTTCGTCAACGCAAAGAAGCAGAGGAAAGGATCGCAGCGCAGAATGAGTTCCTCCGCAATTCTCTTAGAGGCTCCCATAAGCTCCAAGCCCTGGAGTCAACACCTCCATCGTCGGCTACCGCTTTCGTTAACGATGCCTATGAAGAGGACACTAGTGATGACTCCTCGCAGTTATACACTGTTGTTGGTAAGTGTAGCGCACATTGTTTTTTTTTATATTAAATTCTGGCACTGACGGTAACACTTATATGCTATATACCTATTCCGTTTTAGTTTAAGCTAGGCGCTACTGCTCCCCTAGACAAGTGGCATAAACGTCACGTAGTATAGTATAATCAATGTATGGAATTGTCTATAGCCATCCTCGGTCACCACCCCATTCTTTCCCATGGGTGTCCTATGAGGCGACTAAGGGAAGTAAGCTATTATCATCCATTGCATGACCGGTGGTAGGGCTGGGTACCAAGTGGGAGTATTCACTTAGTATCGGGCCCGAGCGGGTTGGTACCACCATCTCCCGTGTGACCGGCCATGAAGTACACAAGCAACATTTCTTTTATAACGTATAATACAAACGAAACTCTCACATTTAGAAGAGGAAGTTTAGTATCTGAAACAATTACACCATTAGTTCAGTTTTGAAGTCTTTGTAGGTACATTTCCGCTTTCCCGCCCAGATTGAAAATATGGGGCCATGTTACTTCCAGTTCATAAAGCGCGCATTGGAACCTCATCGGCCCGATATGGGCTAACTGGGCCGAGCTACTGATAAAATAGTAAATAGGTTGAACAAACTACTTGGAAAATTTATATTTTATATATCGCGAAAAGCTTTTACAAATTGTTTTTATGCTAACTTATAACTGTTACAGAACTGTCTGTACATTAAATATATTAGTAAAAATGAAGAAATTTATCCGTGTAGTGACGGACTAAGAATACAAGTGTCACCACCCCATTCTTTCGCATGGGTGTCGTACGAGGCGACTTGGGAAGTAAGCATTTATCAGCCTGAGTGAGGTACATAATAATAAATAATAGAATAGGAGGTTCGAATGTCTTATTAAAATTGGTTTAATATTAATTTAAAAGTGAATAAAAATTTCCGAAATTATTATTCTTTTCTGCTGTTCATCTCAGCATTAGGGGACACTATTGCGGACCTTTAACTAAAATTCAAACTAGAATTGTGGATATATTTCCCTTTTATGCAGATAAACGACTAAAACGACGATGCTTTATAAGGTTTTAGTTGTCATTTTGTAGTACAAGTAGCCTTTGCCTGCCAAAAGCTAGTTTTTGTGTTATATCTCAGGTTCCCGATACCGGCATAAAATGTATACCAGTTTTTAAGTCTAATCAAGAGCTATCAAATAAAAAACGTTGCATCAAAATCCGTTCAGGAGTTTTTGCGTGGCACGTGCCAACAAACAGATAAACAGACAAAAAATCTAAAAAAAATCGTTTTGTATTTAGACATGCCTATGTAGCCTATTACAGTCATTTTTTCTCACATATCTTAAATGTACAGACAGCTCGGTTACAGCTTTATAATAGTATAGAAAAGTATTATGAAAACAGTGTTTTTTTTATATTACTGTAATAATATACTAGACTCAATGAAATCTCATTTTTTTCATAATACATCCTTATAGAAAAATATATGAAACTTTCATCAATTCAATATTTGACTTCTTCTATTTACTGAGGCAGTATATTGAACTTGTGTGGAAACTAGCAATCATTGAGAAACTTCACTGAGGAATTGTCTTGTAGATTCAGATCGAAAAAAACCTACTGAAGTATTTATTTCGGTCAAGATAATGTTGCGTTTCATACCTGTTGAAATTTATTTAGAAAACACTAATAATGTATTTATGCATCCAATGCCAATAACAGTTAACGATAATGATTGTCTAATACTCGGGCTACACTAATGGAAAACGCCGTTAATTATCGCGATTCGATACGAATTCGACAAAACGTGCATTCACATTACCGTATGACGTTAGGCGATAACTCTAGAGGCGGTAGCTCAAAGAATTTGAACGCTCAAGTAAGGCCACCCAATTTATTGCGTTAACGCAATAATTAAGGGGGTAATTATCGCGATGATGCGTTGTCCATTAGTGTGGCCCGAACATAACTAGTGCTAAATCCCGCTATTGACTCGACCAATATAGGATATACACATCAATGCTCTGAAAAGTAGTGTCTACTTTCGATCGAGGAAATACTACTCCTTAACAGATTAGCGTAAATAAACTACTACTTACTTTGTGAGTGAAAGTGCCGGAGAGCCATACCCTCAACATCCCCTCCATATCATCCTTATAGTCTACCTCCTCATGTTATGTCTATTTTCCTTATTCGCAACCTCCTATACCCTTTCCTGGGGTTGGAGCACGCTTTAGTGATACTTCTAGTGTCGCTAGCGTTTATATAGCTACAGTAACCATCAGGCGGTATGCTTGTTTGCCACCCTCGCAGTAGGTATAAAAAAAATACACTGATCTGTATTTTTAGCACTTGATATGCTCAGCTACTTTAAAGTAGGTACACATTATTATTCGTGAATGAGGAAAAAGATAACTTTTAGTGCGAGCGGGAATCGAACCTGCGTCACTTCCAATCCGGGGAAGTGCTGTAATCCACTTAGCTACCGCACTACCTTTCAGCCATACCCTAGATTAGAGCACTTCCCCGGATTGGAAGGGACGCAGTTCGATTCCCGCTCGCACTAAAAGTTCTCTTTTCTCATTCACAAATAACTTTGTGTTTAATAATAATTTGTACTTAAAAATTACACTTTTGGAAGCGTCGTCAAAATATCATACGATAGAATGCATCTTTGCTTACAGATTACCAAGAAGTGTGCGCAGCGTTGACTCGCGTACAGAAGGCTCTAGGGGCCAGCGGTGAGACAGGCCTGGCGGGGAGGGTCGCTAGCGCAGCGGGTGCACTGCTATGCCCGGCGCTGCGGACTGCGTTAGCGACCCGCTCGGCCGTGCTCACTGCTGTCAGGCACAAGAGATCAGGGCTGGCTCCACCGTATACACATCGTGCCACGGATAGACTGAAAGACGTAAGTTTATAACGGACTTAATATTTTTATACTATAACAGACGCTAAGACCTAAGAGATAAGAAGTGGAATCAACTTTATTTTCTCATTTGAGAGGTTTGTTGTTGGAGAGCTGTCTCTTATATGGTATTTATTAAATTAATAACTTCAACAGTGCATGGACGTATTAGGAGCTCACACATCGTCAGGGGGTGAGACCTCGGGGCTGGCGGCGGAATTGCTCTCAATACTTGGCGGACTCGAGCTTGAGAGTCTCATCCAGGCACACGACCAAGCCGCTGCGCTCCTTGACCCTGCTTGCTTTAGCAGGGGCAAAAGGCATAAGGTGACTAAGGTTTATTATTGATCTTAAAAATGAGCCGTCACAGGACGTCTCGCAGATGTGAAAACATATAATATCGATTTTTTTTCTTCAAATATTGTTTGGAGTCTCATATTAAGCTCTTATACTTCCTAGTTAGATGCTTTTGTCAACAGATAGCGTTAAAAACAATTAATATAAATTGGCGTGGCGACGTCACTACGCCAACAGCCGATTTTACCCTTCCTTCGCATTATATGTTTTCACATCAAAAGGTGTACGTTCTCAATCATCGAATTTATTTGTTCGACAGTTAAGTTATATGATAACATTATATTGATTCACATGGCAATGTTTGTGGAGTCCGATTTTCGCCTTTAGTTATGTCATCTTCTGGATGCCAGTCAACAATGGACGATATGTAAAAGTTAGATTGTCTTATTTCCATATGAAATTACTCAACAATATCTTGTTTCACTCTTCATATACTAGTTCATACTTTAATTAGGTATACTTAAATGCTGGAAATGATTTATAAATAACTTCAAGTCAAAACTCACCGTCTTTACAAATTCCTGTCAAACTTATCCAAAGTGGTTTTCAGAATTACAAATGGCTCGGATATCAATCTCGAGTTGTAGGTACCTACACCAATTCAGAATTTTATTTCGTAATAATGATCGTACTTTACATTCATGGAGTTTTTATTGGTGCTATTTATTTTGAATTTGCGTAATCGAGTTTACGGCCTAGTTTACTGAATAATGGACATAAACGAAAAAAACATTTGTATCTTTAAATTTTCTTGTTATCATGCTTTATCTCTTTCCTGCCTGTACAAATTATTTGAGGCCGGCGCTGCATGTTTACTTTCATCTTTCTCTTACATTCATGCTTCGAATAAGTTTCCCCTTAAACTTGTTAAGCATGGGTCATAGATTCACTTATCCTTAGCCAATTCAATGCATAGAACATACACATAAACTATAACACACCATTGTACTATTAAAAAAAATCTAGATTCAGAAACGATGAGTTCTTAATTAGCGGTTCTAAGTGTAACAAATTACTTTTAGTTATGGAACTAATTCCGCGTAAAGTTACTAGTTAGATAATGACGTTATTTGTTTTGTAGAGGCAATTTGTTTGCTAAATGATAATTATTTTAAGGCTTGCCTGTGATGTTTCAGAGTGGCAACAGGCATAACGCGAGGGGCGATGACGACAAGGCGCTCACGACTTACTCTCCGGACGACCCTAGCGAAAATATTAAAGTTATTAAAATCGAAAAGACTAACGAACCACTTGGTAAGAATTATAGTAATATTTTCTAGACGCTAGTAAACAGAACTACTTTTAGCTTCAGTTGCGCTTTATTGCTTATTTAATAGAAGTGTGAACGGCGATTTAGACTAGCTTTGTCTATTTTTTTAATAATGAGACACACCGTTTACTTCTTTCACTCTTATTTTTTTTAATTACACTCGTCATTTCTGCAACTGAAGGATAACTAGGAATACTAGGATTAAGAGCTTAATTCCTTTCGGAGTTATTTGGTAAGAAAGAAGAAATAATGTATAAATTTATTCTTCAGGTGCTACAGTAAGAAACGAAGGAGAAGCGGTTATAATTGGTAGAATAGTAAGAGGTGGAGCGGCAGAAAAATCCGGACTGTTGCATGAAGGTGATGAGGTGAGTGATATTTTTTTGTATAAAAACAATTTACTAAGTAAGCAGATTTTGTGAGGAAGTAATCAACTGATACTATAATAATATAAAAATTGCAATAACTAGCTGGCCAATATTAAGAGCAAAGATAGCTATGTCATTTCATCCACACATGAGATATTGGGAGGTCTATAAGTTCTATGGAGAGAACCTTGTTGACAGCTTGTACCAAAAACTATGCTAATTTGGCACTTTACCGAAGATACCCCGAACGTTAGCCTGTACGAGATTAGAATGGCTCTCAAACAGCTAAAGAACAGGAATGCACCGGGTGACGACGGTATTTCAGAACATTCACAGAACTTTTCTCGCGGGCAACGTTCACGAGTTGTAGATATAGTTGTAGCTTGTTGGTGCTATTCTTTAAGTTTTTTTAAGACATACGTGACAGAACCCTTTGAATTATAGACCCATCTCGTCATTATGTGTGAGGCACAAGGAGGTTTTATGTTTCAATGCATGGATCAAGTGTTTTCTCTGCGCAAGATTGTGGAGAAGCATCTAGCTGTAGGCCAGAGGATTTTCTGCAGTTTTGTAGATTTGGAGAAAGCATTTGATACGATTGTACGAAAGGAACTTTGGGACATTTTGCGGGAGTATGGTATGGACGGTAGACTTCTACAAGCGTTGCAGTCCAAATACATGGACTACAGATATTGTGTGCGGCTGGATAGTGGAATGTCGCCCTGGTTTAATTTAAATATCAGCGTTAAACGGGGCTGCGTTCTATCAGCCAGACTTTTTATCATATATCTGTTTAAATGTCTACAAAGGTTGAATGAAATGAATGTAGGAGTTCAGATGGCCGACTTAGTGGTTAACTCTCTACTATATGCAGATGATGCGGTCTTATTAGCGCAGTCCGCGACTGACCTGCAAACTCTAATCGATGTAATGACTGAAGATTGTAAGAAAAGGGGCCTAAGGGCGAATGTAGGCAAACCCAAAATAATGGTTTTTGAAAGAACAGAAGCCAGAACTGACGTTAGAGTATCAATAGGCAATGATATGCTAGAACAAGTGGATGAATTTGTATATCTTGGATGTGGATTCATTCGGGACGGAAGGTACACCACTGATTTAGAGAGAATAGTAAATGCGGCAAATAGAGTGAACCGAGCATTGGGACAACTGCTCGGCAGCCGCCACCTCAGCCAGAAAGCACGGGTTGCAATACACAATGCAGTGCTTGTCCCAACGTTATTATAGAGAGTTGGGTATGCAAAAAGGGGCATGAGAGTAAAATCAATGCGGTCGAAATGCGATCTCTGCGGAGAATCTATGGGGTAAGGCTGCCTGACTGCATTCGTAACGACGACGTAAGAGCTTGAACAGGTATGAAAGGGGGGGTGTAGAGATACGAATGGGAATACTCGATGGTTCGGACTTGTGGAAAGAATGCCGCGAAGTGCGACTGGTTAAGAAGATACACAATGCGAATGGAAGGATGTAGGTACAGGGGGAGACTGAGACTCACTTGCCTAGACCAAATCAGTCATGTATTGAAGGAAGGTGGAGTCAGGAGTCTCCGAAACCGGCGAGCGTGTATGACGAGAATTATGAATATTGAGGAAGCGAATGCTATAGCTGCTACAGCATTCGCTTCAGCCTTTTGGCACTCTGTTCTCTCTGCCTACTCTACCTACTCCGCAAGGAAGATGGCGTGATGATAAGTAAGTATCTCGTTGTTTTTGAGAGTCATTACAAATCGACTTGCGCGCAGTCTCCACGACTTCCAATCCTAAACAAGTTGTTTTTTTAAAAGCTATAGTACCACGACCACATACATTGCACCAGATTATACAGCGAAATATAATTGAGAAATATAGTTTTGAACGTTTGTGCATTACGAGAAAGCCTTCGATTTTACCGAAGCTTGGGCGTTGCTGCAGTACTTTAAGTGTTGCAAAACTGCCTATCGATATATCGAACTGTTGTAGTGTTTGTAAAGACCTGCTACCATGTTCATACGCATTTAGGAGATGAGTACGAAGCCAATCCAACTGCAGAAAGGTATTATACTGGGAGACGTCGAAGGATGTTTTGAAGCTCTTGGATTGGACCAGATTCGGTATCAACATTAATAGCGAATTCATTATTATTTGCAAATTATATCATGGGCATGTCTATCAGAATCCCTGGAGGACCTTGCTACATGTTCAATGTTTCTGGTGATGATTTACCGAACAAAGGCGAGGTTAATGTTGCTTACAAACCAAAACTCAAAGTCGCTTAACGTGCTATGGTGTGGGCGTTTCGGCGTATTCGGGATCTCTTTACGTGAGAGAATCTGTAATACAGAAATCCGTAGCAGAACAGGAGTGATCGACCTAGCCCGCCGGGTCAGCACGCTGAAGTGGCATCGGGCAGGCCACATTGCTCGTCGAACCGACAATAAAGAGTTTCGAGTGGCGAGCATGCTCATAGTAGCTGTTAGATGCAGACGCCACAGGTGTTTTTTTGGGAAGGCCTATATCTAGCAATAGAAGACGAGAGGCTCTCGGGGGGTTAGGGGCCGCGGGCACACACACACACACAGTATCATGCACGTTTCTGTGGTGCAGCTGCTGGAGGTGAACGGCGTGGCGATGCGCGGCAAGTCGGTGCACGAGGTGTGCGCGGCGCTGGGCGCGCTGTCGGGCACGCTGCGGGTGGTACTGGCGCCGCGGCCGGCGCCCCGCGCGCCCGCGCCCGCCGCGCCGCGCGTGCTGCACGTGCGCGCGCACTTCGACTACGACCCCGAGGACGACGTGTACATCCCCTGCCGCGAGCTCGGTGCGTACTATATATACGGCGCCGCGCGTGCTGCACGTGCGCGCGCACTTCGACTACGACCCCGAGGACGACGTGTACATCCCCTGCCGCGAGCTCGGTGCGTACTATATATACGGCGCCGCGCGTGCTGCACGTGCGCGCGCACTTCGACTACGACCCCGAGGACGACGTGTACATCCCCTGCCGCGAGCTCGGTGCGTACTATATATACGGCGCCGCGCGTGCTGCACGTGCGCGCGCACTTCGACTACGACCCCGAGGACGACGTGTACATCCCCTGCCGCGAGCTCGGTGCGTACTATATATACGGCGCCGCGCGTGCTGCACGTGCGCGCGCACTTCGACTACGACCCCGAGGACGACGTGTACATCCCCTGCCGCGAGCTCGGTGCGTACTATATATACGGCGCCGCGCGTGCTGCACGTGCGCGCGCACTTCGACTACGACCCCGAGGACGACGTGTACATCCCCTGCCGCGAGCTCGGTGCGTACTATATATACGGCGCCGCGCGTGCTGCACGTGCGCGCGCACTTCGACTACGACCCCGAGGACGACGTGTACATCCCCTGCCGCGAGCTCGGTGCGTACTATATATACGGCGCCGCGCGTGCTGCACGTGCGCGCGCACTTCGACTACGACCCCGAGGACGACGTGTACATCCCCTGCCGCGAGCTCGGTGCGTACTATATATACGGCGCCGCGCGTGCTGCACGTGCGCGCGCACTTCGACTACGACCCCGAGGACGACGTGTACATCCCCTGCCGCGAGCTCGGTGCGTACTATATATACGGCGCCGCGCGTGCTGCACGTGCGCGCGCACTTCGACTACGACCCCGAGGACGACGTGTACATCCCCTGCCGCGAGCTCGGTGCGTACTATATATACGGCGCCGCGCGTGCTGCACGTGCGCGCGCACTTCGACTACGACCCCGAGGACGACGTGTACATCCCCTGCCGCGAGCTCGGTGCGTACTATATATACGGCGCCGCGCGTGCTGCACGTGCGCGCGCACTTCGACTACGACCCCGAGGACGACGTGTACATCCCCTGCCGCGAGCTCGGTGCGTACTATATATACGGCGCCGCGCGTGCTGCACGTGCGCGCGCACTTCGACTACGACCCCGAGGACGACGTGTACATCCCCTGCCGCGAGCTCGGTGCGTACTATATATACGGCGCCGCGCGTGCTGCACGTGCGCGCGCACTTCGACTACGACCCCGAGGACGACGTGTACATCCCCTGCCGCGAGCTCGGTGCGTACTATATATACGGCGCCGCGCGTGCTGCACGTGCGCGCGCACTTCGACTACGACCCCGAGGACGACGTGTACATCCCCTGCCGCGAGCTCGGTGCGTACTATATATACGGCGCCGCGCGTGCTGCACGTGCGCGCGCACTTCGACTACGACCCCGAGGACGACGTGTACATCCCCTGCCGCGAGCTCGGTGCGTACTATATATACGGCGCCGCGCGTGCTGCACGTGCGCGCGCACTTCGACTACGACCCCGAGGACGACGTGTACATCCCCTGCCGCGAGCTCGGTGCGTACTATATATACGGCGCCGCGCGTGCTGCACGTGCGCGCGCACTTCGACTACGACCCCGAGGACGACGTGTACATCCCCTGCCGCGAGCTCGGTGCGTACTATATATACGGCGCCGCGCGTGCTGCACGTGCGCGCGCACTTCGACTACGACCCCGAGGACGACGTGTACATCCCCTGCCGCGAGCTCGGTGCGTACTATATATACGGCGCCGCGCGTGCTGCACGTGCGCGCGCACTTCGACTACGACCCCGAGGACGACGTGTACATCCCCTGCCGCGAGCTCGGTGCGTACTATATATACGGCGCCGCGCGTGCTGCACGTGCGCGCGCACTTCGACTACGACCCCGAGGACGACGTGTACATCCCCTGCCGCGAGCTCGGTGCGTACTATATATACGGCGCCGCGCGTGCTGCACGTGCGCGCGCACTTCGACTACGACCCCGAGGACGACGTGTACATCCCCTGCCGCGAGCTCGGTGCGTACTATATATACGGCGCCGCGCGTGCTGCACGTGCGCGCGCACTTCGACTACGACCCCGAGGACGACGTGTACATCCCCTGCCGCGAGCTCGGTGCGTACTATATATACGGCGCCGCGCGTGCTGCACGTGCGCGCGCACTTCGACTACGACCCCGAGGACGACGTGTACATCCCCTGCCGCGAGCTCGGTGCGTACTATATATACGGCGCCGCGCGTGCTGCACGTGCGCGCGCACTTCGACTACGACCCCGAGGACGACGTGTACATCCCCTGCCGCGAGCTCGGTGCGTACTATATATACGGCGCCGCGCGTGCTGCACGTGCGCGCGCACTTCGACTACGACCCCGAGGACGACGTGTACATCCCCTGCCGCGAGCTCGGTGCGTACTATATATACGGCGCCGCGCGTGCTGCACGTGCGCGCGCACTTCGACTACGACCCCGAGGACGACGTGTACATCCCCTGCCGCGAGCTCGGTGCGTACTATATATACGGCGCCGCGCGTGCTGCACGTGCGCGCGCACTTCGACTACGACCCCGAGGACGACGTGTACATCCCCTGCCGCGAGCTCGGTGCGTACTATATATACGGCGCCGCGCGTGCTGCACGTGCGCGCGCACTTCGACTACGACCCCGAGGACGACGTGTACATCCCCTGCCGCGAGCTCGGTGCGTACTATATATACGGCGCCGCGCGTGCTGCACGTGCGCGCGCACTTCGACTACGACCCCGAGGACGACGTGTACATCCCCTGCCGCGAGCTCGGTGCGTACTATATATACGGCGCCGCGCGTGCTGCACGTGCGCGCGCACTTCGACTACGACCCCGAGGACGACGTGTACATCCCCTGCCGCGAGCTCGGTGCGTACTATATATACGGCGCCGCGCGTGCTGCACGTGCGCGCGCACTTCGACTACGACCCCGAGGACGACGTGTACATCCCCTGCCGCGAGCTCGGTGCGTACTATATATACGGCGCCGCGCGTGCTGCACGTGCGCGCGCACTTCGACTACGACCCCGAGGACGACGTGTACATCCCCTGCCGCGAGCTCGGTGCGTACTATATATACGGCGCCGCGCGTGCTGCACGTGCGCGCGCACTTCGACTACGACCCCGAGGACGACGTGTACATCCCCTGCCGCGAGCTCGGTGCGTACTATATATACGGCGCCGCGCGTGCTGCACGTGCGCGCGCACTTCGACTACGACCCCGAGGACGACGTGTACATCCCCTGCCGCGAGCTCGGTGCGTACTATATATACGGCGCCGCGCGTGCTGCACGTGCGCGCGCACTTCGACTACGACCCCGAGGACGACGTGTACATCCCCTGCCGCGAGCTCGGTGCGTACTATATATACGGCGCCGCGCGTGCTGCACGTGCGCGCGCACTTCGACTACGACCCCGAGGACGACGTGTACATCCCCTGCCGCGAGCTCGGTGCGTACTATATATACGGCGCCGCGCGTGCTGCACGTGCGCGCGCACTTCGACTACGACCCCGAGGACGACGTGTACATCCCCTGCCGCGAGCTCGGTGCGTACTATATATACGGCGCCGCGCGTGCTGCACGTGCGCGCGCACTTCGACTACGACCCCGAGGACGACGTGTACATCCCCTGCCGCGAGCTCGGTGCGTACTATATATACGGCGCCGCGCGTGCTGCACGTGCGCGCGCACTTCGACTACGACCCCGAGGACGACGTGTACATCCCCTGCCGCGAGCTCGGTGCGTACTATATATACGGCGCCGCGCGTGCTGCACGTGCGCGCGCACTTCGACTACGACCCCGAGGACGACGTGTACATCCCCTGCCGCGAGCTCGGTGCGTACTATATATACGGCGCCGCGCGTGCTGCACGTGCGCGCGCACTTCGACTACGACCCCGAGGACGACGTGTACATCCCCTGCCGTGAGCTCGGTGCGTACTATATATACGGTGCCGCGCGTGCTGCACGTGCGCGCGCACTTCGACTACGACCCCGAGGACGACGTGTACATCCCCTGCCGCGAGCTCGGTGCGTACTATATATACGGCGCCGCGCGTGCTGCACGTGCGCGCGCACTTTGACTACGACCCCGAGGACGACGTGTACATCCCCTGCCGCGAGCTCGGTGCGTACTATATATACGGCGCCGCGCGTGCTGCACGTGCGCGCGCACTTCGACTACGACCCCGAGGACGACGTGTACATCCCCTGCCGCGAGCTCGGTGCGTACTATATATACGGCGCCGCGCGTGCTGCACGTGCGCGCGCACTTCGACTACGACCCCGAGGACGACGTGTATATCCCCTGCCGCGAGCTCGGTGCGTACTATATATACGGCGCCGCGCGTGCTGCACGTGCGCTCGCACTTCGACTACGACCCCGAGGACGACGTGTACATCCCCTGCCGCGAGCTCGGTGCGTACTATATATACGGCGCCGCGCGTGCTGCACGTGCGCGCGCACTTCGACTACGACCCCGAGGACGACGTGTACATCCCCTGCCGCGAGCTCGGTGCGTACTATATATACGGCGCCGCGCGTGCTGCACGTGCGCGCGCACTTCGACTACGACCCCGAGGACGACGTGTACATCCCCTGCCGCGAGCTCGGTGCGTACTATATATACGGCGCCGCGCGTGCTGCACGTGCGCGCGCACTTCGACTACGACCCCGAGGACGACGTGTACATCCCCTGCCGCGAGCTCGGTGCGTACTATATATACGGCGCCGCGCGTGCTGCACGTGCGCGCGCACTTCGACTACGACCCCGAGGACGACGTGTACATCCCCTGCCGCGAGCTCGGTGCGTACTATATATACGGCGCCGCGCGTGCTGCACGTGCGCGCGCACTTCGACTACGACCCCGAGGACGACGTGTACATCCCCTGCCGCGAGCTCGGTGCGTACTATATATACGGCGCCGCGCGTGCTGCACGTGCGCTCGCACTTCGACTACGACCCCGAGGACGACGTGTACATCCCCTGCCGCGAGCTTGGTACCCACGTTCACCTTTTTGTTTTTTCTATTTTACTTTATTTTTATTTTCCTTTTCTTTTTCTTTTCAAACGTCTTCGAAAATTAGGTTCTTAATTTGACTGTTTTTTGTGTGTTTGTTACGCGATTATTCCGCCAATTATGAATGGATTTCAATGATTTTTTTGTTTTTTAGGTGCTACTTCAGGGGTGGTCCCATTTAAATTTTATCAAAATCGGTCAAGCGGTTTTTAAGAAATAAACAATAATCAAAAAATTAAAAACTGTATACATCGATGATATTTTTCGTTTACTTCGATACCTCTCTGGGTCATTGGAGCAGTGCGTTTAGTTGGCGCACCCATATAATAAATGGGTACGCTACCCTCTTTTTTCACGGTCTTCGAAAGACTCTCGCTGTGCTCTATTTCTTTCTCTACTGCGCTTTAGGCGTTCATGTTTGTCATTTTCAGCCTCCTGTGCTCGACGCTTTCTCATTAGAAATGTACCCCAAGAAAGGCCTCCCCACTATGTACCACCTACTCTAACCTACGCACCTATTTTATAAAAAACTACTAAAAAGCAAAAAATAAATTCATTTTAAATAAAAAAGAAATCGCCTTCATAATACACCTAAGAACTAAAAACCAAAAACTAGACGTCGCGGGACGTCTACCAGATGTGAAAACATCGAAATTATTTTGTAGAAATAAAATGATCATAACTTGACAAAGTCTCTTCAAGACGAATCAAACGAGTATAAACTCGGTAGGGTTGCGTCGTTTCATTACAGAGTTACTGTGACCATCTTCCAGCTCCATCGTCAGACCCTGGATACCATCTAGAGACAAAGTACTCGTCAACACGAATCATACGAGCCCAAACTCGATAGGGTTATGTCGTTTTATAATGGAATTCCTATGGCCACCTTCTAGCTCCATAATCAGACCCTGGATACCATCTAAAGACAAAGTACTCGTCAAAATGAATCAAACGAGTCCAAACTCGATAGGGTTGCGCCGTTTCATTATGGAGTTCCTATGTCCACCTTCCAGTTCCATCATCAGATCAGCTCCATGTCATCATAATATTGCATTGTCACGCTATATACATATGCGTGTAAAATTTCAGCTCAATTGGAAACCGGGAAGTGTGTCAAATTTAACTTGCAAAATTTGAACGGGACAAGTAAAATAAAAGCGTCGCCACGCTAACAGCCGATCTTACCCTCCCTCCGCATTAAATGTTTCACATCAAAAATAATTGGTATTTACATACGATTTCCGTGCTAGACACCTACTGATATGTTTGAAGTCGGTGCTTAGTCCTAAAATAACAAAAACAGTAGGTAGGTATATTAGACCTGTGTCGATAATTTTCGAAAACAAAAAAAATAATAGTAGGATTGAAACCCATTGGAAAAGTAAGAAGATATAACAAAAATAAAAGAAAAAATAATTTACGGGCGATTTGACGTCGGGAAGAGGGTGGGGGTGAGCATTTAAGGGTAAAAATCGGTTTATCACGATTTCTGGCAAAACTAAGAGTCCTATCGAAAAAAGTTAAATGGCAAAATTGTAGGCAATAAAAAGATCTACAACTTTTGTAATCACTTTTTTCACATAACCTCAAAATTTATGTGAAAAATTTAAAAAACCGACGTTTTGGTTTTTTATTTTTAACTTCCACAAAAAATAATATTTTTTCGCGAAATTTGGTGAAAACTTACTTTTTTATATCTCAAACACATTGTATTGTTTTTGATGCAAAATATTTATTTTTTTCCTCTTATTTTGATTAAATATCGAAAAATCACCCTAATTTTCAATCAAAAATTCTCACGTCAAAATATCTGCTTTTTGAAAAAAATCGGTGTGCTTTTTATACGTTGAAATCTCTACATTCTGATGGTATACAAAAAAATATACATTACGGGGCCGGCTTTGGAATTGTCCCACCCCTCTCCACCCATGGGAGTCGTAAGAGCCGACTGAGGGAATACCGGGGAGTGGGCAGCAGCACTCCCTCGAGTATTAACAACATCCACTGCGATCGCCAACCCGCCTGCCAAGCGTAGCGATTACGGCACTATCCCCCATATGAGCGAGACACATATTGTGGCGTTCTCTTGGGGAGGCCTATGTCCAGCAGTGGACTTCGAAAGGCTGATGGATGGATGGATGAGATCTTTTTATTGCCTTTAATTTTGCCATTTAACTTTTTTCGATAGGACTCTTAGTTTTGCCGGAAATCGTGATAAACCGGTTTTTACCCTTACCCACCCCCTTTCCGACCTCAAATCGCCCGTAAATTATTTTTCCTTTTATTTTTGTTATATTTTATTACTTTTCCAATGGGTTTCATCCTACTATTTTTTTTTTTCACTTTTTACATTTTTCAAAGGCTTCGGCACTGGCCAATATATACTTATTATAACATCAACATCATTTTTAGCATTAGCTTAAAAATAATTTAGTCTTTTTCTTGTTCTTTTCTGTTTCCTTTTTCTATTTCCTTTTCCTTGATTCTCCTTTCCTTTTCCTATTTCGTTTTATTTAACATTACCCTTTTTATAAATTTCAATTACTCTCTTTCTTTTTATTTTCAACACAGTTTGCTAATCTCAAGGTTACACTGAGTGACCCAAGTGACGACATGTGTTCGCAAAAACATACACTGAGTGTAATTTAAATTAAGCAATATATGATTACACATAACTTCAAAAAAAGGTTTTTACTTTATAAAAAATATTATAGCATATATTTTCGTTCCTATTGCCTATAGAAAAAAAAAACAAAGCTAACGGTTCACCAAATACTTAATATCGATCTTATATCGAAGATGTAATGTATGGGTACAACTAAACCGCTTCTCACCACAATAAAAATTAAAACAACATGAACTTACCGAACATCCTCTATATTCCAGGCATTAGTTTCCAAAAAGGTGACGTGTTACACGTAATCGGCCGCGACGACCCGAACTGGTGGCAAGCTTTCCGCGAAGGAGAGGAAGATCAGACTTTAGCTGGCCTCATACCCAGTCAGACCTTCCAGCATCAGTAAGTACTTTTCTTTCTCTTTGAATAACTTTGTGGATATGAGCCTCCTTAATAGCAAGAAGGAACTGTTCTACTATGCTACCAGTAGTGAAAGAATTTACCATTAAGAAGACCAATAGACTGCCAAGCACGTACCTAATTATGAATCTTCGTAATTTGTGAGCAAAATTTCGTAGTTGTAATGTGTTTATTTATTTATGTTTTTTGTTTTTAAAGACTACCGCCCTGCATAGTATGAAAACTAAGCTTCTATAGGATGTTAGTTGGTTGTCCTTCGTCTCGTGCTCTAAGCTGTTCCTTGTTGCTACTATGAATTGGCGCCAACTTTCCAGATTTCCTAGCCTCCGTCAGATATCTTATGAGTTGCCAAAGTCAATTGGGAGTCACTTAATCCTGTTTAAATTTGCTATTCTCAACCAATTACACTTTAAGATTTACATTATAGATTAATGAATTTGTTTTTTTGGTTCTGATCAAAAAATGTACTTACCTACTCTAAGCTTTGGTGAATTGATTTTAGAACCCAATAGACATTCAATTATAGTTTTATGGTCCTCTAATAGATATAGACAAAAGAAAACTACCATTAAAATGTTAAATGCCCATGTGAATAAGTTATGGTTTTCCAGACGAGAATCGATGAAGCTGACTCTGGCGGGCGAGGTGGCGGCGAGAGACAAGCCGCGGAAGGGCGGCACGCTGCTGTGCGCCAAGAAGCCGCCGCGGAAGAAGAAGAGCAAGAAGGCCACGAGTGAAGCTGGCTACCCGCTCTACTCCACGTCCGCCGGAGATGGTAAACTCACTCATCATTATTATTCTCTATTGTAATTGCCTTTATCTTTAATTTATAACAGCAAATTCCTAAATTTTATCTCTCGGAATTCTTCGAAATTTATTTTATCTCTAATAATTATATTCTAATATTAAAATAGTATGTAATATCACGTGATAGCAGAATTGTAATGATAATATGCCATAAAATGTATCAATAACATAAAAAGTTGACTTAAAAATCTTTATTTGGTATTTTTAAATATATTTATTACTATTATTCAAATTAATCAATTTTTTCCGTGTGGTGACGGATTAAGAATACAAGTGTCACCACCCCATTCTTTTCCACGGGTGTCGTATGAGGCGACTAAGGGAAGTAAGCAATTATCATCCATTGCATGACTACTGGTGGTAGGGCTGGGTACCAAGTGGGAGTACTCACTTGGTATCGGGCCCGAGCGGGTTGTTACCACCATCTCCCGTGTGACCGGCCATGAAGCACATCGTTGCGTTTTGGCTGTAGCAGGAGATAGCCGTTTATATTTCATTTCATCTGTGACATGAATTGGTGAGCAGCGGCTTGACAATACTTTCGGTATAGTCGAGTCCATGGGCGACGGTTACCATTTACCATCAGATGGACCGTGGCTCGGCTGCCACTACATGCAATAAAAAAAAAAAAAATTAAAATCGTTGCTAGCTCTTGATCTCTGAAGAAAATACGTTATAGCCTATTATATCAAACATGGCCACAAAATGCAAAAAGGATACTTTTAAAATAAATTATTGTTATCTTATTATACTAGCGAATTTATAAAATCTATTACGCGTCCATCCGGTAGTTCTAACCAACCACAGATACAATGCACAGATTATTCATCATCATCAATCATACCTGATACATTCTCGATGCAATTTTCAATTTCCTCCTGTACATTTCTTATATTTTCAAGCTTTCTTTCTCTCAATTTCAAATCAATTTAATTATTTGCAATTAGAATCAAAGATTTCTCCGAAGTCAGTTTGAGGTACGCGGTTTGTTTTAGTCAACACTAGGTTTTATTTCATCTTTTGCCCACCTAAATTGGTTTTGTGAAGGGACGTCAGGTGTGAACTTTCAAATTGACTTTCAATATACGCTAGTAAAATAATAACATAATGCAAATTGTGCTGGATGTGACGTGACGATCTTTCGCTTTGGTGGTCTGCCACTAACTAATGCACTGACAGAATTAAAATACTTAATTATGTTCTACGCTAACTTAAACAACCGAAATTCTAACAATCGAATTCTCAATAATCAATTTTTAATACACGTACACTACACTTAACGCAATGTGTGTAAATACATCGGATAACTGTCTTCTAATAACCATTTTCAATTTTCATTGTCTGTCTAGTAAATAGACGAATACATTTAATACCGATCATGGTATGATCTTTGTTTTTTTTAGAATACGAACAAGAGGAGATACTGACCTACGAGGAGGTGGCCCTGTACTACCCGCGCGCGTCTCACAAGCGGCCCATTGTGCTGATCGGCCCGCCCAACATCGGCCGCCACGAGCTAAGGCAGAGGCTCATGGAGGACAGCTCCAGATTTGCTGCGGCAGTACCACGTAAATATATCAATGACTATAATTATTAGTGATAAATAAAGCGGAGTAAGGGGTCCGTAAGTAGGTAACTAGGGAACCCCTGAATGTAATGGGCGCAGGGGCAGCATGTGTCTGGAAGTGGAAGATATGGATAGATGAACCCGGAGTTAGCTATGTTCGGATTGTTTGATTTTCTTAACTCATATATTTTCAGATCTTAAACTATACAATTACTAAAGTATGTTTGATTTGCAACGTATCATATTTTAATGAATGTGTAAGCAATTTGCTGAACCCTATACAATACTTACTACTTATTTTGAAAAACAAATTCTACCAAAATGGTAATAATTGTTGGAACTGGTACAGTCATTCTGGGTAACTTTGACATATTACAGCGATATTTTCACGGTATTTTAAATGTTAAAACATAAAAAAAAAAAGTTTAGTATTGTCGGTATTTTAAATGTTTTAACATTTAAAATACCGACAATACTAAACTTTGTTAGTGTTCTCAGAATATTTTTGAAGTAAAACTTCTTTAGGCGCGACTAGGGAGTAACTCAGATTTTTTTTTCTGACGGAAGTAACGCTTACTATAGTTTGTGTAGTTTCCGCTATTTAAAAATAATAATTTGGATTGGTCGTAAGTATATGTCATATACTCCACGCTTCTTGACTTATACGCCAGCAAGTGGCAAATATCATAATCAATTAGGATTATTTATTTCCAAATTTTCAAATAGATTAATTGTGAATAGCAAAGTGAATAAAAATTCATCATTTTTAAAAAAATATATTTTAAATTGCAGATTTTTTTTTCCGCAACTCCAAGCAAATTTTACTTCATACGCGCGTAAAGGTTACACGCACACACTTTTTTTTATGCATAGACAACAACAAAATACTATAATATCCATTAATTATAGAGAAAAATCTATTTTTGTAGTACCTATGTCAAAGTTACCACCCACAAAAGTGTAACTTTGACACACATGAGATCCGTCACAAGAGGTAATATTTGATTATTAAACTACTTGGGTAACATTGGTTTATATTATTCTCAAATTAGGGTTGTAGGCAATAAAAACGTAAATATGTAGTAGTATCATATATATATTTGTAAAAAAAGGTCCATCAATCAAAATTTAGCAGTTACAAGTATATTTTTTTAATTCGCATCAAAACCTCGTTTAAATCCTATAATTAACAAACCGTTAAGCATATTAAAATGAAGACAAACTAAAACAATTAAAACAAACAAAAAATATGTAAGCACTTGCTTTTGAAGTATTTATTCGCCCTACTCCATATAGAGTAAATTTTGATCCATACAATCACAGAATATCAAAAAAGTTATTCACTGTTTCATGAACTCAAATTCGCGCGCTAATTTCGGACAAAGTTTTGACATTAACTGTGTGACAACTTCGCTTTTATTTTAATGTGCGTTTACGGAGCTTGTTTAAAAAATAAAATCTAAAGCAAACATTAACAAAAAATATTGATTTCATAGGGAAAAGACATTAAAACATTCTCATAGTCACACTGTCAATGTTACCCGAATGAATCAAAGTTACCCGGATTGACTGTAACATCACACTTTCCTCATAAAATGTCCATAGCATGGATTACTGGCTCGTATGCCATAGATGGCTATGAAAATTTAGCACTATAATAATTGAAATTGAACAATAGTTTTTTCTATAAATAGGAAATATTTTTTTTAAACTGTGTGGGTGGTAAACAAGCATACGGCACACCTGGTGGTAAGCAGTTACCGTAGTCTATAGACGCTAGCAACACCAGAGGCATCAGTCGCACGTCGCTGAAAGAAAGGATAATAAGTACGCGATAAGAAGGAAACTAAGGAGAGGACAGGAAGGACAATAAAGGAGGATAATGAGGAGGTTTGGGCCTCCAGCCTTCTCACTCACCATAAAAAACAAGCGGTAGGAGTAACTTCCGTTATTTCACGCTGATCAACTGTGAGAGGGTGGTACTTCCCCGATCATGCCGGCCCGTTCTATCTATGATCATGAGAAATATAGTTAACAAAAACTTCCGCAGACACGTCCCGACCACGGAAGGACCACGAAGTGCCTGGCCAAGACTACCACTTTATATCGCGCACGCAGTTCGAAACTGATATACTCAATCGAAAGTTCGTCGAACACGGCGAGTATGAAAAGGCTTATTATGGTGAGTATTTATAATATTACTATTTTTTCTTGAAAATTGTTTATAGAAACGTTAGTAGAGGATTTTTTTATAATCCTGAATACATTTTGGAAGTAAAACTTTTTTAGCTGTGACTTGAAAGTAATGGTTTTAAACGGAAGTGACGTTCAGTCAAATAACTTAGTAACGTTATCGATTTACTTAGTCGATTGTCAATATAACAGACTCAATTTCTACCGAAATATTTATACTGTGTATACCTGGGACGTGAAAAAAAACTAAAGCATAACGCAAATCGTTCGCGACATTTTGTAGTAGCAGTGCAAAGAGTAGAATTAGCAGTGTCAGCGTGCGAGCGCAGTCTGTCAGTAAAAACATTTATAAAGATTTCGTGGAAGGAACAGCGTAAATTAATAGTTATAATCTTTTGACGAATGTATGTAGAATGTGCTAAAAGTGTTATATTATGTGTTCTCGTAGTGTATTTTTTAAATTTAATTTGAAGGCCTCTCGTGTCGGTTCGTGTCAAGAATTGTGTACATAATATAATTCGAAGTGTTGAAATTACGTAATTGTATGTAAAACAAAGTTTTCAGAAATACTAGTGTACTATTTTATGTGATTTATAAATCATTTCTTCTAAATAAGTTTAATTTTTGACTACTACCGTATGTAATACACACAGCCGTGTGGTCAGTTCTGTTTAAGTTTTAAGTCAGTTGCGTGACTAGTTCGTAATTCAAAGCATGGATGTGATGGCGATCGCTATGATTGATTAGTGCAAAAATGGGGATTATATGTAGTGACGATAGCGCTGGCGTGGTGACAAAAAAACGTATAAAGTGATTGATAATATTATATGATCCTACTGGTAGTATAAGAGTTCAAAGTACGAAATTCTATTTATTTTATTAATATTTACCATAAAATTTAAAGAAGTTTTACTTTAATCGCGCGTAAAGTTTTTCAACCATTTTTCTTTCCTACTATTGGGTACGGGTCCCATGGGGTCTCATGGTGAGAGGGTTTCGGCCATAGTCCACCACGCTGGCCCAATGCAGGTTGGCAGACTTCACAACCCTTCGAGAAAATCTCAGACCTATTTGTTTCCTCACGATATCACGATGTTATCCTTCACCGAACAGTGATAAAATGTAAACAAATACTCACATAATTTCGAATAATCTCGAAAATTCAGAGGTGTGTGCCGTACGCGATAACCTCGGACTCAAGATCGAAATTGCCGCTAAATTATCATTGCACAAAAATGAATAGCTGTGTTAGCAGCGGTTTCGAGTTAGATCGCCACGACACTCACATCTGCTGCAATTTTTCTACCAACAAGGCTTTCGTAGATATACGATATTTTTTAAAAGACAGGTATACTACTTTTAGAGGAGGGTTTTGGGCCTATGTTGCCGTGTGGGGCCGGTACCAAGAATACCTCCACCCCGTCTCTTCCTATAGGAGTCGTAAAAGCCGACTAAGGGATTACCGGGGGACCTGGCAGCAGCGTTCCCCTGTGTACTAAAAAACATCCACTGCGATCGCCAACTCGCCTGCCAAGCGTGGCGATTATGGTAAAATCCCCATTTTGGGGAGGCCTATGTCCAGCAGTGGACGATGAAAGGCTGATGGATGGATGGATTAGATTTGGCCTATGGTGACTCTTACTGACCATAGGAAACACAACACACGGTACTCCACCACTGTTTCACGTTGATCTTCTGTGAGAAGGTGACTTCTCCGATCAAGCCGGCCCATTCACGCGGCGGTAAGCAAAGCTCTACCAGTAACACATTTTTTTTGTTCTGTTAAAGTTTGAGTAAGACAGTCCACAATGGCGAAACGCACGAATAAGGTTGGAATTACTAGTAAATATGGCACACGTTATGGTGCCTCCCCCCGTAAAATGACAAAAAAAAATGAAAGTCACGCAACTCGCTAAATATACTTGTTCATTTTGTGTCAAGGATGCCATGAAGATATCTTGAGTTGGCATTTGGTCATGCAAGCGTTGTAAGAGAACTGTTGCTGGAGGTGCATGGGTATTCTCAACCACTGCCGCCTCATCCTACAGGTCTGCTGCAGCATAAGATAATAAACTAAAAAAAACCTAAATGAATTAAGTATAGGGTGTCATCGTTTTTTTTATAGACATTTACTCAAATGAAAAACAGTTGGAACGATCTAGAAATTGCTTTTTTCTGCTTCCAGGGACGTCACTAGAAGCGATTCGTGAGGTGGTAAACTCAGGGAAGATCTGCGTGCTTAATTTACACCCGCAATCTTTGAAAATCCTCCGCAACTCGGACCTGAAGCCTTATACGGTGTTCGTAGCACCGCCCAGCCTTGAGAAACTTAGGCAAAAGAAGATTAGAAATGGGGAGGCATTTAAGGTATAACGAAATTCCTTTTTTAAGAACAAAACCTCACGCCAGCAAATAATTTCATACGGGCTTGGAATTTTTGCAGATCGTATAAATGTTTTTGTTCTAATTTAAACCACTTCGCTATATTTGCAGCTATTAACGTATTTAACAGTTTTAATTTATTTGTTATAATAATAAATATGATTTCATTAATACTTAATATAATAATAAATTATTTTGGTGATATATTAAAAAATATATTTGCAGTCTATGTATTATACGCATTATTTGAATTATTACAGGCATGTAGAAGTATAGGTATGTCTGTATTTCATTAGTTTGTGGCATGTGCGACTTCTGACCACCAGATTTTGGAATCTATTCTGGGGTCAGACAAAAGCGTTTTCACACTATTATTCTCAGCAAAGTGGTTTTTGAATTAGGTAGATGTCAACAGACCTTTCTAAGGAGATACACGCGAAATAACATAATAGATCATATTGCTAAATTATATAAAATATTTACAACGTTGCAGGAAGAGGAACTAAAAGAAATAATTGCTACGGCACGCGACATGGAATTAAGATGGGGCCACCTGTTCGATATGATAATCATAAACAACGACACGCAGCGCGCCTACCAGCAGCTGCTCAACGAGGTCAACAGCCTCGAGCGGGAGCCGCAGTGGGTGCCGGCGCACTGGCTGCGCCACACGTAGCCCGAACTCGACCTTCGATATTTCAACTTCGATATTATTACGCAAATGGTTTTCCATTTGCTTTTCTATTTTCTGAACGTTTGCGACGTTAAACGAAGTACCAGATTGAAGTCGGATATGAGAGTGACCGGTAGAAATAGACAGGTATGTAGCAACACAGGTGCGCTCTCAGATCATAATGTAGATAATATAGAATTTAGTAATGTGTTCCCAAAATCATTTTTAGTTAACGGAAGAGAATATTTCAAATGTAACGAGAGTATTGCGTGACTATCTCGAATTCGATCTGTCAGAAGGATTTCTGCGGATCGATTGTATCTAATCGATTCAAACATCACTTTAGTTTAGAAATATGAATTTATTTGGAATATATTGTAATTGTTAAAAATGTGGTGCAAATTACTTATGAATGTAGTACGGCGGTGGCGATATAAAATCTGATGGATGGTTATAAAATCAAAATGAGAGAACTTCATTATTAATTAAATCGATACACTCAATTCATGCGTTTATTTATAATAAATTGGTGGAATAATAGTACCTACTTTTTACTACAAAATATACTTACCTCCTAGCAATAAAGTAACCACCTGATGTTATAAATTTAAGAGGTTAAATATTAAAAGATTCAATAAAAATGAATAATTTTATAAAAAAATATCAGCTCTTTTTTAAATATTAACAAAATATACTGCCTTATTCGTGAGCGATACATTTTAAAATGTTAAGTACTAGTTTTTAAATTTAGAAACATGACAGTTTAGTTTTGTCATTGTTTCTTGTTTCAATGATATTTAGAATTAATCATTAAACTATATGCCCCGAGAGTCAGTCGTTATTACTTCGGTAGGTTAGGTATTTATAAATTGAAATATTTTTAACATTTTGTCCTGATTGACTTTTAAAGTGCACCCGAAATTTTTGATTCTACTTATGAGTGTACGTAAACGCCAATAATAAAATATTAAATAAAATACAATTTTAATAAAACCATATCCACTTATATTTTATTGCTTAAAATGCCATGCTAGTTATACCTTGTTTATATAAAATGCATTCCATTATTATACTATTTAAAAGAAAAAGTATTATATAATTAGATTGATTTACTTCTTATTTATGTGTACAAGATGTTAAAGCTAGCATCGTTTTCTAAGTTTTAAATATGTTTATACCTAATTAAAAAAAAAAAATAGGTAACACAAAAATGTTCCTTCCATCTTTAGGTAATATTATCACTGACGCGATTGATCTACACCTAATTTACAATGAATAAACTTAGATAGATAATAAAAACGACGATAAAACAATAAAATAAACTTATTGCCAAATTTATGCAGTAGTATTAAAAAATAATAAGATTTTTTGAAAAAATCTCCTGTAGCCATTTGTGGATTTCTCTATAAGAAAATATCTCGATAGTAGCAAGTTAATAGTTACAATAAACAAATTAAAATTAACACTGCTGTTAGTGCGTAGAAAGGCAATATTTTATATCCATTTAATCAAATTTAGCTCCTGGACAACGACATATCCGTTTTATAGAACCTATTTCAATTAATATTTCTGGCTGAAATACTATTTATTATTGTTTTAGCGATTACACTCTTTACCGTCGTATAGTTTACTATATATTTATATAAGAACAAAATGGCGCGTCTTGGTGTCATTACTGTCATTAAAGCTGACATTTAGAACGAGAAAAAGCAACTATAAATACATTTACCGTTATTGTAACCAGAAAATATTAATTTTATTCCATATTATTTATGTTTTAAGTTTGCAGTAATGTTTCTGTAAATTAAACTAAAAAATAGATTTTAAATGTTTAGTAAAATGTTTTACTGGAAGGATTTTACCCAGGGACAATAATGTAGGCTTACATACATTCTAAACGCGTGATTTTACTAATGGTACTTTAAATAAACCTATACCGATCTTATATAGACTTATTTCTAGTATTAGTCAGTAATCACATTGCAATAAATATAACTTAGGTACAAATTTTAGGAGACAAAATATAATTACAATTAACTGATATTAATATTATCTGGTTACGAGAATAATCGGAGCAGCGAGAAAGGATTTTTATGAAAACAGTATTCTAAAGTTAGTAATGGTAATGAAATTAATTCTGTATTTGTATATCTGTGTAGATAAACATGTGCGTTCCAAATAATTTAGTGCCAAATATACGAGGCCACGATAATTGTGGATTTTATATTCGTTTTTAACGTAATCACAATTTTAAATGTAATATAATATATACTTTGTAGGTACCTATATATTATTTTCGTGTTGCGTGTACTGATTTTGAGACGTGTCATAAAGATTTTTAAATGAAATTTGATTAGTTGTGTAAGCTATTTCGTATTTAATTAAATAAAACATCAGTAACCTGTGCGGGTGCTAAAACATAAACTATAACTTGTTTTTTTTTTCATATTTGTGTTTGTTTTATATAAAGTTATTGTTTATTTAGTATAAATATGAATAACGTTTAAAAAAGTCGTAGGTTTTATTACAATTATGAACTTCAAAGAACAATAAATTATTTAAACGTTATTCATGATTATACTACTAAAAGTTGTGGATTTGTCGCACTACAAATTATTGATCATATTTATAAATAGCCAATTAGCCATGTATATAATTTATTAACATCGGAGGAAAAGATAAAAAATATAAATAAATAAACATGTTAATAGTGAACAATTTATTGTAAATAATAGAATACCTATTAAATTTAATATCAGATAACGTTTGTTTTATTTCCGAAATTTCTTGTGCATTTTAAATTGCTTGGTAAGGAACCTCTGGTAAATTGTAAACAAGGGGTCGGTTACGACCGAACTTGATATGCATCAGTCAAGGAAGACTCAAATACAGGTACAAACTGGCGTACTGCCAAAGTGAAGCATTTGTAAAATCACGTGCAGCAGAATTTGTACAAATATTCTTATTTCAACGAGCCCAAATTTGCTTGTACCAATATGAAAGGGCCGCTCCGATCGGGGAAGTGCCACCTTCTCACAGAAGATCAGTGTTAAACAACATTAGATACTTATTCGTACATCTATTTCGTATGGTGATTAAAAGCGTGGCTAGGAAGTTAAGGACGATCTTCTAGTCCAAAATTCGGCAGTGTCTGAAAACGAACGTCAGCATACGTTACCAGTGATGACATACGGCACAGAGGCGAGATCCTTGAATTTTGCCCTTGTACCTAGGATGAAAGGTGCTCAGCATGCCATTATGCTGGGTATTCCTCTACGTAATCGAATTCATTATACCGAAATCTATAGGAGAACGGTAGTGAGCGACATAGCCCGCCGTTTCTCCAGTGGCGACCACGTATCGGATGACGCAGCGTAACACGCCCACCAATTGGACAGACGATCTGTTCAAAGCTGCAGGGAGCCGTTGGATGCAATCAGCACAGGACCAGTCGTTGTGGCGCTCTAGAGGAGGTCTATGTCCAGCAGCCAACGTATAAAGGGATGAATAGATGTAGGTATATGCACAGCGAAAGCACTTATGTATCTAATAAAAACAAACAAAAAAGGTACAGAGAAAAGATGAAAGAGAGTAAGGAGTAGTACCTAGATGTGGCCAATCTCAAATTTTACACACACCCAATTTTGTTTGGGCATAGAGGTTGGTTGATCCATGAGGCATAGATAATACTATATATTAATATAAGAGATCCATAGCATGTAATCTTTGATCCATAGGTTTGGGCCTCTGGCATACACACTCACTGTACGAAATGCTAAGCTAAGTATACATACCTACCGTTATATACTAGGGTAAGAAGCATAGCCATTAATCGGTTATCGACCACAAGAGTTTATTTTTTAATTATAACAAAGGAAATAAAAATTAAAATTATACTATCGATAGTATGGGTTCAAATTCTACCATCACGCCATCTCTCTTACGGGGTAGGCAGAGAGAAAAGAGTGCCAATAGGTTCTATTCATAATCATAATCATTGCATACATGTCTCATTTCTTCAACATTCATTTCTGTCATACTCGCTCACCGGTTTCGAAGTCTCTTGGAGACTCAACTCAAACCACTCCAAATATACTACGATCTTTCCCATTTATAATAAGTAAGTAAGCACCGTCTATTTGGATGTTTCACTGTTTGTTACTCAATCACGCAAAAACGGCTGAAAAAATTGGGATGATATTTGACACACATGTTTAATTATCCCCAAAAACATGTTAGGTTCCTGTTTGGTAGCAATTTTTTCATAGAGATAATTAATGTACCATACAAATCAAAAGTGACCTAATTCTGAAAGTCCAACCAGATGAAGTCGCGAGTACCAGCTAGATTTTTAATAGTGCACTTGGGTATAATCCCTGTATCGCAAGGTACTATAAATATATATACAATTTCCGCGTACAAATTACATATAGACTAAGAATAATAATTATTTTGTGGATCACACAAAGTATTATCGTGGGTGAGAATCGAACCTACAACACTCAACAGGGGAAGTCAGTATCTTAGATAATATGGTACTAATGGTCAGTATATAAACCTCTCCGCTATTAGCGCAGTTATTCTAATTATTTATAAATTATCGGTAGAATCAGTCCTATTTTCAGTATAGTCTGAGGTCCTATTGATGTTTCACAACCAATAATATTGTCACTATCGATCATTGAGCTCGTAATAAGGAGGAGGCGCCCTAATCTTCATATACCTAGTAAAAGTGACTTACTTAGACTGTCGTCCGCCATCTAGTTACGATGACAGCGTAATTTGGATGTGTTCCGATATACACTGCGAGCACTGTAAGGTGTGATGTCAATTTAGTATACTGTGAAGTCTTTCCTTTATAGTTAGCTATACTGGTTACTGTTTATAACGGAATGCAGTCCAGTATACTGATCTGTCATTACTTTCATTTCATACAAAGTATTGGTTTTACACTGCTATAAGCACAATTTCTTTATATTTGCCATGTTTGGGTATCTTTGATTTACAATATTCAATAATAATAATAACATTCCATAGTGTAAATTGTTATATTTATGGAAGCAACAGCTTATCAACAGATATCACAGTGCTCGCAGTGTATATCGGAACAAAGCCTTTATCTGTTGTATGTCAGCTGTCAATTAGGGATGCAGGAAGAACCAACAACTATCCATATATCAATGTTTTAAAAAATATTGATATATTAAATATCCTTTATTATAAAAATATTTAATTTGCGCTATTTAGGTTTCAACTGTAGCATCCACCACTAATAATTTGTGATTTTTATTCGTCACAAATTTTCATATAGTGGGAAGAAGCCGTCCATTTATTAATTTTGTGTGCTCGGAATAAAGTGGTGAGCAGTGACTTAGCAGCATACCATTAAATAAAATAATTTTTATTAATTTATCGGATTGATTAATCATTTGAATTGTATTATTATTAGCATTCAAACCATTTACTTTAAAAAAAAAATTGTGAGTAGAAATAAAATGATTATAACTTTTTTAATGCGTGCTTGTATAATTATGACATGCGTACAATAACGGAAATGGACATAAATCATCATCATCAGGCCCTAGACATCATCTAGGACCGAAATACTTGTCAAAACGAATCAAACGATTCCAAAGTTGATGGGATTGTGGCTCCATTACCAGATCATGAATATCATCTAGGGCTATCATGGTACTATATGACTATCGAGCCTGTATGACATCAAGCCCGACACTCCCCTTGGATCCTATTGGTACCCCACTGAAGTGCGTAAACTTGCGTTTTGGATCGTGTTAACAAAAAAAAGGACCGCTTATTGTGGCGTTCTCTTAGGGAGACCTATAATGTACAGCAGTGGACGTCGAATGACTGATGGATGGAATAAAATATTATTATATACTTGTTTTTAGTTATCGTAATACCTCACTTTCAAATCTTTTTCTCCTGGTGTCATCACATCACAAACTTATATAGGTATGTTTGGACTTAGAATGAACGACTATACCCAGGATTAAATTATTATTTATTTCTTTATGCTTTTTGCTACCCAAATCTATTCAATAGAGGGTTATGCCCTTAATTTTCTGTTTGTTTAAAAAGACGGCATGCCTGATTGATCTATCAAACGCTAGCTCATATGACTGAATGGATTGGGTTGCAATTTGACACACATAGATATAATTATAGGTACAGGTAGATAAAGATTTACGCAATTAAAAAAAACCTTTGTCCACCCAAAAATTTATAGATCGCTTGAAGGACTGAAGTATCGATATTGATATTTTTACGCGCTTCCCTAGTGGAAATTCCGCCATTTTTGGATTTCAAAGAATTGGCTCGGTAAATTTGTAGTCATTTCCTCTCCCCCTTATTACGAGCTCGATGCTATCGATCTGTTGCTTATGGCGCTACATTGGCTGCATCTGACGTTGACAATTTTGACGTTACACTTTTGACAACTGACGTTTCACTTTTTTTGAGAGCGAAAGTCTCAAAATCAACAAACACAGCTTTTCCCTCGTAAGACACTCTAATTTAATAAACAAGAAAACAAAGTAATATGCCGTCTATGAAAGTGGAAGGTGATAGTGATGGGGATGGAGATTTATCGGGGGGTGAGACGGAGCGTTCGAATGGGTCATCCAGGGGTCCAGACAGGGATTCGAGTGCTGAGGAAGCTGATGAACCAGACTCTGATGATTCCTCGGAGATGGATGAAAGCGAATGCGAGAGACGGAGAAACGAGTGTCTTGAAAATCTGTGTGAGTAGTTCAATAAATATGTAATGTTTTTGAGGTTATGTTTACAAAACATTGGTTGTGTACTAATACATTTTTGTTATTGTATTTGTTATCTCAAATTAACACTGACAATATATTGTGATTTATTTTAATATTATCATAAATATTATAAGATTCTTAATCTTATAAACATCATTAAATTTGTAGTTTATACGTAAATAGATTGACTGTAAAAAGGAATTTCTAATTAAACAATTCTGCAAGCACATTACCCATTACACTTTAAATATGTGAGAGTCCATAAGTTTTGATGTTGATACTATTTACTATATTGGATTAGGTATTTAACTGAAAAATATGCAGAATATAACCATAATAGCCCATTTAAAATACCTATCTGCAGAGTGGTAGGTCAATTGTATTGGATATTATCTGTAGAGTGATCTTTAACGTTAGGCATTACTAATATTATCTCAACAAGTCTTTAAGCTTGTTTGCGATGAATGCCTACATTGTTATACCAGATTCAAAGATTGTAATCTGTCTACAATTAAGGCAATTAAAAACTAATTCATAGTAGCAGTAGGGTTTCTAGATGTATGGTAAAGCTAACACTTGGTTAGTTTAACCTTTTTATAACTCTTTATAATCTTACTAAAACAATTTTTGTGACAGTAATAAAAATGTTAATATGATATGATTAGAAAAGATTTATGTGCGAATCCTGTTTGTTGATTTTTTCTCTTATTCCACTTTCATCACAGTTTGTTCCAGTAAAATAAGCTGAGCATTTGAAATGCCGAAATCAAATTATTAATTTTCTAAATCTCTTTTTTTGTACCTATACAAACTTAGACAACGGTTCGAGCACATCTACGCACATGTGATGCTTGAGAGCTTTTATTATCTGATTCAGAATAGTCTTGGCTGTAAGATAGAAGCAATTATAGTTTTCCAGTTCTAATCTAGAGCTCTGTGTATCTTCCAGCTAATCTGGAGCGTCAGTTCTCTGTCCTCCGAGAGCAGTTGTACCACGAAAGGGTGAAGCAAGTGGACCATCAACTAGCGGAGGTGCGCTGTGGTCGGTCACAAGAATATGTCGGACCACTTCGGAGACTCCAAGAGAATATGAGAATCAGGTATCTATTTTATGGAATTGAGTTTGTTGGAGAAATTTATTCCAGACTCAGTCTCAGTCAGGTATTACACCAACCCCAATGTAAAATGCTGCTCATTGTGCCTGCCTTGCATAGGGTTCGATTTTGGGTCTATCACCTACTAACATTCTGTTCCGTGGATTCTGGAATGGGACATGTTAAGGCTTCTTAGTTAATATTTAGATATTTTTATATATATTTATAGCATTTGACATGCTTAGCCAATACATTAAACACAAAGTGTGAAAATGTGAAATCGAAATGAAAAAAATGCTCCTGACTATTATTTTCGATTTCACATTTTCACACTTTGTGTTTCTTCCATCCATCAGCCTTTTATCGCCCACTGCTGGACATAGGCCTCTCCAAGAATGGGGGATAGTGCCGTAATCGCCACGCTTGGCAGGCGGGTTGGCGATCGCAGTGGATGTTGTTATACTCGAAGGAGTGCTGCTGCCCACTCCCGCGGTATTCCCTCAGTCAGCTCTTACGACTCCCATGGGTGGAGAAGGGTGGGACAATTCTAAAGATGGCCCCACACGGCAAAGCGTTGTGGTTTAGATACCGGCCTCCTGCACGAGTGTTGTGGGTTTGATTCTCACAAAGGGCATCTCTTTGTTATACAAATGGTTGTTCTGAGTCTGGCTGGGTTTTTACTTTGCGTCCATGAAATTGTATGTTTGTAAAAACCCCCGCGAGACAAGGATTAATCCTTTGTGTAAGGTGTTATCTTTTTAAAAAAGTGGTTTTTAATTATCATTAGGCGGCAATTCGATAATTAAAAATGGAGAAGAATTGAGAGTGAAATTTCAAGGACGGGTCACGTTTTGACATATTTCGTTACATGAAAGAGAAAAAAGATAAATATAGATAATAGAACAGAGAAAGTTGCCACCGAAGGAATGTAACATAGTGCCAGTGGCCCGCCAATAAAGGCGGAAAGACGGCACACGGCTGGTTTCTTTAGTGGGTGCAGGCCCCACACTACCCTGTTCGTTGTCCTGAACGACGGGGTGTGCGTTTAGGAACATTTTTTCTCGCCTTAACCAAAAAAAAGGACAGAAAGTTACTCATTCAAAAGAGAGTGACAAATATTTTGTTTTGTTTTGCTGTGTTTGTAGCAAGTACGTATAAAAAATGCCCAAGCGATGCATTTTTTAATGTTAAGTTGTTACTAACCGCAAGAACCTTTAATGGGCTTTCTGTATTTATTAAGTTGTTATTTTTGTTATGACAAGCTGTTGGTTTTTCTTTTATAAATAAATAAGTATAACAATACAAAGCGATAAAATAGTGTCTCATAAGCATGCGTTGGATCTATGTGTATCGCCCTGCCGTCCGCGGAAGCCTACCGCGAAGGTGTGACGCCCACGTGCGCGGGGCGTCGAAGAAGAGAAGGTACCCGAAAGGGCTGCCGCCTGCGGATCGCGGTCGATATTACGCGGTACCCGTGATCCGCTGTAGTGAGGGCGGACGAGGGCGCACGGTATATTTTTAGTGGGTGAGAGCCCCTCACTACGTCGTTGTCTCCCCGGGCAGCGGGGAGTGAGGTAGTACATTTTTGCTCACCTAAAAAAAAAAGGATCTATGCATCAGGTGTTGTGTAATTAGTATTGTTCAATAGAAAATAACAAAGTGTTATTTGACCAGGATCGAAGTTGCGGGGATCTTGAAGCAGATGCGGATCGAGAACATCAAACATAAGTACGAGGCTGAGGAGCAGGCGGCCCACCAGCATTTTAAGGTAGGACTAGATCTTAAGATGATTACTGCTGTGTTAGCTAGATTCCGCCCGTGAATTTGTCCACGTTAATGTGCTCCCAATCAGCAGTTATATAACGTTATAAAACATTGTGTTGTATATAGCTCGATAACATTTTATAACAGTGTGTTACATTTTGCTACAACATGTTAAGAATGTTATATGCTACTAGCTGACCCAGCAAACGTTGTTTTGCCATATAAATTATTTCTAGAGATTTTTTAGGGAATTTCCAGCGTAGAAAATAACTAACTTATATGCCGAATCATAAGCCGTGTGGGGCCGGCTTTAGAATTGTATTGGGAGTCGTAAGAGCCGACTGAGGGAATACCGGAGGAGTGGGCAGCAGCACTCCTCCGAGTATTAACAACATCCACTGCGATCGCCAACCCACCTGCCAAGCGTGGCTTTTACGGCACTATCCCCCATTTTTGGGGAGGCCTATGTCCAGCAGTGGACTTTAAAAGGCTGATGGATGGATATATGCCAAATCATAAAAAAATTAAAATAAATTTTGTACAAAAATAAAGAACAATTTGGGTGGACCCTTATCACTTATGGGTATGAAAAATTGTTTACTTCCTATTCTCAGAACTACTGAATATACACATAAAATGTCATAAGAATGGGTTACGCCGTTTTGCAGGAGAATGGCGACAAACACTGTGACACGAGAATTTTATATATTTGATAAGCGCTCCCACACTGGCTCAACTCTTTGAATAACATTCTGTAACCGTCATTTTCGTTCAAGCTGTGGCAAAGAAAAGCTATAATTTGTTATAACATCACTAACAATTTATAACTTTTGTTAGAATTTGTTAAAAAAAAACATAGACTACAAATGTTATGCAACATTCTCTACCATTATATAACTACTGTGTGGGAGCACCTTTAACTCTTCGGTACACTAACGATCTCTATGCAAATATTGCTATCCCTCAGAAACCATCTATTATCCAAGATAAAAAGTAACGTATGTCGTTTGCCAGGTTCTGCAGGCTTACCATGAACTCTTATTGCGATCCAGTTTAGGACCCAAACTGAACTGAATCGCAATTTTGTACCATGACGTGTCACAGACGCAATCTTTTGTTTTTTGCCGAATCAGTACATAATCTGAATCTTTATCATAAAATGAACTTACTTGACAACCTAAACAAGTCAACAAGATCGCTCAATTAGACATCATGATACGAAATGCAACCACACACCTATTGCACGCCTCATAAGCGAAGCGTTGAGGTGGGTACTATTCCCGTTTTCCACAGAACAACTGATTTTTCAAACTTAAGATGTCTCTATTTATCATAATATTGCACTTTTAAAACAATATATACACACACATATCAAGAAAAAACACTATTTTTAGTTATAGTCGAGGCTTCGCTCATGTCATAGTGATATGTGATGAAAAATCGATTTTAGATAGGATTTGGTTTTTTTTTCTTTGTACTCACCGTACTATCAAATAAACTCAAAAATTAAATTTTCACCGTCGTAGTTCCAAGAATTTGGGCTGTGTGTTGATATGTCAGTAGATATAAATTAGTAAGTATAATAGTGTAGGGGCTTGCCGTGTGGGGCCGGCATTAGAATTGTCCCACCCCTCTCCACCCATGGGAGTTGTAAGAGCCGACTGAGGGAATACCGAGGGAGTGGGCAGCAGCACTCCTTCGAGTATTAACAACATCCACTGCGATCGCCAACCCGCCTGCCAAGCGTGGCGATTACAGCACTATCCCCCATTCTTGGGGAGGCCTATGTCTAGCAGTGGACTTTAGAAGGCTGATGGATGGAAGGATAATAGATGTCGCTCGTTCAGTATCGATTATATCGACCCACGTTTTTAGAATATCCGACATCGTCATTGGGGTGAGTGCTCAGCGACGTCTGCGAGGTCTAGGCGTGCACTATGCACTAAAATGGCGGAGGTCTAGATACCGACCTGCCAGGCCGATTGTTATGGATTCGATTCCCATATAGGATAATTCTTTGTGTTCCACAGATACTTGTTCTGAGTCTGGGTGTATTTTGTGGCCCTTCAATTGTATGTTAGTAAAGTCCCCCGCGGATATTATCAAGTGCAGGGTAACATCACCCATTGGACCTGAAGTAATGTCATACAGTTCCAGTGGTCCGGCAGTACAGGCGGAAATACGGCACACTATGGCTTTATTTAGTGGGTGAGCCTGGGGGGCCACCCATGCAAGTCGTAAGAGCCGACTGAGGGAATACCGGGGGAGTGGGCAACAGCACTCCCTCGAGTATTAACAACGTCCACTGCAAACGCCAACCCACCTGCCAAGCGTGGCGATTATGGCATTATCCCCCATGACGGGACCGCTCGTTGTGGCGTTCTCTTGGGGAGGCCTATGTCCAGCAATGGACGTCGAAAGGCTGATGGATGGATGTATGAAGTGTATCAATCCTGCTCGCAGATATCTCGCTTTCCACTTTTTCAAATTCAAAAATATCTTAATATGATAGGCCTATTAGAAACTACTCACACTTAGTCAACTCTATTCAGCTTATGCCCATAGAAAACGACGATTTTGTATGGAGACGCGTACGCATCCGTTTAGCTTTCCACGTCTATTCAGCTTTCGCGACAAACAAGTATAAAATGAGGACAAATGTGTTTTTATCTTGCGAGTGCTATAGGTAGAGTTCAGCGCTGTTCTGCCGCGTTCAGTCGTCGAAAGCGATGCGGTCGACAGCGCTGGAACACGGATGGTTCTCGACTCCTTTTCTACAAGTTGCACCTGCATAGTTCCGACATAGATTTGATTTATTATTACGTAATCATTATTTTAAAGTAATTATAATTATTTTATTTATGGAGATAATGTCGACTTTTCTCATTCTTACGACGCTGTACGCGGCTGATATTAGCAGAACTGTATAAGTGTGACTAAAGTCGTTCAGAAAAACGCGTATGGAGCTGAATAAGTGTGAATAGTCCCTTATGTACAGCATTTAAAATCGTCAAGAATACGTAAGCAGGTCGAATCAACGATCAGAATCACTGGTCAAAACAGATACAGGTCTAAGCATGTCGAATATAATAATAATAACAAAAATAGTTTAATTTATATTAATAATATTAAGTATTCTATTCTCTATTTATCTACATAAATAAAACTACAACTAAAAAAACGAATAATAAAACAAATCTGCCTCTGTGGGGCAGCGGTAGTGTGCTGATCATGAGATCTCGGTTTCTTAAGGTAGTTGGCAAACCGTGGGTGTAATACACCTCTGCCTACCCCTTCGGGGATACAGGCGTAATGCTATGTTCATGTTTTTTTGTTAAAATGACAAAGGTCTGCCATTGTCAAAAACTATTGCATAGATTCAGTTAAGTTTTCTAAGTTTTATTTGTTAAACATTTGGCTCTTATCTAAAAAGATATACTTAGCTAATTAGCTATTATGGACTTATCAATAGGTACTAAGAACACTACCAACTTCCCTTCCCTTAGTTCCCTTGTATGACACCCGCAGGAAAGAATGGGGTAATGCGACTTGTGTTCTTAATCCACTACCACACGCGACTAAGATTTCTTGCATCGGGCGGCGGAGAAAATATCCAACTTTATATTTTCTGAAACTTACGTATAGTTCTAGAAAATCATTGTATGTGATGTCATTTACTCACTGTTCACGATATCGTTGTACGTATAGTGACTTATTAAATGTTCCATTCCACGCGTGCTATTGGAATCCAATTATTTTTGTAAAATATAGAAATTACCGCTGTGAAAGAAATTTAAGTTAATCTGTATACTAAACCATAGAACAAGTGTGGTCCAATTAGCCTTTTTACTGTAGAGGAATGTCCACAAATGACGAATTCGATCGAAAATTGGAATTTCTCAGGCTTTCTAACCAAATGTGGACTGAAAAGTTGTCTCTACGAATCAATAGATGGCGCTGTGCTAAAGAAGTGTAGCTTTCCAAATTTAATACCAAATTGAATCGCGAGATGTCGCTAACAGCTCTAAATATCAGCGCCATTTCTTGTTTACTGAAAACATTTTATCTTTAATCAATGTTGTAATAACATTATTGATGTTTGTTATCGTTATAATAATTGTCATTGCTTGCACAACAATCATGTAATCGACAATTTATAAATTTGTTATTTAAATTAATATAATATGAATAAATTAATGTTATTTATTAATATTGGTTCATATCAACTTTCATATTTAAATTACTTGACAGGAAATAGGACTTTGGACGCCAAACTAAAGGTTTGTATTATAAATTGCCCAAGTCAGAAAATCTGTGTGTGACGTAGCACTTCCCATAAAAGACTTCAACGCAACACGCACTCGTATGCCATGGTGACTATTGTATTAGTCCATGGATAATATTTTTATATACCTACTCGTAATATGGATACTTATATATATTTACAAATGAGATGAATTAGTCTAATTTGTTTGGTAGTTAATGATTTTGTTCGTTGAACTGGTGAGTGCAGTACACGATGCAGTGTGGTTTTTTTAATTTATTTATCAATGATCTTTACTTATTTATCAATTATCTATAATGTGTGGATGCGCTGCTGTGTATATGCGCTGTAACTGACCTGTCTGTACATTTAATATATTGGAGGAAAAATGTCAGTGTTAGGATAGGTGTCTCACCACCGAAGGAATGTAACATAGTTCCAGCGGCCCGCCAACAAAGGCGGAGAGACGGCACACGGCGGGTTTCTTTAGTGGGTGAAGGCCCCACATTACCCTGTTCGTTGCCTCGAACGACGGGGTGTGTGGTTAGGAACATTTTTTCGCACCTTAACAAAAAAGTAAAAAAGGACAGGCGTCTCTGAATTCTAAACATATTTGTCCAAAATTATTGTCTGGTTGTTTTTAAATATTGTCTGATTCATTTGTTTGTTCGCACATTACGGATTTTCATGAAACTGTTTTGTTTGATAGCTCTTGATTAGGATTAAAAACTAGTATACGTTATCCAAGTACCTACTATTTTATCTGGAACCTGAGATATAACCTAAAGCGTAGCTAGTGTCCTATACATAGGTACGTAGTTATTTTTTTATGTCTACGGCATGGAAAATACTTTAGTTGACTGTAGTTTCCGTCGCGAAATTTTCTGTAGTCGCAGGTCTGAAGTCACAATTTCATTTCGCGTAGGGGAAATGAAGAATTATAACTAAAATACACCGAGGCACGGTCGGTCACAAGGCAGCCGGTAGTAGGTTCCAACCGACTCGCTCAAGCCTGATAACAAATAAGTAGGTAGGTACTTCCACTTGAAACTCAACCCTACCACCATTTATGCAATGGGTACTAGTGGTGCATAATGTGACCAAGGAAAGTACTCCTTAGTTGCCTCGTGCCCACGGTAAAGAATGGGGTGGTGACACTTGTGTTCTTAGTTCGTCACCACACTGACTGAGCTATGTACGAAAATCTAAATTCTTTAAGCTTCTCAATAACAATATTTTATTCTACCTAATATTTAACTGATACCGCGATTTCGTCTGTGTGGCTTATACTAACAAAAAACATTTTTTCTGCACAATTTTCTTAATTTTTAAGAATATAGACACAAGGTGCAAGGAAGATTTGTAAGGAGAGAATAGCGAGAGGGTTTAGTAGGAGTGCATATCGTTGAACACGTTGATTCTGTGAGAGGGTAGTACTCCGGTGGAGTCGGCCCATTCGTGCTAATAGTATCAATTAAAATATTCTAAGATTAGATGACCATTCGTGCTCTTGTGTGTGTCACTACACACACTACACTGTGTCTTAGTAGTTATTGGCCTGTTCTTTATTATAACGACATAATCTGTCCCTCAAGAAAGAACAAAAAGTGACAATTGCATCGGCATCATTATGATAACAGATGTTAGATGTTGCGAACGCAATGGGTAAATTCCGTAAGGCGGAGAGACGGCACACAGCGGGTTTCTTTCGTGGCTGAGGGCCCCACACTACCCTGTTCGTTGCCCCGAACGACGGGTGCGGTTAGGAACATTTTTCCCGCCTTAACAAAAAAAAAAGGCCTGAATTTCATGCACTATAACGATCTTCCGCTCATGTGTTAAGGTTCAGTTCCCACACAAGAAAACTCTTTGTGTGATCCACAAATATTTCTAAGTTTGGGGGTAGAGTGTTGTATCCGTTAAATTGCATGTTTGTAAAGTACCCTGCGATGTAAGGATTAATCTTAGTGTCTTATAAAAAATATACAGTTGTAACTGTAGTACGTACCTAAATAAAATATTATAATCCATTATTTAAGTATTATCCGTGGCTAACTATCACCAAAAAAGACGGTAATATTCGGATATGATGAGTACAGTATACTATGAGTAAATAGACGTATTACCGTCGTTTTTACAAAAGCATTTAAAAGAAATTGTTGCATAACGAAAAAATAAAATCGATACAATATGTCACACAAGCTTAAATTGGCTAAGGAAATTTGCCATTTCATCCATTCATGCACCTCTCAGAGAGGCTACATCGATATAGAGACACACGATTGTGACACACGATTGTGTGTCGACACATGCTATTTGGTAAATATAAATTATTGGATAGATGAAAAGAAAGACTTAATTTTTGAGTAAGGTGCTAGCTTAAGTCACCTTTAATGTAAATACGTCACCTCACGCACAAAAATAATGTTTACACTAGAATAGTCATGCTATAGGAGCCCGCAATTTTTCTGGGATATATAGTAGCTTACCTATGTCATCTTCTGTACACCGGACTATATGCAAAATCTTCTAGTTAATTAATTACTATTCAAGAGGTAACGGACAAACTCACATTCACATTATTAATATTAGTAAGATTGACACTTAGATTGGATATCGATTACGAGATAAGCAGCTGTCAAGATCAACAATGTATTGATTGATACATGGTTTTCGGTGTTAAAGCTACGCTACGTGTTAGGTAGGTACCTATATGGTCATATGAAATGCTGAATGCATTTATTTTATTAAGAACTAGCGTTTGCTTGCGGCTTCGCCGCAACCAAAAGCTAGTTTTTAGGTTGTATCTCAAGTTCCCGATATAGTAGCGGGATAAAATGTATACCAGTTTTTAAATCTAATCGAAATCTATCAAAAAAAAAAGTTGCATCAAAATCCGTTCTGTAGTTTTTGCGTGATGCGCGAACAAACAAACAGACAAACAGATAAACAGACAAACAGATAAAAATCTAAAATAAATCGTTTTGTGTTTAGACACGCGTATATAGCCTATTCCAGTCATTTTTTCTCAAATATCTTAAATGTACAGACATGTATATATGTTAAAACTTTATAATAGTATAGAACATTTTTTTAGACTATTGACAGTTGAGGTGGCGTGTAGATATCGGTACTTTCTAGGTTTTAAGGTTCCGTACCCAAAAGGTGTCAACGGAACTCTATTACTAAGCCTCCGCCGTCCGTCCGTCTGTCAGTCAACGGGCTGTATCTTACGAAACGTAACAGAAGAGATGATGAAATTTAAAACAGAATGTGTTTTCTGTTGACGCTACAACAACTAATACAGCTTTCTGAAGTTTTTTTTCCTGTATCTCATGAAACGTAATAGATAGTTAGTTAAAATTTTCATAGTGTGTATTTCTATAGCCGCTATAATAACAAAATATAAAAAGTTTATTGTATGAGACAAAAAACTTGATGTTTTTCTGTGTTATTGGTCAGAAAGGTTTCAGTAGATGACCGTATTATAACAAGTGGCAATCTCTGCCTATCCCTCTGCGAAACAAGCGTGATTCCTATCTATGTTTATGTCAGTGTGGTGGCGGATTAAGAATACAAGAGTCACCATTCCATCTCGCGGCTGTCGAACGTGGCGATTAAGGGAAGTAAGCAATTATCACCCATTGTATTACTCTGCTGGGTTGTCACTAAGTGAGGGCACTCACTTGCTATTGGGCCCGACCGCATTGGTGTGACCGTCTCTCGTGTGACCGGCCATGAAGCTCATCGTTGTGTTTTGGTTGTAGCAGGAGATAGTGTTCTTTCATTTCATATCTGCGAAATGAAATAGTGAGCAGCTTGACAATACTCTCGGTATAGTTGAGGCCATGGGCGACTGTTACAACTTACCATCAGATCCGTCTGCCACTATAAGCATTAAAAATGTACGTAACATATAGTTTGTCTCTAAGATCCTTATAATAAACACCATAACGAATTAAGTTTCACTTTAGGCTATTAGGTACTAGGCGTAGGGTTTACGTTTAAATTTAATAATAAGAAAAGTAAGAAATTGCCGTTTTATTGTAATAGGTACTTCGAATTGACATAGAACCTTCATGATTTGAGATTTTTGAGTGAAAGTTTTTTTAAATGGTACCTATGAGGTTCTTCTTTTATAAAATGTGCAACATTCGATTATCGACATTCAGTTTTTTTTTATTCAGCTTAGACAAGAAAGATGGATACTTCGAAAATTCGAGTGATTTTTGAATACGAGTTCCGACGCGGAACTAACGCTGCAGAAACAGCTCGCAATATCATTGTTGCGTTTGGAGAGGGGACTGATAATGAACGCACCGTGCGCTTTCGTGATGAAAATTTTGATTTGAAGAACGAACCACGTTGAAGACTGCCCACACATGTGAATAACAATGAATTGAATGAGATGGTGGAAGCCGATCAGAGCCAAAATACCCAGGAATTAGCGGCATGGTTTAACGTTACCTTACCAACAATATTGACTCATTTGCGTCAAATCAATAAAATAAAAAAGTTTGAAAAATAAGTGCCTCATGATTTGACTGATCTGCAGAACAAAACGCGTGTTGAAACTTATGTTGCCTTGTTGAATCGATACAGAAATGAAGGAATATTGGATCGAATTGTGACATGTGATGAAAAGTGGATTCTTTACGATAACCGTAAGCGAAAAATGCAATGACTGACCCCAGGTCAAACGCCGCTACAATGTCCTAAAGCAAAGCTTACCAAAAAGGTAATGGTAACTGTTTGGTGGTCTCAGCATGGTATTATTCACTATAGCTTTCTCCGATCTGGTCAAGCAATAACGGCAGATGTCTACTGTGCCGAACTCCGAACAATGATAGCAAAACTTGCAGTGAAACAGCCCCGACTCATAAATCGATCTTCACCATTATTGCTCCATGATAACGCGAGGCCTCATACAGCACGAGAAACCGTTTTACCTCTACAGGAACTGCAATTAGAAACAATTCGTCACCCTCCGTATTAACCAGACCTTGCACCAATGGACTATCATTTTTTTCGTGATTTGGACAATTTTCTACGTGATAAAAAGTTTTCTTCCCAGGAGGCAGTACAAAATGCTATCACACAGTTTGTAGAATCTAGATCACCAGAGTTCTATCGCAAAGGCATAAATTACCTTCCTATTAAATGGCAGCAATATATAGATAATAATGGTAGATATTTTGATTAAATAAATATGTTAAATGAAAAAAAACGAATTTCAATTTTTCAGTACAAATCGGCAATTTCATACTTTAACTCCTAATAGAAATGTGATTATTTATAAACGAATTAGAGTACTCTAGCATAGACAATATTAGACATAAAAACAAACTAACACATCAGCTTTACTAAGTTAATATAGAGTATAGATTAAATAAAAATAGTCTAAAGATGTCTGAAGCCGGAAGCCCTACACTTTCCATTAAATCGATAGTACGTCCGAAGCATTGTAAATCCAATATACACGTTATGTACTGTTCTTAGTCGATGTGACGTGAACAACTTGAGTATGTATAACAAATCGATATTATCTTACGACTTATCGATTTGTTATATAATTCAGAACTTCTAGCCATTTACATTTTAATAGTTTTCTATTAACGTTAGCGATCATAGAATGCAACTTGGCTAGACCCACTGGTCGGAATAATGTGTGCAGATACATCAGACCGATGGCGCAGGCGTCACCCAAGACTTTAAGAAGCAATGTGTTATCCCGCGACATAGCCTCGACGAAGTCGACGACGACATAACTCACGCTCAGATCAGAGCACACACAGCTCGCGCAGCTAATACAAGTAAATACCCACGGTTTCGTCTCCGCTGACGGGGGCGAAAGACGTGTCGCGGTCAAATCATAAACGTGGGAAATCCCACTTTGCCAGCAACAGCCCGAGCCGAGGTCCTTACCCCAGAGGGGGTGCCCCCGGGTAGCGTTGCTTAAATGTCGGGTTGAGAGCCCTCTGCGCTCACCAATTGTCCGGGTAAGGTCTTCATAGCCATCTGAGGCTAACAACCAACGTCACACAAAAAAAAAAGTATTTAATCGTAGTAGTCCTGCGGATGTCACGGTGCTTGAATTGGCATAGCACCTGGAACGGATTTCAGGAGATGCGGATTAAAATCCTGCTCGTGACTATTGTTTTCGATTTCACATTTTCGGGGTTTTTGTTTATTAATGAGGTTGCTGTTGTAGTAGCGTGATAAAACGTATACCAGTTTTTAAGTCTAATAGAGATCTAACAAACAATAATAATAATAATCTTTATTTATAAGTACCAAATTTTACAATATCAATTAATTGACATAGTTATTAGCAGTTAATATGCCATCAATAATGTCTCTGCACACACCTCACACTAGGATTTCCCGTGTCGTGAGGACCAGTCTCTTCCCAAGTTACAAAAGTAATTATAGCTTTTTGAAATAAAACATTTGAATGAACAAATCAGCTTTGGACGTCCACCCGTGATTATGAATGCTGTAAAGTATTCGAAACGTTGGGATAGCAGAAAAATCAAGTAAACGCGATAGATTCCGTCACTCCACTCTCCACTTCATCAGCCTTTCGAAGTCCACTGCGTCGTTAATAAAATTGACGCGACTTTCCTTCGTCATTGCCTAGATTACATGAAAAAAAATACAACACCTAATCTCCTTATATATTTTTGTTTATTATTGTATTTATTCTACTTGGATCCATTGCAAAAAGATGTCAAGCATAGTATCAGATTTTAATGTTTGATCAGTGATCATCCACCGCAAAGGCGTCACAAGAGAATGAAGTAAATGTTGAATTTGTTACTCACTGTTCAATACTTTTTTATATTATACTGATTCATCAGGTTTTTTTTGCAAGTGGTTTCTGATGTCTTGTCTTGATATGTAAGAAACTAAACATCAACTAAAGTGTAAAGAGTTCAGAGACAGTTAGGTAACAGATTTTGTGTATTATGTGAAGTGATTGGAAATTTGGGTGCAATTATAATTCCTAAAGTTGAAAAAATAATGGAGGAATCATACGAGTGTCTAACTCGTGACTGCTTTTTTTGACCTAAAATAAAATAGTAAATGAAATAAAGTGATTCTTTAGGTAAAAAATTCTTATGAATAATTATATTTTTAAAATAATATTAATCACATGATATTTATATTTACTATGTGTCAAATATGTGTGAAATCTAAAATAACAAAAAATAAAGAAAATTATTTGTGGGTACATAATATAGGTATACACTTTTGTTCATACTGATATTGTTAGTCTGTGTCATTATTATATTACGAAAACAACTTGTTTAATGTCAAAATTTTAGAAAATTTTGACACTACCTCAACGTTGGCAAGCGCCCGAATGTGACTGACGGGGTAGCGGGCGTCGCGGTATGTCATCGCATCGCTAGACATCCTTCTAAATAAAATATTAATTAAATTTGATTTACTGATTAAAGGACTTTAGTTGAAAATTAAAATTTAGCAGGTTCTCTGTAGCATTTATAGAGCAATGTGCCCATATAAATATTATGTGAAAAGTTTGAAATTTTCTTAACAAATAACTCGTTTAGATTTTGATTTAGCTTGTTTTCAGGATTAAATATAATCGAGTAAAGTACATCCTATCGTGTAACAAATTAGCACATTCCTTAGACAATATCCTCAGGTATCTCGCATATTTTTTATGACACCGTTATTGAATAGTAAATACCTAAACTATTTGATCTAGCAAAACAGTATTTTGCGCTTTCCTGCGGTGAATCGCCTTAATCAAAATCAGTTCATAAGTTTTTAGGAGTAAATAATCAACATGCCACAGTTAAAAAAAAAAAATGTATTCAGAGACGCCTAAATAATCTTTATTTTTCTTAAATGTCTTAATTTTACAACGACAATTTTAAATAGGCAATGAGCAATAGCCCCGAGCGGGGTTGATCCCGCGCCTTCTGAATACCGTTCAGACGCTCTGCCAGATGAGGTATCGTTACATACATTGTTCCGAGCAGGCCACCTGCAGTCAGCGCTTGACTTGCTTCACCATTAAAAGAATACAACGTGCGAAAATAAAATGCTTAAAAAAGTTCAAGCAGGTCTTTATAGTGCTACGTGATCATTTAGTATGATTCTCTGTTATAGTTAAGGTTACCTGGAAGGGACAAAAAACTCCCATCATCAAAAATAAGCAAAACAAAGACACCCCTAACCTATTTCTTGGTGACGTATTTACTATTTGAACGTCCCCTGAGGGCCAGCTTATGATTTATACAATTTTTCTTGAAAATTTAACAAATTAGGGCTAGTCAATTTATGTATAATTCTTACATCTATTTCAATTATCCGTACGCTATTATGATACCGTGTGGGGGCGGCTTTAGAATTGTCCCACCCCTCTCTACCCACGGGAGTCGTGAGAGCCGACTGAGGGAATACCAGGCGAGTGGGCAGTGGGCAGCAGCACTTCCTCGAGTATTAACAAAATTCACCAAGCCAAGCGTGGCGATTACGGCATTATCCCCCATTTCTTGGGGAGGCCTATGTCCAGCAGTGGACGTTGAAAGGCTGATGGATGGATGGATGGTACATCCAGTACACAATATATTTATACGAAGTAATTTCTCCCTATAGTAGTTGATCCTTGCTTATCCCAGCATGAATGGGCTGGCTCGATCGGGGAAGTACCCTCTTACAAAAGATTAGCGTTTTTCAACGGTCGTTACTCCTACCGTTGTGGTTCGTATGGTATAGTAGCGAGAGCGCTGGAGGCCTAAATCCCCTCCCTATCCTCTCCTTATTATCCTTCTTATCCACCTCCTATCCATTTCGTTGCGATGGCGATGCGCGAGTAATGCCTCTGGTGTTAGTGTTGCTAGCGTCTATAGGCTATGGTAACCGCTTACAATAAGGTGGGCTATATGCATGTTTGCCACCTAAGTAGTATAAAAAAGGCAATCACTGTTGACGGCCTGATATTCCTTCTTTAATTACAACTTATTTGTTAGGCATAAGTTTGCACGATGGGAATGAAATAAGGCTTCTATACCACATTGGCCAGATGACATGAGGTTTTAAGTCGAAGACGAACCGAAGTAACAGTATCGATGTATACATATATACGCGCCTGTTACCCAGAGGGGTAGGTAGAGACAACGGTTTGACGGTTTGCCACTTATCATAAATGGCCGACCTCGTCGCCGCAGCTCGGGTTATTGTCTTCAAAAGTGTCCATGGCGTTCCCACGGTACTGTAGGCTAGCCGAATAACGGTGGATAGATGGCCTACGGCATGCTATTTATTGGGGCCCCAAATACCTCGTCGTCTTCGGGTCCTTTCTGGTAGATTTTCTCCATTTTGTGTAATTTTTCTTTTTATTTCACCAGTGAAATGGAATCGGGTGTATACACATCTCTTTTAGTCAATGACCTAAAATTAAGGAGTAGATTTCTTTATTTTTCTACTCCTTCCTTTGTGAACATACATACATATTGTCACGCCTTTTTCCCGTACGGGTAGGCAGAGACCACTTCTCTCCACTTGCTACGATCCTGTTACACATCTTTCGCTTTATCTACTTTACATCAACTTTCATTACTTTTGTGAAATATCAGGTAAATTTAAAGTAATATAAACGGCGACAGGCGTCACCCAAAGACGTTAAGTATGAATGTGTTATCGAAATTAGCAGTCAGGAGCAAGGGTCACGATGGCTGAATTGGCAAAGCATCTGGATAGTATCCAGGAGATGCAGGTTCGAATCCTACTCGTGACTTTTATTTTCGATTTCACATTTTTCACTTTGTGTTTAATAATATAAACGGGTCTTTTTTTGCGTATAAATTAGGTCAAATATTCTTTCTTTTTATTCATTCTTTCTTATTTTTAAGACAATACCCTGCTCTAAGGAATGATCCTTGTATCGCGGGGGACTTGACAAAAATACAATTGTCACGGACACAAAGTACACCCAGACTCAGAACAATCATTTGTGTATCGCACACAGAGTTGTCCTGTGTGGGAATCGAACCCACACCACTCAGGCGGGAGGCCGGTATCTAAACCACTCCGCCATCTGTGCAGTCACAACCTTTAGCCCGAAATTTCAACTGCGTTGCAGCAACCGCGGTCACGGGACCACTCGTTCGTTTTTGACCTAATTTATACGCGAAAAATGACCCGTTTATATTACTTTCAATATGTGTGTAATTCGCGAATCTTTAAAAGTTACTGTCAGATAAATGTTATAAAAGAACCCGTGCGTCGTGAAATACAAGTCCACGTTGGTGAATTCCCATTTTAGCTACATGCGTGGCACTCATCCATCGCTTTATAGTCTAACATGACGTATCACATAAGGCTTTCACTGACGCGCAAGTGCAAATATAAAATGTCATGCCCCACTGATCTCGAGAAACGTTGCACGATACTAGATTTGCGGTGAACAATAGTTTTAATATACTTGCTTGGTTTATCAATAACTAAATTATTATGTATGTCAATGACTATTTAATAAATAATAAAGAGGTATATAATATTAAAGTAGGTAATTGTAGTAAAGTAAGTTATAGTAGGCCGGCTTTAGAATTGTCCCACCCCTCTCTACCCACGGGAGTCGTAAGAGCCGACTGAGGGAATACAGGGGGAGTGGGCAGCAGCACTCCCTCGAGTATTAACAACATCCACTGCGATCGCCAACCCGCCTGCCAAGCGTGGCGATTACGGCATTATCCCCCCTTTGGGGAGGTTGGGGAGGCCTATGTCCAAATACATACATGCAATAGATAGAAAACACCCAGACGCATTACAAATATCTGTGTTTATCACAAAAATAATTGTCCTGAGTGGGAATCGAACCCACGACCTCGTGCACGGAAGTTGGTTACACTACCGACTACGCCACGAGGTCTATATAATTATGTATATTACAGCCTATTCCTACATTTATTTTACTTTTATAGCTCGAGTACTGATCAATAAGTCATGTCCTAATCCGTTACAGATTCGATTTCTTATAACAATCGACTTTCTTTATGAAGAAGTTTTAATCGATTTAACACATTGACATTTTGTTTTTCCTCAATGTTTTGTATTGTTTTATAAACATTCGTTATATAAAACGGCTGTTGCGTTAAAAAAACCAACCAAACTATATTAAAGTTTACGTTATATGGACTTTTTGTTACAACGAAGGACGTACCAAATAGAGAGTTTACACTGTACTTATGCATATAAAACTACAATATTTCATTTACACTGTCATATGAATATTTTTAGTGAAAAGATTAACTTGAATAATCTCTTTGTTATATCGATAAATATCGAATCATAAGTTTGCGCGTCAAGTTTGTAAAGAAAAAGAAAATAGGGACTATGAAGTATTTTATTTTTTGTCTGTGGTCTATCAATAAACAAGGAACTTCATAGGCGTCCTCATATCAAAAGTAAATGGATTGGATTGAGTATATGATTCAGAGTACTACAGCATCGACAATCCATCAGCCTTTCAACGTCCACTGCTGGACATAGGCCTCCCTAAGAGAACGCCACAACGAGCGGTCCTGTGCCGACCGCAACGGCTCCCCGCAGCTTTGACCAGAGATCATCGGTCTATCTGGTGGGGGGCCGTCCTACGCTGTGCCGTCCGATACGTGGTCGCCACTCGAGAACCTTTCGTCCCCAACGGTTATCGGTTTGTCGAGCGATGTGGCCTGCCCATGGCCACTTCAGCATGGCAACCCGGCGGGCTATGTCGGTCACTCTCGTTCTCCTACGGATCTCCGTATTACGGATTCGATCGCGTAGGGAAATACCAAGCATAGGCCGCTCCATGGCCCGCTGAGCGACTTTGAGCCTTGCTACGAGGCCAACATTTAGAGACCACGTCTCTGTTTCGTATGTCATCACTGGTAACACACATTGGTCGTAGACCTTCCTTTTCAGACACTGCCGAACATTGGACGAGAAGATCTTCCTTAGCTTTCCGAACGCTGCCCAGCCGAGTTGGATTCGTCGATTGACCTCTTTCTCGAAGTTGTGCCTACCTAACTGGACTGTTTGTCCCAGGTAGACATAATGGTCGACAACTTCGAGAAGCGCACTCCCGACTAAGACCGGTGCCGAAATGACATGGACATTAGACATGACTTTCGTCTTGTCCATGTTCATTTTGAGACCCACTAGTCGGGAAACCCTGCTGAGATCATTGAGCATGGTGCCAAGGTCCTCCAGCGATTCTGCCATGACTATGATGTCGTCGGCACATCGAAGGTGAGTGATGTATTCGCCATTGATGTTGATGCCGAATCCGGTCCAGTCCAAGAGCTTGAAGACATCTTCCAATGCAGTGGTGAAGAGTTTCGGGGACATAACATCTCCCTGTCTAACACCTCTCTGCAGTTGGATCGGTTTCGTACTCTTATCCTGAACACGGACTGACGCGTTTCTATACAAGCACTTCAGCACTTTGATGTACCGATTGTCAATTTGGTACCGCTGAAGGGACTGCAGCGCCGCCCAAGTTTCGATCGAATCGAAGGTTTTCTCATAGTCCACAAATGGCAGACACAGAGGCCGATTGTATTCCTCGGTTTTCTGTATAATCTGGCTTAGCAGGTGGATGTGGTCGAAAACAACTTATAGACGTGGCTCAAGAGCGAGATGGGTCTATAGTTCTTCAAGAGGGTTCTGTCACCTTTCTTGAAGAACAGCACCACCACGCTTCTGGTTCACGACTCTGGAACGTCACCCCCGAGAACGACGGAATTGAACAGCCTCTGAAGAGCTTTTAAGACCGGCTTTCCGCCTGCTCTCAGAAGCTCTGTGGTGATTCCGTCGTCTACCGGTGCCTTTCCGTTCTAATAGTTGTTTGAGAGCCATTCTGGTCTCGTACAGGCTGACGTCCTGGATATCTTCGGTAAAGTGCCGAGTTAGCTTGGATCTGTGGTCTTGGACCAAGCCAACAGCAGGGCTCTGGGATCTGTACAACTGTCCATAGAACTGCTGGACCTCTCCCAAGATCTCATCTCGAGAAGAAATGACATTGCCGTTGTTGGTCCTCAGTTTAGTCAACTGACTTTGACCAACAGACAGATCTCTTGCGAACACTTTCAAACCTTCGTTCCGCTCTATCGCCTCTTTAATACGGGTAGTATTAAATTGGCGATTATCGTGCCGCACAGCCTTGGAGATCTGTCTGTTTAACCGCCTTAGGCAGGACCAATCGGCTGAGGACCGGACTATAATTTCTTTTCTCCTCTCCATGAGTTTGAGAGTATGGTCCGAGAGTTTACGAGTCCTTCTGACGCGATGGGCCTTAAAGCAAGTCAACTCGACCGCGTGGACAGTTTGCACGAACCTGCTGTTCATATCGCTCGCTGATTCACACTCATCTAGACATTGGAAGCGATTTTGTAGTTCGAGCTGAAAGCTCTCGGGGTTCTGGTATTGGGCAGGTGTTTGTCGGACAGACTTCGACAAGCGCGACTTCTCGACTTTTGTTCTAATATTCAAGATGCGTGTGAGTGAGTGATCACCGACTAGTCAGGGGACTAGTCGGTGATCACTCCCAGTTTTAATCCTGCTGATCACTGAGACATCATTGAATATGTGTCGTTTGTCCGACAGGATGAAGTCAATCTCGTTTTTCACTGAACCATCGGGGCTAATCCAAGTCCATTTTCGCTGGGGCTGCTTCCTGAAGGAGGAATTCATCATGAAGAGGCCTTCTCCAGAAAATCAGCCAGCATCTGGGCCCTTTGGTTCCTCTGCCCAAATCCATAGTGCCCCACCTTCAGCTCATCGTCTGTCCTTTTGCCTAGTTTCGCGTTAAAGTCTCCCATAACCACCGTGAAATAGGTTTTAGACAAGTGGATGGCCTTCGAGATGTCCTCATATACGGCCTCCACCTCGTCATCGGAGTGTGTCGAGGTCGGTGCGTAAACCTGTTTGACCTTCAACGAATACCGTTTGGTTATTCTGAGTATAAGGTACGCTACCCTACTCAACATACTTTCAATCCTCTCCACGTTGCCTACGAGAGACCTGCGAACGATAAACCCGACACCCCCTTGGGACTGGTGGTCGCCCTCTCGGTGGAAGAGCAAGTTCTCGGTTTGGAGGATTGTCGTGCCCTCACCCTCTCTTCGGACTAATGACAACCCTATAATGTCCCAGTGGATCTTGCTCAAGTCCTCCTTCCAGCTCGTTGATTCTCTCGTCGGTCCAAAGTGTTGGAACGTTGTGCGTTACCAGGGCCAGAGGTCGTTGTTTTTGGTAGCCTTGCCACGACCGGAGATTCTTCGCACCCCCTGCTCCGCCGTTACCGGGCCTGCTACCGTTAGGCCACAGAATAGCGGAGCTGCCGTGACTGGGGACCGTGTTTTGTGGGGTGCTCATTTTGTTTGGGGGATATTGCCGTAATCGCCACGCTTGGCAGGCGGGTTGACGATCGCAGTGGATGCTATTAATACTCGAGGGAGCGCTGCTGCCCACTCCCTCAGTATTCCCTCAGTCGGCTCTTACGACTCCCATGTGTGGAGAGGGGTGGGACAATTCTAAAGCCGGCCCCACACGGCAGCATCGACAATATTTAAATAATATTTTTAAGTCGTACGTATTTACCTTTTTGTCCGTGTGGTGACGGACTATGAATACAAGTGTCACCACCCTTTTCTTTCCCACGGGTGTCGTACAAGGCGACTAAGGGAAGTAAGCAATTATCACCCATTGCATTACTGGTGGCAGGGCTGGATACCAAGTAGAAGTATGTACTAACTTGCTATTGGGCCCGAGCGGGTTGGTACCACCATATCCCGTGTGACCGGCTAAGAAGTTCATCGTCGTGTTTTGGTTGTAGCCGTAGATAGCCGTTTATTCTTTCATTTTATATCTGTGAAATGAAATGGTGAGCAGTGGCTTGACAATATCCTCGGTATAGTTGAGTCCATGAGCTACGCTTGCCATTTACCATCAGGTGGGCCGTGGCTCGTTTGCCACACATCTCTAATGTTAAATAAAAATGAATAATAAATATTCACGGAAATTTTTCACACAACGTCCTCTGGTCCCAAACTAAGCTTAACGCTTGTGCTATGGGTACCAGATTACGGATATAATACATATCCTACTTTTTTTTTGTAAATACATACATACAATACATAGAAAACACCCATAGCACACCCATAGTTCGTAGTCGTATGTATGTAATCCTTTAAAAATTTTTCCCCAGTGCAATTTAGCAAGCTTATTTTTACTTATTTTTCCTTTTGGATTGTTCAATCATTGTAGTTTAAAGTTCAACGATTTTTAAGGAAGAAATGTACTGTGTTTTTTTGTAATATATTTTCTATTTAAATGAAGCAAAGTCGGGTTAGTTGAATGGCTGGACCGATTTTCAAGATCTTTGTTTTGTTGGATTTTTCTTTACCCGCAATATCAGAATAATCATTAAAACAATGGAAAACTTTACGAAGATGTATTTTTTTATTAATTTTTATTCAATAATGATTTGAATAAATATTTTTCTGCGGTACAAAGTTCGCCGGGACAGCTAGTTTAGGTTATTTTAAATGACTAAATCAGAATCACATAAAGTATTTAAAGCGAAAATACGTTTTTACATTATCTCTCTTTTATTCTCTGTAGAGATTGTATAATTCCCTTTCCTTTTTGTAAAATGGGAATTAATGTTTGGAGCAATGAACAGGGTAGTGTAGGGCCCTCACCCACTAAATAAACTTGCGGTGTGACGTCTCTTCGCCTGCATTAGCGGATTACTGGAATTGTGTGACATTACCTCAGTGGATGGTTCTTGTATAATACGTTTCCCTGCCGCTGGTACTTCTGTTTGGTCTTTTCTGGGTTATATTTATTTTATCAAGTTCGAATCAAGTGTCACCATTAAGTAGCTTAGCTAGTCGTTCCTAAATTTAAAGTTGATGTACATTTCATCGGCAATACGATTGACAATTATTTTGAGAGTTAGGTACCTCAAATCTGTACTTCTATACAAATAAATGTTTCTTTCTTTCTCAAGTAGGTTTAAAAGACATTCTTTTTTTGTTAAAAACAGCACCCTGCACTAAGGAATAATTCTTGCATCGCGGGGGACTTCACAAACATACAATTTCACGGACACAAAGAACACCCAGACTCAGAACGACCATTTTGGATCACACAGAGTTGTCCTGTGTAGGGATCGAACCTACAACACTCGGGCTAGAGGCCGGTATCTAAACCACTTCGCCATCTGTGCAGTCAAGGTATACACGATACCTATAACAAAATAGCAATTTTTAAAGTTTTATTTGTCTGGCTGTTTGTTCTGGCTAAACTCCGGAATGGCTGGAGCTATTTAGACAGGATTTTACAGGCAGATAGATGATGCTATAAGAAGTAATTTAGGCTACGCCTATTTTGGGAAATTAATTTGAGTTCCCCACAAAAAGAATATGGCTGAATTCTACTCGGACGATGTCGCGGGAAGCAGGTATTCATTAATAAAACTGACGTAAATAGGTGAAGTGGTGTAACTCTGTTTATTCATTGGACGATAAACTTATTAGTGACAGGCTTAAATATTTGATTAGTGTAGTTGGTTATTGCGACCTTGATTTCTGGCTTAATCGAATTATTTTTATGTTAACAATTATAAAAACAATAGTTTGCATTATTTACAAATACGCCGTGACATATGTGCTCGCACGATAGTCATAAAAACATAATCCCATAAATGTGTACCAGCTAAATGGGTCGGATCGCGTCGGAGTAAGCGCGCACAATGCGCGTGCACACCGGACGTGACGTCACGGCTTCATGAATGGCGTCGTGTCGATGACTCGGGGCACAATGTCCTCGTATGTGACAGATATAGTATCATTCCGTGCCTTAATATGTTGTAAACTTTGCCCATTGTAAATAAATATAGCAATATGTGCAATTCCATCTATCCATCCATCAGCCTATCAACGTCCACTGCTCGACATAGGCCTCCCCAAGAAATGGGGGATAGTGCCGTAATCGCCACGCTTGGCAGGCGGGTTGGCGATCGCAGTGGGTGTTGTTAATACTCGAGGGGGTGCTGCTGCCCACTCTCCCGGTATTCCCTCAGTCGGTCGGCTCTTACGACTCCCGTGGGTAGAAAGGGGTGGGACAATTCTGAAGCCGGTCCCACACGGCAAATTATGGTTACTTAAATAAGCATCAAGTTGTGAGCTACGCACTAAAAAAACCCCTATTTTGATTTATTTAAATTATAAACCACTGATGAAACATTGAGCAATAAAGCTAAAGCTCTCATTATATTAAATATGTGATCGAAATAGTTATAATGTAGAGTTAGAATTAACCATTTTAAAGAATTAATCTTTTTTTTAGCTGGCAGCATTGCCCACGCTTTTCAGAAAAAAATAGATATTTATACAATGACCTCTGTAAGTCGAACCTCGATAAGTTAAAAACATCAACTACTCGAATAAATGTTTTGTTCCCTTCTCTTCAGGCTCGAAAACCTCCATTATTACTAATTACCTCTATAGCTAGAAGTTAAATAAATTAAGCGTCCGAATTTAAGTTTATTTGAGTAATTTTTTTTTCTTAAAAGTCGAAACCTATAGGTAATTACTCAAGTAGGCGGCGCAGGCGCGAATTAGGCTTGGGTAAGAAATATCGATGTTTCAAAAAAATATATGATATATATCGTCGATATTTTTAATCTTGATATATCGATGTTTTATATTTATTTTCAAATATCAATTGCGATATATTTTTATGAGCTTTACACATGTATCCCACCGCTTTGACTGGTTAAATCTCCTTGATTAGAAGAGAAGACTAGAAAAGCTTAGATTGGCTGTATAAGACCAGTTCCCTTTGCCTGGGATATCGCTTTTGTGCAGGCCTTAGACAAAGAATATTATAGACTCGCTACTATTTTGACACTAAGGCTGAAGAAAAGGATGCACATATTAGATTTTAGCAAGAGTGATTGAGATACATGTATAAGTGCTTTATCCTTTTCGCGTATGTGTTATTTCTATTTGGACTCAATCAACTGGATCCCAACAATAAGGTGGCCAACCGTCCCCATCATTGGTATGCAAGCTTGTTTTTGTATTGACGTAAAAAAAACCTTCATGAATCACGTTATATACGCTAAAGTTACATGTTCTAATACATTTTAAGCAAAATATAAGCTTAACTGCAATTTATTTTGTCCTGTCACTGTTATATCCGGCTAAAACAGGTAGTACATTTTTAGTCAATAAAGTTATAAACATAGTTATCTTTTCAAATTATTCTGGTTATCATATGTCAAACTATGGCTATCTCGATACTGCATACGCTGATAGCTTGTCTATACTTAATATTCTTGCATCCTTTTCTTCATCCTTAGTGTCAAAATAGTAGCGAATCTATAATATTCTTTGTCTAAGTAGTATAATATAGTTTATATAGAATAGTATCTCTAACTATTCTGTGGTCAAGGAATTGGCGGTTAGTTGTGGGTAATTGCGTGATATTTTAAATATTTCAATATTATTTCATACTTTTTTATGGTGTAAGTGTAAGTGTTGTTTTGTATAAAGCCATGTCTGCTCAGTTTGCTGTATGGAACTTCTTTGAAAAAAAGGGAAGATATGAACCTGTTTCTTGTAACTTGTGTGGTAAGATGTACAAGACTTGTGGAAACACAACGAATTTGGCTACTCACCTAAAAATTAGGCATCATTATGCTTATTTGCTAATGGTGAAAATTCAGAAGTCAATGAAAATCGAGTCGGTAGACTCCAATAATTACAGTGTTGATGTAAGTCTCGAAATCTCTAATTCATACAATAAAACGTTTTAAAAATAATAAATTATAAATTTATAGTACCTATAGCTATCTATATTGTCAGTCAACAAGCCCTTATTTCCAGATTACTTTACCAACTATAAGTAAAGATCCCCAGGAAATTTTGGAAAGCCAAGTAGTCACAGAGACTTCTAACGTCCAGTTCAAGATTAATGAAGCTTAAAAAAGAAAGCAGTCCACTTTAGTAAGTGTTTAGAGAGAGGCGCAAGCTTTGAAGGAAAGTTAAATATTTGTCTTACCATAACTTTTGATAATTAAAGCTATTCTATTCTCAGTTATTTATTTTCCATTTTAGTGATGTACTATAGATAGTATATTAAATTGTTTATAGAAAATTTTTCCCGCCTTAACAAAAAAAAAAGTAAGTACTCAAGTTTCGTTTAGTCTTCTTTGAAGTTCGATTTACAGAGGTTCTACTATACACGAGATGGTATATATAGGTATGTAATTACATACTATATTTTTTCTCTAGAAGTTCTTATTAAATAAACCGACACTAGCATACATACATACTTTTATTCAAGGGGAAATCCCCTTAAAATAGGAAAATTCAAAACCCTGTATCATTTGTGATCAGTACATACAATTCCAATTTTCAAGTTCTTAAAACCGATATCCCATATGAAAGTTTACCCTCCAATCCAATTTCACCACATAACAAACTGAAGCGCCTTATTTTTTATTTATAATCAGTAAAGAACTGCATTACAAATTTATATGTTTCTATCATGGACATATAAAGTTCCTTTATACGTCCATGAACAAATACTTTCATACAAAGCTCCCCCTTCCATATCCTTCTTAAAATTAAATTATGGCTTTGTCCGTGAAGCTATAAATAAACCTTTTCCCACTAATTAGAATGCGTTCGAAGGTTTGGTCATGGTTTTCTTATGAATTGATAAAGTTTCTACGCGAAAAACATAAATATCACCGAAAGTTACATAAATATAATTCAAACCCGCGCGATCAACTCTCTTTTATTTATGCGAAGGAAGGCTGTCACAAACTTATGTCACAGTGCTACAAAGCTTATATAATTCGGCTAGAATCTAGTCTACGCGCTAATCCAAAGCTATTTTGGTCCTTTATAAAAAGCAAGAAAAAGGGCCACAGCCATTACCCAGCACAAATGGAACTTGACGAAAAAACTGCACTAAACGGTGAAGACATTTGCAATCTATTTGCCAAAAACTTTTCCTCAGTATTACACACCCATGACTCGCCAGCTATGTTTAAGTCCCACGTAATAGGGGGCGAGCCTATTAACGTCTACCGGGCACATTTCCAAACTCCGGGCTGCTACTGAGAATTTTTCTTTAGGAAAAAGCTCAATAACATTGCCCGACCCGGGGATCGAACCCGAGACCTCATGATTAGCAGTCGCATACACTACCGCTACACACCGAGGCAGTTTCTAAAGGCCCTCAAGAGACTTGACTGTACTAAAGGCGCCGGCTCTGACGCGATTTCATCAATCTTTGTAAAGAAGTGTGCCTCCGTCTTGGCATTTCCTCTGCGTCTGATTTTTAACTGTTCACTTCGTACCGTATCTTTCCCAGATGCTTGGAAGAGTGCAATGGTGGTTCCGCTATATAAATCTGGTGACACTAACTTTATTAAAAATTACAGACCCATATCAATTCTGCCTATTTTTGCTAAGGTCTTTGAAAAAGTTATACATCCAATACTTTTTTAGCACTTTAAGAATATCCTTTTCTTAAATATTTTGCCATTACGTCGACTAGGGTTTGCAGGTCAGTCACAGACTGTGCTAGTAGGACCGCATCGTCTGCATATAACAGAGAGTTAACCACTGAGTCGCCCATCTGAACTCCCACATTAATTTCATTCAACCTTTGTAGACATTTGTCCAGATATATGATAAACAGTCTGGCTGATAGAACGCAGCCCTGTTTAACGCCGATATTGACATCAAACCAGGGTGACATTCCATCATCCAGCCGCGCACAAGCTCTGCAGCCCATGTAGTTAAACTACACCGCTTGTAGCAGTCTACCGTTAATACCATACTCCGGCAAAATGTCCCAAAGTTCCTTTCGTACAATCGTGTCAAATGCTTTCTCTAAATCCACAAAACTGCAGAAAACCCTCTGGCCTTCAGCCAGATGCTTCTTCACAATGTTGCGCAGAGAAAACACTTGATCCATGCATCCCCTTCCACACCTATAACCTCCTTGTGCCTCACACAAAAATTCATTAGACACCATCCTCATTCTCCTTTCAATAATCTTACCATACACATTGGCTGCCAAACTGGTCAAGCTTATGGCTCTGTAGATTGCACAGTCATAACGTGAACCCTTGTTTTTAAACAAGGGCACGATGACTGCGCTTCTCCAGTCCTTGGGAACCATTCCTGAACTCCAACATAAATTGAGAAGCATCAGGAAGGATTCCCAGACACATGAGCCTCCAAGCTTGATCATCTCAGCAGACACCATATCAATACCCGCTGCCTTACCATTTTTCAAACTTCTAATCGCCCATTCAACTTCATCCATACTAATGTCATCGGAGGATGCTGGTACCGAATGCTGATCTGTTAGACCACATGTGGCACCGTCATCACCCTGAACATCCGCATACATATCTCCAAAATATTCACTCCATCGGCTTAACACATCTTGTGTTTGCGTAAGAATGTCTCCACCATTAGACCTTATTTTATTCATTCTGAAAGCTGACCAACCACTCCGAAATTTCTTCACCTCCCTCCAGAAAAGTTTGGTGTTGCTCTCGAAGTTTTTGGTCAGCCTTTCTTCTGTAATCATATTTGCTCTATCACGCTTCTCTTTCACTAAGGCTTTGGTGTCATTCTTACGTTGCCGGTATATTTCTTTCTTCTGTTCTTTCATACTTGCACTCAGGTTCAAAGAAGATACATAGTCCAGCCACGCTTTCTTCTTTTGGTCTACGGAAGCTGCTACTTCCGTATCCCACCATGCATCACCTTTCACTTTCCTATGCTTCTTTGAGCATCCACATACTTCTTTCGCTGTATCTACCATACTATCTTTCAATACTCTCCAGCATACTTCTATGTCAGATTCCGGCTGACATAGAAGAATGCTGGAGAGAGTAGTACAAACAAAACACACCGATGTGCTACATGGCCGGTCACACAGGAAATGGTGGTACCATCCTGCTCGGGCACGATAGCAGATAGAAGTGAGTGCTCCTACTTGGTACCCAGCCCTACCACCAGTAAATGCAAAGGGTGGTAATTGTTACTTCCCTTAGTCGCCTCATACGATGCCCGTGGGAAATAATGGGGTGGTGAAACATGTTCTTTGTTTGTCACCACACGGATAAAATAATCAAATATCAAAGGTTTATCATAGTAATAATAAAGTTACTTAATATTTGTCTTCACCGTCCCAGTTTCTTCAAGTTTACGAGTAAACTCGTGTTATTATAACTTTGCAAAACTAAAACTTCAGGCGAAGGAAATGATGTTAGAAGTTTGTTGAAGTTGAGTTGAGTTATGTTGAAGTTTTACGTACGAAATATATGTAAAAAGCAATATAATGTCGTGTTTTCATTGTCATTACTGGTGTAGGACATAATTCCGATACTTTAACTACATGTATACATGTGTCTTATCGCGATAAATTGTACTAGTGTAAACCTTGACGATAATTTTATACATCGACGGTTAATGTTCATATATTATATATTTTGATATTAATACAATATCTATAAATCATTACTGTATGGATATAGTGTAATATCATGTATAACGATAATGTCTCTTAGGACTATTTTCATCTGCACTTGACAGTCTCAGCTACTTTAAAAAATAAATTATTTGTGAAATTGGAAAAAGGGAACTTTACTAGTTGTTATTGGTCATATTACAATGTGAGGTTAGTTTGTACGTATATTACGCAAATTGGACTTAGCGCGCGCAAATCGATGAAAGTGTGTTTATCACAATCCTAGTACATAACAACGCTAACTGCCTCGGTGATGGCGGTAGTGTATTCAACTGAATTATGAATATCATCATCAATATCACAATGAAGTCTCGTTTTCGAATCACGGGTCGGGTCAACGAAAAGTTATGAAGTTGTTCCATCAAGAAATTATCAATCCATCCATCCATCCATCCATCAGCCTTTCAACGTCCACTGCTGGACATAGGCCTCCCCAAGAGAACGCTACAACGAGCGCTCCTGCGCCGACTGCATCCAACAGCTCCCCGCGACTTTCGCCACTCGAGAACCTTTCTTCCCCAACGTTTGTCGGTTCGTCGAGCGATGTGGCCTGCCCATTGCCACTTCAGCATGGCAACCCGGAGGGCTATGTCGGTCACTCTCGTTCTCCTACGGAACTCCGTATTACGGATTCGATCACGTAGGGAAATACCAAATTATCAATAACAGCTTCTAATTAGGAATTTGGGAGTATTTCAGTTCCGTACCTCAGAAAGCACGTAAAACCGTTGCTCCTTCATCTGTTCTATCTACGGTCGTGCCGTCCGTTTCATAGGACTATAAGAGTGAGGAAAACCAGTGCACTTGTGTTTGCTCACAAATTCGTGCACTATAATATCTGCTGTGCAGTCGGCTAGAGTCTGTTGACACTTGGGACTGTAACCGGTCTGAACTTTAAGTTTCACGGCCGCCATTAAAATTGTGAGGTAGCGAGACACTAAGAAGTCAAAAAAAAGACAGATCTTCGTGTGTCGTAATTTATAAACAGCCCCTTGCTGAAACGTTGGTTTGGAAACTCCACATTCCTATATCATCCTTCCGTCCATCACTTAGTAAAATAATCCAGGGGTAATGCACGAGGGGTGACCCTTGTTATTATCGGTATCTAAATGAAGGCAACGACGTAACATCAGATAAACTGCATGCTCTTGGCATCAAGTACATAAATCACATTCATATGCATTACATACATGTACTTTTTAGGAAATTTTCATTCTCTTCGCCTCAATACCCTTATTAATCCCTATTATTTACAACAAAACAAACATTAGCTCCCGTGTGCCCTCGTAAATAAAAGGGGTTTTATTTTGATACATTGGACTCACACTAAGACTTAGAACAGAAGCAGCAGAACAAGTACTTAAAAATAATTATTATGTCTACTACTAATATTATAAAGAGACGGCAATAGACTCTCCCCCTAATACGTGGGACTTAAACATAGCTGGCGAACCATTGGTGTGTAATACACCTCTGCCTACTCCTTCGGGGAATACAGGCGTGATGCTATGGAAAGAGTTATGTTTTCAATTTTAGTATGTCTGTAACGGATAAACTGAAAAACTACTAGGCCGAATTCAAAAATTCTTTCACCCTTATAATTCTACATTATCCCTCAATAACATAGGCTATATTTATTACTAATATTATAAACAGGAAAGATTTGTATTTTTGTATATACAAATGACATAGGTTATATAATTTATTACTAGATAGATATTAATACTATAAATAGTAATTTGAAAAAAACCCCTACGGGAAAAAGGCTTGACACAATGTTTGTAAGAATGTATAAATAATTTGAAAAAAGTTACTGATGTCCTGAAAGATACATTTACTCTACGTTTATCCCAAAACGTTTAAAAATATATACTATATCTATGGGTGAAAGAGTTGTCTTGAATAGAAACTTGCAAGTCTTAACGACTTTTTTAATTGTGTGAAATCTGCCAATTGAAATATTATTTTGGTTGGTAAACGTTGGCTCGAATGACAACAGTGGCTCTTATATTCACAAATATCGGTGATTTCCTCTTTTTCAATACCTACTAGATTGGAAAAACACATCAATCTTTGTATTTGTACTAATAAACCCCGCTTACGTTATTTCGCCCGAAAGTTGGCGAAAGTATACGCTATTAGTGGTTTTAAACCTTTTAACACTTTAATTTTCGATAAGGAGGATGGTGGGTTGGACTGAAATATATATATAATATAGACAAGATATATAATATAGAGAAGTCCACTTGGATTCAGATTTATGCAGTAAATAGTATATCACAGGAACCAGCCGTTTTGCCGGAATAAAATATGTATGCAGAATTTCATTAAAATCTAACTAGTTCGGGCGTGTAACAAATAAACAAACACACCTTCACATTTATAATGTAAAATATAAAAAGATACGAAATGGGTGGCATAACACATACTAATAATTTGAAGTTGACATGCTAGCCTGATTGTCCATAGCCTTGGATGCCCAAGGCTGCTGTATTATGCATACAAAAAAAAAATTAAGCATATAAAAAAAAGTTGCAACAAAATCCGTTCAGCAGTTATTGTGTGATGCACGAACGACAAACAGACAAACCGACAAAGACAAAAAATCTTTAAAAAATTGTTTTCCGTTTCCGACACGCCTACAAACAAACACAAAAATTTAAAAATATTCGTTTTGTGTTTAGACACGCCTATAAAGCCTAATACAGTCATTTTTTTCTCAAATATCTTAAATGTACAGGCACAGCTCTGTTACAGCTTTATAATAGTTAGGATGCATTGGAAACCGCCGGTGGGCCACTGAAGTAATCCAACACAGTACCAGTGGTCCGTCAACACAGGCGGAGAGACAGACACGGCGGGTTTCTTTTCTGGGTGAAGGCCCCACACTACCCTGTTCGTTGCCCTGAACGACGGGGTGTGCAGTTAGGTACATTTTTTACCGCCTTAACAAAAAATAAATACAAAATGGGATAAATTAGAAATAATATTTTTGCATTAGAAATAAACTAATTCAATAAAAATAAATTTTATAGGATTTTGATTGTATGTAGTCGGCATATGTCGAATGTTGACCACTGGACGATCACTAGTATTATAAAATTGCTTTGCTTATCTATATACATAAAATTGCTTATCCTGACTGCTGATCAACACAGCCACAGGTTTATTTTATAAGGTTTTTAGAAATTTTATTTTATTTATTTATAAGATCACCAACACAATGTACACTATTAGGTACATAATTTGATAACAAAACAAGAAATATATAAGGTCAAGTGCCATTGAAATTACAGGTGAAGACGACATGTAAAAAATGAATGAGCGAGTAATTAATAATTTAACAACCATACTATCATTCTAAACGTTTTTACGGGATAAACCATACTATCTTTCAATACTCTCCAGCATTCTTCTATGTCAGATTCCGGCTGAATTCAGCCATAGTGACAATTGATCAAGACTGCGAATATTTTTTTTTTAATTGCATGTTGTGGCATATGAGCCACGGTCCATCTGATGGTAAATGGTAACCGTCGCCCATGGACTCGAGTGAGTATACTCACTTGGTATCGGGCCCGAGCGGGTTGGTACCACCATCTCCCGTGTGACCGACTATGAACCACATATTGGTTTTCCGGCGTGAACTTCTGTCCTCCTCCGTGCTACCGTGCTGTGAGTCTTGGCTTTTAAACAACTGGTACCTATTGTTGTGTCTTTCTATTTGGGTCGTTGTGTGAGGCAGTTCTCCGTGTAAATACCGATGATCAGCTGAAATCGAATGGAAACCGTCCCCAACAAGTTTTTGGTAAGGCTCAGAAGGTAATAATGACGCCGACAGACGAGCCATGTTGCAATTGATGATGGTAAAAGATAACTGCTGTTCGCAGACCGAACATAGCCTAGCTGTTACCTGCCATGACCGCTGCATTCATGAAAGAAGTGGCAGGATCGGACTACAAAATAGAATCTCAACAGTTGGTTATGAATGTATAAATATCTGGCTGATTTGGCAACGGTAATGCGCAGGCGCGGTCCGCGGATGTGACTACGTAACTCGCTATTGTTTGGCTCGAAGTAGGTCGAGCGGAAATACGAAGGTTCCTATTTTAATTGAAAATTTGAAAGCCTAAAAAGTATATTAATATATTGACATAATAGCTATATTTTTATGTAAATTATATTACGTTTAAACAAATTCGTTATCCATATTAACATATCGAACGGAAATAACTCGACTGGAATTTATTCTCTCAAGGTATTGTGAAGGTGTTAGGGCACGTGTCTGTTCTAAGAGTAAGAGGGATTAAGACCCTAGTCCACCATGCTAACCCAGTGATATACTCGTACAAGCCGTCGCGAAAGTCTCTCAGGCAAAAAACATACGGAGACCACGCAGGTTTTTATCGAGACTCCTTCACTTCTTTAGCCAAGCAAGGTTATTTTTTAAACAAATACACAAATAATTTCGAACATTCAGGAGTATGTGCCGTATGTGGTTGGACCCGCGGTCTGGAGATGGAATTCGATTACACTGTCTTTACAGTCCCTGATTATTCACTAAGCTATCAATTTCCACCACTAAAGTAATGTTTCCAGTGGTCTGCCAATACAGCCGGAGAGATGGCACAGGCCGGGCTTATTTAGTGGGTGAGGGCCCCACACTACCCTGTTCGTCCGAACGACGGGGTGTGCAGTTAAAAAAACTGTTAATTTAGAATTAATTTTGTTTTGGCTAAAGAAGTTCGGCTATATTAGGCCTGAGCACGAGGGTTCCTATGAAGCAGGTATTCGTTTTTTATAAGTAGGTAATTAAATTAGCAAGAGTATCTTCAACTTTATTTTTTCTGATCTTGTGCACGTAACATGTTAATACCTTTAGACAGTAACAGTTCTCAGTCAATCTGTTTGTGTCAACATCTTACGATACCCGAAACGTCATTAGCATAATAGGAACGCAAAATTTTAAAAATTATCACTTTCATTATACTATCTCTAAGTTAGACAATAAAATTCGTAACGATCTAACCTTTTTTTTTGTTAAGGCGGGAAAAATGTACCTAACCGCACACCCAAATCGTTCTGGGCAACGAACAGGGTAGCGTGGGGCCCTCACCCACTAAATAAAACCGCCGTGTGCCGTCTCTCCACCTATATTGGTGGGCCACTGGAACTGCGTTATATTACTTCAGTGTGGTCCGCCGGCGGCTAAACCTTGTGGGTACCCTTAGGTACCTGGTTTTATACGAGAGCAATTTACTAATAATGATGAAGGCAATCGCAAATTTTTGAAAAAAGACTGCACTCGTTGTTTTATACTTTAACCCTTATGGAGTTCGGAAAATATTACAAAGCATCTAGGTAGAAGAAGCCTTGATTATCCCAGCATGAAAATATGGTAGTTACTCCTACTATTGTATTTCGTATGCTAAGTGAGAGCGCCGGAAGCCCAAACCCTCTCCTTGTCCTTTGTTTATTATCTTTATCTTTTATCACCCCCCCCCCCCCCCCTATGTCTTTCCTTAGAAAAAGTCATGTGAAAAATATATAATTAACTTCAACTTCGTAAAGGTGGGGTTTAGTACTAAGTGGGAGGACTCGCTTGTTATTCTATCAGTATCAAAAAGGGTTCAAAAGGGGGGGAGGGTGTGTCTTTGTTTGTCCCAGCATGTTTGTCCCTGCATCTAGACAATTATTAATATGTGCCAGTCAGTGACAACCTGCAAGCTTAAGCTGTATCTGACATTTATCACGATGCTTAGTTTTCAGAATGAAGTTCAGTTTATTACAGTCCCTTAGCTGATATTGAAAAATTTCAGAGGTGTTTGATTGACATTTTAGTTATTGGACCTTGAAAAACGTACCCCAACCCGCAGGCCAGCTTGGTGGACTTTCTGAATAAAGATTCGTGCCCAACAGTGACACAGTAGTTGATGCTGTGTCTGCTGATGTAAATAGTATAAAACAAAGTCGCTTTTCTCAATCAATCAATGTCTCTCTTTTTTCTCTCCTTATCTATACTTTATATAAAGCTGTAACATAGCTGTGTCTGTACATTTAAGATATTTGAGAATAAATTACTGTAATAGCCTATATAGGCGTGTCTAAACACAAAACGTTTTTTTTTTTATTTTTTTGTCTGTTTGTCTGTTTATCTGTTTGTTTGTTCGCGCATCACACAAAAACTACTGAACGGATTTTGATTAAATTTTTTTTTATTCGAAAGCCCTTGATTAGACTTAAAACTGGTATACATTTTATCCTGCTACTATATCGGGAACCTGAGATATAACTGAAAAACTAGAAAATTATTTAAACTAAAATTTTTTTTAGAATTTATTTAAAATAACTACTAGATGGATTTTGATGCAACTATTTTTGTTTGAAAAGTCTTGATTTGACTTAAAAACTGGTAGACATTTTATCCCGTTACTATATCGGATACCTGAGATATAACCGAAAAACTAGCTTTTGGCTGCGGCGAAGCCGCTGGCAAAGGCTAGTTAGTTATAAAATGATAGAGCTTTATTTATCGCAATATGCGATCGCCAACCCGCCTGCCAAGCGTGGCGATTACGGCACTATCCCCTCTTGGGGAGGCCTATGTCCAGCAGTGGACGTCGAAAGGCTGATGGATAGGCTATGGTAACCGCTTACCATCAGGTATGTGGTCGGCCGTTTGCTTGTTTGCCACCCACGTAGTATTTATAAAAAAAAACCATACAACAAATTGGCGTGAAGAAAACGTACGTGGAGTACGTACGTTTTCTTCTTCTTCTTCTTTATACTTATGTTTCGTGCAGTGAGCGAAAACACCGTAGCCCTCATCCGCTCTCTATTATCTTTACTGTCCACCTTTTCATTTCCTTCTTCTCTGTTCTGTCATCCTTCCTATCCAACTTCTAGCAGTTTCCCCGTCAGCAATGCGACGTCTTTGGTATTGCTATAGCGTCTATAGGCCACGGTAACCGCTTACTATTTTAAAGTAGTTAACAGTAGATTTTATGTTTTGTTATCAAATCATAAAAAAATCTTTTCGTAGTTTAGACTGACTAAACCTTAAATAATTAGGTAGGTACTAGTGTGTGGTAGTTATTGGAAAACTCCCACTGGTTAGAAATAAATTATACCAATGCTTAGTAGGGCTGGGTTGCCAGTAATCAAGTATTATTTCATAATGGTGTGAAAGTAAGTCATTTTCTGTTTTGTTATCCTTATTATTTTTCTAAAATAAAAGTAACCTAGGTTATTTTTACCTTATAACATCAGCGACCTGTCAGTAAAATTCTCGTCCAAATCGGTACATGTTTCCAGAGATTAGTAAAAGAAGAAGACAAAATCTTTAAAAATTTGTATTTTTTTATAGTAGTGCTCATATGAATTTGATAAATAGCTGCTATTTAGACATTACAAACGGAGACATTACTATTATTCCAATTTGAAAAGCATATTTAAAGTCCTTTCAAATTCACCAATGAAAGCTCAAATCAATGAGGACGGTTTTTTAGACCGAAACGAACCGCGTAGAAATGTACAGGAGAAAATTGCCTATCAGTATAACTAGAGAAGGGTGGAAGTTAGGTGATTTCAAATTATTGATAGCAAACATGTGCATTTGTTACCTTTCATGTGGCATACAATCGGTTGAATGGAACGGCCGGACAGACTAGTAATAATAAATTACATACATATATTTTTTCTAATATGCTACATATTAGAAAATATTAAATATTAATGTCATATTGCTAATATGACGGACCTCGTGGCGTAATCGGTAGTGTAACCGACTTCCGTGCACGAGGTCGTGGGTTTGATTCCCACTCAGGACAATTATTTGTGTGATAACACAGATATTTGTACTGCGTCTGGGTGTTTTCTATCTATTATATGTATGTATTACAAAAAAAAAAAGTAATATATGTATTATATCCGTAAGCTGGTACCCACAGCACAAGCGTTAAGCTTAGTTTGGGACCAGAGGGCGTTGTGTGAAATGTCTGTCAATATAAAAAAAAATACTTTTATTATATCCTACAGTTTTAGAGTCTTGATTCCTGCAGCACTAGGTTTGATATAAACACAGAGCTTAAGGGCTCAATTCACAATGCCCGTATAAATATCAAACATTGCAAGCTTTGTAAATTATACCAAAGTTCTTGTTTGTAAAACCAATAACGTATTGAACAATTGTTACAACTTTGTATACGTAGAGTCGTAAATAATAATGATTTAATGCACATTATAAACGCTTTAATAATGGTCGGTTTGCACTTATCTTTCTTCTCATATATAAAATTCTCGTGTCACAGTGTTTGTCGCCATTCGCCTCTGATACGGCTTGACCGATTCTTATGATATTTTGTGTGTATATTCAGTAGGTCTGAGAATAGTATATAAACTATTTTTCATACCCCTAAGTGGTCCACCCCAAATTTTGTGGACAAAAGTTTTTTATTTTTTTATGATTTGGCATGAAAAAATATATACGACCCTAAATTTTCACCCTTCTACGGCCAACCCCTATTTTTTAATAGCAATATTAGTACTTAAATAATTTTCATTGCAAAATATTCACGAGAAAAAAAATATGGCGGTACGAAGTTCACCGGGTGAGCTAGTAGTTATATAAAAATATAGAAAACATACATAATGCTAGTTATACATATACATATAGATAGGGTAATATGGATATTTAAGCGTAAGTGATGGCTGTGGCACTTTTCTGTGACCACTGATGCTGCTGTCGACCTTTCAAGTTAGTTTATATAATGGTAATAGCTATCCCGTCATCTAGGTACCTACCGTCAGGATCCGCCGGCGGGCCACTGAAGTAATGTCACACAGTTCCAGTGGTCTACCAATAAAGGCAGAGAGACGGCCCTTGGCGGATTTATTTAGTAGATAAGAGCCCCACACTACCCTCTTCGTTACCTTGAACTACGTGGTGATACGGGTAGGAACATTTAATCCCGCCAATAAAATGTACCGTTAGCGTATCTACAAATTTTGTAGAAAAGATAGCTGTTAGCCCTTCAAACTTTTCATTTCCACTCGGGTTAAACTCTCGTTAACACTACTTTTGACCATACTGAATTGGCATAGAGGTTTATTAACAGTTTTCTTTTATTTGACGGGCCTCGTGGCGTAGTCGGTAGTGTAACCGACTTTCGTGCATGAGGTCGTGGGTTCGATTCCCACTCAGGACAATTATTTGTGTGATGAACACAGATATTTGTAGTGCGTCTAGGTATTTTCTATCTATTATATGTATGTATTTACAAAAAAAAAAGTAATATAGTTAAGTATTATATCCGTAATCTGGTATCCATAGCACAAGCGTTAACCTTAGTGTGGGATTAGAGGACATTGTGTGAAACGTGAATATTTATTTATTATTAATTATAATTGGCATTATCTCCTTAACTTTATTTCTTAAAGACTGAAGACAATGCCTCAGTCCGTTAACAAACGTAAATACGCACAGTAGTTCCCTCAAAGCGAAATAATTGTGTTATAACGAAATGACCCTAAATTAGTCAGAAGAGCAATGTGCCCCAATATCAGTTCAACGGTCCGCGGTTCAGTGACCGTGCGCTCGTTTTCAGACACGCTGTGCCTCTTTGAAGGGCTCGTAATGGCTTTTAAGATTGTGAACTTGCTATTAGTATAATCTATTCTCTTGATGTCACAGTTATGAAATGATTTAAATGTAACCGTGAGGTCTCTAATATAAAATATTGAAGTATCATGAACGTTATTATGGACGATTCTTAGATTTAATGTAGGTGTAATGTTTTCAAAAACAAATATGGATAATAACATTGATAAAAGGATCGCTAGATTTTTTTTATACTCAAGTATACGGCCTATCTGATGGTTAGCGGTTACCGTAGCCTGTTGACGCTTGCAACACCAGAGGCATCACTGGCGTAACGTTATCTCAAGGAAAGGGCGGTGTGTAGGTAGGATGATAAGGAGAGAGTAGATAAAATACTGAAGAGAGGTTAGGAAGGATGATAAGGACACTATAGGGAGGGGCTATGGGCCTCCGGCAGCACAATGGGAGAAGTACCTACACAACAAGATCTGCGTGAAAGAATGTTCACGCAGATCTTGTTGTGTGCGGTGTGTAAAGGCGAAACATCCCCGATCGAGTCGGCCCATTCATGCTGGGATAAGCAAGGTTCTACCTGATTATACATTCTTTTCCCATCCGTAAAATGAAATGTTACGCAGCGGCTTGGCAGTATTTAGTATTGTAATATATATCTTGTATTGAGTTCATGAGTGGCAGATTAAACTTTGTTAGGTAGGCTGTGATTCATCTGCCACCATAAGTAATAACAAGGTGCTTTTCACCATGAAACGTGTCATCGTGAGGAAACGATATTTTCCTTCACTAAGCTGTTAAAAAAAGTGAAGAGTAAAATTGATGAGTTGATAACTAATAATGTATTGGTCTTACTAAGTAGTTTTCAATAAATCACATAGATAGCGCTAATTAAAAAAAAATGCTAATGTGTTTCATGTCTTATACGCCATCTAGCGCTAATTTTAAGAAGTACTAATATATTGGTCTTTAGAAGTAGTTCTACGAAATAAGGTATAGGCTATAGCGCTGGTTTTAGTGTAGCAGTGTTCCATCGAGTCGAGCGGAAATATTCACTATTTTTTTGTATATTTAATAACAATTAAACCACATTGTGTTAACATACATTACCTACAACAAACGGACGTCCAAGACATAACTTTTTTAAACAGGTTTTTAACTAGTTTAAATAACAAAAATGGAATAAAAAATATCATGAGTGTCAAAAATAGTGTTTTTCTTGATATGTGTATCTATATATTGTTTTACAAGTCCAATATATGATAAATAGAGACATTTTAAGTTTGATAAATCAGTTGTTCTGTGTAAAACGGGAATAGTACCCACCTCAACGCTTCGCTTATGAGGTGTGCAATAAAATAACATGCTTTAATATCTAGTTGAATGAAAAGGTAGCAAATAATAAGTAATATTGTAATAAATAAAATGATTGTAAAAAGTGTGGGGTGCTTGACATCAAATAGGTACACATAGGTCATTGGTACCTGTTTATAAGATTTAGTCCATCCATCCATCAGTCGTTTAACGTCCACTGCTGGACATAGGCCTCCCCAAGAATGGGGGATAGTGCCGTAATCGCCACGCTTAGCAGGTGGGTTGGCGATCGCAGTGGATGTTATTAATACTCGAAGGAGTGTTGCTGCCCATTCCCCCGGTATTTCCTCAGTTGGCTCTTACGACTCCCTTGCGCAGAGAGGGGTGGGACAATTCTAAAGCCGGCCCCACACGGCCAAAGATCAAATTTAGTACAAAGCAGTATTTTTATAAACCATAATTTATTTTCTTCATTTTTAGTCTCAAAACAGCATCAAAAGTCTTCTTCTTTAATCGTATCTGTGATGGTAGTATCGGTTTGTTATAAAAATAACAGACGAACTTCTTAAATTATTGTATTGTCATCGGTCCTTGATAAGTGTGATGTTTCAATTCGACGTTTTGAAGTGAGTGCATTTCAATGATTCTGTTCATAGACAAATACAGATGAAGCTAATAAAAGAGTGTTAATCGAAAGCGATTAGGTATGTACACCTTCAATAGTAACCGTCTACATTTTAATGAAAGAAAGAAAGAAAAAAGCTTTATTGATCCTTCACAGAAGGGAACACACACAATTAATATACCTACACGAGACTTACACACTACCTGCCTTACTAATAAATATTGTATAACCTTTGAATAGTTACACAGTGTTTTGTCTTTGTCACTAATATGACAGTTTGATGTTGAAAGAACGGAACAAAACACTGAATAACTATTCGGAGCTTATACAATGTTTATTAGTAAGGGGGTACGAGCGAGAACTAAAACAATTATGATAAAATATTAGAAAAATAAATAAGTAAATAGGACCTACAATAGACCATAAAAATGACTAAAGTGATCCCCTGTGAGAAGTGATCAAATGGTCCACTTCTTTGCTCGTCGTGATGCCTACCACTATCATGTGGCACGCCATCACGACACTGGTATCCTGCGGTGGCCAGTTCATAAAAGTCCCAGTTAATACCCCTTTACAACACCCATATACCTTATAAAGAGACCAGGTAATATGCTGTACCTGATCTCTTTTGCTCACTTGAGTGTATTTTTATTGCAGTTTGTTTGAAATTCTTCCCGTATTACTAAATGAAGTTAACTACCCCATTTGGTTGTTGGAATACAGTAAATGCAAAAGCTACCCAACTAATTTTCATGCGTTTTCACCAATAGATAAAGTGGCTCGTGAGGAAGGTTTAGGTGTATGTATAATTCATTAAAGGTTTTATGTAAATTGACGGGTATATGACTATGATTGTTGATGATGTTAAAATATGTTAGTTAGTTTGTTACGTTTTAATCACGTAACTATAGAACTGGTCGTCATAAAATTTATTATAGACATTATCTGGAACCCAGAATATAACATTAGACTAATTTTTATCCCGAAAAAAAATTATGATTCTTCTGGAATATCTGTTTTTGCATAGAGATAATGAATGTTGCTTAAAGTGACGTTTATATTCTATAGTCCACGTGGACGAAGTCGCCTGCAGAATCTAGTACATCAATAAAAAACAACTACTTAGTTTAAGCCCGCGGCAGTATGTTTGTTACGACTACAGAATAAGGGGATTCACTTGTTGCGTCACGGTAGGGTAGGCGCCTGTTTCAACTACCCGGGAAACAAGTCGTTGTCTTTCAATTATACGAAAACTACTAAGTGCACCATCGGTTCATCTTAGTAGGGAGGGTTTAACCTGCATTCTTGGTATGGCCAGCCAAGCACCTGGACTGCCGTCATAGATGGTTTTCATCATTGCGAGACTGGACGTCAAACTTTTGCGAGGTCCTTACGCTTTGTACCTATTGATTATGATAATAGGAGTAAGTAATTTGTGTCGGTTAATTCTGTGTGGACTAAGAAATCTAAGAATACAAGTGTCACCACCCGATCCTTTTCTGCGGGTGTCGTACAAGGTGACTAAGGGAAGTAAGCAATTATGACCAGCTGCATTATTGGTGGTAGGGCTGGGTGCCCGCCAGTAAAGGCGGAGAGACGGCACACGGCGGGTTTCTTTATTGGGTGAGGGCCCCACACTACCCTGCTCGTTGCCCCCGAACGACGGGGTGTGCGGTTGGGAACATATATAAAAAAAATGGCTGGGTACCAAGTGAGAGTACTCACTTGCTATCGGGCCTGAACGGGTAGGTACCACCGTCTCCTGTGAGACCGGTCATGAAGCACGTCAGTGTTTTTGATTGTAGAAGAAAATAGCCGTTTATTCTTTCATTTGATATATTAGAAATTAAATGGTGCGCAGCAGATTGACAATACTTTCCATATAGTTGAGTCCATGAGCGACGGTTACCACTTACCATCAGGTGGGGCGTGGCTCGGCTGCTATCATTAACAATAAAAAAATATGTTTGTTTATTTTGCATATCGAAAGCGATTCTTAAGAATTAATTAATTCCTGTTTATGATGTGGTGGTCTACCGCAAGAAAACAAGCCCAAAACACCTGCTCTGATGATACTTTTGAAATGCAAAAAACCGCCAAGAAATCAGGCCAGTCTTTGAAAGGCAAGGTAAATGGTAACAGGCTTACATAAACTGTATAACTGCCTCGGTGGTGTAGCGGTAGTGTATGCGACTGCTAATCATGAGGTCTCGGGTTCGATCCCCGGGTCGGGCAATGTTATTGAGCTTTTTCCTAAAAAAGAAAAATTCTCAGTAGCAGCCCGGAGTTTGAAAATGTGCACGGTAGACGTCAATAGGCTCGCCCCCTATTACGTGGGACTTAAACATAGCGGGCGAGTCGTGGGTATGTAATACACCTCTGCCTATCCCTTCGGGGAATACAGCCGTGATACTACGTTTTTTTTCTTACATAAACATTTATAAACAACCTCTAACTTCAAAAACTTGTACTGCCTCCGTTCAGTTCCGTCTGTCGTGGGTAAAAATATTTAGTAGGTAAGTATATAATAATATGTATTTCTAAATAACGAATCTTTGTCCGATGTTAACGATCATATTGTCAAAACTCAAACAATGAAGTTCATTAATCTAATAAACTGGTCCAATTTACACACAAATAAAATTGAATGCTGGCACATGCGCTGATATGTGGCAATTTGCATGCAGTCCAGCTACGTGCAGTCAGTTAATAACACTCAGATACTTAGATTGCAGTAAATACGGAGACTGAATACTAAAGCACTTGGAGTTATAGACTAGCTGATTTTTTTTTTATTAAATACCTATGTCTAAGTCTATTATTATGACTATCATAGAAAATCTTTAATTAGAGACTAGAATTGGCACCACTTTTTTGTAGTCTGAATCACTTTTATGTTATGTCACGCACATGAATTCTAATTTATTCTAATTATGTGTCTCATATTCTATGAACTCTATCTATCTTAATAACTTATAAATTTCAACCACTCATGAATCGTCGCCGACTAGCGGATTGTACGTTTTTGCTGTATTTGTGTGTTTTGTATTATTTCAAATGAAATTGATTGCTTGATCTTTATAGACTTTATTTTAATATACCATATTAATATGTCCCATTTTACCCACCCATATCCTATTGCTTACACAAATCGCAGACAGAATCCCTACCTTTGACGAGCAAGTAATGATTTAACAAATAATGTAAAGAAATTTTGTTAGACCCATTTATTGTAAAAAGTAGCACGGTTCGAAATATGCTCATTCTAATAAATAATCAACAGATAATTATTGCACGCCTTATAAGCGAAGCGTGGAGGTGGGTACTACTCCCGTTTCACAAAGAACAACTGATTTTTCAAACTAAAAATGTTTTTGTTATCATATATTGCACTTGTAAAATAATATATATACACACATATCAAGAAAAAACACTATTTTTAACAGTCATGATACTTTTTATGCCATTTTTTTATTTAAACTAGTTAAAAAACTGTTTAATAAAGTTCTGTCTTCGTCGTCCGTGTGTTGTACAGGTAATGTATGTTAATACGATAACAACCGAAATACTTTACTAATCGAGTCTTTTTTTCTCTTTTACGATTCAGTATAATTACGAATAGAGCCTTATCACTTTTCACGGTCTGATTCGATGTGGTTTAATTGTTATTAAATAAACAAAAAATGCTCAATGATCTCAGCAGGGTTTCCCGACTAGTAGGTCTCAAAATGAACATGGACAAGACGAAAGTCATGTCTAATGTCCATGTCATTTCAGCACCGGTCCTAGTCGGGAGTGCGCTTCTCGAAGTTGTCGACCATTATGTCTACCTGAGACAAACAGTCTAGTTAGGTAGGCACAACTTCGAGAAAGAGGTCAATCGACGAATCTAACTCGGCTGGGCAGCGTTCGGGAAGCTAAGGAAGATCTTATCGTCCAATATTCCGCAGTGTCTGAAAACGAAGGTCTACGACCAGTGTGTGTTGCCAGTGATGACATACGGAACAGAGACGTGGTCTCTGAATGTTGGCCTAGTTTCAAGGCTCAAAGTCGCTCAGCGGGCCATGGAGCGGGCTATGCTTGGTATTTCCCTACGTGATGGAATCCGTAATACGGAGATCCGTAGGAGAACGAGAGTGACCGACATAGCCCGCCGTGCTGCCATGCTGAAGTGGCAATGGGCAGGCCATATCGCTCGACGAACCGACAACCGTTGGGGAAGAAAGGTTCTCGAGTGGCGACCACGTATCGGACGGCGCAGCGTAGGACGGCCCCCCACAAGGTGGACCGACGATCTGGTCAAAGCCGCGGGGAGCCGTTGGATGCGGTCAGCACAGGACCACTCGTTGTAGCGTTCTCTTGGGGAGGCCTATGTCCAGCAGTGGACGTTGAAAGGCTGATGGATGGATGGAAACAAAAAAATAGTTAATATTTACGCTCGACTCGACACTAAAACCAGCGCCACTATAACCTTATTTCGTGAGAACTACTTCTATAGACCAATATTCTTCTATCTAAAAGTTAGCGCTAGATGCCTTCTTCTTAAAATTAGCGCTAGATGGCGTATAAGACATGAAAACCACATTAGTAGGTACTTTTTGAAATTAGCGCTATCTATGTGATTTATTGAAAACTACTTAGTAAGACCAATACATTATTAGTTACTTATCAAATAATCAATTTTATTGTGAAAAATAAAGATTATGAGGTGTGCACTTTTGGATTTTCCAAAGTATTTTATTTTTTGTATTAGGTATCTAAATTCTTTCTCTCCTTTTATATATTCATATTATCGAGTGTTTCATAGGTCTCGGTATTATAATCAGCTTCTATTGGTGAAAACCTGTAATTGGCTTCCTGACACTTACACTGAAATAATGTTACTTTATTCAAGCTGTTTGTTTTTCATAAATAAATAAATTAATGTAACTTCACTTCGAACGCTCACGTGTTGGTTTAGCAACGAGGTTTGAATGTTTCACAAATTTTCACGGCACTAATCTATTAAATAGATGATTTCTTTTTTATACTGTTAAAAAATTAGAGATTAATATAAGTTTACAATAATAGCAGCAATATAGAAGTTTAGTGCGAGTGGGATTTGAACCTGCGTCCCTTCCAATCTGGAGAAGTGCTCTAGACCGCACTAAGCCATCTTACTGACCGACGGACATTCTCAATCTCCACATCACATTTGTCTTTAGATACATCCCACGCCATCTATGGGATGTATTTACATGCATTAATCCAATATGTTTTAACAGATTCTATTGGTTCATTCCCCTGCTATGACTATTTGATTTTATTAGGCTATTTTAATATTTTTTTTAAATAAAAATTACATAAAAAGAGTAAAATTAATGACTTTCTTATCATGAAACCATCTGTGATAGACAGATGGTCACAGAAGCAACTCACTTTATGAATACTAGCCAGACGCTTATTGACATTGTCTGCTCTGATCTTAGCACAAGAAAAGTATCTGTACAACATTTGAAGTCCCTTTTTGGCCACTGTCTTGTAATCTCTGAATTTCTCATTAAATGTGACAAACCTTTGCCTTTCAGGATCTCATACAGATCTAAGAATAATATTAATGTGGATGCTTTCAACTTAGACCTGAAATCCATAAAATGGGACTTTATTTCTACACTTAAGGATGTCAATGAAATTGTAAATACACTTAACTATAATATATTGACTCTATTTGATTTGCATGCACCTTTACAATCAATTACTATTAAGGACCGTTCCTATCCTTGGATCACTGACACTGTGAAGTTAATGATGCGGTTGCGCGATAAGGCCTCATTAGACTATAATAAAAGCAAATGTGACAAGAAAAAGGAATATTATAAAAGCTTAAAATCTCTTACTCTCTATCTGCTTACTTTAGGCATAATATTAATAACAAAATAAACAATCCTCGCTTATTATGGAAAAATTTAAAGTCCACTTTACTACCGCGAAATAATATAGAGTTACCTTGTTTTTTAAATGACCCGAATGCTATAAATAAGAATTTCTTAGATATATCTCGATTGTCTAATGTTAGCATTTCCACGCTTACATGTTTTCCATTTGGACTTCATAATTAAAATATTTAACAGTCTTAAATCTAACTCTGAAGGTTGTGATCTCATTAGTTTGGATATGATTATAATGACTTTTCCCTATACCATAGACATTATTAGAGACTTAATAAATATGTCAATAACTACTTCTACATTCCCTGATGTCTGGAAAATGGCAATAGTTCACCCGTTGCCTAAACAAACAAAACCCACAGAAGTTAAAGATTTAAGGCCTATTAGCATTCTGCCTTGTCTGTCGAAGGTTATGGAGAAGGTGGTCTGCAGACAGTTAGTGGATTACATTGAATCTAATAATATTCTACCTGGGACACAATCTGGTTACAGAACAGGACGCAGTACGGTTACGGCTATGCTAGATGTTACCGACAATATACTTTGCTCCCAAGATGAAGGGTTTTGTACACTACTAGTATTGCTTGATTTCTCTAGAGCTTTCGATTCTATAAATACAAATTTATTGATGTCTAAATTGAGCTTCTACGGGTTTGACTCTGGAACAGTTGGCTGGTTTAATAGTTATTTAAGTAATCGTTTTCAGTCTGTAAAACTTAAATGTAATGATGGTACCTCTTTATCTTCCTCTAATATGGCAGTGACTGGTGGGGTTCCCCAGGGCTCGATATTAGGGTCAATCCTTTTCATTTTATATACTGCTGACATAAACACGCACATTAAACACTGTAAATTTCACATTTATGCAGATGACATACAAATATACATTTCTTTCAAACCATCTGAAATGAACAGTACAATAACTAAATTGAATGAGGATCTGTCAAACATTGCTGTATGGTCTACCAGTAATAGTCTACTGCTTAATCCAAACAAAACCAAATATTTACTTTTTGGTAGGGACCACCAACTTTTTAGATTGTGTCCATCTGTTTGTGTTACTCTTTTAGGAAAACCCATAGCGCAGGTTAATGATGCACGAAATCTAGGTTTAAACATGGATAGGAACCTGCGCTTTGATAAGCATATGACGGATTCTGTGAGAAATTGCTTTTACAAGCTTAAAGTACTGTACCGTATTAGGCCTTTTCTACAGGAAAGCCTGCGTATTAAATTAGTTGAGTCCCTGATCTTATCCAGGCTAAATTACATGGACACAGTCATTGGCCCACGCTTATTAGTCAGAACACAAAAAATTATCCAACGAGTGCAAAATGCTTGTGCTCGTTTCTGCTTTGACATTCCGTTGAGGGCTCATGTAATCCCATATTTGAATAGACACACTATGCTAAAGATGAAGCATAGGCGTAAACTTCAACTGGCTTGTCTTTTATTTGGAGTGCTGAAACATAAATCACCGGGCTACCATTATGAGAAGTTGTCTTGGATGTCATCAAATAGATCCTATGGGCCTCGACATTGCGCTGGACCGCTTTCCATGTAATGCCGTTCAGCTACTTTTAGAGGTAACTTCCGGTATGCAGCTACTAAATGTTGGAACAACATTCCTCCGCCAATAAGAAGCCTACAAAATACACACTTCTAGAAAAATGTTGAAAATATTTATATTTGATTACCAAAAACGTGAAGAGCACAGGATACTAGCGCCATTTAAGATTTAAGTATATATATCTATATAATGTAAGACAATTTATACTAAGATGTTATTTATATATTCCTCACTTACTATATATCCACTTTTATATTCATATATTTATCAAAATTTCTCAGCAATGCCTAGTAACTATCTTGTTAACCTGCATGTTGGAAATAGCTGGTTGTCATTATTTTTGATTCAGATATTAGTCTTTCCTAATTTGAAAACCACTTGTGATACTTTTATACCTACTTTTATGATAATGTTTTCTTACACAATACATTTCTATAAAAAACTCAAGTTGTATTTTGTATTGTTTAATTTTTAGGTTATATGTGCTAAACTGCTGACGTGTCAATCTGTAATTGTTTGACTTTATATAGTTTATATGTCTATGTCTGTCAAAATTAACTGTCTATTGTACTTGCTCTGAGACCAAGTCTTTTGGTAATAAGGCTAATAATGTACACACATGCATTTTATAATTGTATTTTTGTTATTTTATTGTTTTATTTTATTAGTCTTTATTTTCTTTTTTTGTTTTGTTTTTATCTAATTGTTTGTCATCCGTGACGTTAAAACGGCGGCCTGACGGAAGATCAGCGCAGGTTTTCAGAGGCTGCAAATGCTGAGTCAGGGTCGTTTTGTAACGAGCATTTTCGTCATGTTTTTTTTTATGTTTAACCATAACCTTCTGTATTGTTTCGTTGCAACAAGCTTGTCTTTCTTTCTTTCTTTCAATATAGTAAGTATAATTTTGCAATTAAAATTCATACTACCTATTTGATGGCGCGAACCGATAGAGAGATATGTTTTAATGAAATAACAAAAATCTAGCTAAGGAGTAAATATTTATTAATACTGAATCTATTTTGTACCTTTTTTTTTGTTAAGGCGGGAAAAAATGTTCCTAACCGCACACCCTATCGTTCGGGGCAACGACCAGGGTAGTGTGGGGCCTGCACCGACTAAAGAAACCCACCGTGTATCGTCTCTCCGCCTTTATTGGCGGGCCACTGGAACTATGTTACATTCCTTCAATATTCGTAACGTCGTGATCGTAGAAAATCAAGTGCAATAGATTCCGTATAAGTAGTTTTATTTTATATTTGCGTAAATATTAGCAATTAATATGTAATACAGTATTTTTTAGAATGTGTTTATGATTTTATAATTATTAATTCAGATTTAATTAGACGGGCCTTGTGGCGTAGTCGGTGGTGTAACCGACTTCCGTGCTCAAGGTCGTGGGTTCGATTCCCACACAGGACAATTATTTGTGTGATTTTTACCTTTTGCATTTGCCTAATACATGGGCGCTTATAAACTTTAATTTCGACACAACTATTATAATTGTTATTTTTAAAGGCAATTTTAAGTAACGTCTCGGTGTTTTTAGCCCTATCATGTTGTGATGTTTTGCATTAGAGATCGCTTCTAACTGCTGGTTGTTAAAACAAAATCTTGGTAAACATTATGAGTATTAGACCCGTTCTATATTATCACCAAACTATATACCTACCTAATTTCATTTATAAATGACTCTAGTATAGATAGCTTCATTAACTTTTGTTAATTAGCGCGTCATAACTTCGATAAGCCCTTTAATAATTTAAACTAGTCGTTTTAATTATGAACCGGTTTCCGAAATTGTGACGGGATAAAATATATACCAGTTTTTAATTCTAATCAAGAACTATCAAACCAAAAAAGTTACATTTAAATCCGTTCATTAGTATTTGCGTGATGTGCGAATAAACAAACAGACTAACAGGCAACAATTCTGAAAAAAATGTTTTGTGTTGTGGGACGCTTAAATCTTTAATAGTCCTATCAATACAGTATAAGTAGATAAATATAAATTTAATTGTTAATTTAATCTTGCCTCGGTGGTACAGCGGTAGTGGTAGTGTGCCTCGGGTTCGATCCCCGGGTTGGGCAATGTTATTGAGCTTTTTCGTAAAAAGAAAAATTCTCAGTACCAGACCGGAGTTTGGAAATGTGCCCGGTAGACGTCAATAGGCTCGCCCCCTATTACGTGGGACTTTAACATAGCTGGCGAATCGTGGGTGTGTAATACACCCCTGCCTACCCCTTCGGGGAATACAGGCATAATGTGTATTTAAGTAACAAAGGTTGAGAGAATGTTAAGATTGCTGGCGCCTCGATCACGGTGGACGGGGTCTAAATTGGGGTGCAGGCCCAGATATGTTAGTCTGGGCCTGGTGCTGGACGGGCGGTGGGGCTTTCACGAGCACTTCCGTCAACTGTCCCCGAGGCTCTTTGGTGCGGCGTCCGTCCTTGTACGGCTCATGCCGAATATGAGCGGACCCAACAATGCGTGCCGACGACTTTATGCGGGGGTGGTCTGGGCGATGGCGCTGTACGGCGCACCTGTGTGGGCGGAGTCCCAGGACGACAGAATCCTGAAGAAAATTATCAAAAATAATCGTCGTGCTCGAGCTGGAGAACTCACGGCAATGGAAGGACATGATTCACAAAGACGTCTCAGTTGATACTTTCAAAAGAGTCCTAAAAAAAAATGGGTTACGGATTTTACACCGCTAAGGAGAAACCACTATTGACTGCTGTACAAAAGAAAAAGAGGTTGAAGTTTGCTCGTGATCATTAAAATTGGTTTCCGATCAGTGGCGTAGTATAATTTGGAGTGACGAGTCCAAATTTGAAGTGACAGTCAGCGATGAAAGGAAAAAAAGTGATTCGGAACAAAAATGAGGCATTTCATACTGATTGTCTCAAATGCAAAGTGAAGTTTCCGGCGTCTCTTATGATATGGGGCTGCATGTCTGCACAAGGTGTTGGTGGTATGCAGTTTGTGGATGGTTCTATCAATGCTGCAAGGTATCAAAACCTTTTGGAAGAGAATTTACTGCCCTCTATTCCGTCACTTAAGCATCAAGATTCCTTCATTTTTCAACAGGATGGTGCTTTCTGCCATACTGCAAGGACAACAAAGACGTGGCTACTGGCGAAAAGCATCCCTACAATGGAATGGACATCTAACAGCCCGGACTTGTCGCCGATCGAAACCCTATGGTGGAAAATGAAAAAAGTTCTCCGTAAAAATCCATCAAGATCGAAGAGTGACTTAAAGGCTAAACTCTTGGCTGTCTGGTAGTCAATTACGCCTGAGGAGTGTGCAGCGTTGGTTGCAACCATGCCTCTTCAATGGCACAACTAAGTGGAAGACGAAACAATTTGGGGGAGAGACAAGGGTAGACGAATTCTTTTGCGTTATGTTTTTTTGGAATATTTTTTTAAAGTCATGCAAGAATTTCAGTTATGTTAAAATAAACTTTAAAATTTTCCTCAAATTCTGGTTTACTTTTTATTAAACGTTCTTAATTATTTTACCAATATTTACTTTCTATATTTTACGCTTTGCACTACTTTCCATACTAGACGAACTATTTTGCATCGGGGCTCGTAGTAGTATTTTACTTAACGGAACACTCCGCTAGTGTGAGTCTCACTGAAACAACCCGCCATGCGCCGTCACCCCATCCACTGCATCTACATTCGGCGATTCGCCGATACTGCTAGAGTAGCCAAGCATACATTATTTAACCATACGCATTTGCATAAAAATAAATGCTTAAATAATTTATTTTCCATCTTTACTGTGACAATGAATTATTCATAACTCATAAATAGCTTTTTAGTCATAAATTTGAAGTGGCGGTATAAATAGAATCCATAAAATAAAACACGGACTTATTAATTTATTTATTCGTAAATTGCAAATAATTAATCATTAAATTAGCTAAACTTTCAAATATAACAAAAAAAATAGCTTGTGCCAAAAAACACTCGTATGGTATGCTGAACGACATAAAATTAAGGATGAATTACTTACTATTTTTTCTCAAAACGAGTTAAGTAGCTAGCTGGCTCAGCTTAGTT